>CM035149.1:28041775-28694275 GCA_020205605.1 Panax ginseng
TCATATAACCATTTGTGACGCCCCCAAAACAGGTATACATCACCCATCTTGAGTTGCCAAATACATGGTACAGAATACAAATACAAACTTAATTATACAACAGTCGTGTAATATACGACAAAACATAGCTGAGAGTTTAAACAGGAATGTTTCCTTCTAGACAATATCCACTCTCAAATAGAGTCCTCATTACATTTATTGTCACACTATTTTATAGAATAATGAGGACTACTAATACACCATCTCGGACCATCACTCCGTTCCCCGACTAGTCTCGGCTACGTTCTCATTTCCTAAAGAGAACAATGAAAGCAAAAGGGTGAGCTCAACTAGCCCAGTAAGAAATATTATGACTAAGATAATGCAGAAGAAATTATCAGTAGCCTTCAACAATGTTAAATTATCGTTATGACTAAGCGTCCATTGCAACCACTTGAGATTCCAAAATGGAAGTGGGAACACATTACCATGGATTTCGTTACGAGTCTTCCCACGGTTTCTCAAGGCATAAATGTTATTTGGGTTATTGTTGATAGATTAATCAAGTCTGCTCATTTCTTACCGATACGGGAGACTTATTCCCTTGAACGTTTTGCTCGTATGTATGTAAATGAGATTGTGAGATTGCATGGCATGCCAGTATCCATAGTTTCGAATTGTGACCCAAGATTCACTTCAATATTTTGGGTTAGCTTGCAAAAAGCTATGGACACGGATTTACGATTCAGTTCGGTATACCATCCTCAAATGGACGGACAATCAGAGAGGACTATTCAAACTCTTGAAGATCTATTAAGACTCTGTGTCCTAGACTTCAAAGGGAGTTGGGATAAGTATTTACCATTGGTGGAATTCTACTACAACAACAGTTATCAGGCAAGTATAGGTGTGGCTCCATTCGAAGCATTATATGGACGAAAGTGTCGCTCTCCAGTATGCTGGGATGAGGTGGGTGAAACAACATTGTTGGGATCAGAGTTGGTACGTATTACTACAGAAAAGATCCAAATGATTCGATAATGTATACAAACAACATAGGATCGACAAAAGAGTTATGAGGATCTTCATCGAAAGGACGTGGAATTTAGTATTGGGGATTATGTATTGTTGCGTGTTGCTCAATGGAAGGGAGTTATAAGATTCGGGAAAAGAGGAAAGCTCAATCCACGATTTATTGGTCCATTTCAAATTGACCGAATAGGAAATGTGGCCTATAGACTCGCGTTACCTCCAAGTAAGTCTCGTGTTCATAATATTTTTCACATTTCTGTGCTTCATAAATATGTGAAAGACCCGAACCACGTTATTGAGTTAGAACCAAACGAAATAGTTGAAGATTTAACGTACGAGGAGGTACCTGTCAAGATCTTGGATAGGAAAGAGCATGTCCTACGCGCAAAGGTCATACCATAAGTCAAAGTTTTGTGGAGAAACCATGCTATAGAGGAAATGACCTGGGAGTTGGAAACAGAAATGAAAGCGAGGTATCCTCACCTTTTCAAACACACAGTAGACGCATACGTCAATTTCGAGGACGAAATTTCATAAGGAGGGGAGGTTGTAAGACCTCAACTTATTATAAATAAAATTGAATTTTCTCTATTTATTATTTTGTAGTAAGGGTTGATTTGATTAATGTGGCTAGTTATGGGTAAAATGCGCAAATATTTCAAATAAGCAAGTGGTTATAAAATATTCATTGTTGTCGGGGAATATTCGTTTGGTCGTGGAATATTCTTGATGTCGGGGAATATTCGTACGACGGCGCAGCCTTGTGTGGGCTCCATAACGGAAAACGATTGGATAAAGAAAACGACAAGTATAAGTTGTTTATAAATAACGACATAGTTGTTACCGTTAATATTGTTAAAATACTCGGTGGTTAAAACACAGTAGCACACGGTATTGCACCAATTATTGATTTTCACGTAAGAAGGCACTACTCAATAATTGTTATAGTAATTACTGTTCAATATTTTATTTTATTGATTTAATAATTGCTACGTTGATATTTTGTATTATTGTTGTTTCAATAATTGTCACTATACAATATTTTCCATTATCAGATCAATAATTCATATTATTTGAATAATATTATTAGATAGCAATATTGGCAATGTCTAGAAAGTTTTGTCTAAGGAGAGGTTTGGTCACCTAATTGCGGCATGAAGAAGGAAAAATCCTTATTCGAAAGCCCCTCTTTCTGAGGAAGCGCTTTAGTTATCGATGATTGTGATTCTGTAATATTATTTATGAATAATTAATTATTAATTTATATGATAAGGAAAATATTCATTTTATGTAGATATAGATGGAGAAAATTTTAAAGTGACAATTGTTGAAAAATTGATATTTTATCTTTTCTGATAAAATAATTCATTTAAATATATTATTATATTTTAATAATATAATAATGGTGATATTTTTACAATGAATGTGGGATATATGAATATATGAGGAGGAAGAGTATTTTTATTACTAAAAATATTTAAAACATGTTTTTCATGTTTGTCGACCCCATTTCTTGACTAAAATTTGATTATAGCCTGTAAAATCGTCCGTATGTGGATTTCGGTCAATTTTTATTTGGAATTTGGAAAAACTTTCTTCTGTAAAGTTGTAGAGAATTAAATTTCCTATGGAATGAACATAAGATTTGAATTTTTTTTTGATAAAAGGGCTATTTATTATGAATTATTGAAGTTCTGAAGTTCTAGAATAATTAATTTTTGAAGTTTTAATTTATTTTTAAGAAAAACATTTTTTTCATTATTAGTGGGCCCCACATGTGTTGTAAATGAGCTGAATTCAGATTCAAGAGGTTGGCGTGAAAATTTTATAAATATATTAATATTTTATTAAATTTTCTGCTTTGGTGTTCTAAGCATTTTCCTATAAATAGGTGCTTATATAAGACCCCAACTTTTATGAATAAAATAAATTTTCTATAAATATCATTTTTGAATATTATGGAATAAATTTGATATAATGTTATAGTTGTGGGTAATATTTATAAATTTTATAAAAGCACGCAAGTTGTTATATAATATTCGATTGGTGGGGAATATTAAATGACGAAGACAATCATTGGTGGACCCCACAATGAAATTATTATCGGATTGATTGAGAAAAAGACAAAAATATTTTTATGAAAATAACGGCGGAAGTTTTCTTTGTTGAACTACTCGGTAGTAAAAAAACACGATGTACGCGTGGTTGTATAGTACACGCAGTATTGATTATTAATGCTTATGTGAGAAGTCACTCGGTTTGATTCAATTATTATCGATATTTTATATGTTATTAAATCAATAATTGAGATGACGAAGTTGTTAATATTATTATTTGCATTATCAACGATGTCTCAGAAGTTTTGCCGAGGAGAGGTTTGGTCACCTAATTGCGGCTTGATAGGAGAAATTCTTATTGGAAAGCCTCTCTCTTTCTGAGGAGCATTTGGTCGATTAATAGTGTGAATAATAATAATGATGATGACGTTTTGTTTTATTCAGTATTATTAACGTAATAAAACAAAAAAACCTTTTATATAAAACAAAATACTTTTATAAAGTTATTCGTTTTATTAGGCTAATAATAAAATCTTTTTATATAAAACAGAATACTTTTATAAAGTTATCTATTTTATTAGACAATAATTAGAATATATTATATTTTATTATGCATAGTGTTTGCATAGTGCTTGCATAGTGTTTGCATAGTAAAATCTTTTTAAAAGTTATTCGTTTTATTAGATTATAAATAGAATATATTATATTTTATTTAAAAGATTTTGCTTTAAATATGGACCATCCGATTAAAGTAAATCAAATGGATACATTCATGGATTGGTTCTTATTCATTCCATTCTTCTATAAATAGAAGCTCATTCCTTCATTATTTCTTACTTAATTTCTTTGAAACTAGAGAGAGAAACTATATAGAGAAAGAAGAAAAGTATCTCGCTACTTCACTACTCCGATATCAAGTTTCTTTTTACGGTAGTGGGTATTATTTCTTTTTGTATTCATGAAGAGAACTTACATTATTCCATCTTTATTATTCTGTTGGAATAACTTTTGTATACGTGGGCTCACCCTATTCTTGGTGATTTCGTTGTTATTCCATTCTTCATTATTACATTTGAATATATCCGTCAAATGCGTTTTCTTTGGACTGGTTCGGTCTTTATTATTATTCATTGGAATATCCTGTATGTGCATTTTACATGGGACTGGTTTAGTCTTTATTATCTCTGTTGGAATAACTCGTCTGCGTATGTAATCATGCATGCATGGTGATTTTGTTGTTATTCCATTCTTTATTATTATGTTGGAATATCCCGCTGCGGTATATATTCGCTCGACACGGTTCCGTTATTTATTATTACGATGGAATAACTTTTATCATCAAGCACCGCATGCATGGTGATTTCTTTTGTTATTCCATTCTTTATTATACTTAGTTGGTTAAAGTTTTGACTTCTACACTCCATGAAATTAGTGGAATATTCTTGATATTTGCGCTTCATCCAGTATCTTTTCCATGGAAATATTTTTCTGAGTATTCTTGAATTTTACTTTACAAAGAAGTATCATGTTGACAATTTGGACATTATTAGTTCCTGAATAAATTAATTCTTGAACTTATTTTATTGAATTCTTATATCATTGTCATCATCCTCATATTTATATTATGTTGAAAGTCATTTGTGGCCTGTAGTGCATAGATGGACTTGGTATGATTATGACCAGGGATTATTCGGTATAATCATGACCGTAATGTTACAAATGATATGGTAAAAGTCTTCATTAGCCTGAAGTGCATTGAAAGATAGTTGTTGGCATGATCATTACCATTGATGAATACACAAATATCCTTAGCCCGTAGTGCATAGATAATTTGTGGTCGTGACTCTAATGAATATCATTGGCCGTAGTGCAGGGATGATGTGGATTATTTATTAAGCTGAGTCTCAGCGATAAAAGTGATGAAAAACCTTTTTAAATCATAAAAGATAGCAAATTTTATTCTCTACTTGACTCTTTTAATGGATTGCATGTTCCGCTGCAGTTAAACTTGATGTCTATTGTATTTTATCAGTTTAACACTGTTGAGGACTAATGATAATTTATTCTGCATTATCTTAGTCATAATATTTCTTCATTGGGCTAGTTGAGCTCACCCTTTCTTTCCCGTTCTCTTGAGAAAATGAGAACGTGGAGGGGACTAATCGGGAGCGGAGTGATGGTCCGAGATGGTGTCTTAGTAGTCCTCACTATTACGTTAAATAGTGTGATAATAAATATAATGAGGACTAAATTGAGTGTGTATATTGTCAGATGACAATATTTGTATTAAAACTCACAAAGATGTATTTTTTGTCGTATTTTACACATCGTTGTATAATCAAGTTGTATTTGAATTTAGTACCATGTATTTGGCGACTCAAGATGGGTGATGTATACCTATTTTGGGGGCGTCACAGCTTAGGTTAGAATTGAAAATCACACCAGAAACAAGTTTTCTCTCTCTTTCTCTCTCTATATTATCGAGTGTATTCTTTTGAGTATTTTGAGACTTTGAGTGTTACTATACGGTACAAGTTCCCTTCAGCACTATATCCAGTATTCCAATCAGAAGTATTGTCTTTTCGAGGTAAGGGATGTTATTTTTTTTAAATAATATTATTTCTTTCAATATCATTATGTCAGAATATTGGTAAGATTTTTCTTGTGAAATTCTTGTCTTTTAGTGTTGGGGTTACTATTCACGAATACGACACTATTCACAGAAAAATTAAATTTTCATTTGTGTCCAAGATATCTATTATGGATACTAGCTTTTATTGTATCCATGTTTTGATAATTCTTGAATTTTACTTCATTATAGTTATTTATGAAGTATTTTTGAACATGGACTGTTTAAAATATGAATCCTTAATATTTGTTCTTTTATTTCACTGGATTCATTTTCTTCTCAGGAGGCGAGAATGTAGCGAGTACTAGTCGGGGTATGGAATGAAGGTTCTAGAAAGTCGTTTTAGTAGTCCTCACTATTTTGTAAAATAGTGTATCAATAATTATAATGAGGACTTATTTGAGTGTTGATATTGTCTATAAGACAATATTTGTTTTTAAACTCACAGTTTATGTGTTGTCATATTTTGCACGACAATTGTATTAATAAAGTTGTAGTTGTTTCTGTACCATGTATTTGACGACTCAGAATGGGTGTTGTATACCTATTTTAGGGGCGTCACAGTTGGTATCAGAGCTTAGGGATATGGTCTCTGGCGGAGATCGGGGAATAGAACTAGGAGGGGAGAGACGAGTAAATCCTTCGCTAGTGTGTCCTACCTAAGCTTATTTGTTGGTTGGTCAGAATATAGGGATATTATGTGGTATGTTAATTTCTTTAATTAACCCTTGTTTTATGGCAGTATTTGAGAATGGCAACTGAGAATGTTAACAGTAGAGCAAATGAGACCGTTGAGACACCTTTACTCACCAATGAGGAGAATGTGCAACAGGCCGACAATGTTCCTCCTGTAAATAACACCACTGATCAGACGATGAACGATGGAATGTTTAGAAGCTTTTTGCAGTTCATGCATAATCAGACGAAGGAGACTCGTGTACAAAATACAGGTGGAAATGATAGCAACGCACGGTTTGTCACAGCCAAGCAGTTCAAAGAGTTGGGACAACCAGAATTCTGGAGAAAACCGGATCCGATTAAGGTGGAGACGTTGGTCAAGCAAATTACCAAGATATTCGACGTCTTGGGATGTACGGAGGAACAGAAGGTTCCATTAGCCACCTTTATGTTCCGTAACGAGGCAGATTACTGGTGGGAATCTGTGAAGCGCATACATCCGGCCATGCTTTCTCAAAGATGTCTTGGGAAGCGTTTGTAAACTGTTCAATGACAAGTACTTTCACGAAAGTATTCGTTATATGAAGGAGGTAGAGTTTATTAGCACGGAGCAGAACAACATGGCGGTGTCCCAAAGACGAGGCGAAGTTCATGAGTTATCGTGTTTGCACCTCATTTGGTGGAGAATGAGGAAGCGATATGGCGGATGTTTCGAGAGGTTTGAAACCCGATATACGTCAATATCTCATTTCTCATAAATTTTCTCTATATTGAGATGTTGTCAGGCAGGCTCAATTATTAGAGCGAGATAACGAGTACGTTCAACCGAGGGACCACAACAGAGGTCATCGGTGGATGCGATCATCATCGAAACAATGATAATCAATGAGGGAAAAAAAATACGAGACAAAAGCAGAATTACTCTGGTGGTAATCATGGCCATGAAAATAGAAGAAGCGAGTCGGGGAGATTTTAAAAAAGGAGATTCAACAATGACAATGTGAAGATGTCGCACCAAACAAGAATCGGTTCTAGGGAGGAGAACGACCACCCTACAGTATGCTATAAATGCGAAAAGAGGACATATCATCAAACGTCCCACAACAGTTCAAGGTATGCTATAATTGTAGAAAGGAAGGACATATATCGCTCGAGAGTTATGCAGAAGCGAAACCAAGTCCAGTGGGAATGGTGACTCAAAAGGATGTCCCAGAAAAGTCAAAGTCAACGGTTCCTGGAAGAACGTTTGTTGTGACTGGTCAAAATACGAGGAACCCAAACGAGGTGATCACGGGTAAGCTAATCATAAATTTTTGCAAAGTTTATACCTTACTAGATACCGGTGCTACCCATTCATTTATCTCTCCTGCTTGTGCTCAACGTTTAAACTTAACTCCGGAGAAATTAGACTTTGACTTATCTGTGGAGACTCCGTTAGGAGAAACTTTCATCACATACATTGTTTATAAATCTTGTTTGATCCAAGTTGGCACCATCACATTACCTGTTGACCTTATCTCTTTAAAGATACTTGCTTTTGATGTGATTTTAGGGATTGATTGGTTAACTACTCATCATGCCAAAATTGATTGTTTTCGTAAGGTTGTTAGTTTTCATATTCCTAACCAACCTGTTGTAAGAATTCAAGCAATTAAACCATTAAAATCAATCACTGTCATATCATGTCATAAAGCTATTTGTTTATTGAAAAACGGATGTCAAGCTTTCTTAGCCCATGTTATGGATTTTAATAAAGACACGTTAGATTTGAATAATATTCCTGTTGTTAGTAAATTTCCTGACGTATTTCCTGAAGAACTTCCCGGTCTACCCCCAGAATGTGAAGTTAAATTCTTTATTGATCTTGAACCTGGTACAATGCCCATTTCTAAAACCCCATATCGAATGGCTCCTATTGAACTTCAGGAGTTAAAGGTCCAACTACAGGAGTTGTTGGACATCGGTTTCATTTGTCCTAGTACATCTCCTCGGGGTGCTCCTGTTTTATTTGTAAAGAAGAAAGACGGGAGTATGCGACTTTGTATTGACTATCGAGAATTAAACCATGTAACCATCAAAAATATATAGGTATCCATTACATCGCATTGATGACCTGTTTGACTAGTTGCAAGGAGCACAATTCTTTTCAAAGATCGATCTTCGTTCTGGATATCATCAGTTGAAGATTAAAACTGAGGATATTCCAAAGACTGCCTTCAGAACTTGGTACGGGCATTATGAATTCTTAGTCATGTCTTTTGGATTGACTAATGCTCTTGCGGCTTTCATGGATATGATGAACTGAGTATTCAAGGAATATTTAGATCAGTTCGTTGTTGTCTTTATTGATGACATTCTCATATATTCCAAAAGCCGTGAAGATCATGAGCACCATTTGAAGCTGGTACTCCAAAGGCTTCGTGAAAACAAGCTATATGTCAAGTTGAAGAAATGCGAGTTCGGCGAGGAAGTAGCATTCCTTGGGCACGTGGTGTCAAAACATGGAGTATCTGTCAATTGAAGCGAAGATTGAAGCAATACAAAGTTGGGAGCAACCAAGACGGTGAATGAAGTTCAGTAGCTTTACGGGCTTAACTTTGGTTATTATCGGAGATTCGTGGAAGGATTTTCTCGAATAGCTTCTCCGTTAACTTTCGGTGACTCGGAAGGATACAAAATTAAATATGGAGCGAGGAATACGAGAAGAGTTTTCAAGAGCTCAAGAGAAAACTCATTTCGCACTGCTGCGAAAAAACCGTCTGCAGTTGGGATGGATTTCTTATCTACAAATGATGCTTGTGCAAAGGGTTAGGATGTGTTCTCATGCAATGACATGGGAAAGTCATAGCCTATGCCTCATGACAACTTAAAGAATATGAGAGGAATTATCCTACTCATGATCTCAGAGTTAAGCGGCGATCATTTTCGCGCTTAAAGATCCGGAGGCACTATTTATATGGGGAGAAAGTGAAGATATATTCGGACCATAAAAGCCTCAAATATTTCTTCACCCAAAAGGAACTCAACATGCGGCAACGACGTTGGCTCGAGCTGTTGAAAGATTACGACCACACCATTCAATACCATCCTAAAAAAGCGAACGTGGTAGCTGAAGCATTGAGTAGAAGATCATATGCGGGAACGAGTGCGATGATGTTAAGTATAGCATAGAGCCGACTTTAATCGAAAAAGTTAAAGTTGCTCAAGCGACAGACCCGAAGCTGGTGCATATGAAGAAGAAAGTACAAGAAGGTGCTATTCTAGAAGCAAGAATCGATGAAGAAGGAATACTTCGAGTCCACTCCAGAATTTGTGTTCCTAACGACTCTGATTTGAAGTACGAGATCATGATGGAGGCACACAATATACCATTTGCAATCCATCCTGGAAGTACCATAATGTATCGTGATCTTCGACATACATTTTGGTGGAACAATATTGATGACTGGGTAATATACCCATGAATTGGATATATTTGGGCTTAATTTATTGTATTCTCAAAGCATTTAGATTTGTTTTTACTGTGTTTAGTTGTTTTATTGCAGATTCGGGAGCTGTAAGAACACTTTGGAGCATTTGAGCTAAAAAGGGGCATAATAGCCAACTTCTGCACCTCAGCGCCGGGGCACTCCTTCTACTGTATTTCTCAGCGTCGGGGCGCTGAGCCAGAATGTTTGTTGACCAGGGACACACGTGGATTAGGCGTTGACTTCCATTAATGGGTTGGTTATTAAGAAGTTGATTTGAAAAAGGAATGGGTTGGACAAGTGGAGTATATAAAGGCTACTTTAATTGAAAAGAGGAGGCTACACAATTGAAGGCTTATCAAGGAGCAAAAGGAGAATTTGAAAATTTTCACTTGGAGTTCTTCTTCTTCTTTATTCTTTTAATTTGTGTAATTCATTTAGGATGATTTTTCAAATATTGTTGGTTTTAATTTCCGTTATGAACTAATTTCTTTAATTAAGATTCCAATTGAACCTTTTATGGTTATGAATTAATTATTTGATTTTATTCCAATTATTTATGTTGAAGTGAATTATTCATCTTGCTTTGTGCTGAGTGATTAATTATCTGGCCAATAATTACCTTGTTACTCTAGAAGGAATTGAAAGAGAAATTCTAGGGTTAGAACTGGGCATGGTGACATGTGACTTAGTTATTTGTACAGTGAATAATTAGGTTTGAGAATAGAATGGAAATATCTGTTTGTCGCATGTAACACATAAGGAATTGGGATTGAAAAGAGTTTAATTCAATTGTTTTGCATAGGAATATAACAAGATTAATTTGGATTAAATAGAAGGCAATTGATCACTTGGAAAAGAACTTTTGGCATTTGAGAATTCTTGTTAACAATTCAGTAGGCATAATAATTAGGATAATTGGATAATTGATTTATAGTTCATAATTGGGGATATTGGAGTCTTAATCCTTATTTACCTGAATTTAATCCAATTTTAGTTTTGTTTATTTGATTTCTTTTAGACTAATCTCTTTTAATTGATTAATTTAGTTTTCTTAATTTTAAAAATCACAATTATTGGTTGTTTAAATAAAATTGAATTGATATAGTGCTACTAGTTGGAATTTATTAATTAGAATTCTCTGTGGGATCGACACTCTATCTTATCACTCTATTACTTATTGACCGTGTATACTTGCACGTTTGCTTTGATTGTGAAATCAACCAACAAGTTTTTAACGCAGATTCTTAGAACTTCTTTATTAGTATTAATTCCATATTAGTTATAATCAATTCGGTCTTAATTTAAGCGTTACTTATTTTTCTTCTTGTATTTGCGGGAATTCTTTTCATGAGTGTATGCACACTAGATCAAGGAGAAAAATGAACTTTTTCTTATCTGAGGCGATATTGAAAGGAAGTTCCGAGAAATTGCGAATCGACTAGTGTAGTGTCACTGTGGAAGAAGAAGCGGAAGAACAAGAAATTCCAAATGAACATGGCGAGGAACGACCGAAATCACTTAGGGACTATGCCATGCAGAATGTCATGGATATCTGATCGAGTATTAGGAGGTAACGATCAATGCGAATAGTTTTGAGATTAAACCAGGAACAATTCGGATGTTCTGAGAATACATATCGCATTTGGGGGTAGTTCGATAGATGATCCTAATGAGCATATCTTATGTTTCTTGGAAGTTTGTGACACCTTCAAATTCAATAATGTATCGGAGGATGCTACAAGGTTGAGGATGTTCTGTTTACCTTGAAAGATAAAGCCTTGAAGTTGGTTACACTCTTTGCCTCTGGCTCAATCACCACTTGGGACGACTTAGCTCAAAAATTTCTAGCTAAGTTTTTTCCACCAATGAAGTCGGCAAAACTACTTTAACAATATTCACACCTTCATTGCAATTTGATTCGAGAATCGTTATATGAGGCATGGGAAAGATTTAAGGATATGTCGTAAGTTGCCCTCATCATAGAATTCCATGATGGATGCGATTAGGGATATTTTGTGATGGTTTTATGCATGCATCCACGAGGGCTAGTATTGATGCTGACAAAGAGGGGAGCAATCATGTCTAAGAGTTTTGATGAGGCATATCAATTTGTTAGAGACAATGGCCACCAACAACTATCGGTGGCCCATGACTAGGTCTAATCCTCCGAGAACACCTTTGGGAAAGTATGGCGTAGATGCGATAATAGCATTAACAAAGACAAGTGGGGCGCAATGGCTAAGCAAATGGAAATATGGCATCCACAATCCCACGCGGCGGTGGCGATGGTTTGTGAATTATGTCTTTGGGAGTCATGCTACGGATCAATGTGCCATAAATTACGAATCATTTCGATTCGTGAGGAGCTATAATCGATCTACCCAACCTTACCCAAATCAAAACGCATATAATCCGGGTTGGAGAAATCATCCGGGGTTTTCATGGAGTAACAATCAAGCTCAAGCGCCGAGACAACAAAACACATCCGGATTTCAAAATCAGACACAACAACCAGAGCAGAAAGCAAGTTGGGAAGAAGCCTTGGATAGATTTGTTAAAGCTTCTGAAAAAATGAACGAGGCAAATGAGAAAAAATTTAATCAAATAGAGCTGAATATGCAAAGCCAAAGTGCGTCGATCAAGAATCTGGAAAATCAAGTGGGACATATAGCGCATGCACTTAATAACCGACCACTTGGAGCACTTCTGAGTGACACAGAGAAGAATCTGGGCAGAGATGAGCACTGTAAGGCTGTAACTCTACGAAGTGGAAAGGATTTGCAAGATACAGTCATGGACACGGAAAAGAAGGACAACGCAACACGTACAACAGAGGAAGTGGTGGACACCAGAAAATGTCAAGATGAGACCTTAGAGCAGAAAGGACCGGAACCAACCATCACAATGCCTCTCATACCGTATCCACAAAGGTTTCAGAAATCCAAGTTGGATAAGCAGTTTTCACGATTCTTGGATATTTTCAAAAAATTGCATATCAACATCCCCTTTGTCGAAGCCTTGGAATAAATGCCGAGTTACGCCAAGTTTATGAAGGAGGTTTTGTCGAGGAAGAGGAAATTGGGTGAGTTCGAGACAGTGACATTGACCGAAGAATGCACCGTGATTATTCAGAAGAAGTTACCACCAAAGCTTAAGGATCCAGGTAGCTTTAATATACCATGTGAAATTGGAAATCAATTTTCGGGTCGAGCATTGTGTGATTTGGGGGCTAGTATAAATTTGATGTCATTATCCATCTACAGCCAGTTTGGACTTCAGGCTCCACGACCGACAAATATCAATTTGCAGTTAGCGGATAGATCGGTTACATATCCACGAGGTATTGTTGAGGATGTTTTAGTTAAAGTGGATAAATTCATTTTTCCTGCGGGATTCTTTATCCTGGATTGTGAAGTAGATAGCGAAATTCCAATAATTCTTGGGTGACCATTTTTAGCAACGGGTAGAACCTTGATTGACGTTCAAAAAGGTGAATTGACGATGCGAGTTGAAGATCAACAGGTCACTTTTAATGTTTTTAAGTCAATGTCTTATCCGAAAGAAAAAGGTGAATGTTTGCGGGTTGATATCATGGAGGAATTGGTTAATCATAAGTTCAGTGGAAATTACTCGGAGGATTCGCTTGAATCCATTTTGCTAGGGACAGACGACTGCGGCATTGATGAGGACATTGAGTATATCAAATGGCTTGATTCATCATCAGTCTTCCAGAAAAGCAATCAATCATTTGACACCCTTGAGAGGCCCGAAACGGAAGGTAAAAAGTTCAAACCCTCGATAGAAGAGCCACCGGTGTTGGAATTAAAGCCACTACCATCTCATCTACAGTATGCTTATTTGGGAAAAGACGCTACCCTACCGGTTATTGTTTGACGGAGTTAACTAACACAAAGGAGAAAAAGCGACGATTCAAAACAACAATTGGGTGGTCTATAGCGGATATTTGGGGAATCAGTCCATCTTATTGTATGCACAAGATTCTAATGGAAGAGGAGGCAAAACCAACCATTGAGATGCAAAGAAGGCTAAACCCCATTATAAAGGATGTGGTGAAAAAGGAGATTATAAAGTGGTTGGATGCCGGCATTATTTACCCTATCTCGGATAGCTCATGGTAAGTCGTGTACAATGTGTACCAAAGAAAGGGGTATATGCGGTGGTGAAGAATGAAGCTAATGAGCTCATCCCTACTCGAAACGATTACGAGGATGGAGAGTATGCATGGACTACCGTGAAGCTGAATAAAAAGCCACTCATGAGGATCACTTCCCTTGCCGTTCATTGATCAAATGTTGGATAAAGGCTAATGAGACATCGGATTCTACTATCTTACAGATGGATATTTTGGGTATAATCAAATTTCCATAGTATTGGGGAGGATCAAGAGAAGACCACATTCACATGCCCATACGGTACGTTTGCATTCCGGCGTATGTCCTTTGGTTTATGTAATGCACCGGCAACCTTTCAATGGTGCATGATGTGATCTTCTCCGATATGGTAGAGCAAAATTTGGAGGTATTTATGGATGATTTTTCTGTGTTCGGTGATAGTTTTGATTTATGTTTGAAAAATCTGATTTTAGTGTTAAAACGATGCGTGGAGACTAACCTGGTCCTTAACTGGGGAAAATGTCGCTTCATGGTAAAAGAAGGGATTATCTTGGGGCATAAGGTTTCTGCAACAGGGTTAGAGGTGGACAAAGCGAAGATTGAGATAATTGAGAAATTACCCCCTCCATCATCTGTGAAGGGAATCCGGAGCTTCTTGGGACATGCGGGTTTCTATAGACGCTTCATTAAAGATTTCTCTAAAATTTCAAAACCCTTATGTTCCCTGTTGGAGAAAGACGTGCCTTTCAAGATGGATCAGTCATGTATCGAGGCATTCGAGGTATTAAAGATGAAGTTGGTCTCTGCTCCAATTATTGTGGCGCCCAATTGGTCTTTACCATTCGAATTGATGTGCGACGCTAGTGACTACGCAGTGGGAGCAGTATTGGGACAACGTAACGTCAAGATTTTTCACACAATCTACTAATCCAGCAAGACGTTGACGGATGCCCAATTAAACTTTACAACAAATGAAAAAGTATTACTTGCAGTTGTGTTTGCCTTCTACAAATTCAGAGCATATCTGATTGGGACCAAGGTAATTGTCTACACGGATCATTCTGCCATCAAATATCTGATTGAGAAAAAAGACGCTAAACCACAGTTATCGATGGGTATTATTCTTTTGCAAGAATTTGATTTGGAGATCCGGGATAGAAAAGGTACCAAAAATCAGGTGGCGGATCATCTTTCTCGGTTGGAAAATGCAGAATTTCAGCAAAAAGATAACGTCATGATTAATGAGAAATTTTTGGATGAACAACTTCTCCGAGTAACAACGACATTGCCATGGTATGCAGATTATGTGAACTACTTAGTTGGTAAGGTGTTACCACCGGACTTGAACTCACAACAACGAAAGAAATTCCTCCACGATGTGAAGCAATACTATTGGGACGAACCATTTCTGTTTAAGGCCTGTGCGGATTAAATGATTAGACGTTGTGTGCCACATAAAGAGATGGATAACATATTGGATCATTTCCACTCATCAGATTATGGAGGTCATTATTCTGGTGATCGTACAGCAGCCAAAGTGTTACAATCAGGATTTTTCTGGCCTTCTCTGTTCAAAGATGCGTACCTTTATGTGCTAAAGTGTGATCGGTGCCAACCCGTAGGTAATATCTCTAAGCGTAATGAAATGCCACTCAACACAATTTTGGAGGTTGAACTATTCGACATGTGGGGGATCGACTTTATGGGACCCTTCCCATCCTCTTTCAATAATCGGTACATTCTGTTGGCGGTAGATTACGTTTCTAAATGGGTAGAAGCTGCAACTTTACCCACAAATGATGCCAACGTTGTTCTCCGATTCTTAAAGAAAAACATCTTCACATGATTTGGGACACCGAGAGCGATAATAAGTGATGAGGGGACTCACTTCTACAATAAACAATTCACAAAGTTGCTCACAAAATATGGGGTTCATCATAAAATTGCAGCCGCGTATCATCCCAAACTAATGGTCAAGCAAAGGTCTCTAATAGGGAGGTCAAGTGAATTCTAGAAAAGGTGGTCAATCCGTCACGAAAAGATTGGTCTTTGCGTCTTGACGATGCTCTATGGGCATATCGAACAACATATAAGAATCCGATCGGCATGTCACCTTATCGAATGGTTTACAGAAAGGCGTGTCATCTCCCGGTCGAATTAGAACACAGTGCACATTGGGACATTCATAAACTTAACTTTAATTTACAAGCAACGGGTGAGAAAAGGTTATTGAAATTGAATGAGATGGAGGAATTCCGATTCAACGCCTATGAAAACGCAAAACTCTACAAGGAGAAAGTCAAAGCTTGGCATGATAAGAAAATTATTGATCGAACATTTGAACCGGGCCAACAAGTCTTGCTTTTCAACTTAAGATTGCATTTATTTCCTGGGAAACTAAAATCTCGTTGGTCGGGACCTTTCAAGGTTGTATCTGTCGCACCACACGGAAACATTGAGGTCGAGGAACTGAATTCAAAGCGTACATTCAAGGTTAGCGGTCGACCTGAAACATTATTGATGTGGACCTATTGGTAGTCAAACTACGACCATGTACCTCTCGTGAACTAGTGAACAATTGAGCATAACAACAAAGTCGGTGACGACTTAAAAACCAAGCTTCTACGGAGGCAACCCAATGAGTTTGAATTTATTTTGTTTCTATGCATTTCAATAATTTTTATTTTTAATTTTAATTTTATTTTATTTTATTCTCATTAGTTGAATTGTGTACAATGTTTATTTGGATAATTTAGCTTAATTCTTCTTCAATTGTCATGTTGTGTAGTACATTTCGGTGAAATGATAAAGCAACAAAGTCGATGCAAACTCTGAGCCACAGTGCCGGTCGCTAAAGATGCTCGAGAATGCGGTGCCGACGCTAGAAACTTCTTGATATTTACGGACCCTCGGCGCCCGGTAAAAGCTTTCCCCATACGCGCCCGACGCTAGCCCCTAACACAACACATCTGTAACACAAAGACCCCGGTCTTTGTGTTTAATATATCTCGGCGTCCGGTGCTAGGAACAATCAACAGACCACGAAGGCGGCGCCGGTGCTCTCCATAGTATATAATCCACGAGCGCGTTGAGGGGCGTTACTGAACTCTACTTGGTTTAACTTCTCAATTTCCCACTTTAACTCTCCAATTTCCTCACACATCTCCAATACTCTTATAGTGGCGATCTAAACACTTGCATATAACTTCCCAATCCAAACACAACTCTACATATCAAATTGGGATTTCCTTTCACAAAATAATTTTCATCTATCATCTCTATTGCAAAATGCGTATGTAATTACATTCAAGTTGTGATAGAACTACATCCCCATGACTTGTGACAACGATAAGTAAGATTGATTTTCACTTTATACATCTTAAGTGCAGACTTTCATCCTCTTTGCTTTTGATTCTCTTGTATTACATGCGTGTGAATCATGATTGTTTGTGCACAACTTTTGGATGGAATATCCTACATATGTGTGATTTCATACAAGGGGCTTGAATTGATAGAAAACTAGAATGATCCAAAGTAATATATGAACTGCACACATGGTGTATGATAGTTTGCCTGACTCACTGAGCAAGGCTAAATACACACAAAGCAATATCCTAATTGTATTTGCATGTACTTGCATTCACCAAATGTTTAGTCTACATCGTTGTGCAGACCCAATGAAGATATCTGGACGGTTTCCATAGACTTATTTCACTTCAAATCTTATGGGCCTGTCACACACAACACTACCCATACACTGAATTCACTTGCCATATTTTCACCCCAACACCATAGGTTCACTGTCACACATATATATCACTTTTGAGGGGGGCTAACCGGTATTGTTACATGCGTGTGATCATATTGCTTTATATGACCTATCTCTTGGGCATATCTTGTGTTCTTCTGCAATTTGTAGAGTTTGAATAATACTTACACCTAATCGGTACAAGTTCGCATGTCATGCTATTATGTGTCATGCCTCACCCCCAACCACGTATGCAACGTACACATATACTTTGAAGTTTGGGGGTAATGTCATGGGTATGTGTATCCCAACTAAATTTATGTCGATTGTTACTGATTGTGAATTCGAATTCTTGTAGAAATTTATCAATGGCATCAAAACGTCAACGTGGTGAAGGTTCCGGTTCTGCCTCGGCCCCACCAAAATTTGATAATAGAAGGTTTGTAAGTCACGAACACGGGATCGCTTCTACAACAAGATGGCTACCTGCTCTCTCATCCCCGAACGAGGTTTAAGGCCCGATCAATCTAAAGACGGAGACATAGCGGTCATGATAGCTGAGAAGAATTGGTTCACACTTACCGAGCAGCCCGATCCAGCGGTGATTACAGTTGTAAAAGAGTTCTACGCCAACGTGCCCGAGCATTGCCATTATGGGGTCTTTGTGAGGGGCAAAACATTTGAAATTGGTGAAGAAGACATTAACGGGTGCTATCAACTGCCATTAGAGGGCCTGAATGATGAGTATGTTAGACTCGTGAGTGATGGGCTAGACTATGAAAAGATAATTCGTGAGTTTTGTCAATCGGGCACCACATGGACCATGCATGAGCGTGGCAGCATGACTTTCCCGCTGTCTCACCTCAGTCTATATGGAAAGGCATGGTATGCCTTTATTTGTGCCAAACTCATGCCATGCACACATGTGAGCCACGTCACCAAAGAAAGAAGGGCGTGGTGCTTTATATTCAATTATCTGAGGCCTAAAGATTGATGTCGGCCACCTTATTGAGTGATCCATTCTCAAGAGCATCACGACGAGGACCACGGGAGGGTTACCACATCCGTCTCTCATCTCGTTTTTGTGTGCTAAGTTTGGGGTAAAATGGAAGTCGGATGAGATGATTCAGGATGCCAATGCCCATTTTGGACCACAAGTTGATCAGCAGGTATAAAGTGTGGACATGTGGGGAAAACCACCCTAGGGGATTGGGTTTCATAATTCCCCAAGTTGAAGCTTCTCAAGATCCACCACCTCAAGCTCCACCTACTTATGGCCCTTCCTCCATGACTCACTGGTGGTGTGGTTCGAAGCGATCCAGGCGTGAAATAGGCGGATGGTTCTACAATCTTGAAGCCCAAAATGTCCGCTTGTCTGAATGTCAAGATGTGATCTACAAGTACTTGGCTGACCAGTTTGCAGCCCAGAAGGCTATGAACACCCAGCTGTTTTTGGGTGTTAATCTCAATCAGTTCCCTACTGCTCCAATTCTGCCTGTGTTTCCCCCTTTTGATCAAGAGATGAGCGAGGATGAGGATGCTCCACCCGAGGAATAAGCTCGTCAGGGAAATCCTCTGTCTTATATTGTTTTATCTTTCGCATGAGGACATTACTCTAGATAAGTTTGGGGGTAGTTTATTGTTATTGGAATTAGTAGGTTGTCATTATTAGTGGGTGCTTTGAATTGTTATTTTGGGTTAATTAGGATTGCATGTTAATTCCAGCTTTGATAGTACGTATGTTTAGGGCCAATGATGAAATTAAAATTGCATGAATAAGGCTAGTAAGGATTGTTAAGCTAGTGATATGATTTTCTTGACATGATTTAAATCTTTATCTGTTTGACATTGATATTATAAGGATAGTACATTTTGAAAAATGACCATGTTGGCTATGATAGTTTAAGTGGATAGATAATAGAGTTCTAAAGGATGAATGCTAGTGAAATGAAGGAACAATTTGAAAAGCTTGTGCAGACTGAGTTTAGACATAAACTCAAGTTTGGGGAAAAAATATTTGGATTATATAAGCTTTGAAAAAAAAAGAAAGAATAAACACCGTGGCATGCTTGTCTAGTTTTGTGGCCTTTGTTACTTGAGTAAGTAAGCCCGAGGGGATTGTCTCTACACCTAGCGCCTTAAGGTCTTAATGGTTTGGGAGTCGTTGGTCGAAAGCTCGTTAAGGTAACACTAAAAAGCCTAAGGGAATAAGACAATGTTTAGTCATGAAAAAAAAAGAAAAAAATATGAAAGAAAAAAATGTGATAAAGGGGGAAAAGTGCAAAAAGCCCCCGTATAAAAAAATAAAAGCATAAGTATTCCATTTTGACCCCTGGACTTTAGTGATTGTTTAATTTCAGTTGAATCAAGTTTATTTGATGAGTTCTCGAGTTTAAACTGTATGATGCCTACTAAGAAATTTATTATCTTTCATATTTTGCTTTTCATTGGTTAGCATGGTTGTTGAACACACACTCACAGTATCAGTAATAACAGATTTAGATTCATTGATTGTTGGGATATTATTGACCTGCCTACACATGATGTATTAGTATGTTTTTGTGATTTTTCTGAGGCCTATGGATATAAGGTGTGCTATTCAATTGCTGGAGTTACGATCATTTAGATAGGGTGTATTTGCATGGTTGTTTAGGTGTTTTTGTGTCTTATGTTTTGTTGCTTGAGGACAAGCAATGATTTAAGTTTGGGGGTATTTGATGATTGGGTAATATACCCATGAATTGGATATATTTGGGCTTAATTTATTGTATTCTCAAAGCATTTAGATTTGTTTTTACTGTGTTTAGTTGTTTTATTGCATATTCGGGAGCTTTAAGAACACTTGGGAGCATTTGAGCTAAAAAGGGGAATAATAGCCAACTTCTGCACGTCAGTATCGGGGCGCTCCTTCTAGTGTATTTCTCATTGGCAAAGGTAGCTATTTGGAGGAATTTGTTGACCGAGGGGACGTGCGTGGATTAGGCGTTGACTTCCATTAATGGGTTGGTTATTAAGAAGTTGATTTGAAAAAGGGAATGGGTTGGACAAGTGGAGTATATAAAGGCTACTTTAATTGAAAAGAGGAGGCTACACAATTGAAGGCTGATCAAGGAGCAAGAGGAGAATTTGAAGATTTTCACTTGGAGTTCTTCTTCTTCTTTATTCTTTTAATTTGTGTAATTCAGTAAGGATGATTTTTCAAATATTGTTGGTTTTAATTTCCGTTATGAACTAATTTCTTTAATTAAGATTCCAATTGAACTTTTTATGGTTATGAATTAATTATTTGATTTTATTCCAATTATTTATGTTGAAGTGAATTGTTCATCTTGCTTTGTGCTGAGTGGTTAATTATCTGGCCAATAATTACCTTGTTACTCTAGAAGGAATTGAAAGAGAAATTCTAGGGTTAGAACTGGGCATGGTAACATGTGACTTAGTTATTTGCATAGTGAATAATTAGGTTTGTGAATAGAATGGAAATATCTGTTTGCCGCTTGTAACACATAAGGAATTGGGATTGAAAAGAGTTTAATTCAATTGTTTTGCATAGGAATATAGCAAGATTAATCTGAATTAAATAAAAGGCAATTGATCACTTGGAAAAGGACTTTTGGCATTTGGGAATTCCTGTTAACAATTCAGTAGGCATAATAATTGGGATAATTGGATAATTGATTTATAGTTCATAATTGGGGATATTGGAGTCTTAATCCTTATTTACCTGAATTCAATCAAATTTTAGTTTTGTTTATTTGATTTCTTTTAGACTAATCTCTTTTAATTGATTAATTTAGTTTTCTTAATTCTAAAAATCACAATTATTGGTTGTTTAAATAAAATTGAATTGATATAGTGCTAGTAGTTGGAATTTATTAATTAGAATTCTCTGTGAGATCGACACTCTATCTTATCACTCTATTACTTGTTAACTGTGTATACTTGCACGTTTGCTTTGATTGTGAAATCAACCAACAAATATGAAAAGAGAGATTGCAAAGTTTATCTCGAGGTGTTTAACTTGTCAACGTGTAAAGGCGGAACATTAAGTGCCTAAGGGTCCATTGCAACCACTTGAGATTATGAAATGGAAGTGGGAACACATTACCATAGATTTCGTTACGGGTCTTCCCACGGTTTCTCAAGGCATAAATGCTATTTGGGTTATTGTTGATAGATTAACCAAGTCTGCTCATTTCTTGCCGATCACGGAGACTTATTCCCTTGAACGTCTTGCTCGTATGTATGTAAATAAGATTGTGAGATTGCATGGCAGGCCAGTATCCATAGTTTCGGATCGTAACCCAAGATTCACTTCAAGATTTTGGGTTAGCTTGCAAAAAGCTATGGGCACAAATTTATGATTCAGTTCGGCATATCATCTTCAAACGGACGAACAATCAGAGAGGACTATTCAAACTCTTGAAGATCTATTAAGACTCTGTATCCTAGACTTCAAAGGGAGTTGGGATAAGTATTTACGATTGGTGGAATTCTCCTACAACAATAGTTATCAGGCAAGTATAGGTGTGGCTCCATTCGAAGCATTATATGGACGAAAGTGTCGCTCTCTAGTATGTTGGGATGAGGTGGGTGAAGCAACATTGTTGGGATCAGAGTTGGTACGTATTACTACAAAAAAGATCCAAATGATTCGACAATGTATACAAACAACACAGGATCGATAAAAGAGTTATGCGGATCTTCATCGAAAGGACGTGGAATTTAGTATTGGGGATCATGTATTATCGCGTGTTGCTCAATGGAAGGGAGTTACAAGATTCGGGAATAGAGGAAAGCTCAATCCAAGATTTATTGGTCCATTTCAGATTCTTGACCGAGTAGGAAATGTGGCCTATAGACTCGCGTTACCTCTAAGTATATCTCGTGTTCATAATGTTTTTCACATATATGTGCTTCGTAAATATGTGAAAGACCCAAACCACGTTATTGAGTTAGAACCAGACGAAATAGCTGAAGATTTAACGTACGAGGAGGTACCTGTCAAGATCTTGGATAGGAAAGAGCATGTCCTATGCGCAAAGGTCATACCACAAGTCAAAGTTTTGTGGAGAAAACATGCTATAGAGGAAATGACCTGGGAGTTGGAAACGGAAATGAAAGCGAGGTATCCTCACCTTTTCGAAACACCAGGTACGTACGTCAATTTCATGGAAGAAATTTCATAAGGAGGGGAGGTTGTAAGACCCCAACTTATTATAAATGAAATTGAATTTTCTCTATTTATTATTTTGAAATAGTAAGGGTTGATTTGATTAATGTGGTTAGTTATGGGTAAAATGCACAAATATTTCAAATAAGCAAGTGGTTATAAAATATTCATTGTTGTCGGGGAATATTCATTTGGTCGTGAAATATTCTTGCTATCGGGGAATATTCATACGACGGCGCAGCCTTATGTGGG
The DNA here is from genome assembly GCA_020205605.1 of Panax ginseng. Classification (NCBI taxonomy): domain Eukaryota; kingdom Viridiplantae; phylum Streptophyta; class Magnoliopsida; order Apiales; family Araliaceae; genus Panax; species Panax ginseng. The sequence continues at coordinate 28,064,927 of CM035149.1, forward strand.
CCCCATAACGGAAAGCGATTGGATAAAGAAAACGACAAGTATAAGTTGTTTATAAATAACGGCGTAGTTGTTACCATTAATACTGTTGAAATACTCAGTGGTTAAAACACGAAGACATTTGCAGTATTGCACCAATTATTGATTCTTACGTAAGAAGGTACTACTCAATAATTGTTATAGTAATTACTGTTCAATATTTTATTTTATTAATTCAATAATTGCTACGTTGATATTTTATATTATTGTTATTTCAATAATTGTCACTACACAATATTTTCCATTATCGGATCAATAATTCATATTATTTGAATAATATTATTAGATAGCAATATTGGCAATGTCTAGAAAGTTCTGTCTAAGGAGAGGTTTGGTCACCTAATTGCTGGCAGCCAAGAAGGAAAAATCCTTATTGGAAAGCCCCTCTTTCCTGAATCGCTGCTGGTTGTCATAATCATAATTGTGATTCTATAATATTATTTGTGAATAATTAATTATTGATTTATATGATAAAGAAATATTTATTTGATGTGGATATAAATGATGGATTTATTTATTTTATGTGGTTATAAATGAAGGAATTAATGCTGAGGTGTTTTATCAGTATTTTTGTCGGAATAGAGGTATTAAAAATCATCCGTTTGTGGATTTCAGATATTTTCGGTTTTGAATTTGGAGAAACTCAAAGCTACAAAGTAGTAGAGAATTCGATTTCGTGTGGAATGGACATAAAATTCGTATTTTTCTAATAAACGGGCTATTTTCTATGAATTACCGAAGTTTCAGAAAATAAAATAATTTTTATTAAATTATGGGTGGGACCCACTTTTTGGTTGGTGTTGAATGCACATGGGCTGCTAATTTTGTTCAAAGATGGCTGATTGTCCAACCTAGCATGCGTAGAAAAATAAAAGAATTATTAATATTTTATTAATTTAGTCTCCTTTCATGCGCTTCTAGTATTTTTACATAAATAGAGGCTAAGTTAGAATTGAAAATGTGGCGCCCCCAAAATAGGTATACATCACCTATTACGAGTCGCTAAATACATGGTACAGAATACAAATACAATCTTTAATATACAACAAGAAAGCTGTGAGTTTTAATACAAATATTGTCTTCTAGACAATATCCACTCTCAGAATAAGTCCTCATTACATATATTATCACACTATTTAACAGAATAGTGAGGACTACTAATACTATCATCTGGACCGTCACTCCCATTCCCCGACTAGTCCCGGCTACGTTCTCATTTTCTGAAGAGAACAGTGAAAGAAAGGGTGAGCTCAACTAGCCCAGTAAGAAATATTATGACTAAGATAATGCAGAATAAATTATCATAAGTTGTCAGTATTGTGATTCTGTAATATTATTTGTGAATAATTAATTGATAAGAAAAATATTCATTTTATGTGGATATAGATGGAGAAAATTTTAAAGTGACAATTATTGAAAAATTGATATTTTATCTTTTCTGATAAAATAATTCATTTAAATATATTATTATATTTTAATAATATGATAATGGTGATATTTTTACAATGAATGTGGGATATATGAATATATGAGGAGGAAAAGTATTTTTGTTACTAAAAAAATATTTAAAACATGTTTTTCATGTTTGTGGACCCCATTTTTTGACTGAAATTTGATTATAGCCTGTAAAATCGTCCGTATGTGGATTTTGGTCAATTTCTGTTTGGAATTTGGAAAAAATTTCTTCTGCAAAGTTGTAGAGAATTAAATTTCCTATGGAATGGACATAAGATTTGAATTTTTCTGATAAAAGAGATATTTATTATGAATTATTGAAGTTCTGAAGTTCCAGAATAATTGATTTTTGAAGTTTTAATTATTTTTTTTAAGAAAAACGTTTTTTTCATTATTGGTGGGCCCCACATGTGTGGTAAATGAGCTGAATTCAGATTCAAGAGGTGGGCGTGAAAATTTTATAAATATATTAATATTTTGTTAAATTTTCTGTTTTGGTGTTCTAAGCATTATCCTATAAATAGGGTGTTTAGGTTAGAATTGAAAATCATACCAGAAACAAATTTTTTCTCTCTTTCTCTCTCTATATTATCGAGCGTATTTTTGTGAGTATTTTGAGACATTGAGTGTTACTATACGATACAAGTTCCTTCAAAGACTATATATCCAGATTCCAAATGTAAGTATTTGAGGTAAGGGATGTTTTTTTTTTTAAATGATATTATTTCTTTCAATATCATTATCGAAAGAAATATTGGTAAGATTTTTCTTGTGAAATTCTTGTTTTTTTCGTGTTCGGAGTTACTATTCACGATATCGACATTATTCACGAATCGACATTATTCACAGAAAAATTAAATTTTCATTTTTGTCCAAGATATCTATTATGGATACTAGCTTTGATTGTATCCATGTTTTGATCATTCTTGAATTTTACTTCACTATATTTATTTATGAAGTATTTTTAAACATGGATTTATTATTTAAAGTACTTAATCCTTAATATTTGTTCTTTTGTTTCCTTTGGATTCGCTTTTCTTTAAAATATTTTTCATCATCCTCAGTCCTAAATGATGATATTACTGAATATTTTTGGCCTGTAGTGCAAAGATGGTTGATTTTCTTATGAATATCTTTGGCCCGTAATGCAAATATGTACAAGTGTTGAGATGAACATGACCAACTGTTGAATATCTTTGGCCTGTAGTGCAAAGATGAATATTTGATTCAATATGTTTATTGATTGATGTTACAGGGATAAAATATTGATGATGGACTTTTAAATTCATAGATAATAGTAGATTTCATTCTCTACGTAACTCTTCTATGAATTATTATTTCCGCTGCGAATATTGATCTGAAACTTGTTGTCTATTATATTCTATCAGATTTTTCCCTGTTGAGGACTAACGATAATTTGTTCTATGTTATCTTAGTCATAATATTCTTTTCTTGGGCTAGTTAAGCTCACCATTTTCCTTTTGTTCCATTTTTCTTCTCGGGGAGGCGAGAATGTGGCGTAGTACTTAGTTGGGTATGGAATGAAGGTTCTAGAAAGTCGTTTTAGTAGCCCTCACTATTTTGTAAAATAGTGTATCAATAATTGTAATGAGGACTTATTTGAGTGTTGATATTGTCTAGAAGACAATATTTGTTTTTAAACTCACAGTTTATGTGTTGTCGTATTTTGCACGACAATTGTATTAATAAAATTGTAGTTGTTTCTGTACCATGTACTTGGAGACTCAGAATGGGTGTCGTATACCTATTTTGGGGGCGTCACACATTAGAAGAGTCAAGTAGAGCATAATATCTACTATCTTCTATGATTTAAAATGTTATCATCAACTTTTATCGCTGAGACTCAGCTTAATAAATAAACCACATCATCGAGTCATCCCTGCACTACGGGCCAAGGATATTCATTAAATTATCAATGGTCATGACTATACCGAATAATCCCTGGCCATAATCATACCAAAAACTGTCCATCAATGCACTACAGGCCACTGAGGACTTTTACCACATCATTTATAACATTATAGGTCATGATTATACCGAATGATCCCTGGACATAATCATACCAAGTCCATCTATGCACGTAAGCCAAAGATGACTTTCATCACAATATAAGCATGAGGATGATGACAATGACATAATAATTCAATAAAACAAGTTCAAGAATAAATTTTAAAGATTTATAAGTTAATTTATCCTGAAATCAATTACGTCCAATGTGACGCCCCCAAAATAGGAATACATCACCCATCTTGAGTCGCCAAATACATGGTACAAAATATAAATACAAACTTAATTATACAACCGTCGTGTAATATACGATAATACATAAACTGAGAGTTTATAGGAATATTGTCATCTAGACAATATCCACACTCAAAGTAGTCCTCATTACATTTATTGTCACACTATTTAACAGAATAGTGAGGACTACTAATGCTATCATCTGGACCGTCACTCCTTTCCCCGACTCGTCCCAGCTATATTCTCATTTCCTGAAGAGAACAATGAAAGAAAAGGTGAACTCAACTAGCTCAATTAGAAATATTATGACTATGATAATGCAGAATAAATTATCAATAGTCTTCAACAATGTTAAACTGATAAAATACAATAGACATTAAGTTTAACTGCAGCGGAACAAGCAATCCATTAGAAAAGTCAAATAGAGAATAAAATAAACTATCTTCTATGTTTTAAAAGTTTTTCATCACTTCTATCGCTGAGACTCAGCTTAATAAATAATCAACATCCTCAAATCATCCCTGCACAACAGGCCAAGGATATTCTTTAAATCATCAATGGTCATGACTATACCGAATAATACCTGGTCATAATCATACAAAGTCCATCGATGCAAGTAAGCCAAAGATATACAACAATAAAACCAATAATCAACAATCCATCTTTGCACGTAAGCCAAAGATATATAATTCAATAAACAACAGTCCCTATAGAGAGAAATTATAGAGAGAAAGAATAAGAGAAGTTTGCTACATTTCTATTCTAGTATCCAGCTTTATTCTAAGGTAAGGGATATTATTTGTTGTATTCGTAAGGGATATTATTTGTTGTACTCGTAAGGGGTATTATTTTTTCATATTCATGAAGAGAACTTCTGTTATTCCATTCTTTATTATTACATTGGAATAACTCAGATACTGTGATCTACCATATACTTGGTGAAATTCTTACATTATTCAATTATTTATTATTCTCTTTGGAATAATGCATCTATGCAAAGTACCGCATACATGGTGAAATTTTGTTGTTATTCCATTCTTTATTATTTTGTTGGAATATCACGTCTATGCATTTTATCTGGGACTGGTTTAAATCTTTATTATTGGTTGGAATATCCACATGCATGCGTTTCTGTGGGACTGGTTAGATTATTTATTATTTTGTTGAATAACTGCATCATCTGCAAATACCGCATGCATGGTGATTTCTGTTGTTATTTCATTCTTTATTATTACGTTGGAATATCGCCATAGGTCGTATTACACATTTATTTGGTTCCGTTATTTATTATTACTGTTAGAATAACATGTCTATGCGAAGTACCGCATACATGGTAATTTCTTTTGTTATTCCATTCTTTATTATACTCAGTTGGTTAAAGTTTTGACTTCTATACTCGTCATGAAATATCATTTTATTTGGTATTTTTTACATTACTGATTCTTATTCATGGGTTTCTATTCACCCAGTTACTATTCATTCTAGTATTATTCACTCGGGTATTCGGGGCACTTTTCATACCGAAATACTATTCACGAGTTACTATTCATGGGTTACTATTCACCCGAATATTAGTCACTCGGGTATTTGGAGTACTTTTCATGTCGAGGTACTATTCCTGAAGTACTATTCACGGGGTACTATTCACGACGAAAAATTAATTCTTTTCTGTCCAAATTATTTTTGGTGCATGAATATTATTCTTGAATTTTACTCTACAAAGAAGTATCATGTTGACAATTTGGATGTTATTAGTTCCTGGATAATTTAATTCTTGAACTTATTTTATTGAATTCTTATATCATTGTCATCATCCTCATGTTTATATTTTGTTGAAAGTCATCTGTGGCCTGTAGTGCATAGATGGACTTGGTATGATTATGACCAGGGATTATTCGGTATAATCATGACCGTAATGTTACAAATGATGTGGAAAAGTCCTCATTGGCCCGTAGTGCATTGATGGACAGTTTTTGGTATGATTATGGCTATGAATTCTCTTCGGCCAAGGGAACAAAGATGAATTATTTTATGGCGTGATCAGGACCGTTGATGAAAACACGATTATCTTTGGCCCGTAGTGCATGGATAATTCGTGGTCGGGATACTAAATTATCTTTGGCCTGTAGTGGCGGGATGATTTGATGATGTGGATTATTTATTAAGCTGAGTCTCAGCGATAAAAGTGATGAAAAACTTTTTAAATCATAAAAGATAGTAGATTTTATTTTCTAGTTGACTCTTTTAATGGATTGCTTGTTCATTACAGCATGATTAAACTTGATGTCTATTGTATTTTATCGGTTTAACATTGTTGAAGGCTAATGATAATTTATTACGCATTATCTTAGTCATAATATTTCTTATTGGGCTAGTTGAGCTCACCCTTTCTTTCACCATTCTCTTGAGTGAAATGAGAACATAAGCGGGACTAATCGGGGAGCGGAGTGATGGTGTGAAATGATAGCATTAGTAGTCCTCACTATTCTGTTAAATAGTGTGACAATAAATGTAATCAGGACTCCTTTGAGTGTGGATATTGTCTAGATGACAATATTCTTATTAAAACTCTCAACTATGTTTTGTCGAATTGTTTACACGACGTTTGTATAATTAAGTTGTATTTGTATTTTGTACCATATATTTGGCGACTCAAGATGGGTGATGTATACCTGTTTTGGGGGCATCACAGTTGGTATCAAAGCTTAGGGATATGATCCCTGGCTGAGATGTGAGACAAGAACTAGGAGGGGAGCGATGAGGAATTCCTTCGCTAGTATGACCTACATAAGTTTATTTGGTATTTAATTGGTTGGTCAGAGTATAGGGATAATATATGATATATCAATTAACCCTTGTTTTATGACAGTGTTTGAAAATGGCATCTGAAAATATTGAGATAAGCAATGGAGCAAAATAATATGACCATATCGCAGTACGAGGCTAAGTTTACGGAGTTATCCCAGTTTTCATCCCATTTGGACGATAATGAGGAGCGAATGACGCGAATGTTTCTAAGAGGTTTGAAACCCGATATACGTCAATACCTCATTTGTCATAAACTTTGTTTATATTCAAATGTTGTGAATAGGGCTCAGTTATTGGAGCGCGATAACGAGTCACCACAACCAAAAGGTAACGACCAATAACACGATAATAATCGTACCAGTGGCAACGGCCATCGGAACAATGATAACCATCGTGGGGGAAATTATCATGCCAAGAATGGTAACCACTTCGGTGGTAATCATGGCCAAGATAATAGAAATAGAAATTTCAAGAAGAGAAGATCATTTAGCTCGATTTTATCGTGCACCAAAGTCAAGTCCAGCTGGGACAGTGGCACCAATTAAAGGCGGATACGGACAAAACAAAGTCGGTGGTTTCAGGAAGAGCATTTTTCGTGACTTCTCAAAAAAGCGAGTAACCCGAACGAAGTTAGCACGGGTTAGTTAATTATAAATTTTTGTGAAGTCTATACCTTATTAGATACCGGTTTTACCCATTCTTTTATCTCTCTTACTTGCGTTCAACGTTTAAATTTGACTTCGAAGAAGTTAGACTTTGACTTATCTATTGAAACTACGTTAGGAGAAACCTTCATTACATGTGCTATCCAAGTCTTGGATGAGAGTCACAGTTTTGAATGATATTTCTATTGTCAATAAATTTCCTGATGTATTCTTGAAGACTTCTTGGCCTACCCCAGAACGTGAAATCAAATTTTTTACTGACCCCAGTACAAAAACCCATTTCTTAAACCCTCAAATATTTTCTTCACCCAAAACGATCGTAACATGCGCCAAAGATGTTGGCTCGAGTTGTTGAAGATTACGATCGTACCATTCAATACCATCGTGGAAAAGCGAACGTGGTAGTTGACGCGTTGAGTAGAAGATCGTATGCGAATATACGAACCCACGTGTAGATAACGAATATACGAGTAGAATCGACTTTAATCGATAAAGTTAAAGCCGCTCAAGCTACAGACTCAGAGCTGATGAATGTGAAGAAGAAGGTTCAAGAGGGCGTTATTCTAGAAGCAAGAATCGACGAAGAGAGAAAATCTCAACCCTAGATTTAATTGGCCCATTTGAAATCCTCGATCGAGTAGGAACTGTGGCTTATAGACTCGTTTTACTGCCAAGTATGTCGCGTGTTCATAACGTTTTTCACGTATCGATGTTACGTAAATATGTGGACGACCCGAACCACATTATTGATTTAAAACCAGACGAGAGAGCGAATAATTTAACGTATGAAGATGTACCTGTTAAAAATCCTGGAATATATTCTACGCTTAATGGTTATACCTCAAGAGTTAGAATCGAACGAAGTGTCCTCATCTATTCGGCATACCAGGTACGTACGTAAATTTCGAGGGCGAAATTTCATAAGGAGGGGAGATTGTAAAATCCCAAATTTTACGAATAAAGATTTATATTTCTCGAATTTTTTTTTGAATATTTTGGTGTGGATTTAATATAATGTTATAGTTGTGGGTAATATTTATAAATTTTGCAAAGTATTCAAGTTGTTATATTATATTCGATTGGTGGGGAATATTCTTTGTGTCGGGAAATATTAAATGCGACAAGACAATCATTGGTGGACCCCTACACAATGAAATTATCATCGGATTGAGAAAGCGATAAAAATATTTTTTATGAAAATAAGCATGGAAGTTTTTTCGTTATCTTGTTGAACTACTTTGTAGTAAAACTGAGAATACACGTGGTTGCATAAGAGCAACGGTATTGATTATTGATGCTTACATGAGAAGTTACTCAGTTATACTCAATTTTTGTTATAGTAATTGTTGCATCATATCTCTCATATTATTGATTCGATTATTGTCACAGTATCCTCTGCATTATATGATATATTATTAAATCAATAATTGAGAAGATAAAGTTATTCATATTATTAAATTGTAATATTTACTGAATGTCAGAAGTTACGCCGAGGAGAGGTTTGGTCACCTAATTGCGGCTGATAAGGAGAAATCCTTATTGAAAGCCCCTCTTTCTGGAAAGCGACACGGTTGTTAAATATTATGAGTTATGATATTAATGATGAATAAGTTCGTGTTAATTAAAGATGAATTTGATAGTTTCATTGTGTTGGGATTATTGATGTTAGTTGAATCGACATCTATTCCGATGATAATTGATGTCTGGGGGTTATATTGATAAATCAGGGAATTTATCGGGTAAATGAGCAATTAATTGCTACTTATTCACATGCTTATATAACTATTTGTTCACATGTGTGTACTATTGAGTCACATTCACTTACTATTAGGGGAGTTGGTGCAAGATTGATAATACTTGCATGACTAAGTTAAAAATAGAGGTATAGATGGAGGTACTATACTGTAATTAATTTTTTCACATGTTTAGAACTATTGAGTCACATGATTTTACTATTGATTCACATGATTTACTATTAGGGGAGGTGGTGCAAGTTTGATAATACTTGGATGACTGAAGTAAAAATGAAAGAAAAGTTGGAGGTATTGTACTGTAATATTTCGAGCCCCAAAACGTGCAATTATCGAAACTATATTTTTCTATAAATAGAAGTTCATTCTTCCTTCATTTCTCACCAATTTACAAAAGCTATAGAGCAATTATTATAGAGAGAAATTATAAAGAGAAAGAAGAAGAGAAGTCTGCTACATTTCTATTCCAGTATCCAGCTTTATTCTAAGGTAAGGGATATTATTTGTTGTACTCGTAAGGGATATTATTTGTTGTACTCGTAATGGGTATTATTTTTTTCATATTCATGAAGAGAACTTCTGTTATTCCATTCATTATTATATTGGAATAATCTGTATACGCGGTCTACCCTATACTTGGTGAAATTCTTCTATTATTCCATTATTTATTATTCTATTTGGAATAACTTTGTCATCTTGATATCGCATACATGGTGAAATTCGTTGTTATTCCATTCTTTATTATTACATTTGAATATCATGTATGTCATGCGTTTTCTGCGCGAACACTGGTTCCGTCTTTATTATTACATTTGGAATATCCGTCTCGTAAATGCGTTTTCTGACGGACTGGTTTAAATCTTTATTATTATTTGAAATATCCTATCTGCATGCGTTTTCACGGGACACTGGTTCCGTTATTTATTATTCTATTGGAATAACCTTTCATAAAGTAAGTACCGCATGCATGGTGATTTCTGTTGTTATTCCATTCTTTATTATTCTGTTGGAATATCCTGTCGTTGCGTATTACGCCTGACCTAGTTTCGTTATTTATTATTCTATTAGAATAACTTGTCTATGCGAAGTACCGCATGCATGGTAATTTCTTTTGTTATTCCATTCTTTATTATACTTAGTTGGTTAAAGTTTTGACTTCTATACTCGTCATGAAATATAATTTTATTTGGTATTTTCTGTTACGAGTTATTATTCACGGGTTACTATTCGGGGCACTTTTCATGCCGGAATACTATTCAGGAGTTACTATTTATGGGTTACTATTCACCGAAATTACTATTCACCCGAATATTAGTCACTCGGGTATTTGGAGTACTTTTCATGTCGGGGTACTATTCATGAGGTACTATTTCCGAAGTACTATTCACGGGGAACTATTCATGACGAAAAATTGATTCTTTTCTGTCCAAATTATTTTTGGTGCATGAATATTATTCTTGAATTTTACTCTACAAAGAAGTATTATGTTAACAATTTGGATGTTATTAGTTCCTGGATAATTTAATTCTTGAACTTGTTTTATTGAATTCTTATATCATTGTCATCATCCTCATGTTTATATTTTGTTGAAAGTCATCTGTGGCCTGTAGTGCATAGATGGACTTGGTATGTTTATGACCAGGGATTATTCGGTATAATCATGACCGTAATGTTACAAATGATGTGGAAAAAGTCCCCATTGGCCCGTAGTGCATTGATGGACAGTTTTTGGTATGATTATGGCTATGGATTCTCTTCGGCCAAGGGAGCAAAGATGGATTGTTTTATGGCATGATCAGGACCGTTGATGAAAACACGATTATCTTTGGCCCGTAGTACATGGATAATTTGTTGTCGTGATACTAAATAATATCCTTGGCCTATAGTGCAGGGATGATTTGATGATGTGGATTATTTATTAAGCTGAGTCTCAGCGATAAAAGTGATGAAAAACTTTTTAAATCATAAAAGATAGTAGATTTTATTTTCTACTTGACTCTTTTAATGGATTGCTTGTTTATTATAGATTAAACTTGATGTCTATTGTATTTTATCAGTTTAACATTGTTGAAGGCTAATGATAATTTATTCTGCATTATCTTAGTCATAATATTTCTTACTGGGCTAGTTGAGCTCACCCTTTCTTTCACTATTCTCTTCAGAAAATGAGAACATAGCCGGGACTAGTCGGGGAACGGAGTGATGGTCCGAGATGATAGCATTAGTAGTCCTCACTATTGTGTTAAATAGTGTAACAATAAATGTAATGAGGACTCCTTTGAGTGTGGATATTGTCTAGATAACAATATTCTTATTAAAACTCTCAGCTATGTTTTGTCGTATTGTTTAGACGACGTTTGTATAATTAAGTTGTATTTGTATTTTTTACCATATATTTGGTGACTCAAGATGGGTGATGTATACCTGTTTTGGGGGCGTCACAGGTTTGGTCACCTAAGTGCATGCCAGTAAGGGAAAATCCTTATTGGAAAGCACCCTCTTTCCTGGGAACGGCCTGGTTGTCGATATTGTGATTCTGTAATATTATTTGTGAATAATTAATTATTGATTTATATGATAAGGAAAATATTCATTTTATGTGGATATAGATGGAAAAAATTTTAATGTGACAATTGTTGAAAATTGATATTTTATCTTTTCTGATAAAATAATTTATTTAAATATATTATTATATTATAATAATATAATAATGGTGATATTTTACAATGAATGTGTGATATATGAATAAATGAGGAGGAAGAATATTTTTGTTACAAAAATTGTTTAAAACATGTTAAACATGTTTGTGGGCCGATTTCTTGATTGAAATTTGATTATATCCTATAAAATCGCCTGTTTGTGGATTTCGGTCAACTTCTGTTTGAAATTTGGAAAAACTTAAAACTACAAAGTTGTAAAGAATTGAATTTTCTATGGAATGGACATAAGATTCGAATTTTTCTGATAAAAGGGCTATTTATTATGAATTATTGAAGTTTTGGAATAATTGATTTTTGAAGTTTTAATTATTTTTTTTAAGAAAAACCTTTTTATTATGTTGGTGGGACCAACTAGTATTGAAAGCATGCTGAATTCAGTTGGTCTACGGTGTGTGTAGGAATTTTATTAAAAATAATAATATTTTATTAAATTTTTTTCTTTGATGTTCTAAGCAATTTCCTATAAATAGGATGCTTATGTTAGAATTGAAAATCACACCAGAAACAAGTTTTCTCTCTCTTTCTCTCTCTATATTATCGAGCGTATTCTTGTGAGTATTTTGATACTTTGAGGGTTGCTTTATCTGATTGCAAATTCTCTTCAAAGACTATATCCGAGATTCCAATGTAAGCAATCATCTTTTCTAGGTAAGGGATGTTATTTTTTTTTATAAATGATATTATTTCTTTCAATATCATTATGCCGAAATATTGATAAGATTTTTCTTGTGAAATTCTTGTCTTTTAGTGTCGGGGTTACTATTCACGTATACGGCATTATTCACGTATACGACACTATTCACGAATATGGCACTATTCACAGAAAAATTAAATTTTTCGTTTTTTGTCCAAGATATCTATTATGGATACTAGCTTTGTTTGTATCCATGTTTTGATCATTCTTGAATTTTACTTCACTATAGTTATTTATGAAGTGTTTTTGAACATGGACTGTTTAAAGTACGAATCCTTAATATTTGTTCTTTTGTTTCACTTGATTCATTTTCTTTAAAATATTAATCATCATCCTCAGTCCTAAATGATGATAATATTGAATATCTTTGACCTGTAGTGCAAAGATGGTTGATTTTCTTATGAATATCTTTGGCCCGTAGTGCAAAGATGTACATGTGTTGAGATGAACATGATCAACTGATGAATATCTTTGGCCTGTAGTGCAAAGATGAATATTTAATTCAAAATGTATATTGATTGATGTTACAGGGATAAAATATTGATGATAAACTTTTAAATTCATAGAAGAGAGTAGATTTCATTCTCTACGTAACTCTTCTAATGAATTATTATTTCCGCTGCGAATATTGATTTAAAACTTGTTGTCTATTGTATTCTATCAGATTTTTCCCTGTTGAGGACTAACGATAATTTGTTATATGTTCTCTTAGTCATAATATTCTTTACTGGTCTCGTTGAGCTCACCCTTTTCCTTTTTATTTCATTTTTCTTCTCAGGAGGCGAGAATGTAGCGAGTATTAGTCGGGGTATGGAATGAAGGTTCTAGAAAGTCATTTTAGTAGTCCTCACTATTTTGTAAAATAGTGTATCAATAATTGTAATGAGGACTTATTTGAGTGTTGATATTGTCCAGAAGACAATATTTGTTTTAAACTCACGGTTTATGTGTTGTCGTATTTTGCACGACAATTGTATTAATAAAGTTGTAGTTGTTTCTGTACCATGTATTTGACGACTCGGACTGGGTGTTGTATACCTATTTTGGGGGCTTCACAAAAAGTCCTTATTGGCCTGTAGTGCATTGATGGACAGTTGTTTGGCATGATCATGACCACTGGTGATAATAACGAATATCATTGGCCTGTAGTGCATGGATAATTTGTAGATGTGATACTAACGAATATCCTTAGCCCGTAGTGCATGGATAATTTGATGATGTGGATTATTTATTGAGTTGTGTTACAGAGATAAAATATTGATGATGACCTTTTAAATTATACTCCCTCCGTCCCATGATAAAAGTCTTTATTACTATTTTGGGTAGTCCCATGATAAATGTCCTTTTTCCTTTAATAATCAAACTTTTACACATATTTTCCTATTATACCCGTAGCATTAAATATCTCATACTTTTCTTATTCTAATTCTCTCTCCATATTTAATGACATTATTATGGACAACTTTGTCATTTCATTCATCTTCTTAATATGCGTGAAAAGTCCACCAGGACTTTTATCCTGGGACGGAGGGAGTAGAAGATAGTAGACATCATGCTCTACTTGACTCTTCTAATGGATTGCTTGTTCCATTGCAGTTAACTTGTTGTCTATTGTATTCTATCAGTTTTTACTCTGTTGAAGGCTAAGGATAATTTATTCTACATTATCTTAGTCATAATATTCTTTATTGGGCTAGTTGAGCTCACCCTTTTCTTTCATTGTTCTCTTCAGGAAATGAGAATATAGCTGGGACTAGTCGGGGAATGGAGTGATGGTCCAAGATGGTGGCTATAGTAGTCCTCACTACTCTATAAAATAGTGTGATAATAAATGTAATGAGGACTTCATTTGAGTTTGGATATTATCTATGAGACAATATTCGTGTTAAAACTCTCAGTTTACGTTAGTCGTATTGTATAAATTAAGTTTGTATTTGAATTATGTACCATGTATTTGGCGACTCAGAATGAGTTATGTATACCTATTTTGGGGGCGTCACACCGTCCTAGAGCATCCACAACAGGTTGGGGTCCCAAGGTCGTTAATGGATCCTGATGACTGGGACAGGGGTGACGTCAGGAGGAGAGTGTTTTCAACTGCCAGCAAAAATGCTGGCCATGGGGCTCGTGTTGAGGATGCTCCGTCCCAAACATTAACACATAATGATGGTCATGATGAAAGAAGGCCGATCTTGTTTAAAAATGCCTAGGAGACCGATGATGCCTTAAGGGCTCTGCTCGCACAAGGCAAGGAGATTGATCAACAGATGGAGCTTTTGATCACTAGAAATGAGGATGATGCCACTAGTCACAGCCGAAGGCAGGGACGGTCACCGAAGGTTCAGTCCGGGACTTATCGTCCGTACAATGTCAAACAGATCGAAGGCAGGATTCGAAGTCGCTCTCGAGATAGGAGCATTCAGAGGAGTCGATCGAGAGGTCGTTCTCCCAGGGACCACTCCAGGAATCATCGTCTGGATGACCCTCGGCACATTGGAAACAAGAGACGGAGCCGATCCAAGACAGCGAGTTCTGATAGCAGGCGACAAGTGGCTCGCCCAAGGCAAGATGAATATCTCGATATAGGAAAGGGGCCTAAGAAATCCTTCACCCCTAAGAAGTGAGACAAAAAAGTTAGCTGAAGTGTAAAAAGAGCTAGCCAAAGTCAAACAGGAAAGAGAAAATCCAAACAGTGTAACTCCGGTTAAATACTCGTCACTCTTCTCCTCCATGATCATGCACGAAAAGGCAGATCCAAAAAAGAAACACTCTCATATGGAGAGTTATGATGGTTCGTGGGATCCTTATGAGCATAGTCAGGCCTATGACCACCTGATGGACTACTATGACTACTCGGAGTCTGCCAAGTGTAAGATGTTTATGACGATCTTGAGGAAAGACGCTCGACAGTGGATGATGACTCTTGCCCCGAACTCTGTATCGTCATTGAAAGGGCTCTGTGACAAATTCCATGCACAGTTCGGCAACAATAAAAGGAGAGGAAAGGCCACTGGTTCGTTATCTCAGATCCGACAGTACTCAAATGAAACCTTGGAAAGTACGTGAAGTTGTTCCGGGAAACAATGGGACTGGTCTCGGATTTGAACGACCTTGAGGCGGTAGGGTTGTTTCAGAATGGGTTGGACCTTGTTAAATCTAAAAAGTTAGTAAAAGTGCTGATGTTCAACCATCCGAAGAGTTTGGTCGAAGCCTTTGACAAGGTCAAAGGTCTCATCGTGATAGAGGAAGCTATAGGTAGTCTAAAGCCGAACTCAACAGAAAGGCCGAAGGATAAAGAAAAGGATACACGGAACAACAACAATGACAAGTCGTGGACCTAACCAAAGAAGTATAACAATAACAATGGCGGATCGGGATGAGGACGTCTGCTTTTCCCGAGTCAGATGGTCAAAAAAATTTATTCTAAGTTGAATACTGATTGGGTTACTATTTTGGAGCATATGAAGGAAAAGTCATACTGTGACGCCCCCAAAAAAGGTATACATCACCCATATTGAGTCGTCAAATACATGGTACAAAATTCAAATACAACTTAATTATACAACGGTCGTATAAAATACGACAAAACATAATCTAAGAGTTTTAATACGTATATTGTCATCTAGACAGTATATAAACTCAATGAAGTCCTCATTATATTTATTATCACACTATTTAACAGAATAGTGAGGACTACTAATGTTATCATCTGGACCGTCACTCCGTTCCCCGACTAGTCCCAACTATATTCTCATTTCCTGAAGAGAACAGTGAAAGAAAGGGGTGAGCTCAACTAGCCCAGTAAGAAATATTATGACTAAGATAATGCACAATAAATTATCAATAGTCTTCAACAATGTTAAACTGATAAAATATAATAGACATCAAGTTTAACTACAGCGGAATAAGCAATCCATTAGAAGAGTCAAGTAAAGCATGATATCTACTATCTTATTTGATTTAAAATGTTCTCATCAATTTTTATCGTTGAGACTCAGCTTAATAAATAAATCACATCATCGAGTCATCCTTGCACTACGGGCCAAGGATATTCATTAAATCATTAATGGTCATGATTATACCGAATAATCCCTGGTCATAATCATACCAAAAACTGTCCACCAATGCACTACAGGCCACTGAGGACTTTTACCACATCATTTATAACATTACAGGTCATGATTATACCGAATGATCCCTGGTCATAATCATACCAAGTCCATCTATGCACGTAAGCCAAAGATGAATTTCATCACAATATAAGCATGAGGATGATGACAATGATATAAGCATTAATCAAACGAAAATAAGGATAAACATTAAAGACTTTAAATTTATCCAAATATTATCAATCAGTTAATAAACTCATAATTTAATATTATAACAATATTTTAATCACCTCTTAAACTTATAAACAATTTATTTTAATTGTTTACACTTTTCCAAATAATGCATTTTAATCATTCAAAAATTCCATACTCATAAGATTTCATCACCAATGATCAAATCACTCATCAAAAATCTGCATATACCTTATATAGGAATTTCAAGCCCTAAAATCCTATTTACCAATTCTTCAACTTTACATAACATATTTAACTCATATGTTTGAAACTAAACCATTTTTATGAAAAATTACCAAATCAACTTATTATTTTTCTATCCTTTGTCCAAACATATATACATATATTTCATACACAACAAATATTTTTTTATAATTTTTCAATTCTCTTAAGTATTTTTCAAAAATCAATTTCTAATTAATTCCTTAAGAAATTAGCTACCTCAAGTTTAACTCCAGAAATTTCCAAATCTTGGCAGGATCTTACACATGTTAACGTAAGCTTCCAGTTTAAATTTCATGGTCATCCGAGTTATAGAACTCCGGTTATAGCGTTTTTCGTCGAAAAAATCTAAATATTGAAATGGTCATAACTTGCTCATTTTAAGTCGGAATGAGCTCAATTTTGGACAGGAGGTACTTTATACCATATATTTCCATGTCCCAAAAGGCCGAAATTTTTCTCATAAATTAAGTGGCCGAAAATGCACTTTTAAATTTATGGGCAGTAGCTTTTTGGTACTTTTGCAGTTTTTGACTCCTTTGCTAAAATTAGTCCACACGAAAATCTACAACACCTTTTCCAGTGATTCCACTTGGATAAGTTAGACTCATAGATCTAACTCTAGAACTTGACCACACTCAAAAATTCGAAATATAATAGGAGATATGGTCAATTGAATTTTATGTTCCATTTTCACCAAAAATATGATTTTCAACTCTTTGTGATTTCTAAGAAACTTTCATATTTTCACATAATAACCAACATAACTCATCATAACACTTATTAATACTACATATACCCATGATTTTCATCAGTCCAATGCTTCTATTATGACTTTCATCATAATCAACAGTCCAATGCTTATATTATGACTTTCCAGAATTTTGAGGGTCAGAAAAATTACTTAAAGCGCAAATGGATTTTCACGCCATGCGGTAATCCACGTGATGCAGATCATTTCCACAATTTAATAAGGAATGAAATACAAATGATCATTCACCATGCATGTGGTAATCCACATATACAGGTTATTCCAACAGAATAATAAAGAATTGAATAACATAAGAATTCACCATGCCATGCGATAGACCGCACATACAGATTATTCTCAAAATAATAATAAAGAATGGAACCAGGTCATGCGTAAACGCACAGACAGGATATTCCGATAGAATAATAAATAATGGAACCAAGTCGTGTAAAACGCATTGCATGAGGATATTAAACAGAATAATAAAGAATTGAATAATAGAAGAATTTCACCATGTATGCGGTACTTCGCATAGACAGGTTATTCTAACATAATAATAAAGAATGGAATAACAGAAGAATTTCACCGTGTATGCGGTGCCAGCATATCTGAGTTATTCTAATGAGAATAATAAGGAATGGAATAACAGAAGTTCTCTTCATGAATACGAAAGAAATAATACCCCTTACGAGTACAATAAATAATATCTCTTACCTTATAAAGAAAAGTACTCCGACGGGTAGGGCGGGGATATACTTAAAGAAAACTTGCACTATGCTCAAACCTTTCTTAAACTCTAAAGAAATACGCTCAAGATTATAGAAGAAGAATTCTCTGAACTTCTGGTGTGATTTCAATTCTAACTAAGTATCCTATTTATAGGAAAATAGAAAGGATATTATGCAATAAAATATAATATAATATATATATATATATATTATTTAAAATCTAATAAAACAATTAACTTTATAAAAGTATTACATTTTTATATAAAAAGATTTTACTATGCAAACACTATGCATAATAAAATATATTATATTCTAATTATTGTTTAATAAAACAAATAACTTTATAAAAGTATTACATTTTTATATAAAAAGATTTTACTATGCAAAATACTATGTATAATAAAATATATTATATTCTAATTATTGTCTAATAAAATAAATAATTTTATAAAAGTATTACATTTTTTATATAAAAGATTTTACTATGCAAAAACACTATGCATAATAAAATATATTATATTCTAATTATTGTTTAATAAAATAAATAACTTTATAAAAGTATTACATTTTATATAAAAAAGCTTTTACATTTTATTACATTAATAATATTAATAAAACAAAATATATATATATATATATATATATAAAACTTAGTGACTTCATAAAAAGACACCTCAATATATTTAACAACATTTATCATCATTATTATAATTCACAATATTAATCACCGAATTCGTTTCTAGAGAAGAGGGGTTTCAATAAGGATTTCTCCTATTGGTAGCATAATTAGGTGACCAAGCCTCTCCTTGCGCACAACTTCTAGACATCGTTAATAATGCAAATACTAATATTAATAACTTTGTTATCTCAATTATTGATTTAATAATATATAAAATATAAACAATAATTGAATCAAATAACGTGAGATCTTATGCAACAATTATCAGAGCAATAATTGAACAAAGCGAGTGACTTCTCACGTAGTTAAAGAATAATCAATCTGGTGTCTGCTACTATGCAACCACTCGTATTCATCAGCTTTTTTACTAACCGGTTGTTTCAGCGGTTAATGGTAAAACTTCCGCCATTATTTTCATAAAAATATTTTTGTCATTTTCTCAATCACAATAATATTTTCGTTGTAGGGGTCCACTAATGATTGTCATTGGTCATACGAATATTCCCCGACAAAAAGAATATTCCCCGACCAAACGAATATTATATAACAACTTGCATACTTTTCAAAATTTATAAATATTACCCACAACTATAACATTATCTCAAATCCATACCATAATTTTGAAAAAAATATTTCGAGAAATTTAAATCTTTATTCATAAAATTTAGGGTCTCACAATCTCCCCTCCTTATGAAATTTTGCCCTCAAAATTTACGTGACGACACACTGGTATCTTGTCAAGAGGTGTGGATACCTTGAATTCATTTCAGATTCTAACTCTTGAGGTATAACCTTTGAGTGTTGAATACGATCCTTCTTATTCAAGATTTTAACACGTATTTCCTCATACGTTAAATCTTCCACTATCTTGTTCGGTTCTAAATCAATAATGTGGTTCGGGTTTTCCACATATTTACATAACATCGGTACGTGATAAACGTTATGAACACGCAACATAATTGGCGGTAAAACGAGTCTATAGGCCACAGTTCCTACTCGATTAAGGATTTCAAATGGGCCAATAAAATCGAGGGTTGAGATAACGCCTTCTTGAACCTTCTTCTTCACATTCATCAGCTCCGGGTGTGTAGTTTGAGCGGTTTTAACTTTATCGATTAAAGTCGATTCTACTCGTATATTTAATATCACCACGTGGGTCCTTAGAGTCTTTAACTCTATCTTCATCATTTGTAAGTTATACGAAATGGGTTTTTTGTGTTAACAACATCGCACTCGTAAACGCATACGATCTTCTACTCAATGCGTCAGCTACCACGTTCGCTCTTCCATGATGATATTGAATGGTATGATCGTAATCTTCAACAACTCGAGCCAACGTCTTTGGCACATTATACGTTCGTTTTAGTTGAAGAAATATTTGAGGGTTTTAGAAATGGGTTTTATACTGAGGTCAATACAAAATTCGATTTTCACGCTCTAGGGGTAGGCTAAGAAGTCTTCAAGAATACGTCAGGAAATTTATTAACGATAGAAATATCATTCAAAACTGTGACTCTCATCCATGACTTCGGTGCATTCCATACAAGGAAGTCACCAACGAAAGAATCGGGGCTCTTTACTTATGGCTTGATATAACATTGATTAACTTTAGTTGTTTGGTTGCTTGAATTCGCATAACAGGTTGGTTAGGAATATGAAAGCTAACAACCTTACGAAAAGCATGATGAGTAGTTAACCAATCGATTCCTAAAATCACATCAAAGGCAAGTATTTTCAAAGAGATAAGATCGACAAGTAACGTGAAAGTGTCGATTTGAATCAAACAAGATTTATAAACAGTGGAGCTAACGAAGGTTTCTACTAACGAAGTTTCAACCAATAAGTCAAAGTCTAACTTCTCTTGGGTCAAATTTAAACGTTGAGCGCAAGCAAGAGAGAAAAAATAATGGGTAGAATCAGTATCTAATAAGGTATAGACTTCGTAAGCGTTTATGATTAACTTACCCGTGACAACTTCGTTCGGGTTCCTCGACAAACGCTCTTACTTAAACTATCGACTTTGATTTGTCTGAGACATCCTTTGGCATCACTATCCCAGCTGGACTTGACTTCATTACATGACAAAATTGAGCTAGGTGACCTTCTCTTCCGCAATTGAAACACGCTTTGGATTGTTACGTACAGTTTGGACGGATGTGTCCCTCCTGTCCGCATTTGAAACATACGACCGGTGGTCGTTCTTCTTCCTTTGAAACGAAAGTCTTTGGTCTTTCTTTGTCTTTCCATCATTATTCAACCTTCTCTTCTTGAAATTTCCACTTCTATTATCTTAGCCATGATTACCACCGAAGTGGTTACCATTCTTGGCATGATAATTTCCCCCACAATGGTTATCATTGTTCCGATGGTCGTTGCCACCAGTACAATTATTATCGTGTTGTTGGTCGTTACCTTTTGGTTGAGCTGACTCAACTGTCTCATGTGCTTCATTGCTTATCTCAACATTTTCAGATACCATTCTCAAACAATGTCACAAAACAAGGGTTAATTGACATATCACATATTATCCCTATACTCTAACCGACCAATTAAATACCAAATAAACTTAGGTAGGTCATACTAGCGAACGAATTCCCCGTCTCTCCCCTCCTAGTTCTTGCCTCACATCTCCGCCAGGGATCATATCCCTAAGCTTTGATACCAACTGTAACGCCCCCAAAATAGGTATACATCACCCATCTTGAGTCGCCAAATACATGGTACAAAATTCAAATACAACTTAATTATACAACAGTCGTATAAAATAAGACAAAACATAATCTAAGAGTTTTAATACGTATATTGTCATCTAGACAGTATACAAACTCAATGAAGTCCTCATTATATTTATTATCACACTATTTAACAGAATAGTGAGGACTACTAATGTTATCATCTGGACCGTCACTCCGTTCCCCGACTAGTCCAAACTATATTCTCATTTCCTGAAGAGAACAGTGAAAAAAAGGGGTGAGCTCAACTAGCCCAGTAAGAAATATTATGACTAAGATAATGCAGAATAAATTATCAATAGTCTTCAAAAATGTTAAACTGATAAAATACAACAGACATCAAGTTTAACTGCAGCGGAATAAGCAATCCATTAGAAGAGTCAAGTAAAACATGATATCTAATATCTTCTTTGATTTAAAATGTTCTCATCAATTTTTATCGTTGAGACTCAGCTTAATAAATAAACCACATCATCGAGTCATCCCTGCACTACGGGCCAAGGATATTCATTAAATCATCAATGGTCATGATTATACCGAATAATCCCTATCCATCAATGCATTACAGGCCACTGAGTACTTTTACCACATCATTTATAACATTACAGGTCATGATTATATCGAATTATCCCTGGTCATAATCATACCAAGTCCATCTATGCACGTAAGCCAAAAATGACTTTCATCACAATATAAGCATGGGGATGATAACAACGATATAAGCATTAATCAAATGAAAATAAGGATAAACATTAAAGACTTTAAATTTATCCAAATATTATCAATCACTTAATAAACTCATAATTTAATAGTATAACAATATTTTAATCACCTCTTAAACTTATAAACAATTTATTTCAATTGTTTACACTTTCCCAAATAATGCATTTTAATCATTCAAAAATGCCATACTCATAAGATTTCATCACCAATGATCAAATCACTCATCAAAAATCTTCATATACCTTATATAGGATTTTCAAGCCCTAAAATCCTATTTTCCAATTCTTCAACTTCACATAACATATTAACTCATATGTTTGAAACTAAACCATTTTTATGAAAAATTACCAAATTAACTTATTATTTTTCTATCCTTTGTTCAAACATATATACATATATTTCATACACAACAAGTATTTTTTTATAATTTTTCAACTCTCTTAAGTATTTTTCAAAAATCAATTTCTAATTAATTCCTTAAGAAATTAGCTACCTCAAGTTTAACTCCGAAAATTCCCAAATCTTGGCAGGATCTTACACATGTTAACGTAAGCTTCCAGTTTAAATTTCATGGTAATCGGAGTTATACAACTCCGATTATAGCGTTTTTCTTCGGAAAAACCTAAATATTGAAATGGTCATAACTTGCTCATTTTAAGTCGGAATGAATTTATACCATATATTTCCATGTTCCAAAAGGCCAGAATTTTTCTCATAAATTAAGTGGCCGAAAATGCACTTTTAAATTTATGGGCAGTAGCTTTTTGGTACTTTGCAGTTTTTGACTCCTTTGCTAAAATCAGTCCACACGAAAATCTACAACACCTTTTCCAGTGATTCCTCTTGGATAAGTTAGAAAACTCATAGATCTAACTCTAGAACTTGACCACACTCAAAAATTCAAAATATAATAGGAGATATGGTGATTGAATTTCATGTTCCATTTTCACCAAAAAATCGATTTTCAACTCTTTGTGATTTCTAAGAAACTTTCATGTTTTCACATAATAACCAACATAACTCATCATAACACTTACTAATACTACATATACCCATGATTTTCATCATTCCAATGCTTTTATTATGACTTTCATCATAATCAGCGATCAATGTTTATATTATGACTTTCTAGAATTTTTGAGGGTCAGAAAAATTACAAAAGCGCAAATGGATTTTTTCACCGCCATGCGGTAATCCACGTAGACAGATTATTTCCACAATTTAATAAGGAATGAAATACAAAGGATCATTTACCATGCATGTGGTATATACATATCTGAGTTATTCCAACATAATAATAAAGAATGGAATAATGAAGAATTCACCGTGCATGCGATAGATCAAGCGCAGACGAGTTATTCTCAATGAGAATAATAAAGAATGGAACGGTCATACGTGAAACACACAGACGAGGATATTATGATTAAGAATTATAAATAATGGAACCGGTGATGCAAAAAGCTTACGAGATGAGGATATTAAATGCGGAATAATAAAGAATGGAATAATAGAAGAATTTCACCGTGTATGCAGACTTTTGCATAGGCAAGTTATTCCAACATAATAATAAATAATGGAATAACAGGAGAATTTCACCATGTATACGGTACTTCGCATATACAGGTTATTCCAACAGAATAATAAGGAATGGAATAACAGAAGTTCTCTTCATGAATACGAAAGAAATAATACCCACTTAAAGTACAACAACTAATATCCCTTACCTTATAAAGAAGAAGTACTCTCAAATGTAGAGGCGGGGATATACTTGAAGAAAACTTGCACTACGCTCAAAGCTTTCTTAAACTCTAAATAAATACGCTCAAGATTATAGAAGAAGAATTCTCTGAACTTCTGGTGTGATTTCAATTCTAACTAAGCATCTTATTTATAGGAAAATAGAAAGGATACTATGCAATAAAATATAATATAATATATTATAATATAATATAATATAATATATATATATATATGTATATATATATATATTTATATATTTTATTTAAAATCTAATAAAACAATTAACTTTATAAAAATATTACATTTTATATAAAAAGATTTTACTATGCAAATACTATGCAGTCTTTATGCAAATACTATGCATAATAAAATATATTATATTCTAATTATTGTCTAATAAGACAAATAACTTTATAAAAGTATTATGTTTTATATAAAAGCTTTTACATTTTATTACATTAATAATACTAATATATATATATATATATATATATATATATATATATATATATATATATATATATATATATATATATATATAAACTTAGTGACTTCATAAAAGACACCTCAATATATTTAACAACATTTATCATCATTATTATAACTCATAATATTAATCGACCAGGTCGTTCCCAGGAAAGAGGGAGCTTTCCAATAAGGATTTCTCCCTATTGGCGTGCAATTAGGTGACCAAATCTCTCATTGGCAGAACTTCTAGACATTATTAATATTGCAAATAATAATATTAATAACTTTGTTATCTCAATTATTGATTTAATAATATATAAAATATCGACAATAATTGAATCAAATAACGTGAGATCTTATGCAACAATTCTTTGTAGCAATAATTGAACAAAATTGAGTGACTTCTCACGTAAGTATCAATAATCTATCTTTTTGTCTGCAACTATGCGACCAGAGCGTATTCTTTGTACTTTTTAATTTAAAGTGTTTCAACAGTTAATGGTAAAACTTCCGCCGTTATTTTCATAAAAATATTTTTGTCATTTTCTCAATCCGATAATAATTCCATTGTGGGGTCCACCAATGATTGTACCATCGTACGGATATTCCCCGACAAAAAGAATATTCCTCGACCAAACGAATATTATACAACAACTTGCATACTTTTCAAAATTTATAAATATTACCCACAACTATAACATTATCTCAAATCCACACCATAATTTTGAAAAAAATATTTTGAAAATTTTAAATCTTTATTCATAAAATTTGGGGTCTCACGCATACTATGAGCCAGCCAAGTACAACTCAAATGTTGAGAGAGGAAATTTGGATATGTACTATGACTATCATGGGAGGACAGGGCATTCTACAGAAGCTTGTTAGAACTTGAAGGACCTAATCGAGAAGAACATCCAGAATGGGAATTTGGTTTAGTATGTTGCAGGACGAGACTCTTCGAGGACACAGTAGGCAAACAATTCCTGGACATTGAAATTGAACCCCCATCCCCAACAACAGGATCAGACTCAGGCGGTGTGTTGAGTGGTGGATGTGATCACGGGCGGGTTGGTCGGCAAGGTTACAAGAAAGAAGAGAAGAGGATTTCTGGACGTCGTACTAATGGTGTCCAATCAACCTGTTAGGCGGGAAAGACCGTATCCCAATTTAGTAATCTCTTTTACTGATGATGATTTTCCTTTAAAGCCCATTGAACCCCGTGAGGGAGCCTTGGTGATTACAACACAAGTGGGTTCGATGGACATGATGATTGACAACGATTCATTGGTGGATATTTTGTATGCTCATGCCTACTAAAGGATGGATTTGGAGGGTTAAAAATAGAGGTCAGCCAAGTGCCTCCTCTATACGGGTTCAGTAATGATCCAGTCAAGGTTGCAAGGACGATCGAGCTACCAATTATCTTTAGGACAGCTCCTTATTAGGCGAAGATAGTTTGTCAATTTTTTGTAGTGCATGTGTATTCGGCGTAAAATGCCATATTGGGGAGGCCGACTTTAACATCTCTTCAGGCGGTGACTTCGATCCCTCAATTCAAAATCAAGTTCCCCACACCAAACAGAGTTGGAGAGGTGGCTGAAGATCTCGATTTAGCAAGAAAATGCTACAGGAATGCATTGATCTCTTCGGGGGTAGGAGTCAACAAACATAAGTAGGGCGATAGAGATCGAACCTTTTATCGAGGGTGTTTCCCAGCCTCTAGTCTAATCGGGCAAAGAGGCTGAGGATGTGGAATTGATTCCTAGCAAGAAAGATAAGATTATGAAGATCGGGTCTGGGCTACAGGAAATTTTCTGAACCAGTTTAGTAGAATTACTGCAATGTTATGTTGACATCTTTGCATGGGCTCCTAGTGATATGCCCGGGGTTGATCAGAAGGTGGTTGTGCATAGGTTACATGTGGATTCGACGAAGAAACCAGTTTGACATAAGAGAAGAATCTTCACTCCGGAGAGACAGAAGATAATTGATGAGGAGATAGCTAAGCTTTTAGCAGCAGATTTTGTTTTTGAGATTGACTATCCGGAGTGGATGGCGAACGTGGTATTGGTCCAAAAGCAGAACAGGAAGTGGCGAGTCTATATCGATTACACATATCTAAATAAGGCATGTCAACACTAGAGTTTTTTGCCTCCATTGTTAAACCTTGTTCAGTCTATACTTATTCTCACACCGGAGCTATCCCCCGGCGACATAAGCTGTAAGAACCCAACTTTTATGAATAAAAATTTAATTTTATCTAAATATTATTCTAAATAATAACGTGATAATTTAATAAATGTTATAGTTATGGGTGATATGTGCAAATTTTACAAAGTAAGCAAGTGGTCATAAATATTCATTTTGTCGGAAAATATTCGTATGACGGTGCAATCATTGGTGGACCCCACAACGAAATAACTGTCAGATACAGAAAGTGATAAAAATAACTTTTTTTATAAAAATAATGGTAAAACTTTTACCGTTAAACTACTAAAATAATCGGTGATAAAAATATTGTAGTACGCATTATTTTACAGTAGTACACGGTATTTCACAGTAACACACATTAGTACACATTATTTCTAATTATTGATTCTTACATAAGAAGTCACTCAGTTTCATTCAATAATTATCATAGTAGTTGCTGCATAGTATCTCATATTATTGATTTAATTATTGTCACAGTACCATCTGCACAATACTTTATATTATTAAATCAATAATTGACACGACACAATTACTCATATTATTATTAGCATTATTGACAATGTCTAGAAAGTTCTGTCGAGGAAAGAGGTTAGGTTATTTAATTACGCCAATAAATAGAAATCCTTATCGGAAAGCCCCCTCTTTTCTAGGAACGATCTGGTTGTCAATATTGTGAGTTATAATATTAATGGTGAATATTTATTGAAAAGATTAAAGATTTTATTGATTAAAGATAATTGAATTACAAAAGTTAAGGGGGAATAATGCGAACTTGGAAAACTTTAGGGGTACCAAAGTGGAATAAGTCGACTAATCCATGTGAACTTAAATCAACCAATCAGATAAGAGATAATCCAA
Organism: Panax ginseng; assembly: GCA_020205605.1. NCBI lineage: Eukaryota > Viridiplantae > Streptophyta > Magnoliopsida > Apiales > Araliaceae > Panax > Panax ginseng. Next base: position 28,092,773 of record CM035149.1, read on the forward strand.
GCATAATGTAAGTATGACATCATCCTTAAAGAAACACAAAGATGATGTCACCTGGTGGAAGATGATTGAGGGACTAAGGTGCAATTAATGAGGTACTAAAGTGTAATTAACCTAGGTACCAAACTGTAATAAGCCTAACCCCTAACATGCAAATATTGAAACTATGATTTTCTATAAATAAAGAGTTAAGTTCATTAGTTCTTCACTGATTTACAAAACCAAGTTATAATCAAGAGTTAGAAAGAGAGAGTTCTTATGAGTATACTTTGAGTGTTGTGCATGATTTCCTCAAGATAATCTCCACTATTCCATTCACAACTACTCTCCTATTAAGGTAAATGATGTTATTTTCTTCATACTTATAAGTGTTGTCATTTTATTGTTTATTAATCTGTGGGAATAACATGTCTATGCGGATTACTGCATGCCTGGTGAATAACCTTTCGTATTCATTCTTTATTAAGTTGTGAAAATAATCTGTCTACGTGAATTACTGCATGACAGGTGAAAATCAATTTGTAGTTTTGTATATTCTTTCATACTCGTATGAGATATCATTTTTTATACTCGTCAAGTGATATCGTTTTCTTTCATATTTTATCCATTTATGGTATGAAATTATTATTTGTTTCCATAACCTTATTATTAAATGGTGAAAATCCCTGAAATTAGTAAAATATCCTTAATAGTTTGTGCTTCATCTAATATCATTTCACTGAAATATTGGTCTGAACTTTCTTATTAAATTTTAATCTTTTCTTGTTGGGTTATTATTCATCCGGGGTACTATTCACTTCAAATTTTAGTTTCTTTTTTTTGACCAAATTATCTTTGAAATTTGAATCTTAAATATCATTCTTGATTTTTACTCCACAATTGGCGATCATATTGACAATTTAGACATTATTAAACTCTTGATAAATTAAATTATAAATCTCTAATATTTATCTTTGATCTCACTTGATTCATTCTTTATATTATTATCATCATCATCGTGCTTATATTGTGGTGAAAGTTATCTCTGGGCCCGTAGAGCAAAGATAGACTGTTGATTGGTATGATTATGACCAGGAATTATGTATTGGTATAATCATGACCTTTAATGTTACAGATAAATGTTTGTGGTGAAAGTCATCTTTGGCCCGTAGTGTATAGATGGATAGGTGTTTGGCATGATCATGACCACTAGTGATACAAACGAATATCTTTGACCCGTAGTGCATAGATAATTCGTTGGTTTGAAACAATTATTGATTGGTGTTACATGGATAAAATATTGATGATGAACTTTTAAATCATAAAAGATAGTAAATATCATGCTCTACTTGATTCTTCTAATGGATTGTTATTTCCGCCACAGTTATTGATCTAAAACTTGTCGTCCATTATATTTTATCTGATTTATCATTGTTTAGGGTTAAAGATAATTTATTCTTCATTATCTTAGTCATAATATTTTTTATTGGGCTAGTTGAACTCACCCTTTTCCTTTTTGTTCCATTGTTCTTCTCATGAAATGAAAGTATAGTTGTGACTAGTTGGGGAGTGGAGTAATGGTCTGAGATAGTTACTATAGAATTTTTCACTATGTTATGAAATAGTGTGATAATATCTGTAATTAAGACTTAATTTGAGTTTGGATATTGTCGTATTATATACGGTGCAATATTTGTATTCAAACTCACAGCTTATGTGTTGTCATATTTTGTACTACATTTTAATAGTTATAAATATAAAAGTTTGTATTTAGATTCTGTACCATGTATTTTAGCGACTCAAAATGGGTTGTGTGGACCTATTTTGGGGGTGACACATAAGTCGTCAAGCTTTTGGTGTGCTTACTATGACGCCCCCAAAATAGGTGTACATCACCCATCTTGGGTCGCCAAATACATGGTACAAAATTCAAATACAACTTAATTATACAACTATCGTGTAACATACGACAAAACATAAGCTGAGAGTTTTAAAATGAATATTGTCAATATCCACACTCAATGGAGTCCTCGTTATAATTATTATCACATTATTTCACAGAATAGTGAGGACTACTATTTCACCATCTCGAACCATCACTCCGTTCCCCTATTAGTTCCGGTTATGTTCTCATTTCCTGAAGAGAACAATAAAAGCAAAAGGGTGAACTCAACTAGCCCAGTAAGAAATATTATGACTAAGATAATGCAGAATAAGTTATCGTTAGCCTTCAATAATGTTAAAGTGATAGAATATAATAGACAACAAATTTAACTGTAGCGGAACAAGCAATCCATTAGAAGAGTCAAGTAGAGTAAGATATCTACTATCTTCTATGATTTAAAAAGTTTTTCATCAACTTTATCGCTGAGACTCAGCTTAACAAATAAACAACATCATCGAATCATCCATGCACTACGAGCCAAGGATATTCATGTAATCATCAATGGTCATGATTATACCGAATAATCCCTAGTCATAATCATACCAACAACTATCCATCAATGCACTACAGGCCAATGAGGATTTTTACCACATCATTTGTAATATTATGGGTCATGATTATACCGAATGATACCTGGTCATAATCATACAAATCAACACTCCATCTATGCACGTAAACCAAATATGACTTTCATCACAATATAAGTATGATGATGATGACAATGATATAAGCATTAATCAAACGAAATCAAGGATAATTATTAAAGACTTTAAATTTATCCAGAGTTTAAAAATATCCAAATTATTAACATGATACTGCTTTATGGAGTAAAATTCAAGAATAATATCCATGTATCAAAAATAATTTGGACAAAAAAGAAATAAATTTTTTTCGGTGAATAGCACCCCGTGAATAGGACCCTGTGAATAGTACTTCGGGAATAGTACCCCGGCATGAAAAGTGCCTCGAATACCCGAGTGAATAATATTTGAGTGAATAGTAACCGGGTGAATAGTAACCCGTGAATAGTAACTTGTGAATAGTACCCCCGGCATGAAAAGTGTCCCGAATACCCGAGTGAATAATATTTTAGTGAATAGTAACCCGTAAATAGTTACTCATGAATAGTACCCCAGCATGAAAAGTGCTCCGAATACCCGAGTGAATAATATTTTAGTGAATAGTAACCAGGTGAATATTAACCCGTGAATAGTACCCCGGCATGAAAAGTGCCCCGAATACCCGAGTGAATAATATTTTAGTGAATAGTAACCCATGAATAGTACCCCGATGAAAATATTGATATTTAATAAGAGAGTTCAGATCAATATTCCAATAAAACAATACTGGATGAAGCGCAAAACTCAAGAATATTCTAATAATTTCAAGGATTATAGAATCAATATTTACCATAGTAAGTTTAGATTTAAGAATATGAAAAGAATTAACATACAAAACTGCAAATGGATTTTCACCTGTCATACGATACGTAATCCGCGTAGACAGGTTATTCCGACATATTAAAGGATGAATACGAAAAATAGAATTTCGTATGAATACGAAAGAAATAATACTTCTTACGAACACAACAAATAATATCCCTTACTTTAGTAGAAGGCTGGATACTGCAATAGTGAAGTAACAGAATACTCTTCTTCTTGCTCTCTATAGTTTCTCTCTATATATTTTCTCTTGTGAGTCTTAGTGAATTGGTGAGAATGAAAGAAGAATTAAGCTTCTATTCATAGGAGAATGGACTAAATAGTAACTGATTCATGAACGGTCCAAATTGATTTATTATTAGAACGGACAGTCCATATTGATTACTATTAAAACCACAACCGGCAGTCCAAATTGATTTACTTTTAAAACCACCACCGACTGTCCAGATTGATTTACTATTAAAACCACCATCAATGGTCCAGATTGATTTACTATTAAAACCACCACTAATGGTCCAGATTAATTTAACTTATTACACTTTGGTACCCATAAAGTTTTCCAAGTTTACATTATTTCCCTCTAACTTTTGTAAATCACTTATTTTCAATAAACACATTTTTAATACTTTAACAATTATTCATCATTAATATTATAACTCACAATACTTAACAACCAAATCATTCTCAAGAAAGGGGGCTTTCCGATAAGGATTTTTTCCTATTGGCGCGCAATTAGGTGACCAAACCTCTCATTGACAGAACTTTCGAGACATCATCAATATTGCAAATAATAATATGAATAAATTTATCGTCTTAATTATTGATTTAATAATATAAAATATTATGCAGATGATACTGTGACAATAATTGAATCAAATAACGTGAGATACTATGCAACAATTACTGTAGCAATAATTGAGTAAATTGAGTGACTCCTTACATAAACATTAATAATCAATACCGTGTGCTACTATGCAACCATGCGTATTACTATACTTTTACCACCTGGTAGTTCAACAGTTTAACGGTAAAACTTTCGTCGTTATTTTTATAAAAAGACATTTCTGTCGTTTTCTAACTACGACAAAACTTCTGTTGTGGGGTCCACCAATGATGGTGTCGTCGTACGAATATTCCCTGTTAAAACGAATATTCCCCGACCAATCGAATATTTTATATCAACTTGCTTACTTTGCAAAATTTTCAAATATCACCCTTAACTTTAACCTTTATCAATTTAACCATTTACTAAATAACATAATAATTATAAGAAAATTGAATAATTTCATTTCATAAAATTCAGGGTCTTACACTTACCATTTCTGTGCAGGATTGGACGCGCTTTTGGTGATTGAGGCGCGTGGACGAATCTTGGCATTAACAATCTCGATAAGGGTAGTCAGATATCTTGAATGTATTATGTGCAAGTTTTTGGGTTGAGAATAGGAAGGACCATTTGATTGATTGAGATTCTGTGTGTCGTCCTAGAAAGGAAGGGATATAGGTCTTGGGAACTTGATGTCTAAGAACCGATCTCTAGTGGGTAAATGGTTTTGGGGTTTTCTTTTGAAACTTACTCTCGTTGGCATCAAGTTATTAAAAGCAAGTATGGAATTTAACATAATGGGTGGGATGCAAATCTTTGTCCTTCTTATGTTACTTATTATAGTCCTTGAAAATTTATCTATCAAGGTTACATCTTTTTTTCATTTTCTTGTTCGTTTCCAAGTTGGTAATGACATAAAAATTCTATTTTTGTAGGATATCTGGATATGAGATGTTTATCTTTTAATATTTTTTTTGTAAGACCCCAACTTTTATGAATAAATATTTAATTTTCTCCAAATATCTTTTTGAATAATAAGGTGTGGATTTGATATAATATTATTGTTGTGGGTAATATTTATAAATTTTGCAAAGTAAGCAAGTTGTCATAAAATATTCATTTGGTCGGAAAATATTCGTTTTATCAGGGAATTTTCGTGGGACGACACTATCATTGGTGGACCCCACAACGGAATTATTGTCGGAGTTAGAAAATGACATAAATAATTTTTTATAAAAATAACGGCAAGGCTTTTACCGTTAACTGTTGAAATACCCAGTGATAAAAGTACAATAATACGCGTGGTTGCATAGTAGCACACTGTATTGTACAGTATCTTTGATTATTGATACTTACGTGAGAAGTCACTCAGTTTTATTCAATTATTACCACAGTAATTCTTGCATAGTATCTCACATTATTGATTCAATTATTGTCACAGTATCATCTGCACAATATTTTATATTATTAAATTAATAATCGAGGAAAGGGGTTTGGTCACCTAATTGCGCGCCAATGAGGAGAAGTCCTTCACGGAAAGTCCCCTATTTCCTGGGAATGTTCTGGTTGTTAATATTGTGAGTTATAATATTAATGATGAATAAATGTTATTAAAAATGTGTTTTGTGAAGCCAAGTGAATTGAGATAATTAGAGGGATTTTTTATGAAGTATTTGTTATAAGTTTGACTCATTACATAGACCCCCCACTTACTCATTTTTAAAAATCGTCGGTAGAAAGTTATCTCAATTTTGTTTTATTACTTATATATATATATTATATAAGTTTTGTTTTTTATATAAAATATAATATATTATATTTTATTGCATAGTACTGTATAATGTTGCATAATGCAGAATAGTAAAATCAAAAAATTTAAAAGTTTCAGCTGGTGCGCGCCCGTGATTTCCCCCATTGTTCACCCGTGATTATTTCAAATAGTATCCTGCCATTCTCATATAAATATGATGTTTAGTTTAGAAATGAAAATCACATTAGAATCAGAGAATTCTTCTTCTATAATATTGAGTGTATTTCTTTTGAGTTTAAGGAAGCTTTGAGTGTAGAAAATAGTATAAGTTTTCTTCAGGAATATCCCCGCCATACCAGTCAGAAATACTCTCCTTTTAAGGTAAGAGATATTATTTTTGTTCAATATTCGTAAGAAATAATATTTTCTTCCATACTCTGTAGTATGTGAGTAATATTATTTCGTTTCATATTCCTAATTCTACACTTATTTTGATAAGTATTGCTTCCATACTCTTTGAAATTAGTAGAATATCCTTGAAATTTGTGTTTCATCCAGTATCGTTTCACAAGGATATTTTTCTGAACATTCTTGTTAAATTTTAAGCTCTTCATGCCGGGGTACTATTCACGAAGTTCTATTCATGAGGTACTATTTACCCGGGGTACTATTCACGATAAAAATTGATTTCTTTTCTGTCCAAATTATTTTTGATACATGAATATTATTCTTGAATTTTACTCCACAAAGTAGTTAACATGTTGACAATTTGGACATTCTTAAACTCTGGATAAATTGAATTATAAATCTTTAAAATTTATCCTTACTTTCACTTAATTGAATTCTTATATCATTGCCATCATCCTCATGCTTATATTGTGATGAAAGCCATTTTTGGCCCGTGGTGCATAGATGGACTGTTGATTGGTATGATTATTACCATGAATTATGTATAGGTATAATCATGACCCGTAATGTTACAAATGATATGGTAAAAATACTCATTGACCTGTAGTGCATTGATGGACAGTTGTTGACATGATCATGACCACTGGTGGTAATAACGAATATCCTTGACCCGTAGTGCATGGATAATTTGCGGATGTGATACTAATGAATATCCTTGGCCCGTAGTGCATGGATAATTCAGTGTTATTTATTGAGCTGTGTTACAACGATAAAATATTGATGATGAACTTTTTAAGTCATAGAAAATAATAGATATCATGCTCTACTTGACTCTTCTAATGGATTGTTTGTTCCGTTGCAGTTAAACTTGTTGTCTATTGTATTATATCGATTTTACATTGTTAAAGGCTAACGATAATTTATTATGCATTATCTTAGTCATAATTTTCTTTTACTGGGCTAGTTGAGCTCACCCTTTGCTTTCATTGTTCTCTTTAGGAAATAAGAATATAATTAGGACTAGTCCGGGAATGAAGTGATGGTCTAAGATGGTGGCTATAGTAGTCCTCACTATTCTATGAAATAATGTGATAATAATTATAATGAGGACTCCATTTGAGTTTGGATATTGTCTACGAGACAATATTCGTGTTAAAACTCTCAGCTTACGTTTGTTGTATTGTATAAATTAAGTTTGTGTTTGAATTAAGTACCATGTATTTGGCGACTCAGAATGAGTTGTGTATACCTATTTTGAGGGCGTCACATTTTTCTTGTATTTTTTACCTCTCGTCTAAGCATAACTCTCATATTTCTAACTTCTATACTGGGAGGGAGATTCAATTTATTGAGATTTTTATTTTCCATGATTTAAATGGCAGGGAGACAAAGGAATTCTCTTTATTTATTCAACTTCCTTTTCACGGTCCTTGGATAGACATTTTTGGTGTTTTGATTGTTCGGGAATCTTCTCGTGTCGTTCCTTCTTCACTTACTTATTGAATTGTTAGCCTGTTCATCGTTTTCCTATAGCCTCTTATATTTAGAAAGCAAAGACTACGACTTTTAATGTGCTCCTTAACTTTTGGTCGGTTTAATACTAATGATAAGCGTCAAAGACGCATGCCTTACAAATCTTTATCTTTAGATGTGTGTGTAATGTGTTTGAAGGATAGTGAATCTCATTCTCATTCGTTTCTTCATTATTCGATGGCTTGATGGTTGTCGTGTTGTTTATTTAGTGGAGTGGAGCAGGGGCGGATCCAGCCTGAAAGTTCAGTGGGGTCAAATTCGGAATTTTTTTTATGAATAAAAATTTAATAAAATAAATCACAAAATTAAATAATTCTTAAATATTGTTTACAATAACATTTTTCGAAGTTTCGTTGCTTGAAATTGTTGCATGATAGCCTTATTTTTAATAGTTACAAAAGTATCACGCTCAAAAATATCACATTTTTTAGTAACTGTAACTCCTCTGTTTTTTACCTTCTTAGTGTTTAGGAGAAGTAAATTGATCAAGACAATAAAATATTTAAGTTCTTATAGTAGTATTTTATTTTAACAAGATAGTAGCATATTCTTTTTTTTCATTAATATAATAGTAGTGTACTAATATAATTGTAGTACTTTACTTATCTTGTTTACTAAACTTTAAAATTTATAAATATATTAATAATTGTAGTATATATATATATATATATATATATATATATATATATATATATATATATATATATATATATATATATAAGGCTTCTTAAAATCCTTTACATACAGCTTTGGATCCATACAAGTGGGGTGGGGTGGGGTGGGGTGGAGTGGGGTTGGGGGAAAAGTGGGATATATCCCTCTTCCGTGAAAGATCTTTTACTATGTAAATTCAAGGGGTTTTTTCATACAAGCGACAAGACTATCTTTTAGAGATGTGTTATTATATGAGAGATTTGGATCGAGAGGAATATTATTTTTTTGCGACTAGAGTACAAATATTGAGTTATTTTGAGATAAAATATATTTATTTGTTTCTCTTTGGGCTCATGCAATAAGAGATTTTGAAGGAACTTATCTGATCTTCCAAGAGATCAGCGAACGGTGCTTAATTAATATTAAGTTTTTCTCATTTTTGTTTTTTTCTTTCTTTTTTTCATGTTAAAAGGACTTTTTGTTCTTGTCATGCGTTGTAACTTTCTCTTATAATTAATAAAATATTTTTCTTTTATTAAAAAAAAGTAAAATTGGAGGAGTGCATGTCAATTTTAAAATTTAATTCTAAAAAGTCAATAATAATTTTATATTTACAACATACTATGAGCCTGTTCGACAGTAACTTGTAAATTGGTCAAACCAACTTATAAGTCATTTACCACTATTCTTATGTTCGTCAACAACTTATTTTTGTACTTATAAATTGATTTTAAGTCAAAAAAAAAACAAGAATTTATAACTTATTTTAAAATGACTTATAAGTCATTTTAAAGTAAGTTAGTTCGACCAAATATAATGTGTATTTTGTCCCTCTTTTATTTTTCTCATATTTTTTAAAATAATTTTTATATTTAATTTTAACTTATAAATGAGCCGAACATATTTTAGCTTAATTTATGTTTTATAATTCAAATTATTGTGGAATCGTAACTTAAAAGAATATATGAGTCAACGTATATTTTATTCAAGTTATTTTAAAATAACTCGTTGCCGAACGGGCTAGTATATAAATTTTGAAGTGTCGCACAAGCTTGCAAAATTTTAGGATGTGGAATAGACAATAGAGAGCCCGTGTGAAAGGGACTTAAAAAAGAGAGTTAAAATTAGTTCGGTGTGGTAATAGCGCCAAAAGGACCGAGTGGAAAACCCTAGCTCCTTCTTCTTCTTCTTCTTCTTCTTCTTCTTCTTCTTCTTCTTCTTCTTCTATTTACTATCCCTCTCACTAAAACTACTTCAGACTTTCTCTCTCTAGACCTCGCCATTCACGATGTCAGCTATGATGGTAAACTATACCTTATATATTATTTCAATCATGTATTTAATTCACTCTTATATATATATTGTTCTTAATACTGCATTGAATTTGGAGTCACAGAATTATGTAATCATGTATAGATGGAGTTGAACTGAAGTGTATTTCGATCTATAATAATCATAAACAGTAGGAGTGTAAGTTGTTAAGTTGGAGTTTATTTTTCAGTTCATCTGTTATAATACCGGAACTTAAGATCCAACTCATTAAGAAACCAAGTAATTTGAAAATGAAAATTTCAAATCCCCAAATTTTGGGAGGCTAGGTTGAATTCATTTTCTAACCTACTAACTACTTTTAGAAATTTCTGATTTCATTTTGTGTAATTTTTGGCTGTGGAAAACAAAATACAACAAACAGCAACCTCAGATTATATTGCTGAAAGAAGGTACAGATACGTCCCAAGGGAAGGCGCAACTGGTCAGCAACATTAATGCTTGTATGGTGGTGGCAGATGTAGTACGTACCACTCTAGGACCAAGGGGTATGGACAAGCTGATTCATGATGACAAGGGCAATACCACCATTTCTAACGACGGTGCAACTATTATGAAGCTTCTTGACATTGTCCACCCTGCAGCTAAGATCCTTGTCGACATTGCTAAGTCACAAGATTCTGAGGTGAGTGATTTTTTTTCTTCCAATTTTATATTTTGCTATCATCATTGTTGTTATTGGTTAGTGATATGAATCTTTAATTTAAAATGCTTTACAAGTGATTATAATATTCTTTTATTTGTTAGTCAATGAATAATGAACTTTCCCTCAGCCCCTTCCAAAAGAATATGCTATTGGATACCATGATTGTTTAAACATATTTGTTACTTTATTATATCCACAAGAACTTGTACGCCTGACGATCATTTTGATTGCTGAAAGATAGAGAAGCAAATGAGAATAGGCTCCTCTTTGGGTTGAGATTTAAGTTTCTGTTTCTTTAAATGCATTAGGGAGGTAATTATTTGAGTAATTCTTGTTGCCTTTTCATTTTCGTAGTATTTTGTATGACAATGCATTAAAGTTTATATAGTTTGGATGTTTTTCATTATGAATGAGTAAGCTCTTGTGCATATTCCTATCAATTTAAGTTCTGTTTAGAACACAAAATCCATTTTTTATTTTGTTATATCTACTGCTATAATGGTCTTTATGCATTCTGATATTCACTTCTATTATTTGATAGAAAACGAAATTTTGTTAATGGACGAGGAGTCCATCTACCCTAGAACGGACGAGGAGTCCACCTACCCTATAACAAGTGGAACCAAAAAAATTAAAAAAAAAGCACTTAAAAAGTGCAGTCCCCATTGCTTGAATAAATGAAAAAGAAGTCTTGATCCAGTAATGTATTTGTTTAGGCTAAGAGGAGTTGTCAATCTCTATAATGATGAGGCTTAGATATTCTTAGAAATCTTATTTTTACACCATGACAAGAGTTATCTCATGAAAATTTGACTTTTTTTAGAAAGTCTGACTTGTTTGTTATTACTAAAAACTGTTTGACCACCAGTAGTTCTTTGACATTTACGTTACATCGAGCTAGGTGTTTGATAAAGAAGTTACAAGCCCCGTATTACAGGAAATATGCTTGCATCAGCAAAGTGTCGAGCTGCGTTTTGGTGGGTTTATTTCGATTATCTAGCTCAAATTTTGTAAGGAATGGAATCCTTGAAATTAGGTCATCTGTTATCGTGTAGTGCTGTGGCATGTCTCCTAATTTTGATGGAGTATTGAAGTTTAAAAGGTTGGAATTTAGGAGCCTGCCACTTGTATGACTAAATTGCCAAGTCTAGTTTTGGTTGTTTATTTGATTCCCACAAAACAAAGTAAACAATTTCAGGGCTATGGGATTATTATTAAGTAAGAAGTTTTAGAGCTATGTGATACGCGATATAAGACTATGACTCTATAAGTTGGTTCAAAATAACCCTCAACTCTGTCGTGGAGCACCTACTGCTTATTTCAGCATGTGTTTTAACTTTTAAGAACTAATTATTGTGCATTGCGTGGAACGCATAGCAATGGGTATGATATATGCTTTGTTTTATGAAGGCATTATTACTTGTCTGTCTGAACTGACGTGTATAAAAAAGTGAAAATGTATATCTGTCCAGACACTGCTTTGCGTACCTTTATGTTGCATTCAGTTTTACATTCTGTTATATAACCATTAAACTTTTACTTGGGTAATGGTGCAGGTTGGTGATGGAACCACTACAGTAGTTCTGCTTGCGGGAGAGTTCTTGAAGGAGGCCAAGCCTTTCGTTGAGGATGGGGTGCACCCACAAAATCTGATTAGGAGTTATCGGACTGCTTCCTATTTGGTATAGGATCTGAGTTCTGCTCTAAATATTTTAATCTTTTAATGTTAGACTAATCCTTATGCACCTTGATATGTTGCTTTTGTTAATAGGCAATAGAAAAGATCAAAGAATTAGCTGTTAGTATAGAGGGGAAAAGTTTAGAAGAAAAGAGAAGTTTACTAGCTAAATGTGCTGCTACAACACTCTCATCAAAGCTTATAGGCGGAGAGAAGGAGTTCTTTGCATCAATGGTTGTTGATTCTGTTGTTGCAATTGGGAATGATGATAGGCTAAACATGATTGGAATAAAAAAGGTACTAATGTTTGGCATTGAATATAGAATTTATATGATATCTTTTATGCTTGTTCAGCTATCATAGAGTTATCCACCTAAATGGACATTGGTGGACATTATAACCTTTTGCATCATGGTTGTGTTGAACCATGAATTCATTATTGCATTTTACACTAGAACATTTACTTTTGTATAGGTGTTGTATGCATTAGTACGTAATAGAACTTTTTACAAGACGCTTATGAATTTTTTTTTACCTCTTTATTAAAAATATAATTCCGTGTACTTAACAAGTTATGGTTTAAATTAAATTTGTAAACATTTTAATATGTGTGAGAAGATATTGTTCGTGGGGTCGGGTCATGACCTATCAAAAGTGATTCAAAACAAGAAGGGGAAGTGGGGTGCCATGGCCTTTGCTAATCCCTCCCTCCCTCCCCAGCATATATTAGCACACAACCAAAGAGGCAAAATTGTTGGAAAATTTTAAATTGTAGTCTAGTTATTTCTCAATTCAGTAGATGCATAGAGCTAGTCTGGAGCACGAACTCTGTTGTATTGTCAAACTTTGGAGTAAAATTAGAATAGAAGTAATTTATTTCCTGAGAATGAAAATGAGTTCTCACAATTTGCAAGAACTACCTCAAAAGGTCATGGTATAGCACTGAACTCTCAATTGATATATGTGAGATGTTTTTCAGAATATAAAATGGCTATGTAACGACGTAAAGATCAAATAGATTAAAATATAACAACTTGCTTTTCTTGAGCTTGGATCCTTCCAAGAGAGTGCAATGGGGCCTTCCACGGCCCTTAAACAAGGTGTCTTTCTTGCTTAATTGAAACACTTTCTGTTGCGTGCATAACAATGAGTTTTGCAACTTGGTGATCAGTTTATACTTCAAACTTTGATTGGTAGGTGCTGCACAGATGCTACATAAATCAAATGTACATACATAATTATGATTAATGATTATGTTAGTTATCAAATAGATTATTGTTTAATACCTCTATGGTGGTCCTAATTCTTAGGTTAATTGTAGTCGGTTCATTTACTAGGGTAATAATTTTCTATTTTGAGACATTAGTGCGAGTTTTACCTTCTTGATAGTTAGTTTCTATTGTTCATCAATTTGAACATTCCTCTATTTATTTATTCTATGAATATTGTGGCTTTTACAGGTACCTGGAGGTACGATGCGGGACTCTTTCCTCGTAAATGGTGTTGCCTTCAAGAAGACATTTTCGTATGCCGGTTTTGAACAGCAACCAAAGAAGTTTGGAAATCCCAAGATACTCTTACTGAACATTGAACTGGAACTAAAATCAGAAAAAGAAAATGCAGAGATAAGGTCAAATAACTGGGTGGTCTTTTAATACATGCTCTAAACAATATTCACCTTACTGAATTATTTCTCCCATATATTACAGGCTTTCAGATCCATTGCAGTATCAGTCGATTGTTGATGCAGAATGGAATATCATTTATGATAAGTTAGACAAATGTGTGAAGAGTGGAGCCAAAATTGTTCTGTCGCGGCTAGCTATCGGTGATTTAGCAACCCAGGTGGTAACTTCTCCTTTAAGTAGTGTTTGAACTTTGATCTCAGTTCTGCATTGAGCGTAAATATGTTATTGTAACTTAATGCAAAATGTAATTGCCTCAAACATTTGATTAGTAGCTCTCATACTTTAGCTTATGTTCAGAATCCATTTCGCAGTAGACTTTCCCATTTATTATTTATGCAATTGTTTGAAATCAATGCTAGTTACCAACTACGTACATTATGAAATGTTGAGATTTGAGAATAGAATGTGCCTCATCTAGAAGCATGTGTGCTAAAATCAGTGCTGCTGTTGCTTTGCATTTACCTTTTGTTTCTATAGTTTTCTTAGTGTTGCAGTTCGAGACTCTTGCTATATTGTTCAACATGCTCAAAGTACAAATATTAACTGGTATATTGTTTTTTATCAGTATTTTGCAGATCGAGATATATTTTGTGCTGGTCGTGTTTCTGAAGAGGATCTGCAGCGGGTGGCAGCTGCGACAGGTGGAACTGTACAAACATCTGTTAACAACGTTATTGACGAGGTTTCTCCTTTGAATTTTCTACAGTTATTAATTATGTAATTAAAAAGTGAAATCATCATTATAATATGTACTCCCTCCTCCGTTCCTTAATATAAGTCGTTTTAGAGAATTGTTTTTGTTCCTTAATATAAGTCGTTTGAGAATTTCAAGTAAGCATTAATTGCTTACTTTCCAATATTACCCCAAGTAATAAATATAACTTTGGTTCTCTCACTATTTTTTACCCAATAAATAACACTCTTTTTCCAATACAAGGACAATATAGACAATTAATATTATTATATTTAATGCTATACACGTATACAATCATTTTCTTAATACTTATGCACAACTCTAAAACGATTTATATTAAGGAACGGAAGGAGTAATACTTATGTAGCTTACGTCCTTTTTTATCTGGTTGAAATTATTGAGCTTCGATACATGAAACAGGTTCTTGGGTCTTGCGAGCTCTTTGAGGAGAGGCAAGTTGGAAATGAGCGGTTCAATATATTTAGTGGCTGTCCCTCGGGACAGACGGCTACTATTGTCCTCCGTGGTGGAGCTGATCAGGTTTGTCTTTATTTCCAGTTTGTGGTGTTATAAATATATATCTTATAGCATTGACTCTCTAAAGTTTTCTCTTGAATAAATATCAGTTCATTGAGGAAGCAGAACGTAGTTTACATGATGCAATTATGATAGTTAGGAGGGCCATGAAGAATTCTACTGTGGTTGCTGGCGGTGGTGCAATAGATGTACTGTATTTATCACTTCTTCTCGCACAATAATTTTCCTAAATACAAGGTATAAAATACCTTGATGACTAACATTTTATTGGTTGTAGATGGAGATAAGCAGATACTTGAGGCAGCATGCACGCACAATAGCTGGAAAGTCCCAGCTATTCATAAATTCATACGCAAAAGCTCTGGAGGCAAGTATTTCAACTTTTAAGTTTTCCATGACAAGGATTTGCCTCCTACCCCGAAAGTAGCCACTATATTCTGCTAAAATGAAAAATGCATATTCATTTGCGTTTGTGAATTACGTTTTGGTACGAACATTCTAAAACATGGAATGCTTTCGTTCCGAAACATTAAATTAGCGATACAAAACTTTTTTCCCTATTTAAATTTAATGGACGACTAAGATCACATATCTATAACATCACTCCAAATTATTTAAGGATATCTACAATCTTTGTTATAACATAGATAAATCTAATAGAACGTTCTATCAAAACCCCTAATATTTATAAGAAAATTCTTAAAAGATATCAACTAGTGTCACCAAGTGAATACCGTGTGGGGGTTAACATGGTGTACCCTCTTGAAAATGCACATGTTGGGACATTAACTCAACCAAATTTAACTATATCTTTAAGAAAGTTACCCTAATGTACTACGTTTAGGATAAAACATATTTGTACCAAAATGACCCGAAGAAACCTATCCCAACCGTGTTTTGTACCATGACATGTGACATTTTACGTTCCTGTTGTCGTTCCACGTACCATATCGAACTGCGATCTGGGTAACATTGGGAAAAACAACTAGAAATTAATTTGCTTGATTTTTTTAATTTCTAAAATTTGTTTATTTTAAAGATTCTATGCTATGTTACTGATTTTCTAAATTATGAGAGTTTACTTTGACTTTGAGTCTTTTCTGGGTTGTAGTCCTGCTCAATAGTATATTTGACTTTACTTTCTTCATTATCAGAATATAATTCCAGTTCTTGGAAATTGTTGTCATTCTTATGCGCCCTTTCATAACATCATAATTTTAAAGTGTTCAAACCCCATTTCCACATAAATCCAGTTTATTATTTTTTTAAACGATAATCTTGTGGAAGTTCAGAAAGTTTGATCACTCTAGCAGGGGAGATTTGAAGTTTGAACTGCTGTTATTTGGGAAAAATATGCCTACTATCAAATGGAAAAGCCCTTCTAGTTTTGATATTGCACCTTAATGATTGGTCTTATTTGCAATTAGATAACCACGATTAGTGCATACTATCTGTAGTCATATAGTACTAAGAATAAGTAGGAAATTACCTTTTTGTAAGGGTGTCATGTAGTCATATTATGCACTGTTATGTTTTCACTCTTTCTCTTATGAGAAGTAATTCTTGTGCTTTGAAGATTTGATATAATTTATGGATCACTTTAACAACGTCTAATTATATGTTACAGGTTATCCCGCGGCAACTTTGTGATAATGCTGGATTTGATGCTACTGATGTGCTGAACAAACTTAGACAAAAACATGCCCTTCCGTCCGGTTCTTCTCTTCCCCCCTTGCTCATTTGTAAAAAAAAAAGTTTCTGCACAAGTTCTGCTTAGTAGTTGTAATGTCATTTGTTAATTTGTGGAAGTGATCCGGAAATATCTTTGGGAGCTTAGATTAAATTAGTTTTTTGGGAGGTCGCACACGAGTGGGTGAAGTTGCTTTGGGAGCTTAGAAGTTAGATGTACTTTGTCTTTTGGGAGGTCGCACATGGGGGTGGGTGGCCAGGGTGGGTCCTCTTGTATGCGTTGTGGTGGGCTCTTGTAATCATAGATGTCCTCTTATAACCCTGGTTTGGACTTTTTCAGTTGAATAAAATGCATTTTGTGAATTGATTTGATGAAATGCGTACCTTATCCATTTTTTTGTGATATGGAGCCTGTTTTGCTAATCAGAAAGACATTATTAGATGCACTGTTTGCTTGTTATTTTGGTTATTTATGTTGACGCCTCTCTTTTCATTGCAATTTTGTTTACTGGTGCTGGAATACTATGTGCAGGTGAGGGTGCACTTTATGGGGTAGATGTCAATACTGGTGGAATTGCTGATTCCTTCGCGAACTTTGTGTGGGAGCCAGCAGTTGTGAAGGTATTATTCTCTTTAGAACCCTTTATTTCTGTTTAAAACACATGTTATCTTTTCTGATATTTTTCAATGTTATTAAGTATGAAAGACTTTACACCCTTTTATTACAGATCAATGCTATAAATGCTGCTACTGAGGCAGCTTGCCTTATCTTAAGCGTGGATGAGACGGTCAAGAATCCAAAGGTAATATCGTGTGCTTTTGCTCTAGAGGTGCTGATATCGGAAGTCTTCTCAAGTCAAAGTAGAATTAAAAAATAAATTTACAATTTATTACATTTTACCTGGTAATCTTTAATAGAAAGTTATTTATGTTATATTTTGGGGTTTTACGAGGATTTGGGACTTCAGAAGAAAATAAAAGGTGATAGTTACAAATAACTCAAAATGAAGTAACCAAGAAGTGGTGTTTGTCGTGGTGGTTTGAAGGAGTATAAGTGGACTTTCATATTTTTTCGACTGACACCACAAAATGGAGATTTATATAATAATTACGATTTATGGGGAAGAACAAAATGAACAATCTAATAACTAAATGAAAAGGAGTGCATTTCTATTGTATGTAATGATGTTTGAAAAGTTAATTATCATTTAGCATTTACTGCTCTTAAGAGTGATATAACCTGTAACTATATGATGTGACAAAAAGCAAAGGTGAACTTCACATATGAAGAATTTAAAAGAAAATGAATTAGGAAATAATTTCACATTGTACCTTTTGAATTGAAAAGGCACATTTACATGGTGGAATTAAAGACATCTTAGTACGGTAGATTAAATATGGCTTATTATCTTTTGAAAAGTTCAAAAAGAAAAGACAGAAGGAAGAAAATGGATGTATGCTTGGATAATAATTAGATGCACAAGTGTTGTGAGGGAGAGGAAGTGTGTTAGAACTGATGAGGTAGGTAGAGGTGGTGGTACATAATTCGAGAAGAGGAAAACTGAAATAAGAGGTTTTGCAGCACTAGTTTCAATTGCATATAAATTAGCTCAAAATTTGAACAACAGAACAAGTTTATTTCATTTGAGTAGGTCCATAATTTCATACCAAACACAACATTATGAGAGATAACTACTCTGAAGAAATGTTTTCAACATCTTAATAGTAAATTTTCATTTGCTCATCTTTTCTCTATAATATTTTCACACTATATATCATATTCCATATATATACAGTATACACATCATGATACGATATTATATTACATTTCACGTGTGCAACACTGTAACTGAACTCAAAGTCGAAAAATATTAATAGATATATTTGGGGTGGCATCAGGCATACCTTTATATATACTTTATTTTTAAATCCTGGTATTACATCTTGATTAATTCGGCAGTTCTTTTGGGAGTGTCACTCCCCTTCTTTTCTTGTTTGTACCTTGCGCTGCACATATATCTGATTTACGAAGCTTTTTAATTGCTTCTGATACATTGACAAAATGCAGTCTGAGAGCGCACAGGGAGAAGCTGCTGCAAGTGCAATGGGCAGAGGGCGTGGTGGCGGTGGTCGTGGACGAGGGATGCGTAGGCGATAGGCTTTCAGTGTGTAAATTTATGCACGAGTCAAGTTGTTTACTAATCAGAGTTTTTAGTCATGATTGGGTCGTGTTCAATGATCTTTTTTTTCTTTTTCTGTCTTTTTCTTTTGTAGAAAGTTCAAAGTTGTACTTCAGATGTGACATTTTTCCTAGTGGTGCACAGCATTTGCCTTTTGTTTTCTGAACTTTCTTTGCGTAGCCAATTTTGACTGTTGGAGGTTCACATTGATTCCTTGTATCTTGTTGAAGCTGTGCTCCCATTAGAATGTGCTAATGTATGAGCATTATATTTACTTTTGAGGAATAAAATATGGTTCTCTCTCAAAACAGTATATCTATGTGTACAAGGTGGCGTGTTAAAAGACAAACCAAGGTAAAATAGTTGTAAAAATACTTTTCTCTCCTCACTTTACTACTTCCTCCATTTCTTAATATATATAGGTTGTTTTTTAATAGTGACAATATAATTGTGCACAAGTTAAGGAAATTATTGTATAACATTAAATGTAATATCAATTGTCTATTTTGTCTTTGTATTTGAAGAATGGAGTGTTATTTATTGGATAAAAAATAATAAGAAAATTAAAATTATATTTCATATTTGAGATAATATTGAAAATTAAATAATTAATGTTTATTTAAAATTTTCAAACGATTTATATTAAGAGATAAAAATGACTTATATTAAGGAAACGGAGGGAGGATTATTTTACCTTGGTGTTGGTTCGAATTGTTAAAGCATATCTCAAAATTAATTAAAAATGAGTAGTCTTATATATTGAGTTTTAAGACTTTTGGTTGTTAAGTCAACATGGGTTGTTTGACCATTTGATTTAATGTTGTTCAACTTAAAATTTTTGATAATGGTTGCTTGACCATATGATTTAATGTTTGTACTCCAAAATGATTGTTAAATATATTATTTTTATTTAATGCTAAATTATCAACTATATATTGATATCCCATACTTATATTGGTATTCATAATATTTCACCATGCTAACTCATTAAATATATTATTTTATTTTTTAATTTAAACATAGCATTTAAATTAGTAACAACGACTGAAAATATTAAGAGTGACATAATTTTTATTACATAAATACATAAAATCAAATAAAATAGGAAAATACGAAATATTAAAAGAGGATATAGAAAATCAAGAATAATATATATATATATATATATATATATATATATATATATATATATATATATATATTTTATTAACGGTGAGCTAATTTATCTCATAAATCAAAATAAATCACAAAAAACCAGTAAACCGCTGGCTTTATAGTAGGAATATTTAAATTATAATTAGATACAACTTCTGTTCTTCAAACAAAAGTTATATTTACAGAATTTACAAACATTAATGATGAATTTGTTTAGTCCTAAAAATATTAATCTAATAGTAGTGATATGATATAAAAAAAAATAAAAAATGATGACGTATTTGAGAACGTTATATTATATTATTAATAAAAAAATGTGACTCTTTTTGTAATTTCTATTTATTTATTTTTTATTTTTTGTGACAAATGCGACTAATTTACTTGTATATAAATACCACGCCGGGTAAGGGAAAAATTATTATAAAGACCGCGAAATCGCGGAGTCAGTCCAATCCAGACCACTTCCGGCGCCGGCGACGACCTCCCTAATAACTGCAACCGCCTTTCTCCGGCCAAGGTTATCTGCTTCTTCTGTAAAGTGATATATAAACATATTTCCTTATATGTATACTTAACTTTTACTTTAGATTTTCCCCTTTATTTCATCATCACAGCTGTATTTAACTGAATTAGGAAGTTTGTGTTTTCAGATATTGTATTGATTTCCTTGTTTTTCACACTTGCCTATTGTTTTACTTCTGAATGAAAGTTGAATCCAAATGAGTATTCTTTGTATATTTTTATTACAAGGGTAAATCCTGCTTTGGTCTCTCCTTTGAGTGTCCTGGGATTCAATAGTCCATTGATATGAGCAAGAATTGAGGAGAAAATTGACGGGATGTTAAATGTGGTTGCAGGTTTGACTGATGACAGGAGACCTGAATGATGGTGTTTCCACAGAAAAACAAGGAACATCTGAGCTTGCAGATCATAGTGAAGTAGCCAGTCTGCAAAATGATATTAAGGAGAAAGTTGAAGGTCTGGTGTTAGAACCGGCAGGTAATACTCTCAAATTCTCATGTGATTTACAAATCATTCAGTTTTTTTTCGCCTCAGTTTGTTGTTACGTAGGAGGTGTTTGATAAATTTTAAAATTTAGTATTGAAAATTTTCAAAACTTAACCTTGTACAGAAGTACTGAATGCTTTAAGATCTTTTTTGTTATATCCCCAAGTGGCCAAGTGTAGGGATTGTAAGATGTCTAGATAACTTCAGGATCCTCTCCAATTCAAGCACAAACACTATCGCTGTTTTGTTATACATAAATACACAGCTGTGTATGTTTTATTTGTATACAGTCTGCCAAAACTACGTCGTTTTGGCATATTTGTTTTAAAAAAAAAACAGCTTCTTTTCTCTCAAATTAGAAATTAAAAACAAATATGTCAAAATAACGTAGTTTTGGCAGACTGTATAAATAAAACATACACAGCTATATATGACCATTATTCCCATATATATATATATACATATATATATGAGATTTCATCCGTGGCAAATGGTTGCCACGAGTACTATTCAGCAACCGAGCTCATCACCGTTGATCTTTGCAATGAAAGGCTGGGATTAATTGTAGAAAAGGCCCTGTAGCTCTGACTTTAATGTGGCGATCTATCTCATCAAAATTTAATTTAAATACATGCGAAGTTACAGATTTACCCCTGATTTAATGTTGGAAAACGTATACTCCTTGCCGCTACAGGCTCATGCGGTAGACACATCCTTTGACTAACACAGCACGACACGGATACCAAAACGACACGGAAGTCAAAACGACTGACATACAGCACGGAAGCCAAAACGACAGAGCACAAAATTTTACGCCTTGCCGCTGCAGCTTGTAGCGGCAGGCTCCACCCCTTTTTAACCCTCTGCCGCTCCTCTCCCTCTCAGACGCTTACTCTCTTCCCCTGCCGCTACATCCATTCAAGCAGCAAAACAGATTTAAGCGTGAGAGAAAACTTGCATGAAATTCACCATCAGTAAAAATTTGCAAGCAACCGGATCATCTACAAATTTTCAGATTCAAATATTATTTTGCTAAGATTTATTTTTCAAATATTATAATTATTTTTTTAAAATGTATATATAAAAAATAGAAGTTTAAACTTTAAAGGAAAATTATCAATTATTACTATGTCTACATATATGTATGTGAATTAAATTTTTTTTTTTGTGATTTATGTGTTTGGGTAATTATATAACTATTTGGTGAAGTAATTATTACTCCCTCCGTCCCAGGATAAAAGTCCTGGTGGATTTTTCACACATATTAAGAAGAGGAATGAAATGACAAAATTGCCCATAATAATGTCATTAATTATGGAGAGAGAATTAGAATAAGAAAAGTATGAGATATTTAATGTTACGTGTATAATAGGAAAAAATGTGTAAAAGTTTGGTTATTAAAGGAAAGTAGACATTTAACATGAGACTACCCAAAATAGTAATAAGGGCTTTTCTCATGGGACGGAGGGAGT
Organism: Panax ginseng; assembly: GCA_020205605.1. NCBI lineage: Eukaryota > Viridiplantae > Streptophyta > Magnoliopsida > Apiales > Araliaceae > Panax > Panax ginseng. Next base: position 28,115,383 of record CM035149.1, read on the forward strand.
ATAATTTTTGACGGATGATTAAATTATTTACTTAATATTTGCAATGGAGTATTGTTTTATTTTATTATGAATGTTTATTTTGATAAAATATAGTGAGTTATTTTATTATGAATGTCTACTAATAATGATTAATTATTATGAATATGTGCAAAAAAAAGAATTATTAAAATTTGTTTAAAATGAAGTCATTTTTCTGATTAATGGGATATAGATATAATTGTGTTACATAGTTATTAAACAATAGGGTTAAATGCAAAGTCGACCACTGAACTTTAGTGAAATTTGGGTATTGAGCCCTTTTGTTCCGGTCAACGCAAACTGAGCCCCTTTCTATTAAAAAATTTGGACTTTGAACCCCCAGGCGCCACATGTGCGTTGACCTGCTGACGTGGCACACGTGGCGTCTACGTGGCACATCTGATGTGGCTTTTTTAGAATTTTTTTTCAAAAATTTGTCTCTATAGGTTTGACCTCAAGCATGAAACTTTAGTCATCTAACCACTAGAGCACCACATGTTAGCTGTTAATATTTTGCAAGGACTAATCTTTATATCAAAACATTTCATTTCCCCCCAAAAAAATTAAAATACTACACGGTTACTACAATTTTGCTAACTTTTATATGGGTAATAGTAATAATATTACTAATTATAATATTAGTAATAATAATAATAATTAATAATAATAATAATAGTAATAGTAATAATAATTATTATAATATTATTATAAATATAATAGTAATATTAATTATAAAAATATAATAATAATAATAGTAATAATTATATTAATAATTATGATAATAGTAATAATAATAACAACGATAATAACAAAAATAACAATAATAATAATAAATAATAATAATATAATAATAATAATAATAATATTAATAGTAATAATTATAATAATAATAGTAATAATTATGATAATAGTATTAATAATAGTAATAAATAAGCTTGTGACTTAACAAGCTTTAAATCAAAACAGTAACAACCGCCTATAAATAAGAAAATATATCAAACTGAAAGGACCAGATATGAGGATGTAATGAATGTTTTGTAAAAAAATTGGCTTTTTAAATTGCAACTACTTTTTAAAACAAAGACATGATATTAAAAAAAACTTCCGAAGAAAATGTTGTTCAAATTGCAGTTTATGAAGCATGGTTCATAAAGGGACCTCATATGAAACAAGTAGAATGTATAATGTATATAATACTCACAAGTCAAAACTAGGATAATCAGTATGTCAAACATAAATCTCGGTATAACATTTCTAACATTCTTTCATATCAGTGGATTATTAGTGCTATTTTGAGAGTATGCACCACAAGATGGATAATAATAATAATAATAATAATAATAATAATTATTATTATTACTATTATTAATTATTATTATTATTATTATTACTAATATTATAATTACTATTATTATTATTATAATTATTATAATTATTACTATTATTATAATTATTATTATTACTATTACTATTATTATTATTATTATTATTATTACTATTCAACGCGGTTCTTCCTCTTCAGGAAATGAGGTAGCATGAAACTTTATTTGAAGAAAATAGTACCATATAAAAGCTAGCAAAATTGTAGTAACCGTGTAGTATTTTAATTTTTTTGGGGGAAATGAAATGTTTTGATATAAAGATTAGTCCTTGCAAAATATTAATAGCTAACCTGTGGTGCTCTAGTGGTCAAATGACTAAAGTTTCATACTTGAGGTTGCAAGTTCAAACCTATGGAGAGATAAATTTTTGGAAAAAATCCTAAAGAAGCCATATCAAATCTGTCACGTGTCAAATTGAAATATAAAATGCCGCGTCAGATGTGCCACGTGCGCCACATGTGTCACGGTCGACTTTGCATTTAACCCTTAAACAATATGAATCACGTGCGCCACATGTGTCACGGTCGACTTTGCATTTAACCCTTAAACAATATGAAAAACCTTTTAGGTTATTTTTTAGAAGTACTTAGGTGGGCGAGTTGGATTTATGGACAATTGATTGAAGTGTCATAACGATCAACAAAATCATGTGTCGGATGATATATATGGCGAGAAAGATGAGGGAAGACTACTCCGTGTTAATTAACTGAAAAAAATTCGATCAGTGGATATTAACAAAAGCTCAAAAAACTCTTTTACAAAAATGTGGGTTTGGGATTTTTAGTTATCCGTGAGTTGTACCTGTTGACATTGGGCTCGTGTCGCCTTGGTGGAGAGATGGCGGTAGGAGACGATAGTTTTCACTTAAATTGTGGAGAAATTACAATCACTTTAGAGGATGTACACTTCATTCTTGGGTTGCCGGTGGTTGGCAAACCCTTAACTTGTCCATTATTTGACAATCCATTGGCTCATTTTAAAGAATGTTTTGGTAGTGAAGTAGCTGCTGAATATCAGGAATCAAAAAAACGCGGCTCTATTTCATTATTATGGTTGCAGGAGCATTTTAATAATTGTCCCCCTAAAGCAAGTAAGAAAATTGTTGTCGATGCACAAAGGCCTATATTCTTTGGTTGTGTGGGGCGATATTGTTCCCCACTAGGAATAAAAATCTTTTTTCATCCTAAGTATATGTATTTTATTGCTATATTTGAAAATTGTATAGCGTATTTTTTGGGGGTGCATTTGCGTTAGGCTATTTGTATAGGTCTTTATATCGCCACTAGGAAAGGAGGCGAAATATATTAATGGTTTGTGTCACTCTTTTTACAAATTTGGGCATCTGAAGTGTATAATAATTGGAAGGCCTAAACCCACGGCCTCAATCACAATTATGGTTACATAGAGGGCCTAAGCGTGGGCATACTCAGAAAATCACAACTACCTTGATAGACGACAAAATCCCTATCATCATTTGAAATTTTACCGAGGAGAGTTAGATGTCCAGCCTGAATGGAAAATAGTTTGGCGCCCTTACGTGAGGTGGGATGACAATATGAATAACAAGTAGTTTGGCGCCCTTACGTGAGGTGGGATGACAATATGAATGGATTTAATTTTGAAGGAAGATTGTTGGGATATGGTAGAATCTCCTTGATCCATTTTGATATTGTAGAATACTGTGCCAGACAGGGTGATGAGACAGTATAGTATACCTTGTAAGAACCCATACTGCCTCATCACCCAGTCTAACATCGATATTCTGATATCAAAATGGATCGATACCAGATCCTAACAATCTTCCTTTAAAAAATATCCCACCTCATCGTGGCGCCAAAAATGCCATTCAGCTGGACATCTAACTCCCCTCAGAAAATTTCAAATGATGATGGGATTTTGTACTATCATTAATGTATTTTCCTAGTAAAAATGATTGAGGCCGAGTTAGGCCTTCCAATTATTATATCGAGGTAATGCAAAATGGCGTGATATAAAGACCTATACAAATAGCCCAACAATGCATTCCCCAAGTATAATACAATAATTTTCAAATACAATAAAAATACTATGCTGATAACAATATTGCCTCACACAACCAAAGAATATAGGCTTTTGTGCATCGACCAACAATTTCCTTACTTGCTTTAGGGAGAATATTATTAAAATGCTCCTGCAACCATAATAATGAAATAGATCCGTGTCTTTTTGATTCCTGATATTCAGCAGCTACTTCACTGCCAAAACATTCTTTAAAATGAGCCAATGGAGTGTCAAATAATGGACAAGTTAAGGGTTTGCCAACCACCGACAACCCAAGAATGAAGTGTACATCCTCTAAAGTGATTGTAATTTCCCCACAATTTAGGTGAAAATTATCGGTCTCCGGCCGTCATCTCTTCACCAAGGCGGACACGAGCCCAATGTTAGTTTGTGGTACAACTGCCGAATAGCTAAAAATCCCAAACCCACATTTTTGTAAAAGAGTTTTTTGAGCTTTTGTTAATATCCATTGATCGTATTTTTTTTTTCAGTTAATTGACATGAGAGTAGTCTTCCCCTATCTTTCCCGTCATATATATCACCTGACACATGATTTTGTTGGTCGTTAAGGACACTTGGGTCAATTGGTCCATAAATCCAACTGTCCATCTAGTATCTAAAAAAATATCATAAAAGGTTTTTCATATTGTTTAATAACTATGTAACACAATTATATCTATATCCCATTAATCAGAAAAATGACTTCATTTTAAACTAATTTTAATAATTCTTTTTTTTGCACATATTCATAATAATTAATCATTATTAGTAGACATTCATAATAAAATAAACCACTATGTTTTATCAAAATAAACATTCATAATAAAACAAAACAATACTCGATTGCAAATATTAAGAAAATAATTTAATCATCCATCAAAAATTATAATAACTACTTCACCACATAGTTATATAATTACCCAAACATAAATCACAAAAAAAAAAATTTAAATTCACATGCATATATTTAGACAGTAATAATTGATAATTTTCCTTTAAAGTTCAAATTTCTATTTTTTTATACATACATTTAAAAAAAATAATTATAATATTTGAAAAATAAATCTTACCAAAATAATATTTCAATATGAAAATTTGTAGATGATCCGGTTGCTTGCAAATTTTTACTGATGGTGAATTTCATGCAAGTTTTCTCTCACGCGTTAAATCTGTTTTGCTGCTTGAATGGAAGTTGATTTAGGCAGGGGAGAGAATAGCTATAGCGGCAGGGGAAGCGAGCAAGCTTCTCAGAGGGAGTGGAGCGACAGAGGGTTAAAAAGGGGTAGAGCCTGCCGCTACAAGGTACAACGACAAGGCGTTAAATTCTGTGCTCTGTCGTTTTGGCTTCCGTGCTGTGTGTCAGTCGTTTTGGCTTCCGTGTTGTTTTGGTATCCGTACCGTGCTGTGTTAGTCAAAGAATGCCTGCCGCATGAGCCTGTAGCGGCGGGGAGTATACATTTTCCAACATTAAATCAGGGGTAAATCTGTAATTTTGCATGATTTTAAATTAAATTTTGGACAGATAGACTGCCGCTACAGGCTGTAGCGGCAGGGCCTTTTTTACAATTAATCCCAGCCTTTCATTGTAAAGATCAACGGTGATGAGATCGGTTGCTGAATAGTACTCGTGGCAACCGTTTGCCACGGATGAAATCCCATATATATATATATATATATATATATATATATATAAAACTGGAGCTAGTAGAAAATGTGGGCTACATTATCCCTCAAAAAGAAAATTTTAGCAGCACTTTTATTTGCAGTTAAATATCTATGTTACCGTTAGTGAGATTTGCTGCCATTACTGCTACAGGTACAACCATTATGTAGGACTGCTTAAAAAACTTTTTAAGGGGTAGTGTAGCTCCGTTTCCTCTCTCTTTCTCTCTCTCTCTCTCTCTATATATATATATATATATATATGTATATATATACTTGACAAGTTTTGAACTATTGACTAAACACTTTTTTAGTTATCAAGTTATATCTCCTCATTTATGAAAGCTCTCCTATTCCTTTCTAGTAAAATGTTCCAAATAAATAAATAATAATAATGCACTGGGGCTGACTCACATGTCCTCCTTTTCCCCCTCCTATATTAGAACCAGCTGAAAGTAACGTGACTCCTACAGATTTTGTCACAACCCAAAATGCCAAATAAAGCAAACAGTAAATATCAAAGATCCTCTGATCCTCGATGATGAGTCAATGGAGTAATAAATGATCACATCATCTCCACATTTGTTGCATATAAAGCATGTAAATCTTCCTTTACCTCCTGGCTCCTTAAGTTATCCGTTGTCAAGATCGTGGCCTTTGCCACCTTGCAAGTAAAAACACTCCCTTAAGTGGAGCTAAAATTTTTCCATCCTGCTTTCCGAGAGAAGAAATGAGAACAGCCCTGAGATCTCAACCAGACATGAATTCACAGAAATTTACCTACTTCTCTCCTGCCAGACTACTATGTCCTCGCTATACCTCTCAACTTCATCTAAAAGTCTTTAAAACAATTTGCTGCTCTCACAGATCAAAATCAAGAAATACTCTTCAAAGAATGGAATTCCATGTTGCTTCCGCCTCGATACCGGAAATATCTCAACTACTTAAGTGTCCTCATTGCCAGCAGGCCTGAACATATTAGTTAAAGTCCAGAGTATTTGAGATATCAGTGAACATCCCTTCCTTTTATGCCTGATCATTTTAGTCTTTTTCTTGAATGAGTTGTGCCTCTCCCATTCCCTCCTACTGTGGTCCAGGTATGCACTTCACTCTGTTTCTAGGTGCCTGGGAGGGTGACTATTTTTGCTGCTGGTTGTAAAAGTTGCGGTCTTCATTTAGCTAGTGAAAAATGTTTATATCAAAAGAGGCTTCACACTATTTCCTAAGATCACATGTCTTCAAATTGTGTTGTATGTCTTGTTGTGTGAGATGCCTCATTTTCTCCTTTGCTACATGCTGGCCAATTCCTTGTGGTCATACTAGATGCGATGAAGTTGATATATCCCTGATTAAATTCCTTAAATTTTCACTTCTATTTTTGGCATGATCATACTGGAATTTCATTTGAAGCTAAAAAGTTTCTGGATATATTGTAGTGGATGAGGGGAGTTGGTATTAGTTGAGAGATGTTGAGGACATTGCTTTTGGTGGCTATAGAATTATATTTTATTACACATAATGGCATATCAGTTAGCTTTTACCTGGAGAGGTTCTAAACCCGTTTTGCATTGTCACGAAATTAAAGAGCTCTGTAGTGAATATGTGGTTTGGAATGGCGGAACCTGTGATATAACAGGAATTTTTGTTGGAAGTGGACGAAAACTGTACAGGTCTTTTAACTAGTTTATTTCTTTTTCCCTTTTTCTGTTACTTTGAAGAAGTAATGACAATACAAAAAAATATTACTAAGTTTAGCTGAGATAATGCTTGTTGATATACCCCCCTACGTTTGGTTGTATTAGGCTTTTCCCAATGACTAGAATCTACTAATTCAGGTTATTAAATCATTGATGAATAAGATTTTTCTTTTTTTCTGACTTCCTTTTTTTTTGGTATTCTCAGAAGCTGAAAAGAAGAAGAAGAAGAAAAGTAAAAGCAAGTGAGGAACTGTTTCTTATTTTTCTATTTCCTTGCCTGTTAAACTTAAGAACTGAAGGTTGATTTTATCATTTGTTTTAATGTACAGGAAGAAAAAGGAATCGCCACAGCAAACTGATCCACCATCTATACCTGTTATCAAACTTTTTTCTTCTGGAGAGTTTCCAGAAGGTGAAATTCAACAATACAGAGAAGAGTATGTTTAACTTTTTTCAATGTACATGTTAATAAAGATATAACTAGTGCAGCTCAATTCAAGACTTTAACTTCTGATAGCAGCGATAACACTCCACAATTCTGTTCTCTCTATCCTCCTTTTGCCTCTTCTTTTTACTTCTTGGCCTCTCAGTAACTTATGGAGGACTACTTCTGAGGAAAAGAGGGAGTTAGAGCGCCTGGAAAAGCCCATATATAATTCAGTTCGTCAAGCAGCAGAAGTTCATCGTCAGGTGTGTAATTTTTAGACTCTGTGCATCAGCATACTAAAACAGATTGGTAAAGTCTATTTCCTAACAAGCATTTGAAAACTTGTCTATTTCCATATTCTGTTTTTTATTTTCTAACATTTTGAAACTGAGTATCTGTTTGGTTACCATTTTGGAAGAATATTTTCAAAATAATTTGTTGATGAAAATTATAGAAAAATCTATTTGTATGTAATTAAAGTGCATAATAACTTCCTCTACAGTATTTTGACCCATTATTTCTTATTATTTTATTCAGTTCCAAAAATAACATTTTCTGAAATTGGTGTACTTTCAAAAAAATATTTCTGATATGTAGAATACAGAGACATTGCACAAATACATTATATGGGATTTTTAAAATGAAAACAAAAAAATTCTGAAAACTGCTATCCAAACTGGACCAGTTTTTCAAGAAGGATCATACCTTCTAGTTCTCGATGCCTACATTCATATACACACTTCTCTCCAGGTTCGAAAATATATGAAGGGTATTTTAAAGCCTGGAATGCTGATGACTGAGCTATGTGAGACCTTGGAGAATACCGTTCGCAAGTTAATATCAGAGAATGGTCTACAAGCAGGAATTGCATTTCCGACAGGATGCTCGTTGAACTGGTAATCATCTATTTAAAGTTTTGTATTGCCTATTGTTATGAATTCCCATCTTTGCTGATTTCTTTCTTATTCTTTCTCACCTAATTGTTTGTGTTTAAAATTTAATAACAGGGTTGCAGCCCATTGGACCCCTAATTCTGGAGATAAAACTGTGCTGCAGTATGATGATGTGATGAAATTGGATTTTGGAACTCATATAGATGGTAATTTGGCTCTAGTTCATTTTTCAGTACATTCTCAATATTTTGACTGCCTTAGTTAATCTCCTTATGTTGTGTGTGCCACTATTTCCTGGCGTTTGTTTCTTGCAGGACATATAGTTGACTCTGCATTTACAGTGGCGTTTAATCCGATGTTTAATCCATTGCTCGAGGCCTCACGTGAAGCCACAAATACGGGTATCAAGGTTGTTAATGATGACTATATAACTAATTAACACAAAGCCTTTGCATAATGAAATAAAAATTAAGGGTCATTGTATGTGGAAAAGTAAGCACTCTTGTGGACACCCATGATGTTGCAGGTTTGGATGAAGGAAACCAATGTCCTAAGAAAGGTTCTGGACCTTGTCCTTACTTCCAAGCATCTTTCATAGTGGGACCAAACTGAATAATGACTTATTTCTGAATCAATATTGCTACAAACACCGAGTTATAGTGTCCTGGTTCTTATATAAACCTAATTGGTAATAAACCATATATGAGCCATACTTTTAATTTTTTTTGGCCATTATCTAGGAATCGGGAATAGATGTACGTCTTTGTGATGTTGGTGCTGCAATCCAAGAGGTCATGGAGTCATATGAGGTAGAAATTAATGGGAAGGTGTTTCAAGGTATAAATTGCAATAATATCTTTTACAAGTTTCTTTAACATTGCGTTCTTAGTGCCGCTATTTTTTGTCAATTATGTCGTAGAGTCATAGCATGTGCATAAGTGGAATTTTCATGGTACTTACTCATTTGCTAGTTAATATGTATAGATTTTGGCTATACTAAGCAAGATCCTCTATAATGTTGACCTGTTATAGAATGTTGAGCAATGATAGAAATGATTAAAAGGTATCACTTAGAAACATTCTGGGACCTGTTTATATTCCTTGTAATTCATGTGACGTAACTGAATCCGAGTAACTCTGCTTTAGATTTACTTTTTCCACAATTAAATCAGAGTTACAAAGAACACAAATAAATGTTAGGAAAGAAAACCTCCCTTTCCGCGCCATCACAAAAAAAAATTAAGCTAAGAAAAGGTTAGGTTTGTGTTGTGCATTTTGACACAATTAGGTTAAAGTGATGGCAACGGGAAGGTGATATTGGATGTATACAATCTGCTTTAGAATAAAGATGAGCCTGCTAAAGTCAGAGTAGCTCATTGGATACCAGTGCTCATAACAGTTGAAAACAGTAAAATTAATGGTTAGAATGCTTTAATTTTAACTTAAAATAACTAAAAGTATAGCATTGCTGCATGGAAAGGTAGCTATACAAAATATAGGCTCGTCTTATATTGAACTTTATAGTTGATGAAATTGGTAAAGTGTCACATGTCAGGTAACCATGTCACCTTGCAGTAGTTATGTTCTAGTCATGGTCTTTGTCATGGCTTAATACAATTACATATAGATAAAGTGAAGTTTTTGATACTTCTATAAAATTATTTAAGCAGTTTATGTAATTGGAAACAATCTTTTTACAGATTATTTATTAGACAAAAATTTAAATAAGAGGGATCTTTTAGGAAATTCTGACTGTGAACATATAATATACAAATCGTTTGGGTTATATAGTAAAATTTCATTCTTTTTATCCATCCTGCTCACCAATTTGCAGGCAAGTGAGTTCACCTGACCATAATTTCTGGATTTTAGGCGTTATATGAGATGTTAGATTATCTGGTTTTGTGAAGGTGAAGGTGCAGATGTAGATTGTTTAAAAGGTTGAGATCAGGACCTGCACCTTATTTTAGATTTTTTTGATTGAAGTCTAATTTAATATTTGAAATTGTACTGTTTTCATAACTCAAAATATAGAAGCTTTATCAGGTCTAGCTAACTCTTGTCAATTTTTTTGTAAAGACCCATTGAAGTAATCTTGTAGAACATTGTATCAAAATATGGTGTGTTTCTCCTATATTCACCTTGTGTAGTTTCAACTTTCAAGTACATTCATTCCTTTGGACATTTAATTTTTCGCTTTAGTAAATGATTTAATTATCTGGTTGTGTCTTCCGTCCAATTTAAATTCACATAACAAGACCCTCATATTGGTTGCTTATTTTGGCAGTCAAAAGTATCCGAAATTTGAATGGGCACAACATCGGTCCTTATCAAATTCATGCTGGAAAATCTGTTCCAATTGTGAAAGGAGGAGAACAGACGAAGATGGAAGAGGGTGAATTTTATGCTATTGAAACTTTTGGATCTACAGGTAATATTTTAGTGTGAGGAAGATATATGCTGAATGCACATAGGACATACTAAGTTTTCTGTCATTTATTGTGTGAAGGCAAGGGATATGTTAGAGAAGATCTGGAGTGCAGCCATTACATGAAGAATTTTGATGTTGGTCACATTCCATTGCGGTTACCCAGAGCTAAACAACTGCTTGCAACAATCAATAAGAATTTCTCTACATTGGCATTCTGCAGGCGTTATTTAGACCGACTTGGGGAGACTAAATATTTAATGGCACTAAAGAATTTGTGTGATGCTGGTATTGTTCAGGTAGTATTTCAAATATTTTTGAATATTTACCAAGTTATTTTTTATTATTTGACTACAATATGTAGTCGTATTGCAATTTTAGGCCGTTGATATTTTACCTCGCTTTGCATGAAGTATTTGGATGTTTGTTCTTCAATTGTACTGTCTGCTTTTTCCTGGGATGGAGATATGATACAGGATATTCTCATTTTCTCCACTTGTTTGCTCTAATAAGAATTACTGTTGCCTTTTCTTTTCTTTTCTTTTCTTTGATACTTATTCTTTCATGATTTCTATATTCAAAGTTATTTACTACTTATTAATCCCAGGAAATGTGTATTCAGATTTTCGTAAACCTATCTCGAGTCTCAACCGGTAGTGACTGGTACTTATACCTACATGACTTTGTAGACTAGTGTGCAATTTTATTAACTTAAACCCTGCTATACTCAACGTAACACAATAATGCCTTTAATCCAAACAGGCTCATCAAATCCGTGCGAAGCACAGGTTGCATGTACTCTTTTGTACCTAAACTAGTAATTGCCCTAATTGCCCGTGTCTGAAGGCTCGGCGTAACGAAATTCTCCCCCTCTCCGTTTCAACAATCCTACTTTCATTTCCTCTCTCCTCCTTCCTCTACCACCACATTTTCCTGCCCAAATCAATTAGAATGAATCTGAACCGTCCTTGTGCTTTTCCGCCCAAATCAATTAGAATGAATCTGAACTGTCCTTGTACTTTTCCGCCCAAATTTAAAATAGGTTCGATTTAATTAATATAGATGCTATCTTCCTTTTGCTTATTTGAACAAATTTTTGGACAACATAATTTTGATGACAATCGACTATCATACTATGTGGCTGGTTGTCCATCTATTGAAGGAACCTTCTTAACTGCAGTTTTGATTGCATAGGTTGAATCTACATTGATCACTATCCGTAGAAAGAAGTTACTATGTTTTGACCCGAAACTGATACATGAATTTGAAACTAATAAACAGCTCTCTCTCTCTCTCTCTCTCTCTCTCTCTTTGTGGCAGCCTTGTCCACCTGTTTGCGACATTAAAGGAAGCTATGTTTCTCAGTTTGAGCACACCATCTTACTCCGCCCAACTTGCAAAGAAGTTGTATCAAGAGGCGATGACTACTGATCTTGGAAAGGTTTAAACCCTTGAACTTGTAACAACAGCACGGTGTGAATATGAATTGGATATATAAAACATTAGACTTATGCTTTAATGTTCCGAATTCAAAAGGCTCTTGCTGCAACTTTCTGTTTGCGTTAGCGAGCTCAAATACATATACTCTTTTCTGTTTACCCATTTCTTTTGCTACACTAGACAGCAGGTTTTCCTTCGTTTGTTTGATTAATGCTTCTCCAAGAACTTGGTTGTTATTTAGCTGCAAATTATTCTGGATAAACCCTTCAGTAATGGGGAATTGGGGATAAGCATAAAATTCATCTTGTTTGCCAGATTTCCTTTTAAACAGGGTTTCAATTTAATTTGATTTTACAAAATCACAATGGTAGATTTAGCCACTTAAGTTTTCATGAAGCAGATCATGCACCTTATTTGACTTCAAAATGCTACCAAGGGTAGATTAGCCATTTTATTTATTTATTTATTTCTCTTTTCTAAATTCATACTTTGGTGAAAAGCTACAAGAACATAGGGTTTCATAATCAAGATTTTTTTTAATAAACTGAAATTCTTGATGAAAAAAGGAATATCAGGCTCATATATTAGTGTTATTGGTGAGAATAAAATATGAGACTCTTTAATTTTCATATAACATCTCTTTTCCTTAAGAACCAAATTGCACCTTGATTTAAGAGAATAACTAGGTATTATACAAGTTTCATTCAACACTCGTTTATGATAAAAATAAAGAGTCAAAAAGTTATATTATAAAAGTATACTAAAATTAAGAACAACGATGATTAGTGGAAAAGAGAAATTATTCTTGTTTCATATAAGATTGTAGTTGTCTTTTGTACGTATCTCATTTTCTTTACAATACTTCTATTTATAAGCACATGTATATAAATATTTGGGAGTTTCAAAACTCATGATCATAGGAGTTTCAAAGCTCAAAGGACATGGAAGTTTCAAAACTTAAAGCTCATTACAATGAAGAGGGGTAAAAATGAATCTAGACATCCACATACTATGTATAATTTTATAACACTCTCTTGGATGTCTATTGTGTAGCCATACGCATTAAAAGTTGTCTCATTAAAAACCTTACCAGGAAAAACCCAATGAGAAAAAACATTGGTCAATGAAAAAAGAGTGCAACGCATATTAGCTCCTTCTCATGAATGTATCCTTAAGTCCTTCAGCTGTTGCATTCTAATATTGCGCTTCAATCCTTCAAACGTTGTAGTTGGTAGTACTTTGGTGAACAAATCTGCTAGATTATCTTGTGAGCGAATTTGATGAATATCAATGACATCACACTTATCAAGATCATGTGTGAAAAGGAATTTTGGTGAGATGTGCTTTGTTTTATCTCCTTTGATGTATCTTCCTTTTAATTGAGCTATACATGCAACATTGTCTTCATACAGAATGGTTGGAGTTCCTTTGCTGGAAGATAAACCTCGTGTTCCACGAATATGTTGAATCAGTGATCTCAGCCACACACGCTCTTGACTTGCTTCATGGATTGCAAGTATTTAAGCATGATTAGGTGAAATAACAACTAATGTTTGCTTCGTAGATCTCCATGATATAGCATTATCACCACATATAAAGAGATAACCTATTTGAGATCGACCTTTATGTGGATCAGATAAATATCCTGCATCAGCATATCCAATTAATTCATGATTATCATTATTTGAATAAAATAAACCCATATCCATAGTTCCTCGTAGGTAACGAAAAATATGTTTAACTCCTCCGGGTAGGAAAAGAACTATATCTTGCTAGCAAATTTACAGAGAATGCTATATCAGGATGTGTATTATTAGCAAGATACATTAGCGCACCAATTGCATTGAGGTATGATACTTTAGGACCAAATAATTCTTCATTATCCCCACGAGGTCTAAAAGGGTCATTTTTCACATCAAGTGATCGAACAACCATTGGGGTACTCAATGGATGTGTTTTATCCATATAAAATCTTGTAAGAATCTTCTTTGTGTAAGTTGACTGATGAATGAGAATTTCATCTGCTAAATGCTCGATCTGTAGGTCGAGACAAAATTTTTATTTTTTTCAAAACTTTCATCTCAAATTCTTTCTTTAAATAATTTATTGTCTTTGGTATCTCTCCATGAGTTCTAGTAATATTTAAATCATCAACATACACTGTAATAATAGCAAAACCAGTTTTCGACTTCTTTATAAAAACACATGGGCATATAGGGTTATTATTATACCCTTCCTTCAATAAATATTCACTAAGACGATTATACCATATGCGTCCTGATTACTTTAACCCATATAGGGACCTTTGCAACTTGATTGAGTAAACTTCTCGGAAATTTGAATTATATGCTTCAGACTTTTTAAATCATTCAAGGATTTTCATATAAACATCATTATCAATTGACCTATATAAATAGGTTATAACAACAACCATTAGACACATCAAGTTTTTCATGAGTTGTCAGGCTAATAAGATACCGCAATGTAATTACATCTATCACGGGAGAATATGTTTCATCGTAATTAATACTATGTCTTTGTGAAAATCCTTGTGCCACAAGTCGTGCCTTATATCTTATGATTTCATTATTCTCATTTCTTTTTCGCAAAAATACTCATTTGTATCCAACGGCTTTATTTCTTCAGGTGTTTAGACTACATGTCCAAAAACTTCACGTTTTGCAAGTGAATTTAATTTTGTCTGGATTGCTTCTTTCCATTTTGGCCAATCATTTCTCCGTCTACATTCTTCGACGGAACTAGGCTCAAAATCCTCATTTTCATTAAAGATATCAAACGATATATTATATGAAAAAATGTTGTCAATAACTATCTCACTTCGGCTCCATGACATAACTTATCGAGATCTCTTCATTTTTACTGTTTTTAGGTACCTGAACCTCTTCTGGGGTTTTATGATTAGTTATGTCTATATCCTCATGAATATTTTCCTCCTCAATAATGCTAACTTGTTTATTTACTTCTTTTCTTTTTCAAGAATTTTTGTGTTTTGAACTAGTTGGTCTACCATGCTTCTGCGTGCCTTAGACTCATTTGCTACAATTTTTGAGGATTGTCCTACTGGGACTTTAATTCAAGCTGGAGCATTTACAGCTGGTATATACGATTTGGTTACTCTTTTTGAGTCAGTGAATGCATTTAGTAGCTGATTTGTTATATTTTGCAAACGAAGTATCTTTTGAACTTCTTATTTACATTGTTTTGTACGAGAATCAAAATTCAATAATGACAATGCATTCCATGTAATGTCTTTAATTTCTCCCCCTAATGTTGGGAACATATTCTCATCAAAATGATAGTTGGCAAATCGTGTCGTAAATGAATCACTTGTTAAGGGTTCAAAATATTTAATTATCGATGAGGACTCAAACCCAATATATATTCTCAGCCTCCTTTGAGGACCCATCTTTGTACGTTGTGGCTGATAAATTGGAGCATATACCACATAACCAAATATTCTTAAATGAAAAATATTTGGCTCATGACCAAAAATCAATTGTAATGGGGAGAATTTATGATATGATCTTTGCCTAATACGACTAAGTGTTGCTGCATGTAAAATAGCGTACCCCCAAATAGAGACAGGAAGTTTTGTTCTCATGAGCAATGTTCTTGCAATTAACTGAAGGCGTTTAATAAATGATTCAGTAAGACTGTTCTTAGTATAAACATGGGCAACATAATGTTCATTGTTTATCCCAAGTGACATGCAATAATCATTAAATGTTTGAGATGTGAATTCACCAGCATTGTCAAGACGAATAATCTTGATTGTATGATTTGGAAATTGTGCTCGTAAACTAATAATTTGAGCAAGTAATCTCGCAAACGTCATGTTGCGAGTTGATAATAAACACACATGTGACCATCTTGTAGTTGCATCTATTAAAACCATAAAATATCTAAATGGTTCACTTGGGGGGTGGATAGGCCCACAAATATCTCCTTGAATACATTCTAGAAATCTTGGGGATTCAATCCCAATTTTAGTTGGTGATGATGTAATCACCAATTTGCCTTGAGAACAAGCAACACACTAGAATTCCTTAAATTGAAGAATCTTCTGGTTCTTTAATGGATGACCATGTGAATTTTCAATAATTCTTCGCATCATTATTGATTCAGGATGACCCAATTTGTCATGCCAAATAATAAAATTATTTTAGGGTCCTTTACATAAGTATACAACATTTAGAAAGTAATTACACTATTAGTGTACTCATAAAATATTTACACAATTAATATACTTTATATATTTATTTACAATATTAGTGCAATTAGGATTCCTTAATTTAGGGAATTAGCATAGGATTCAATTCATAATAATAAGGAAACCTAAAATCAAGGATAAATAACTACCATATTTAATAATTCAAATTCAAATATCTTGGATCTAACAACAAAAATAAATTTAAATTCAAAAATAATAATTAAAATTCAAATATTCAAAGTTTGGCAACATCATCTTCCTCCTCCCCTTCGCCGGTCATCTTCCTCCTCCCCTTCGCCGCCGCTTCAACACCATGGACGCCAATCTCCTCATCCATTACGGCCACAGCTGCCATTATGACTAAGGTTGATTTAGTCCAGAAATTAAAAGGAGAAAAAGATAAATTTTAGTGCAGTTGGTATCCAAATATTTATACAAAGGTAACCATTTTAGTTTTTGTGGGTAACCAAGAGAAATTTCAGTGCAGTTGGTAACCAAAACTTTCAAAGGTAACAATTTTAGTTTTTGTTGGTTACATTTTTATTAAGGTTTGGCTACTAACTGCACTATGAAAAAAAAATCTATAATAGATTTTTTATAATTAATTGGTAACCCAATAAAACTGAATTGGTTACCTTTATATTAAGGTTTGGCTACCAACTACATTATATAAAAAAAAAATCTACAATAGATTTTTTTTAATTAATTGGTAACCCAATAAAACTGTATTGGTTACATTTGTCTAAAGTGTTAGCTACCAATTTGATTTTATTAAGTAAAAAAAAATCTATAATAGATTTTTAAAAATAAATTAGAAACCTAATAACATGAATTGGTTACCTTGGTATGAATGTTTGGCTACCAATTGTCTTTATAAAAAAAATCGCAAAGAATCGTATTATGAAAAAATTACAGGTGGAGGATGACGTTAACAAGTTGGGACTGTCTAGGTTAATGGTGGAGGATGGCGTTAATGGTGGACGTGCGGCGGGAGAGCTACGAGGTGTTTGAGAAGTGTGAGAGGAGAGTGGTGGTGACAGCGAATCCGAGGATTATGGTGGAGACGTTTGTGAGGGAGTATTTGGGCGGGGAGAAGGTGCTTTGCACGGAGATTTGGATGAATCCTAAGACAAAGAAGGCGACGGGGTTTGAGAAGAGGTCAGGGGTTTTGGTGGGCAAATTGAAGAAGACGGTGATCTTGAAGGAGTTTGGGGATGAGTCGTCGGATATTGGGATCGGTGATGAGTCACTGAATTTGTTAAATAACTTGAGGAGAGAGAAAAGAAGTCATGAGTATAACTAATCCTTAAATTAATGAATTCTAATTGAATTATAATTCCCTAAATTAAGGAATCCTAAATGCACTAATATTGTAAATAAATATAAAAGTGTATTAATTGTGTAAATATTTTATGAGTGAACTATTGTTGTAATTATTTTTAAAAATGTAATAGAATATGTAATTGTACCATTATTTTATTCATTGAACTTTTGGTTCATTATTGCATTGATTTCAATTGTACTAATACTTGTGTAGTACAAACCTGAATATAAAACAAGTAATTTTTCTAATATTTATTTTCTAATAGAGACATTTGATACGATGTAAAGATATTCTATACCATTGTCATTGGTTGTCTCAATATGGTGCCCGTTAAATCGTATATCTTTAAAACTTAGCAGATTCATCCTTGATTTAGTGGAAAACAAAGCATTATTAATAATAAATTTTAACTAGAAAATATTATATTAGCTCTTCCAGAGCCTTCAATCAAGTCTGCTGAACCTGATATTGTTTTCACTAACTTTCATCATTCTTAGATTTGAAAATTATTGCTGAAGTCTGAGAATGGTACGTGTCGTTGCACTATCTAGTAAGCATATATCTCCACCACTGATATTAGGCTCATTTATAGCATGATGCAAACCCATATTTTCTTCATGAAAAGGAATGAATATATAATAAGTTCATAATAAGACATAATATTATATATATTTAATAACACAATCCTTTGCATTAAATAAGACAACATGAAAGGGAAAAAAGAAAATACATTGGAATATATTAGCATAAAATAAACACACTTCTGAACTAATTATTTTCATTACAAGAAATATCAACTTGCTCATTATTTTGCTCAAAAAAATCTGTAACGTCAAGGTGCGTCATATCCAAAGTGTGACGCCCCCAAAATAGGTATACAACACCCCTTCTGAGTCGCCAAATACATGGTACAGAAAGCAAACTACAACTTCAATAATACAATTGTCGTGCAAAATACGACAACATATACTGTGAGTTTAAATACAAATATTGTCTTCTAGATAATATCAACACTCAAATAAGTCCTCATTACAATTATTCATACACTATTTTATAGAAATAATGAGGACTACTAAAATATCTTTCTAGAATCATCACTCCATACCCCGACTCGATCCTGCTATGTTCTCACCTCCTAAGAAGAAAAATGGAACAAAAAGGAAAAAGGTGAGCTCAACTAGCCCAGTAAAGAATATTATGACTAAGATAATATACAACAAATTATCATTAGTCTTCAACAAGGAAAAATCTGATAGAATATAATAGACAACAAGTTTTAGATCAACAAATGCAGCGGAAACAACAATCCATTAGAAGAGTCACGTAGATAATGAATTCTACTATCTTCTAAGATTTAAAAATCCATCATCAATATTTTATCCCTGTAACATCAATCAATATACATCTTTAATCAAATATTCATCTTTGCACTACAGACCAAAGATATTCATCAGTTAATCATTCATTTTTGTACTACAGGCCAAAGATATTCATTTATATCATCAGTCGGTCATGTTCATCTCAACACCTGTTCATCTTTGCACTACGGGCCAAAGATATTCAATAATATCATCATTTAAGGACTGAGGATGATGAAAAATATTTTAAAGAAAACGAATCTAGTGAGACAGAAAGACAAATATTAGGGATTCGTATAACAGTTTATCTAAGATCAATAATACTTCATAATAACCAATTGTGAAGCAGAATTCAAAAATAACAATCAAAACATGGATACAATCAAAGATAGTAGCCAAAATAGACATCTTGGACAAATTTTTTTTTAAATCCGGTGAATAGTGCCGTATACGTGAATAGTAACCCCGACACAAAAAGTTTCAAATTTGATTAAAAAGTTAACCAATATTTCGGCATAATGATATTGAAGAAAATAATATCATTTAAGAAGAAAATAACATCCCTTACCTCAAAATAACCGTACTTCTGACTGAATTTCGGATATAGTGCTGACAGAAACTTGCACCGTATAGCAACACTTAAAGTATCAAAATACTCACAAGAATACGCTAGATAATATAGAGAGAGAAAGAGAGAAAACTTGTTTCTGGTGTGATTTTATGTAAGACCCCAACTTTTATGAATAAAAATGAATTTTCTATAAATATCATTTTTGAATATTATGAAATAAATTTGATATAATGTTATAGTTGTGGGTAATATTTATAAATTTTGCAAAGTACGCAAGTTGTTTATAATATTCGATTGGTCGGGGAATATTTGTTTTAAACAAATAATATTCGTACGATGGCACAATCATTGGTGGACCCCACATCAGAATTATTGTCGGATTGAAAAAACGACAAAAATATTTTTATGAAAATAACGGCAGAAGTTTTACCGTTAATATTGTTGAACTACTCAGTAGTAAAAGTACAGTAATACGCGTGGTTACATAGTAGCACACGATATTGATTATTAATGCTTACGTGGGAAGTCACTTAGTTTTATTCAATTATTGTCGATATTTTTATATTATTAAATCAATAATTGAGATGACAGAGTTATTAATATTATTATTTGCAATATTAACGATGTCTAGAAGTTCTGCCAAGGAGAGGTTTGGTCACCTAATTGCACGCTAATAGGGAGAAATCCTTATTGGAAAGCCCCCTCTTTCCTGGGAACGACCTG
The DNA here is from genome assembly GCA_020205605.1 of Panax ginseng. NCBI lineage: Eukaryota > Viridiplantae > Streptophyta > Magnoliopsida > Apiales > Araliaceae > Panax > Panax ginseng. The sequence continues at coordinate 28,135,577 of CM035149.1, forward strand.
ATCGATTAATATTGTGAATTATAATAATGATAATAAATGTTGTTAAAAAAAAATATTGAAAGAATTTTTATGAAATGGTTGTTGTAAATTTTTGCTTATTGTTTGGATCTCCATTTACCCATTTTCCAAAATAATCGGTAAAAAGTGGGGCCCACATGTAGGGCCCATTTGTGTTGGAAAAATAATTTTGGAAATGGAAGGAGAAAGAGTATACATATATGAAAGATATATATATATATATATATATATATATATATATATATATATATATATGTAATGAGTATATGGTGGGAGAAAAGGATAGGTGAAAGTGATAGGTGTGTGATGTGTGTTTGAGTGGAAAATGGTGGAAAAGTGATAGTGTGATAGTGATGTGTAAAAGTGTAGTGAAAGTGATTTTGGGAGGGTGGGGGATTGATGTTGGTTATGGGGGGATAAAAATCAAGTGGTTTATATATGATATTGATATATATATAAATTGAAAGCATATGTTTTATATATATATATATATATATATATTAGATTTTATTATATTTTTTTTTATTTTTTTTGTTGGATGGTTGATTGAATTGAGCAATCCGTGAATCTGCAAAATTATTTCGTCCATGAACAGTGAGTGCCCTTCCATTCTCCTATAAATAGAAGCTCATTCCTTCATTATTTCTTACGAATTCACTGAAACTCTAGAGAGAGAAAATTATAGAGAGAAAGAAGAAAAGTGTTCTGCTACTTCACTACTCCTATATCCAGTACTCTTCTTTTAAAGGTAAGGGGTATTATTTTTTTCATATTCATGAAGAGAACTTCTGTTATTCCATTATTATTACATTGGAATAACTTTGTATCTGTGATCACCCTATACTTGGTGATTTCGTTGTTATTCCATTCTTTATTATTACATTGGAACATCACATCACTGCATGCATTTTACTTGGGACTGGTTCCGTCTTTATTATTCTCGTTGAAATATCCTCACATGCATGCGTTTTACTTTGGGACTCGGTAAAATCTTTATTATTACATTGGAATATCACATATGCATGCATGCTTTTACGTCGGACTGATTTCATTATTTATTATTATTATTGGAATAACTTGCCATACTCTCAAGTACCGCATGCATGGTGATTTCGTTGTTATTCCATTCTTTATTATTCATTTGGAATATCCCGCTTGCAGACGTATTACGCTCGACACGGTTCCGTTATTTATTATTTTGTTAGAATAACCTGTCTATGCGAAGTACCGCATGCATAGTGATTTCTTTTGTTATTCTATTTTTTATTATACTCAGTTGGTTAAAGTTTTGACTTCTATACTCCATGAAATTAATAGAATATCCTTGATATTTGCGCTTCATCCAGTATCTTTTCATGGAAATCTTTTTCTGAGCATTCTTGAATTTTACTCTACAAAGAAGTATCATGTTGACAATTTGGACGTTATTAGTTCTGAATAAATTAATTCTTGAACTTGTTTTATTGAATTCTTATATCATTGTCATCATCCTCATGTTTATATTTTTGTTTAAAGTCATATGTGGCCTGTTGTGCATAGATGGACTTGGTATGATTATGATCAGGGATTATTCGGTGTAATCATGATCGTAATATTACAAATGATGTGGTAAAAGTCCTCATTGGCCCGTAGTGCATTGATGGACAGTTGTTGGGATGATCATGACCATTGATGAATACACGAATATCCTTGACCCGTAGTGCATGGATAATTTGTGGTTGTGATACTTATGAATATCCTTGGCCGTAGTGCAGTGATGAGGTGGATTATTTATTAAGGTGAGTCCCAAAGAATAAAAGTGATGAAAAACCTTTTAAATCATAAAAGATAGTAGATTTTATTCTCTACTTGACTCTTTTAATGGATTGCATGTTCACCGCAGATTAAACTTGATGTCTATTGTATTTTATCGGTTTAACAATTGTTGAAGACTAATGATAATTTATTCGCATTATCTTAGTCATAATATTTCTTATCTTGGGCTAGTTGAGCTCACCCTTTTTTTCCTTTGTTCTCTTGAAAATGAGAACGTAAGCGGGACTAGTCGGGAATGGGAGTGACGGTCCGGATGATAGTATTAGTAGTCCTCACTATTACGTTAAATAGTGTGATAATATATGTAATGAGGACTTATTTCGAGAGTGGATATTATCAGAAGACAATATTTGTATTAAAACTCACAGCTTTCTTGTTGTATATTAAAGATTGTATTTGTATTCTGTACCATGTATTTAGCGACTCAGAATAGGTGATGTATACCTATTTTGGGGGCGTCACATTTTCAATTCTAACTTAGCCCTCTATTTATAGAAAAATACTAGAACGCCAAAGGAGACTAAATTAATAAAATATTAATAATTCTTTTATTTTCTCTACGCATGCTAGGTTGGACAATCAGCCATCTTTGAACAAAATTAGCAGCCCATGTGCATTCAACACCAACCAAAAAGTGGGTCCCACCCATAATTTAATAAAAATTATTTTATTTTCTGAAACTTCGGTAATTCATAGAAAATAGCCCGTTTATTAGAAAAATACGAATTTTATGTCCATTCCACACGAAATCGAATTCTCTACTACTTTGTAGCTTTGAGTTTCTCCAAATTCAAAACCGAAAATATCTCAAATCCACAAACGGATGATTTTAATACCTCTATTAAAGCAAAAATCCGATAAAAAACACTCAAAGCATTAATTCCTTCATTTATAACCACATAAAATAAATAAATCCATCATTTATATCCACATCAAATAAATATTTCTTTATCATATAAATCAATAATTAATTATTCACAAATAATATTATAGAATCACAATTATGACAACCGGTAGTTCTCAAGAAAGAGGGGCTTTCAATAAGGATTTCTCCTTCTTGGCGCAATTAGGTGACCAAACCTCTCCTCGATGTAACTTTCTAGACATTGCTAATAATGTTATCTAATAATATTATTCAAATAATATGAATTATTGATCTGATAATGGGAAATACTGTGCAGTGACAATTATTGAAACAACAATAATATTAAATATCAACGCATCAATTATTGAATCAATAAAATAAAATATTGAACAACTCATCGTAACAATTATTGAGTAAAGTGCCTTCTTACGCATGCGAATCAATAATTCAACAATATTGTGCAATACCATGTACATCTGTGCAACCACGCGCAGTATCGTGATTTTAACTACCAGGTAATCCAACAGTGTTAACGGTATCTATTATTCCGTTATTTATAAAAACTCATACTTTGTCGTTTTCTTCATCGGCGGTTATTACATTATGAGCCCCACGAATGGTCTGGCCGCATTTAATGCGAATATTCAAACACAAAAAGAATATTCCACGACCAAAAGAATATTCCCCGACAAAAATGAATATTTTATAACCACTTGCTTATTTTGTAAAATTTACACATTTCACCTATAACCAAAGCATTATATCAAATTAACACCTTATTAATTTAGAATAATGAATAGAGAAAATTCAATTTTATTTATAATAAGTTGGGGTCTTACAACCTCCCCTCCTTATAAAATTTTGTCCTCGAAATTGACGTACGTACCTGGTGTTTCGAACAGGTGAGGGTACCTCGCTTTTATTTCCGATTCCAACTCCCAGGTCATTTCCTCAATATCATAGTTCCTCCACAAAACCTTAACTTGTGGTATAACCTTGATGCGTAGGACATGCTCTTTTCTATCCAAGATCTTAACAGGTACCTCCTCGTACGTTAAATCTTCGGCTATCTCGTCTGGTTCTAACTCAATAATATGGTTCGGGTATTTCACATATTTACAAAGCATAGATATGTGGAAAACATTGTGAACACGAGACAAACTTGGAGGTAATGCGAGTCTATAGGCCACATTTCCTATTCGGTCAAGAATCTCAAATGGACCAACAAATCGTGGATTGAGCTTTCCTCTCTTCCCAAATCTTGTAACTCCCTTCCATGGAGCAATACGTAACAGTACATGATCTCCAATATTAAATTCCACGTCCTTTCAATGAAGATCAGCATAACTCTTTTGTCGATCTTGTGAGGTTTGAATACGTTGTCGAATCATTTGGATCTTTTCTATAGTCATGCGTACTAATTCTGGTCCCAACAACGTTGCTTCTCCCACCTCGTCCCAGCATACTAGAGAACGACACTTTCGTCCATACAACGCCTCAAATGGAGCCATGCCTATACTTGCTTGATAACTATTGTTGTAGGAGAATTCCACCAGTGGTAAATACTTATCCTAACTCCCTTTGAAGTCTAGAACACAGAGTCTTAATAAATATTCAAGTGTTTGAATAGTCCTCTCTGATTGTCCGTCCGTTTGAGGATGGTATGCCGAACTGAATCGTAAATCCGTGCCCATAGCTTTCTGCAAGCTAACCCAAAATCGTGAAGTGAATCTTGGGTCACGATCCGAAACTATGGATACTGGCATGCCATGCAATTTCACAATCTCATTCACGTACATACGAGCAAGACGTTCAAGGGAATAAGTCTCACGTATCGGCAAGAAATGAGCAGACTTGGTTAATCTATCAATAATAACCCAAATCGCATCTATGCCTTGAGAAACTTTTGGAAAACCTGTAACGAAATCCATAGTAATGTGTTCCCACTTCCATTTCGGAATCTCAAGTGGTTGTAATGGACCTTTTGGCACTTGATGCTCCGCCTTTACTCGTTGACAAGTTAAACACCTCGAGATAAACTCCGCGATCTCTCCCTTCATATTGTTCCACCAAAATGTGTGTCGAATATCATGATACATTTTGGTACTCCCAAGATGGATTGCAAACGGGGTGTTGTGTGCCTCCATCATGATTCTATGCTTCAAGTCAGGATCGTTAGGAACGCAAAGTCTAGAGTTGACTTGAAGTATTCCTTCTTCATCGATTCTTGTTTTCCGGAATAAGACTCTTCAGACTTTCTTCTTCATACGCATCATTTGTGTCGAGTAGCTTGAGCAGTTTTAACTTTATCGATTAAAGTCGGTTCTACTCGTATATTCGCCATCATCATGTGGGTCCCTGGAGTCTTTAACTCAATCTCCATCCTTTGTAAATAGTACAAAATGGGTCTTTATGTTAACAACATTGCATTCGTACCCGCATACGATCTTCTACTCAATGCATCAGCTACTACGGTTGCTTTTCCAAGATGATATTGAATAGTGTGATCGTAATCCACTTTCTTTCCATACAGGTAGTGTCTCCAGATTTTCAACATGAAAATGACTGATGCCAACTCCAGATCATGAGTAGGATAATTCCTCTCATATTCTTTGAGTTGTCACAAGGCATAGGCTATGACTTTCCCATGTTGCATGAGAACACATCCTAACCCTTTGCCTGAAGCATCGCTGTAGATAACAAATCCATCCGAACCAGATGGTATTGCCAGAACAGGTGCCGAAATGAGTCTCCTCTTGAGCTCTTAGAAACTCGTCTCGCATTCCTCGCTCCATATGAATTTTGTATCTTTCCGAGTCAGCTGAGTTAACGGAGTAGCGATTCGAGAAAATCCTTCCACAAATCTCTCGATAATAACCGGCTAAGCCGTAAATCTACATACTTGATCCGCAAACTTGATTGCTCCCAACTTTGTATTGCTTCAATCTTCGATGGTCAACAGATACTCCATGTTTTGACACCACGTGCCCAAGGAATGCTAGTTCCTCAAGCCAGAACTCGCATTTCTTCAGCTTGGCATAAAGCTTGTTTTCACGAAGTCTTTCAAGTATCAGCTTCAAATGGTGCTCATGATCTTCAAAGATTTTGGAATAGATGAGGATGTCATCAATAAAGACAACAACGAACTGATCCAAATATTCCTTGAATACTCGGTTCATCATATCCATGAAAGCAGCAGGAGCATTAGTCAATCCAAAAGACATGACTAAGAATTCATAATGCTTGACATCGAGTTCGAATGCGGTCTTTGGAATATCCTCGCTTTTAATCTTCTTGGTGATGATATCCAGAATGAAGGTCGATCTTTAAAAAGAATTGTGCTCTTTTAGAATCGGTCAAACAGTCATCAATGCGAGGTGGCGGATACCTATTCTTGATGGTGACATGGTTCAATTCTCGGTAGTCAATACAAAGTCGCATACTCCCATCTTTCTTCTTTACGAATAAAGCAGAGCACCCCAAGGAGATGTACTTGGGGCCTAATGGCGATGTCTAATAACTCCTATAGTTGAACTTTTAACTCACGAAGTTCAATAGGAGCCATTCGATATGGGGTTTTAGAAAGAAGCTTTGTACCCGGTTCAAGGTCAATAAAGAATTCAACTGTGACACCCCCAAAATAGGTATACATCACCCATTCTGAGTTGTCAATAAACGGTACAGAAATAACTACAACTTTATTATTACAATAGTAAAACTGTGAGTTTAAATACAGATATTGTCATCTAGACAATATCCACATACAAATAAATCCTCATCATAATTATTGATACATTATTTTACAACAATGGTGAGGACTACTAAACAACTCTCCCTAGAACCTTCATTCCATACCCAGGCTCGAATTGCATTTCGCTTATATTCTCGCCTCCTGAGAAGAAAAATGGAACAAAAAGGAAAAGGGTGAGCTCGACTAGCCCAGTAAAGAATATTATGACTAAGATAATAATACAACAAAATTATCGTTAGTCTTCAACAAGGAAAAATATAATTGAATACAATAGACAACAAGTTTTAAATCAATATTCGCAGCGGAAATAATAATTCATTAGAAGAGTTAAGTAGAGAATGCAAACTACTATCTTCTATGTATGAATTTTAAAGTTCAACGTCTATTTTTTTATCCCTGTAACATCAATCAATATATATCTGGGATCAAATATTCATCCTTGCACTACAGGCCAATGACATTCACCAGTTTGTCATGTTCATCTAAACACCTGTTCATCTTTGCACTACGGGCCAAAGATATTCATCAGAAATCATTCATCTTTGCACTACAGCCCAAAGATATTCATCATAAATCATTCATCTTTGCACTCTGAGGCCAAAGATATTCAATAATATCATCATTTAAGACCGAGGATGATGAAAAATATTTTAAAGAAATGAATCCAAATTGAAACAAAATGACAAGGATTAAGGATTAAGGATTCGTACTTTGTTTTATCCACGTCCAAAAAATACCTCAAAAATAATCATAGTGGTGTAAAATTCAAGAATGATCAAAACATGGATACAATCAAAACTAGTATCCACAATAGATATTTTGGACGAAAAGGAAAATTTTCATTTTCGATGAATAAAGGCAGTATTCGTGAATAAGATCAGAGTATCGTGAAATAGTCAGAGTATACGTGAATAGTAACTCCGACACCAAAAGTTTCAAATTTGATAAAAACTTCAGATCAATATTTCAGCATAATGATATTGAAGAAATAATATCATTACGAAAAAAAAATAATATCCCTTACCTCGGAAAGGCGAGACTTAACCTGGAATAATTGGATATAGGCTATAACTTGAACTTTCACAGTATAGCAATACTCAAAGTATACTCAAAATACTCACAAGAATAAACCGATAATATAGAGAGAGAAAACTTCAGTTTCTGGTGTGATTTTCAATTCTAACCTAAGCACCCTATTTATAGGAAAATGCTTAGAACACCAAAGCAGAAAATTTAATATAATAATAATATATATAATAAATCTTCTACGCACACTTGAAATCTGATTTCAGTTCAATAACCACATGCCACCTTCTAGAAAAAGTAATAAAAAAACATTTTTCTAATTTAAAATAATTTAAACTTCCAAAATTCAATTTTTCGTAGCTTCGGAACTTCAATAATTCACAATAAATAGCCCTTTAGTCAGAAAATTCGAATCTTGCGTGTTTTTATAGGAAATTCAATTCTCTACAACTTTGCAGAAGAAAGTTTTTCTAAATTCCAAACAGAAATTGACCTAAATCCATAAACGGGTGATTTTAGAGGCTATAATTAAATTTCAGTCAATAAATGGGGTCCACCGACATGTTTAACATGTTTTAAACATTTATTGCAACCAAAATACTCTTCCTCCTCGTATACTCATATATCCCACATTCGTTGTAAAAATATCACCATTATTATATTATTAAAATATAATAATATATATATTTAAATGAATTATTTTATCAGAAAAAGATAAAATTTCAATTTTCAACAATTGTCACATTAAAAATTTTCTCCATCTATATCCACATAAAATCAATATTTTTCCTCATCATATGAATCAATAATTAATTATTCACAAATAATATTACAGAATCACAATATTGACAAACTGACGGGCCCCAAGAAAGAGGGCTTTCAATAAGAATTTCTCCTTCATTGGCGCGCAATTAGGTGACCAAACCTCTCCTTAGATGTAACTTTCTAGACATTGCCAATAATGTTATCTAATAATATTATTGAGATAATATGAATTATTGCTTCGATAATGAAAAATATTGTGTAATGACAATTATTGAAACAACAAAGAATATAAAATATCAACGCAACAATTATTGAACCAATAAAATATTGAGCAGAATTATCGTAACCATTATTGAGTAGTGCCTTCTTACGTAAGAATCAATAATTGGTGCAATACTGGTGTCTATCGTGCAACAACGCCAGACATCGTGTTTTAACCATCGGGTATTCCAACAGTTAAAGCAGTAATAACTTCTGCCGTTATTTTTAAACAACTTATATTTGTCGTTTTCTTTCTCCAATCGCTTTCCGTTATGGGGCCCACACATGGTTGCGCCGTCGTACGAATATTCCCCGACAGTACGAATATTCCACGACCAAACAAATATTCTCCGCAACAATGAATATTTTATAACCACTTGCTTATTTTGAAATATTTGCGTATTTTACCCATAACTATCCACATTAATCACATCAACCCTTACTATTTCAAAATAATAAATAGAGGAAATTAAATTTCATTTATTAATTATTTGGGGTCTTACAGTTTGGGCTGATATGTCTCTCTTTCCCGCATTTGTAACATCTAACTGGCTGTCGTTCTCCTCCCCTAGAATTTGTTGTTGGTCTTTGGTGTCATTGATGATGTCTTCCGTCATTGTTGAATCTCCTCTTTCGAAATTTCCACTTGACTCACCTCTCCTGTTATCATGGCTACGATTACCACCCGAGTGGTTACCGCCTTTGTCCGTATTTTTCCCTCCTCGCTGGTTATCATCGCTCTGATGACTGCTGTTACCGGTATGACCCTAGTTGTGGTCCCTCGATTGAGTATACTCATTATCTCGTTCTAATAATTGAGCCCTATTGATAACATCTGAATACAGAGAAAATTTATGAGAGATAAGGTATTGATGAATCTCGGGTTTAGACTCTCTCGAAACATCATCCGTCATCGTTCCTCATTCTCTACCAAATGAGGTGCAACACGGATAACTCCGTGAACTTCGCCTCATCTTTGAGACACCGTCATGTTGTTTCATTCGATCTAATAAACTCTACCTCCTTCATATATGACGAATACTTTCGGAAAGTACTTGTCATTAAACGATTCTGAAATCTTTCCCAAGACATGTTAAGTTAATTTGGTGGTACGCTTCATGAGTTCCCACCAAGAATCACGCTCTCCATGTAGAACATAAAGGTGGCGAATGGAACCTTACATTCCTCCGTGCATCCTAAGACATCGAATATCTTGGTAATTTGCTTGACCCATGTTTCTGCCTTAATCGGATTGGGATTTCCCCAGAAATCTGGTGGTCCCAACTCCTTGAACTGCTTGGCTATGACAGACCTCGCATTGCCATCATTTCCACACGTATTCCATCGTTCATCGTTTGCTCGGTAGTGTTGGTTTGTGACTAAAGGTTGTTCCACAGTCTCATACACTCCATTGTTAACGTTCTCAGCAGCCATTCTTAAATACTTCCATAAAACAAGGGTTAATTAAACAAATTAACATAACACATAATATCCCTATATTATGACCAACCAACAAATAAGCTTAGTTAGGACACATTAACGAAGGATTTATTCATCTCTCCCCTCCTAGTTCTATTCTCCGATCTCCGCCAAAGACCATATCCCTAAGCTTTGATACCAACTGTTACACCCCCAAAATAGGTATACAACACCCCTTCTGAGTCGCCAAATACATGGTACAGAAAACAAACTACAACTTCAATAATACAATTGTCGTGCAAAATACGACAACACATACTGTGAGTTTAAATACAAATATTGTCTTCTAGACAATATCAACACTCAAATAAGTACTCATTACAATTATTCATACACTATTTTACAGAAATAATGAGGACTACTAAAACATCTTTCTAGAACCATCACTCCATACCCAGGACCGATCCTCGCTTATGTTCTCACCTCCTAAGAAGAAAAATGAAACAAAAAGGAAAAGGGTGAGCTCAACTAGCCCAGTAAAGAATATTATGACTAAGATAATATACAACAAATTATCATTAGTCTTCAATAGAAAAAAATCTGATAGAATATAATAGACAACAAGTTTTATATCAACAAATGCAGCGGAAACAGCAATCCATTAGAAGAGTCACGTAGAGAATGAATTCAACTATCTTCTAAGATTTAAAAGTCCATCATCAATATTTTATCCCTATAATATCAATCAATATACATCTTTAATCAAATATTCATCTTTGCACTATAGGTCAAAGATATTCATCAGTTAATCATTCATCTTTGCACTATAGGCCAAAGATATTCATTTATATCACTAGTCGGTCATGTTCATCTCAACACTTGTTCATCTTTGCACTACGTGCCAAAGATATTCAATAATATCATCATTTAAGGACTGAGGATGAAGAAAAATATTTTAAAGAAAACGAATCCAGTGAGACAGAAGGACAAATATTAGGGATTCGTATAACAGTTTATCCAAGATGAATAATACTTCATAACAACCAATTATGAAGCAAAATTCAAAAATAACGATCAAAACATGGATACAATCAAAGATAATAGCCAAAATAGACATCTTGGACAAAAAGAATTTTTTTTTATTTTTCGGTGAATAGTGCCGTATACGTGAATAGTAACCCCGACACAAAAATTTCAAATTTGATTAAAAAGTTCACCAATATTTCGGCATAATGATATTGAAGAAAATAATATCATTTAAGAAGAAAATAACATCCCTTACCTCAAAATAACCGTACTTCTGACTGAATTTCGGATATAGTGCTGCCAGAAACTTGCACCGTATAGCACACTCAAAGTATCAAAATACTCACAAGAATACGCTCGATAATATAGAGAGAGAAAGAGAGAAAACTTGTTTCTGGTGTGATTTTTAATTCTAACTTAGCCCTCTATTTATAGAAAAATGCTAAAACGCCAAAGGAGACTAAATTAATAAAATATTAATAATTCTTTTCTTTTCTCTACGCATGCTAGGTTGGACAATCAGCCATCTTTGAACAAAATTAACAGCCCATGTGCATTCAACACCAACAAAAAAGTGGGTCCCACCCATAATTTAATAAAAATCATTTTATTTTCCGAAACTTCGGTAATTCATAGAAAATAGCCCGTTTATCATAAAAATACCAATTTTATATCCATTCCACACGAAATCTAATTCTCTACAACTTTGTAGCTTTGAGTTTCTCCAAATTCCAAACCAAAAATATCTGAAATCCACAAACGGATGATTTTTAATACCTCTATTCCGACAAAAATACCGATAAAACACCTCAGCATTAATTCCTTCATTTATTACCACATAAAATAAATAAATCCATCATTTATATCCACATCAAATAAATATTTCTTTATCATATAAATCAATAATTAATTATTTACAAATAATATTACAGAATCACAATTATGACAACCAAAAGTTTTCGAGGAAGAGGGGCTTTCAATAAGGATTTCTCTTTCTTTGGCCTTGCAATTAGGTGACCAAACCTCTCATTGATGTAAATTTCTAGACATTGCCAATAATGCTATCTAATAATATTATTCAAATAATATGAATTATTGATCGATAATGGGAAATCTTGTGCGGTGACAATTATTGAAACAACAATAATATTAAATATCAACGCAAAGAATTATTGAATCAATAAAATAAAATATTGAGCGGTAACTCATCGTAACAATTATTGAGTAGTGCCTTCTTACGTACGAATCAATAATTCAACAATACTGTGCAATACCGTGTGCTACTGTGCAATCACGCGTATTATTGTATTTTAACCACCAGGTAATCTAACACTGTTAACGGTAATAATTATGTCGTTATTTATAAAAACTCATACTTTGTCGTTTTCTTCATCCGACAGTTATTCTGTTATGAGCCCCACGAATGGCTACGCCATTGTACGAATATTCCCCGACAAAAAGAATATTCCACAACCAAAAGAATATTTCCAGACAAAAATGAATATTTTATAACCACTTCCTTATTTTGTAAAATTTGCACATTTCACCCATAACCAAAGCATTATATCAAATTAACACCTTATTAATTTAGAATAATGAATAGAGAAAATTCAATTTTATTTATAATAAGTTGGGGTCTTACACAAAGGGTCAAAATAAATATCATCATTATCTTAATGTGGATGAGAAAAATATATTTCTATGTTCTTCTCCTTTCCTTTCCATGAAGACTGATATAAATCAACAATATGTTTGGTCGTACGAAGGGTACGAAACCAATGTCTTTTTATTCCACACTGATAACATATTATTTCTTCCTTCTTGGTATCTCTGTTATGTATATTTCTTGTGACGCCCCCAAAATAGGTATACACGACCCATTCTGAGTCGTCAGAAAATACACTATAAAAATCATTTACAACTTCATTTATACAACTGTCGTGCAAAATAAGACAACATGTATACTGTGAGTCAAAATACGACGACATTGCACCTTACATAAAGGTATAGTCAAAAACTGTTTTAGAAATTCAAATCTTTGGAAAGTGCTCAAGGAAACCTTCGTACATAGGAGGCCATGAATCTAAGTTATGATAGATATCATATGTCCAGAGAATTATCCTTGGTTGACCCAATAGACCCCAAAGAAAAATGAGAAGATTACTATCATGTTCCTTCCAATGGTGAGTCTTCTCTTGACATATAACTATCTCTACTGTCTCCAAGTGAAAATTATATTTCAAATAAACTCCAAGATCATATAGGTAGTGCTCGTAGATATACTCAGCAAGTGGATGTGCACAACCCTGTCTTATGATAACCCGATGTTGTATGCCATTAGACATCTAGTATGATGTGACAAAACAACCTTCCAAAGTTGGGTTTGCCTCACCCTATTTGGTTCACCAAAATTAAATATCAAATGACGTATACAATACGACACACTTATCTAAATTTCTCAATAAAATTATTTCCATACTATTTAGGGAGAACCTCAACAACTATAGACCACTGTTCTATTCCCCTGTTATCCCCGCTCGACCCAGCTACACTCTTATTACCTGAAAGGAATTGTGAAGCAAAAGGGTGAGCACAACTAGCCCAGTAAAGAATATCATAACTAAAGATAATTAAATTATCAATAACTTTTGTCAATAATAAATCAGAGATTTAGAACATATGGTAGATGATAAAACTTTTCAACCATAGTTGCAGCGGAACGAGCAATCCATTAATAGAGTCAAATAGACCATTAGGTCTATTATCTTCTCCATGTTAAAAGTCCACCAATAATGTTTTATCCCTGTAATATCAATCAACAATTCCTGTCCACAATCATATGAATAACTCATAATCATAATTGTGATTTTGATTTCCTTTTCGCACCCAGAACGAAGATAATTTTCATCACCTATCTTCACCTGAAACATCAAAAATTATGGTTATACCAAATCACAATCACTGCTCATAATCATACTAATAAATTCATCTTTGCACTACGGCCAAAAATATTTATTAACAATTCATCTTTGCACTACAGGCCAAAGACATACAACCGTACTTTAGAAGAGTTAAGTAGAGCATGATATCTACTATCTTCTATGAATTTAAAAGCTTATTATCAATATTTTATCGCTAAGACTCAGCTTAATAAATAATTCACATCATCGAATCACCCCTGCACTACGGCCAAGGATATTCGTTAATATCACATCCATGAATTATCCATGCACTACGACCAAGGATATTCATTATTACCACATCCATGAATTAATATTTCATTGCTGAGACTCAGCTCAATAATTAATCCACATCATCAATTCATCCTTGCACTATAGGCCAAGGATATTCCTTTAGTATCACGACCACGAATTATCCATGCACTACGGGCCAAAGATAATCGTGTTTTCATCAACGGTCCTGATCATGCCATAAAATAATTCATCTTTGCACCCTTGGCCGAAGAGAATCCATAGCCATAATCATACCAAAAACTGTCCATCAATGCACTATGGCCAATGAGGAATTTTTTCACATCATTTGTAATATTACGGTCATGATTATACCGAATAATCCCTGGTCATAATCATACCAAGTCCATCTATGCACTACAGGCCATAGATGACTTTCAACATAATATATAAATGAGGATGATGACAATGATATAAGTATTAATCAACGAAAACAAGGATAAATATTAAAGACTTTAAATTTAACCAAATATTATCAACCACTCATAATCTAATATTATTAATATCATAACAATATTTTAATAACTTCTTAAACTTATAAACAATTTATTTTAATTGTTTACACTTTACCAAATAATGCATTTAATCATTCAAAAATGTCATACTCATAAGATTTCATCACCAATGATTAAATCCCTCATAAAAAATATGCATATACCTTATATAGGATTTCCAAGCCATAAAATCCTATTTTCCTACTTTGTTACTTCACATAACATATTTAACTCATATGTTCATAACTAAACTATTTTTATGAAAAATACCAAATCAGTCCCAAAAATATTTCTTTTTTGGGATTTAGTATAATATAGTCCCATAATGAACATATATTTTTCTTGGAATTTTTAAAATTCATTTATTATTTTTCAAAAATCAATTTCTAATTAATTCCTTAAGAAATTAGCTACCTCAAGTTTAACTCCAGAAATTCCCAAATCTTGGCAAGATCTTAAACATGTTAACGTGAGCTTCCAGTTTAAATTTCATGGTCATCGGAGTTATAAAACTTCGGTTATAGCATTTTTCGTCGGAAAAACCTAAATATTGAAATGGTCATAACTTGCTCATTTTAAGTCGGAATGAGCTCATTTTTGGACAGGAAGTACTTCATGTCCCAAAAAGGCCGAAATTTTTCTCACAGTTTAAGAGGCCGAAAATGCCCTTTTAAAATTTTGGACAGTAGCCTTTTTGGAAATTTCGGTTTTTGACTCCTTTGCTAAAATCAGTCCACACGAAAATCTACAATACCTTTTCCAGTGATTGCACTTGGATAAGTTAGGAAACTCATAGATCTAACTCTAGAACTTGACCACACTCAAAAATTCGAAATATAATAGGAGATATGGTCAATTGAATTTCATGTTCCATTTTCACCAAAATCTGATTTTTCAACCTTTTATGATTTCTAAGAAACTTTCATGTTTTCACATAATAACCAACATAACTCATCATAACACTTACTAATACCACATATACCCATGATTTTCATCAGTCCAATGCTTTTATTATGACTTTCATCATAATCCACGTAAACAGATCATTTCCACAATTTAATAAGGAATGAAATACAAAGGATCATTCACCATGCATGTGGTAATCCACATAGACAAGTTATTCCAATGTAATAATAAAAAATAGAATAATAGAAGGATTCACCATAAATGCGATAGATCGCATGCATGTGTTATTCCCAATGAATAATAAATAATGGAACTAGTCCCACAGAACGCACAAAACAGGATATTCAATGAATAATAAAGAATGGAATAACAACGAAATCACCATGCATGAGATAGACCGCATGCATACGGAGTTATTCCAACATAATAATAAATAATGGAACTAGGTCCCACGTAACGCATGCATACAAGATATTCCAATGTAATAATAAATAATGGAACGAGTCCCACAGAACGCATGCAGACAGGATATTCCGGCAGAATAATAAAGAACGGAATAATAGAAGAATTTCACCATGTATGCGGTACTTCGCATAAACTGGTTATTCCAACATAATAATAAAGAATAGAATAACAGAAGAATTTCACCATGTATAGGGTAGTCTGTGTATACAGGTTATTCCAACGAAATAATAAAGAATGGAATAACAGAAGTTCTCTTCATGAATACAAAAGAAATAATACCCCTTACAGGTACAACAAATAATATCCCTTACTTTTGAAAGAAGAGTACGTACTCCGACTGGTAGGGCGAGGATATACTCGAAGAAAACTTGCACTATGCTCAAAGTTTTCTTAAACTCTAAAGAAATACGCTCAAAATTATAAAAGAAGAACTCTCTCTATAGTTTCTCTCTCTAGAGTTTCAGTGAATTCGTAAGAAATAATGAAAGAATGAGCTTCTATTTATAGAAGAATGGACTGAATAGTAACTAATCCATGAACGGTCCAGATTGATTTACTTTTTAAGCAGATGATGGCCAGATTAGTTTACAATAAAATATAATATATTCTATTTATAATCTAATAAAATGAATAACTTTATTAAAGTTTTCTGTGTTATATAAAAAGATTTTACTATGCAAAACACTATGCAGGCACTATGCAACACTATGTATAATAAAATATAATATATTCTATTTATAGAATAACTTTATAAAAATATTCATTTTATATAAAAAGATTTTACTATGTAAAAATTATGCATAATAGAATATAATATATTCTGTTTTATATAAAAAGCTTTTCTGTTTTATTACATTAATAATACTAATAAAACAAAACTTCATCATCACTTACTTTTATTTCACCCTTAACTTTAAACTTTTATCAATTTAACTATTCACCAAAATAGAAAAATTGAATACTTTTATTTCATAAAATTCGGGGTCTCACATTCCTTCCCCTTTCTTGTTATCTCTGTTATGTATATTCCTTCCCCTTTATTGTTTCTCCTCATTCTTTGAAGGTTTGTTAGAATTTGACAAATTACGACCATCATAGTTGCGGTAATTAAACCGTCCTGGCCCATGGGCACGTCTACGACCTCTATTAAGAACACGACCACGACCACGACCACTACTACTACAAGGATCACGACCACAACCATAATTATTATTATATCTCGTAGCATTCACGTTAGGGAATGCAGCTGAACTAGTTGGTCGTGATTCATGATTTTTCAATAAAAGCTCATTATTTTGTTCAGCCACAAGGAGATATGAAATCAGTTCAGAGTATTTCTTAAAACCTCATTTTATATATTGCTGCTGAAGGAGCACATTCGAGACATGAAAAATAGATAATATTTTTGCTAAGATTTCTTCATCGGTGATATTATCTCCACATAATTTAAACTTAGAACATATTTTAAACATTGCAGAATTATATTTACTTCTTGATTTAAAATCCTGCAATTGTAAATGTATCCAATCATAACGAGCTTTTGAGAGAATAACTGTCTTTTAATGGTTATATCTTTCTTTCAATTTTTGTCAAAGAATAAGGGGATCTTTTATTGTGAGATATTTTAACTTTAACTCCTCATGGAGATGATGGCATGAGAAAATCATGACCTTTGCCTTGTTTTGGCTAGATGTTTCATTACCATCTTTAATGATGTCTCTAAGACTTATGGCATCAAGATGAATTTCGGCATCAAGGATCCATGACAAATAATTTTTACCCGTAATATCAAGCGTCACAAACTCAAGTTTGGCAAGATTTGTCATTGTAACTTCATAAAAAAATATCAAAAATTATTAGAAATTTAGTTTATTATAACTATCAACATATAACTATTCACATGTGCATGAACATCTGGTTATCACTATCATTTTTATTTATGTTCCATATATATGTGTATGTGTGTCTCTGTGTATTATAGCATTTAAATAGACTCCAAATATTAAAATATAATTTTCAAATATGCTTTCATGCCAAAAAAACACCTCAACAGTTGAATAATCATTTCCAGGCACAGGGAGATTAGACTTTAAAATAGTGGAAGTATACAAATGAAAGATTGCTTTTAGGACCTTGTCGTTATCTGTATGTCTCACGGATTTACTTAACTAAACAACTGTAGAATTGGTTAGAATTATTTGTCTTTAACTGTCAATTTGTTGCCTTTATGATTATCTCAGAACATAAGGTTGTATGACATTTTCAAAATTGATTTTTTTTTCTTTCACTATTTATGATTCTCATGGATACCTAAGAATTAAATGGTGTTATGCGACCTTTACTTAATGCTTCTCAATTTATTTTCCTTATACATCTAATTGATATGATATTGGCAAAGTTGCTGACTGACAACATTAGATTTCAATCATCACCTAAACTAGAACAATAGTTTTATTGGATATATATTTATTGAGTGCATATATTTTCGGTAAGTACAACAAACTCTAATCATAGAATATGAATGGAATAACATGCAGTACATTATGCTAAAAAAATTATGTATCCATATATATATATATGGGCTATATGTATATACACAACTGTGTAGTACACAGTCGTGCTATGACGACGATTTTTTTGGGCTATAGCATCATAGACCAGAATATCTATGGCGACGGTTGAACCGTCGCCATAGCCCTAAAAAATGTTGGTATGGCGACTGTGTACTACACAGCTGTGTATATACATTTTCCTATATATATAAATAATAGATAAACATACCTTCTCTTTCAAACCAAATATGATTATCTTCAAGACAAATATGAGTAGCAATTAGTGATGATAACATATTATAAAAGTATACTAAAATTAAGAACAATGATGATTAGTGGAAAAGAGAGAGCATTCTTAATTCATATAAGATTGTAGTTGTCTTTTGTATGTATCTCATTCTCTTTACAATACCGCTATTTATAAGCACATGTACATAAATACTTGGGAGTTTCAAAACTCATAAGCTATAGGAGTTTCAAAGATTAAAAGACATGGGAATTTCAAATCTTAAAGGATATGAGAGTTTCAGAGCTTAAAGGACATGAGAGTTTCAAAGCTTAAATGTTATTACAATAAAGAGGGGTATGAACGAATCTAGACATCCATATACTATGTATAATTTTATAACAGTTTTCCCTTCACTTTAATCGCGAAGGAATAACTGAAAATTTTAGAATAATACTCATTTAAAAAGGATAGATCCAAATCTTATTTTTCTATATTACCCAGAAAAAAAAACACAGAAGAAAAAAAATTAAATTGTTCATCAATACCAAAATATAACAAGACAAGTATCGAATTATTTTTGTCGGTCTTGTTGTTTAAGGAAGTATTTTTTGATGACTCAACAATCGATTTTTTTCTCCGTATTTTGTATTTTTATGTGTCATATATTCATTTACAATGACTTCTACCAAATTCATTAATTTTTAATAACTCCTTTTTTTCCCTTATTCATATTAAAATGACATAATTTGAATTTAAACAAATTATAAATATTGTCGCTAAAATATGTTATATTTAATGTTGGTGTCATTGGTAGCACGTTTTAGTATAAACATTAACATATTCCTTTAATTTCATTAGACTTTAAACTTATGCGATAACTCGTTTTTAAAGTTTATCGGTGCTTTGTGCTTTGTACGGGTTATTAAGCTTGTTAGACTATACAATTATAAGAGAAAAAAAATTAATTACTTAAATTATTATCATGCTATTTTATTTTAAAAGTAAAATAAAAAAATAAATCTTTGTGACGCCCCCAAAATAGGTATACATCACCCATCTTGAGTCGCCAAATACATGGTACTAAATTCAAATACAACTTGATTATACAACAGTCGTGTAAAATACGACAAAATACAAGCTGTGAGTTTTAATACAAATATTGTCATCTAGACAATATCCACACTCAATTTAGTCCTCATTACATTTATTATCACACTATTTAACAGAATAGTGAGGACTACTAAGACACCATCTCGGACCATCACTCCGTTCCCCGACTAGTCTCGGCTACATTCACATTTTCTAAAGAGAATAGTGAAAGAAAGGGTGAGCTCAACTAGCGCAGTAAGAAATATTATGACTAAGATAATTCAGAATAAATTATCATTAGTCTTCAACAGTGTTAAACTGATAAAATATAATAGACATCAAGTTTAACTGCAGCGGAACATGCAATCCATTAAAAGAGTCAAGTAGAGAATAAAATCTACTATCTTTTATGATTTAAAAAGGTTTTTAATCACTTTTATCGCTAAGACTCGACTTAATAAATAATCCACATCATCCCTGCACTACGGCCAAGGATATACATTAGGGTCACGACCACAAATTATCCATACACTACGGGCCAAGGATATTTGTGTATTCATCAGTGGTCATGATCATGCCAACAACTGTCCATCAATACGCCGGGCCAATGAGAACTTTTACTACATCATTTGTAACATTACGGCCATGATTACAAGAATAATCCTCGGTCATAATCATACCAAGTCCATCTATGCACTACTGAATACGGATGACTTTCAAAAATAATATAAACATGAGGATGATGATAATGATATAAGAATTCAATAAAACAAGTTCAAGAATTAATTTATTCAGAACTAATAACGCCTAAATTGTCAACATGATACTTCTTTGTAAAGTAAAATTCAAGAATGCTCGTAAGAATATTTCCATGAAAAGATTTGGATGAAGCGCAAATATCAAGAATATTCCACTAATTTCATGGAGTGTAGAAGTCAAAACTTTAACCAACCGAGTATAATAAAGAATGAAATAACAAAAGAAATCACCATGCATGCGGTGATCAGATAGACAAAGTTATTCCAATAGAATAACAAATAACGGAACTGTGTCAAAGCGAATACGCATCGACGATGGATATTCCAATGTAATAATAAAGAATGGAATAACAATGAAATCACCATGCATGCGGTACTTGGCGTGAAGACAAAGTTATTCAATAGAATACTAAATGGCGGAACCAGTCGGGTGAAATTCACACCAATAGGATGTTCCAAATGAATAATAAAAGCGGAACCAGTGTCCCACAAAGCCTGATGCATGGATATTCTAATGAATAATAAAGCGAGAATCAGTCCGGCAGAACGCACGTATATGATATTCCAACAGAATAATAAAGAATGGAATAACAACAGAAATCACCAAGTATAGGGTAGACCGCGTATACAGGTTATTCCAACAGAATAATAAAGATGGAATAATAGAAGTTCTCTTCATGAATACAAAAGAAATAATACCCCTTACCGTAAAAGAAACTTGATATCGAGAAAAGTGAAGTAGCGAGAATACTTTTCTTCTTTCTCTCTATAGTTTCTCTCTCTAGAGTTTCAGTGAATTCGTAAGAAATAATGAAGGAATGAGCTTCTATTTATAGAATAATGGAATGAATAATAACCAATCCATGAACGGTCCAGATTGATTTACTTTAATTGGACGGTCCATAATTAAAGCAAAATCTTTTAAATAAAATATAATATATTCTATTTATAATCTAATAAAATGAATAACTTTTAAAAAGATTTTACTATGCAAACACTATGCAGGCACTATGCAAATACTATGCATAATAAAATATAATATATTCTAATTATTGTCTAATAAAAGCAGATAAATTTATAAAAGTATTACATTTTTATATAAAAGATTTTACTAATAGCCTAATAAAACGAATAACTTTATAAAAGTATTCTATTTTATATAAAAAGTTTTTCTATTTTATTACGTTAATAATATGAATAAAACAAAACTTCATCATCATTATTATTATTCACACTATTAATCGACTGTGTCGCTCCGAGGAAAAGAGGGCTTTCAATAAGGATTTCTCCCTATTGGCGCACAATTAGGTAGTGAACAAACCTCTCATTGGCGTAACTTCTAGACATCGTTAATAATGCAAATAATAATATTAACAACTTCGTCATCTCAATCATTGATTTAATAACATATAAAATATCGACAATAATTGAATCAAACTGAGTGACTTCTCACATAAGCATTAATAATAAAATACCGTGTGCTCTTTATGCAACCACGCCAGTATTCTTTGTACTTTACTCTTGAGTAGTTCAACAAGATATCAACAGTAAAACTTCCGCCATTATTTTCATAAAAATATTTTTGTCGTTTTCTCAATCCGACAATAATTCTGTTGTAGGGTCCACTAATGATTGTGTCGTCGTACGAATATTCCCTGACCAATCGAATATTATATAACAACTTGCATACTTTGCAAAATTTATAAACATTACCCACAACTATAACATTATATCAAATTTAGTCCATAATATTCAAAAATGATATTTATAGAAAATTCATTTTTATTCATAAAAGTTGGGGTCTTACAATCTCCCCTTCTTATGAAATTTCGCCCTCGAAATTAGGGTACGTACCTGGTATGTCGAAGAGGTAAGGATACCTTGATTTCATTTTAGATTCTAACTCCCAGGTCATTTTCTCAACATCGTGGTTCCTCCAAAACACTTTGACTTGAGGTATAACCTTGGAGCGTAGAATATGTTCCTTCTTATCCAAGATTTGAACAAGAACCTCTTCATACGTTAAATCTTCCGCTATTTCGTCCGGTTCTAACTCAATAATGTGATTCGGGTCTTTCACATATTTACGTAACATGGATATATGAAAAACGTAATGAACATTTAGACATACTTGGCAGAAGCGAGTCTATATAGGCTACGGTCCCTACCGATCAAGGATTAAAATGGGCCAATGAATCGAGGATTGAGCTTTCCTCTCTTTCTAAATCTAAGTAAATCCTTTCCATGGAGCAACACGTAACAACACATGATCTCCAATATCGAATTCCACGTCCTTTCGATGAAGATCAGCATAACTCTTTTGTCGGTCTTGTGAGGTTTTTATACGTTGTCGGATCGTTTGAATCTTTTCCATAGTCATACGTATCAACTCCGGTCCCAACAACGTTGCTTCACCCACCTCATCCCAAAGATACTGTAGAAACGACACTTTCTTCCATACAACGCCTCGAATGGAGCCATGCCAATACTCGCTTGATAACCGTTGTTGTAGGAAAACTCCACCAATGGTAAGAACTTGTCCCAACTTCCCTTGAAGTCAAGGACACAGAGTCTTAATAAATCTTCAAGAGTTTGAATAGTCCTCTCTGATTGTCCGTCCGTCTGAGGATGATAAGCCGAACTAAATTATAAATCTGTGCCCATAGCTTTTTGCAAATTAACCCAAAATCGTGAAGTGAATCTTGGGTCTCGATCAGAAACTATGGATATTGGCATACCATGCAGTCTTACAATCTCGTTTATGTACATACGAGCAAGACGTTCTAGTGTATAAGTTTCTCGTATAGGTAAGAAATGAGCAGACTTGGTCAATCTATCAACAATGACCCATATTGCATCTAGCCTTGAGAAACCTTGGGAAGACCAGTAACAAAATCCATGGTAATTTGTTCCCAGTTCTATTCTGGAATTTCAAGTGGTTGTAATGGACCTTTTGGTACTTGATGCTCCGCTTTGACTCGTTGACAAGTTAGACACCTTGAGATAAACAACGCTATCTCTCTCTTCATATTGCTCCACCAAAATGTATGGCGAAGATCATGATACATTTTGGTACTCCCAGGATGGATTGCAAACGGTGTGTTGTGCACCTCCATCATGATTTTAAACTTTAAATCAGGGTCTTTAGGAACACAAAGTCTGGAGTTGACTCGAAGTATTCCTTCTTCATCAATTCTTGCTTCTAGTATAGCACCTTCTTGTACTTTCTTCCTCATACGCATCGCCTCCAGTCTCCAGTGAAGCTTGAGCAGACTTTTAACTTTATCGATTAAAGTTGGTTCTACTCGTATATTCGCCATCATCACATGGGTCCCTGGAGTCTTTAATTCTATCTCCATCCTTTATAAGTCATACAAGATGGGCCTTTGCGTTGACAATATCGCACTTGTACCCGCATATGATCTTCTACTCAATGCGTCAGCTACCACGTTTGCTTTTCCAGGATGGTATTGGATGGTATGATCATAATCTTTCAACAGTTCAAGCCAACGTCGCTGTCGCATGTTGAGTTCCTTTTGAGTGAAGAAATATTTGAGGCTTTTATGATCCGTAAAGATCTCCACTTTCTCCCCATACAAGTAATGCCTCCAAATTTTAAGTGCGAAGACAACAGCTGCCAACTCTAGATCATGAGTAGGATAATTCCTCTCATATTCTTTGAGTTGTCGAGAGGCATAGGCTATGACTTTCTCATGTTGCATGAGAACACATCCTAACCCTTGCCTGAAGCATCACTGTAGATGACAAATCCCTCCGAGCCAGATAGTATTGTCAGAACAGGTGCTGAAATGAGTCTTCTCTTGAGTTCTTAAAAACTCTTCTCACATTCCTCACTCCAACCGAATTTTGTATCTTTCCGAGTCAGCTGAGTTAATGGAGTAGCGATTCGAGAAAACCCTTCTACGAATATCCGATAATAACCAACTAAGCCGAGAAAGCTACGTACTTTGGTCACTGATTTAGGTTGTTCCCAGCTTTGAATGGATTCAATCTTTGCCGGGTCAACAGATATTCCATGACTTGATACCACGTGCCCAAGGAATGCTTCTTCCTCAAGCCAGAACTCGTATTTCTTCAACTTGGCATAAAGCTTATATTCACGAAGCTTTTAGAGTATCAGCCTCAAGTGTTGCTTATGATCTTCACGGCTTTTGGAATAAATAAGGATGTCATCAATAAAGACGACCACAAAGTGATCCAAATATTCCTTGAATACTCGGTTCATCATATCCATGAAGGCAGCAGGAGCATTAGTCAATCCAAAAGACATGACTAGGAATTCATAATGCCCGTACCGAGTTTTGAAAGCCGTCTTTGGAATGTCATCGGTTCTAATCTTCAATTGGTGATATCCAGAACGAAGATTAATTTTTGAAAAGAATTTGGCGCCTTGCAACCGGGTCAAAAACAGTCATCAATACGTGGCAATGGGTACCTATTTTTGATGGTGACATGATTCAACTCCCGATAATCAATACAAAGTCGCATACTCCCATCTTTCTTCTTCACGAATAGAACAGGAGCACCCCAAGGAGAAGTACTAGGACGAATAAAGCCAATGTCTAACAATTCCTGCAGTTGGGTCTTTAACTCCTGAAGTTGAATAGGAGCCATTCTATATGGGGCTTTGGAAATGAGTTTTATATCGGGTTCAAGGTCGATACAAAATTCAATTTCACGTTCTGGGGGTAGGCCAGGAAGTTCTTCAGGGAATACGTCAGGAAATTCATTAACAATAGAAATATCATTCAAAACTGACGTATTTTTGTTTAGATCCGTGACATGAGCTAAGAAAGCTTGACATCCGTTTTTCAATAAACGAATAGCTTTATGGCTTGAGATGACAGTGATTAATTTTAATGGTTTGGTTGCTTGAATTCGCATAATAGGTTGGTTAGGAATATGAAAGCTAACAACCTTACGAAAACAATCAATTTTTGCATGATAAGTAGTTAACCAATCAATCCCTATGATTACGTCAAATGCGAGTATTTTTAATGAAATAAGATCGACAGGTAATGTGAGGGTACCGATTTGAACCAAACAAGACTTATAAACAGTGGATGTAATGAAGGTTTCTCCCAACGGAGTTTCAACAGATAAGTCAAAGTCTAATTTCTTCGGAGTCAAATTTAAACGTTGAGCGCAAGTAGGAGAAATAAAAGAATGGGTAGAACCGGTATCAAATAAGGTATATACTTCACTAGAATTTATGATAAGCTTACCCGTGATGACCTCATTCGGGTTCCTTGCTTTCTGGGAGGTCACGACAAACACTCTCCCTTGAACAACCGGTTTTATCTTGTCTGGGACGGCCTTTGCTGCCTCCATCCCAGCTGGACTTGTCTTCGGTGCACGTCAAAATCGGGCCAGGTGTCCTTCTCTTCCACAATTGTAATATCCTTTGGAGGGCATCACACAGTTTGGACTGATGTGTCCCTCCCCTCCACATTTGAAGCATATGATAGGTGGTCGTTCTCCTTCCTTAACGACAAGTGCTGATGCTGACGTCTTTCCATCATTGTTCAATCTTCTTTTCTTAAAATGTCCATTCTTATTGTTTTGGCCATGATTTCCACTGAAGTGGTTACCATTTCTAGCATGTTGATTCCCTCCACGCTTATTGTCACCGCTTCGATGAATGCTATCACTGGTATTATCATTTTACCGGCTGCTCTCTTTTGGTTGGGTTGACTCATTATCGCGCTCCAATAACTGAGCCCTATTAACAACATCTGAATACAAACACAGGTTTATGAGAGATAAGATATTGCGTATCTTTGATTTCAAACCTCTTAGAAACATTCGCGTCATTCTCTCCTCATTATCAACCAAATGGGGACTTAAACCGAGGAAATTTCGGCAAACTTGG
The DNA here is from genome assembly GCA_020205605.1 of Panax ginseng. NCBI lineage: Eukaryota > Viridiplantae > Streptophyta > Magnoliopsida > Apiales > Araliaceae > Panax > Panax ginseng. Next base: position 28,162,160 of record CM035149.1, read on the forward strand.
CCCGTCTCGTGACACGGTCATGTTGTTTTGTTCCAGTTTAATGAACTCTACCTCTTTCATGTGACGAATACTTTCGGGAAAGTACTTGTCGTTGAACAATTCTTGGAACTTCTCCCAAGACATCTTGATCTTTGCGCAGTTGAGTACGCTTTACTGATTCCCACCAAGAATCGCCCCGCCGCAACATGAAAGTGGCAAAAGGAACCTTTTGCTCCTCGGAGCAACACAAGGCATCAAATATCTTGTTGATCTGCTTTATCCACGTCTTCGCCTTAAGTGGTTTTGGTTCTCCAAAAAACTCCAGTGGTCCCAACTCCTTGAACTGTTTGGCGGTGACCGTCCGAGAGTTGCCAGTGTTTCCACCTGTATTTTGGACAGGAGCCGATCTCGCTTGATGTTGCATAAATTGCATGAAGCCTCGAAACATTCCATCATTCATAATTTGGTCAGTGTTGTTGTTTGCATGAGGATTATCGCCTTCCTGATGCACATTGTCCTGGTTATTGATCTGTGGAGACTCAACGGTCTCCTGTGCTCCATTGATGTTCTCAACATTCTCGGATGCCATTTTCAAACACTGCCACAAAACAAGGGTTAATTAACATATCACATATTATCCCTACTCTGACCGACCAATTAAATACCAAATAAACTTAGGTAGGTCATACTAGCGAAGGAATTCCCCGTCTCTCTCCTCCTAGTTCTTATCTCACATCTCAGCCAGGGATCATATCCCTAAGCTTTGATACCAACTGTGACGCCCCCAAAATAGGTATACATCACCCATCTTCAGTCGCCAAATACATGGTACTAAATTCAAATACAACTTGATTATACAACAGTCGTGTAAAATACAACAAAATATAAGCTGTGAGTTTTAATACAAATATTGTCATCTAGACAATATCCACACTCAATTTAGTCCTCATTACATTTATTATCACACTATTTAACAGAATAGTGAGGACAACTAAGACACCATCTCGGACCATCACTCCGTTCTCCGACTAGTCTCATACCACGTTCTCATTTCCTCAAGAGAAAACAAAAGAAAGAAAAGGTGAGCTCAACTAGCTAAAGAAGAAATATTATGACTAAGATAATGCAGAATAAATTATCATTAGTCCTCAATGATGTTAAAGCGATAAAATACAATAGACATCAAGTTTAATCTGCAATGAACATGCAATCCATTAAAAGAGTCAAGTAGAGAATAAAATCTACTATCTTTTATGATTTAAAAAGATTTTTTATCACTTTTATCATTTGAGACTCAAATTTTAATAAATAATCCACATCATCCTTTGACTACTGGCCAAGGATATTCATTAGGGCCACGACCACAAATTATCTATGCACTACGGGCCAAGGATATTTGTGTATTCATCAATGGTCATGATCATGCCAACAACTGTCCATCAATGCACTTCGGGCCAATGAGGACTTTTACCACATCATTTGTAACATTACGGTCATGATTACAATCGAATAATCCATGGTTATAATCATACCAAGTCCATCTATGCACTACAGGCCACAGATGACTTTCAAAAATAATATAAACATGAGGATGATGATAATGATATAAGAATTCAATAAAACAAGTTCAAGAATTAATTTATTCAGGAACTAATAACGTCCAAATTTTCAACATGATACTTCTTTGTAAAGTAAAATTCAAGAATGCTCAGAAGAATATTTCCATGAAAAAATATTGGATGAAGCGCAAATATCAAGAATATTCCACTAATTTCATGGAGTGTAGAAGTCAAAACTTTAACCAACTGAGTATAATAAAGAATGAAATAACAAAAGAAATCACCATGCATGCGCAGATTAAGATAGACAAAGTTATTCCAATGTAATAACAAATAATGTAACCGTGTCGACGTAATATGCAACCAAGCGAGGATATTCCAATGTAATAATAAAGAATGGAATAACAACAGAAATCACCATGCATGCGACTTGTGAGCATGACAAAAGTTATTCTAATGAGAATACTAAATGACGAAACCAGTCGGTGAAATTCACACCAACAGGATGTTCCAATGAATAATAAAGAGCGGAACCATGTCGGCGTAAAGCATGATGCGAGGATATTCCAAATGTAATAATAAAGACGAGAATCCAGTCCCAAGAACGCACGCATAAGATATTCCAATGTAATAATAAAGAATGGAATAACAACGAAATCACCAAGTATAGGGTAGAATGGCGCGTGATACAAAAGTTATTTCAATGTAATAATAAAGATGGAATAATAGAAGTTATCTTCGTGAATACAAAAAAAATAATACCCCTTACCGTAAAAGAAACTTGATATCGAGTAGTGAAAGAAAGCGAATATTTTTTTCTCTCTCTATAGTTTCTCATCTAGAGTTTCGATAAATTGTAAGAAATAATGAAGGAATAAGCTTCTATTTATAGAAGAATGGAATGAATAAGTAACCAATCTATGAAGCGGTCCAGATTGATTTACTTTAATTGGACGATCCATAATTAAAGCAAAATCTTTTAAATAAAATATAATATATTCTATTTATAATCTAATAAAACGAATAACTTTTAAAAAGATTTTACTACGCAAACACTATCGCAGTAATTTATACAAACACTATGCATAATAAAATATAATATATTCTAATTATTGTCTAATAAAACAAATAACTTTATAAAAGTATTCATTTTATATAAAAAGATTTTACTATTAGCCTAATAAAGCGAATAATTTTATAAAAGTATTCGATTTATATAAAAAAATTACATTTTATTACGTTAATAATACTGAATAAAACAAAACTTCATCATCATTATTATTATTCACACTATTAATCGACCAGTCGTTCCTACAGAAAGAGGGGACTTTCCAATAAGGATTTCTCCCTATTATCAGCGCTTAATTAGGTGACCAAACCTCTCCTGGCGTAACTTCTGAACAACGTTAATAATGCAAATAATAATATTAACAACTTCGTCATCTCAATTATTGATTTAATAACATATAAAATATCGACAATAATTGAATCAAACCGAGTGACTTCTCACATAAGCATTAATAATCAATACCGTGTGCTACTTACGCAACTAACGCCAGACATCGTACTTTTACTACCAAGTAGTTCAACAAAGATCAGCGGTAAAACTTGGTAGTTATTTTCATAAAAATATTTTTGTCGTTTTCTCAATCCGACAATAATTCTGTTGTGGGGTCCACCAATGATTGTACCGTCATACGAATATTCCCTGACCAATCGAATATTATATAACTTGCGTACTTTGCAAAATTTATAAATATTACCCACAACTATAACATTATATCAAATTTAGTCCATAATATTCAAAAATGATATTTATAAAAAATTCATTTTTATTCATAAAAGTTGGGGTCTTACAATCTTAATCCTATCTTCCTAGAGTTCATTGAAATGTAAAAGTAAGTCTATAGTTTGTATCATTTTTAAAAAAACTCACATTTTAATTTTTATTTTTGTAAAACTCTCCAAGATATATTAATTGTGCAAAACTCACCCTTTATGTATTTTTTTTGTTAAAAATCCTCACATAGTCAAATTATTTCATCTAATTCATCACTTAAAAATTTAAACTTTAAAATAATCCTTCTATTTCACTCAAACGACTTTCGATTAGCAAAAAGTTCACAATATTATCAAATTTGAAACCTAGATTGCTTAATGTATATATCTAGACATTTGCTATAAGCCAATTAATTATTATTTTATTTTGATAAATATCTCACACAAAAGACCTATATTAAAATGTCAATCTTATTATTAGTTTTTAACATGTGTTGTCATTATTAATTTTTTTCTTCAACACTACAATAAAATAGATTATATGAATTATATAAACATGTGTCGATCAATTTTCATTATTATTAACATTACAAAAAAAATGTATCAAAGATGATCGACCCAGAATAAAATAATAATTGATTGACATATAACATAGACAAAGAGTGAGATATATAAATTAGACGATCTAATATTACAAATATATCTGTTGATATTGTGAGAATTTTTTTTTATTAATTGGAAGTCATTTGAATGAAATAAAATGAGTATTTTTGAGGTAAGATTCTTAAGTGACGAATTAGAGTGAAATACTATGAGTATATGAGGGTTTAAAAAAAATACATAAAAAGTGAGTTTTGCACATTTCATACATGTTGGAAGAAGAGTTTTGCAAAAATAAAAGTTAGAAGGTGAGTTTTACAAAGGAGATACAAACAGTAGGGTAAGTTTTGCATTTCAGTCTAGAGCGTCTGTGATAAGATGCATAACCCATTTAAAGGAGAGGATTCGAATTCCGGGCTGCTCAATTTCTTCTGTGTAAACCAATTTGGCTCCAATCAAATCAAATCCTATTAATCTGACTACCATCGGTCTAAATTCAAAAGGAAGAGAGTTGATTGGTGAGCAGTTCAAATGGTGGTGGCGGCAGCAAATCTTTCCAAAAGCGGCGGCCTACTCTTCCTTTCTTGCTTCAGTCTCGGTGGCGTTGGTCGCGGCCATCTTCTTCCGACATCATTACGCTACTGTTCGTCTTCCTCCATTCACTACTCACCAATTCTGCAAAAGGGGTATTCAAATTGTGCAGGTAGGAGTGTAAAATCAGCAGCAACGAGAGTGTTGTTTTGCACGAGCTCCACATCCAATAATGTAGTGGCCGATTCTTCCTCTTCTTTAGATGGTGTTGCTGATACTGTTTTGAGTAATGATGTTAAGGATGATAATGGGGAAGATAAAGTGAAGGATGTGGCTAATAGTCTGGATATAAGGGTTGGTCAGATTCTCAAAATTTGGAGGCATGAGGAGGCTGATTCGCTCTATGTTGAGGAGGTTGATGTTGGTGAGCCAGAGCCTAGAATTATTTGTAGTGGCCTTGTTAAGTATATTCCTATTGACCATCTACAGGTTTCTCTCTTCATTTTTTGAATATTACTTCTCTCTCCATATATAATTTATATGGATAATTATTGTTGTTTCGCATCTGGAATGAAAATGAAGTTTTTAGCGAAGATTCTTCTCACTATCAAAAACATATAGTTTGTGGGTTTTGTAGTGAGGATGTGAACTTGTATATTTCCATTGCTGTCTTTGTGCTAAAATTTTGAGTTAATATTGTGGGGGTATATATTGAGTTGCAGAACAAGAAGGTTGTTGTTCTGGCTAATCTGAAGCCGAGAAATATGCGCGGTATCAAGTCATCTGGAATGCTTATGGCTGCTTCCGATGCATCACACGAGAATGTGGAGCTTCTTGTGCCTCCTGAGGGATCACTCCCGGGTGAACGGGTATGGTTTGGCTCTGTAGATGAAAAAGAGAACCTACCTGATACTGTCTCACCCAACCAGGTAGTATTAGTCTTTTGAGAATTCACAATTTGATGCATATGCCTGCTAATCTTTAAGTTTTGATAATTATTTGGTACGAACATTGCAAAACATGTAACACTTAAGTCAGTGATTCAAAATTTCTTTTCCTATTTGGTAGTATTAGTCTTTTGAGAATACAATTTGATGCGTATGCCCTGCTAATAGGGCTGGTCATTAGGTTATAACCGAAAACCGAAATTTGTCTGTTTTTACTATCCAAAAAGCTACCCGAATTGTGAGATAACCGAATAACCGAATTTATTATTCGGTTATTCAGTTAATAACCGAAATTAAGAGTTCCAATAATTTACAATAGTCAACATAATCAAATCAGATGTAGATCATAAAAGAAAACTTTCCAGTCACAGTGAAGGCTCTGCGACATAGGATGATAACAAGTCAGATGTAGATCTTAAAAGGAAACTGGTGAGGTTCAAATAAACAGGAGAGAGGGTCTTAATATACCTGGAAAGGATAAGAAGTGAAGATGACACGGTGATTAAGGGATAAATTTAACCAATCATGAGGTGCACAATGGCAATGAAATAATTACTCTAAACCTTTGCACAATACATATATTTCAAATTTCAATTTAATAAAAACTCTACATAAAAAGAATCTGTGACGCGGACATCAAGACCTTTTTAGTTGTATTCAGTTGAGTTTCAAAATTTGTATAAATCTTCTTCCCTTAAAGGATACCTCCTTGTGACAAAATTGTTAGTTTAACCGAATAACCAAATTTCAATAACCAAACCCGAACCCGAAAACATGATATTAAAACGGGTATAACCGAAATACTCAAAATAACTGAATAACCGAAATATTTCGGTTAAAAAAATTAGGTTCGGTTATTCGGTTTTACCTATTTTTTGCTCAGTCCTACCTGCTAATCTTTAAATTTTGATAACTATTTGGTACAAATGTTCTAAAACATGGAACACTTTTCGTTCCGAAACATTAAACTTAGTGATTCAAAATTTCTTTTCCTATTTACTAACAAGGGACTAAAAGTTTTATTCCACAAGTATGATTATAACTATGTCTTATGATTTTGCAAATAAGGGGTATTTTGATATAGTCGCCAAGCCTTGCAAACAATGGTTAGGATTAGATATAATAAAACTATGATCGCATATCTATAACATTCCTCCAAAATATTTAGGAAATTTATAAGCTTAGTTATTAGAAAAATCTAAAAAGTTCTATCAATATTTATAAGAAAACTATGAAATATCAACTAGTGTCACCAAGTGAATTCCTTGTGGTCGAATAAGGGTAACGTGGTGTAGCATTTTGAAAATGCGCATGTTGTGACACTAATTAACTTAACCAGATTTAATTATATTCTTAAGAAAGTTATCTTAACATACCACGTTTGGGATAAACATATTATCTGAAGAAACCTACCCCTACTACCGTATTTTGTAGCATGACATGTGACGTTTTTCATCCTCGTTTTCATTCCATTTACCATATCGAACCGTGATCCGGATTACATTGGGTTTTACCTATACTAGAACGTGACTGGCCATCAGGGACGGATCTGTTAAGGGGGCAGGATAAGAAGCAGTCCCTGTTGGATTTTTTTTAGCTGGATTTTTTTTATAGGTATAGGGACGGTCAAATATGTAAGTGAATAAATTTAAGAGGGAGGATTAATGGAAAAGTTAAACTTGGAGGGGTCCAAAAAAAATTCATTTATATTTTAAATACAAGTACAGACAAACGTAAATTCATTCTGCTTCTGTCTTCTACATCTTCACTTTCGTGGCTTCGCCACTACTTCTTCTATATCTCCATTCTTCGCCACAACTTCTTCTACATTTTCGCGACTTCGCCACTAGGCTCACTACTTCTTCTACATCTCCATTAGGCACTACCTTTTGCGCATATTAGAGTAATCAAACTTAGAAGGTAACCAAATTAGGGTTTTTTTGTTTGATAATTTAAAATTTGTAATTTGAATTTGTTGTTGGTTGAGAACTTGGGGTTAAACCCAATTTAATTTGTTTGATGTATTTGTTATATTTTGGACTTAAAAGGTAACTAATTAGGGCTTTTTTTTACTTGATAGTTTATTTGAATTTTTTGTGGCCTTGTGAGTTGGGGACTTCCGGTGAGTACAACTGTTGTTAATATTGGATGAGCAGGTAGTTTTACTGTTCAAATGAAGTGATGCAACTGTGTCGAGAATTAGATTTGTGTCAAATTGTTTTTATCTGCAGGTCTGCCTCTTTTCTTTATGAGTTTAAATGAGTTGTGTTCTCTAAAAAGATAAAAATAGGGCACTAGAATAAAAAAATCAGAATTGTATGCATTTTTTTTCCTACAGTCATACAGGAAAAAGTTGGATCAGTGCTATTTTTTCAAGATTTCTTCCAATACTTGTAGTTTTATGATTTTCCAAATTTGACTGCTAGTATTAGAACTAGGTGGTTAAACAAGAAAGCAAACATTTTTCTTAAATGCACAAGCAACACAAGCTGCACAACAATAAGCCCCAAAAGAAGCAACAATAAATCATTATAGTACTGATTTACTACTACTCATTTTTACCTTTTTTTTAGGACAAATAAAATAATTATCATAAACAAACCCCACAAAATGGAATAATAAAAAAAGATACATAGAAGCTTATTTGAAACTTATAAAAAGATACCAAAACTAGTTTATGTTTTGAAATTAATTCATGAGTTTGTTTGAATATAGAAAGCAAATTTGATTTGAAGCTTAAGCATTTGGAGAATCATTCAAATTGAACTATGACATGTAACCGAAATAAGTTTCTAAATATTTTTTATTTGAAATTTCTTTTTTAGTTTAGATTATGAATATTTATTGCAATTTGTAAATATTATTATGATTAGTTCAAATTTTCTTTATTTAACTTCAACAAAAAAATTAGTTAAAATCCGCTTCTGCCGGAAAAAATTCCTGGATCCGCCCCTGCTGGCCATTGTATGTAAGGTAATAAATGAGCCACAAAGGTTGATGCCTCCACTTCCCTTGGAGTCTTGGTCAGCCCTTCCATTTCTTTTGCAGCTCTCCCATGGTTCTGAGTTATTGTGCTAGTCATCCTCTAAACATTGTACATGTTAATCCATATTGCTAATCTATTTTGTGAACCACCTCTTATTAAAACCACTTACAGTCCCTTGGGTGTATCTCTTTAATATCATCATTTGGTGGAGAAAGTAATATTCTTATCACCAGTACAACTTTGTACACACTTATGACACCTTTTACTTTTTAGACTTTCTAGTCATTGAATTATATCCATTCTCATCCAAGTCCAATCAGGTGTGCTTAAAATTATTTCACTTGTCAAATGTGGAATTAGGTGTGCGTGCATGCCAATATTGAGCTCGCATCAAAAGTTTATGAACTTTTATGAACTAAATCATGTTATTCTCTTAGATCGAGTCAATTCTTTGTGATTAAGGTAATTTGAAGTTCAATTATGTAAATTGGAGGAAAACAGGGGAGGTCCCTTCCTCCAAATGGGTGTGTAGAAGTATTTTTTTTTTCTATAATGTCTGAAAGTTACAGTCAAGGAAAGTAACATCTCCGTGGAGAAGGGTTTGAAAGAGGATAACTCTCACTTTGGGAGACAATTACTGACTTACACTAGGATGAACATAGCAACTTTTCTTTTGAGATGTGTTTGCTGGACGTCATGTATGAAATTAACTCGATCCTCTACGAAATACTCTTAAAGCTAATGACAACAGCAACTTATTCTTGCAAAAGAATCTGTAGAACCACAACATTGAAGTACAATCCAAAGAGGGGCTTCAATGATCAGAAAATGTGAGTTTACAAGAATAACAACGATAAGAGGTACTCCCCCGTTCCAAAATGAGTGTCTTTCTTAAAATAATACAAATGGCACAGACTATAAGATGTGCCAACAGAAAATTTGTGACGAACAAAGAACTATAGCATAATTGAATCCGAGAATGTTGGATACGTATTCGAAAGTATCTTGGACTATCAATGCCTGACACAAATAAGTTGACCTTCGAGAAGTGTCCATACTTTATAGCTCAGTCAGAACTACATAACATCATTTGCAACAAAAAATCATGTGTGAAACTTTGTATTTATATTAATCCGCAAGTAGGAGCATATATGTTTGAAACCCATATTGCAAAAGGATACCATAAGAAACTGCCGATTGGCATTGGTTGTAGGTGTAACATGACATAAATCATTAACATCAAGGTCGCGGGTTCCAATCCATACTTGGGGTCCCAATTACGCATTTAAAATTATTTAATTTGTCAAATTCTGGGTTGCCCAACTGTTGGTGCTTTGGTCATTGTTTGGTTTGTGCATTTTGACTAATCGTGTAGTGAGCGTTGCGGTAGGAAGTGTTAAATTTTATGTCGTCGTTAGAGTAATTCTCCTATAACTTGAACTTCTATAGCAACTAGTGGACTTCAGGCTCCATACATGTGCATGTTGCAGACACTACTGGAACCTGCTTTTTTTTTTAAGTTCATTCCTTGAAAGAACACAGTCATTCATATTCTTATTTTGTATTTTAATTTGATGTTGAATTCTGCACTGCTTTTATATATTTTTAATCTTTGTTTATAGTTCTTTTTTTCCTGTATTCCTTCTAATTCTCTCCAAAATAATAAGCAGATTCAGAAGAAAAAGATTTGGGAATCAGTGCAGCCTCACCTGAAGACAGACGCTTCTTGTGCTGCCACATTAGGCATGCATTTCATGCGAACATCTACAGGTGTAGTGGTATCCGAATCTTTGAAGAATGCAAATATATCGTGATCAAACTGGAAATTCCTTGCTTTGTGTCACTCCCTGATACTTATCCATCTGAACTTCTGTTAGAACGTATTGGTATGTTTTGTGGGATAAGATTTTGATCTGTTAAACATTTGAACAATTGTTTCTAAAAGCTGGAATAAGGTTCTACTCATCAATAAATCATCAAGCAATGTAAGCTTTTAATCTTTGTGTTTCCCTCCCCTTCTTCAGTATAAATGATAATAATTACTATATGCCCCAAAATCTATTATATATATTAAAACACAGTACATGATATCATATCTTGACACCTGTCATTCCCACAATTCAACACGTGTCTTGTCTAATTAATGTTCCGTATGACCCTTAACAAAACTGTCCAACTAACCTAGAATGAAAACAAATCTTAATTCATTCTCCTAAATTTTAGATTTATAATCCCCTACATCACTACAAATCTAAACTGTTTTGATAATATTAACTGTTTTGATATTATCCTTTGTAATTTAATTATAATTTAATAAAATCACTACTTTATGTTATTAATTAATTTTTTGGATTTATAATCTTCTTAATCACTACAAATCTAAACAGTTAATAGCATAATGTCATTCTCTTAGTTTTTTAGATTTATAATCCCCTAAATCATTAAAAATCTAAAATGTTTTGATAATATTAACTGTTTTGATATTATCTTTGTAATTTAATAATTATTTAATAAAATCACTACTTTATCTCAACACTACCCTCTACAATGTATATTCATCTATTTTTTCTGAGTAAAATTTGATCATCGCACAACAATCTACTATGTTCTTATTATATTTTAATTTATTAATTATACGTATACATTTATTATTAAAAAATTAAATAACCCCGCCGCAACGCGGGATTTGTATCTAGTTTAACACTAACATATAGTTTGTACCGCTATGTTCTCACTTTCATGGGATGGTAAAAGTCCTCCGGGAAATAAGTTTATACTCGTTAATTATTTTAATTTGCGTGACGAGTGTGAATTTATGTATCAACCTCTTTGTTGCTAATTACGTGCATAAATATTAGTAACCACTCTTGCAACCCAGATCAAGAATGGCAGAATGCCCAGCCATATCCCGAGACAATTGTCAAGAATGAGAGTAAATAAATGGTTGCAAGTCGCATTCTGGATTTTAAATAGATTCTTTCATTTATTCAATACAACATAAATTTACCACAAGCTTGCCACTGATATTGTAGAAACTACTTTTAAGATGAATAAGTAAGATACTACTTCATATGCAATTTGCATTATGAAGAAAGGGGTTATAACAAAATTCCAAAGAATCGTGTTATTACATATCATTGAGGTCTCGCTCCAACTAAATAATAGTGAGGATGATTATAATAATCTCACTCGAACCAAATTATTAATACCCAATGGAATTCTGTATGAATTTCGAGAGATGCACTAGTGCGTAAAGCCACCCATCTCATAAATCTTTGAAAACAGCAAACAGATCACCATTGATATAATCATTATCTACCAAGCTGACCAAGAAGTAACTGCTCTTGACCTGTATTCATAATGAAAAGATAGATACATGTCATTTGCGGAGAAGTATGCTATGTACTAAAAAGGAAAGATTCGTACACAAAGAAACTGAACAAGTACAGAAAATTCAAATGCACGACATAGGGCAGACAATGAGCACCAACTAACCTCTTCCAGCAATTTTCTGGACGGGTCATCTTCCGAGTATAATTGTGCCCATCCTTTAGACCAGATCTCGAATGCCTCGTCCTTCCACACGATAAAGCTTGAAGCATCCACAACAGTTGGTTGTACGATCTCCTTTGCAGGGAAGACGCCCCATGTTACGGCATTCACATCAGTTTTCTTGATGTTAGAAATCCAACTCCCTTCTTTACTCACAGCCATGTAGGTTAGGGATGAGAAAGCGTTGCATTTCTCAACAAGAGCATCCAACTTCTCAGCAGAGCAAAAGAACTCTGCATAAGCCTTCTGATAAACATACCCACCTGGGCCACCCCATCCTGCAAACCGTGTTGCAAAAGAATACATGAAACCAATCCTGTCTAAAAGCATTGGTACTTGAATATAATTCTCCCGTGAGGAGGGGTAGGAACAATCGCTGCCAGTGCTATGCAGGTTAGAATTCAAGCAAATGGCATTGTATACAATGTTGAATTAATAGAATGCAATGGAATCAAGATTAGATCCTGGGAGTAGAGATAAGGTCCAGGAGGTGGGTAGTGGGGTTCGTAAACAGTCGAATTGTTGAGAAGAACTCAATTTCAATGTTATCATCATAGAAAAAACCTAGACATCTTTCAACTAAAGTGTTTCCCAAATTATTAGAAAACAAATCTATGGCTGAGCAATTTTTTGATTTTCTACTGTAGTAGAGCCCAAAAGGCCCGAGATACTACTGAAAAACATATTGGCAAGGCTGATTAGACAGTTCTGAATCAAATTTTTACCAACTTTATAATCAAGTAATGTCACTTATCAAAAAAAATTATCAATTAACGTTGACAGACTTTTGTTTATCAAGTCAATAGATTTCTTATTACACATCAATTACTAGGGAAATTTGTCATAAAAGACCATTGAGAGGCCGTGTAAAGTAATATGTTCAAATTTTTTTGCAATAAATTATGTACACTAAAATTTCAACTCCCTTAAAATACCATTCCCTCTATACAGCTGTAAATAATTATATGAACAAGATTATTCACCATTACCAGCAAAAATTACAATTTAACCAGTCAAGATTTACAAATTATAAGCCACAATTACTTACCAAATCCATTACAATTTTTATGAAGGCCTACTGCCACAACCATTTTTCATTCTACACAAAATCATAGTAGCTTAAGTAGACCTACTCTTGACACAATTTGTAGTTTTGTCCTTCAGTCAAAAAATTTTGGATTCCTACCCTACCCATATAAAATTTTACTAGAAAGTTTATAGTATCCCTGCAGTCCTCGGTATTTCAAGGGGACTGCAAAGCGAAGTCCAAAAAAAAGAACTTCACACTCGCTTTGGCAAAAGGTACAACATCTCAAAAGTATCATATATTCATGCACAGTTACTAGCACCAAGTAACTTATAAAAATTCTTAATCAGGCAATCGTCCACATAGGCCCTGTGCTTGTGATTGCGTAGATCATATCAATCACGAGGTAGAAATAATACTTAACATATCTATGTACATACATTTTAATCGAGTTGTATGAATTTAAGAGAGAAGAAATATGAACGACAAGTACACAAACATTGGACTTACCAACAGATGGGGAGTCAGATTTTGCTCCATTAACTGCTGGTTGGCTGTTGATAGTGAGGAAACCCTTCAAGTTAATATTTCCAAGCTGTTCATTAATGATCTTTGTCTCTGGCTGAAGTCCATCCAACTCTGACCAAGGACTACTTTTCAGTTTCCCTAGGCAAAAACTGTTGAATCTCTGATATATAACAGTAACATTAAGACCACATCAATATGGGTAATCATATTTGATCAACTTCCTAAGATGGGATAAATTGTCAATTGGAAAGCATACCTCATGAATATCTTCAACATTTTTCAAAGGGACAGCCCATTCTTCATGAAGTTTCTTATCACGTGAACGTGGTCGCATGAACTGTTGTAAAATCTAAAAGTTAGTAATGAAGAAAACACAAATGTGATCAAGATGTCTCAACCAAGTATTGATTCACAGTTTGATAAAGGCACAAAAAAGTAAATATATAAAAAGAATTAGCCGCTATATGTTTAGTATCCTCAGGTTGCAAGTGCGGCTAAAAATGCAAGTCTACACGTGTTATGTTAAACAGAAGTTGTACAAAGCCTCATTTCTGTCTTTTGTGCTTTAGGTTGACCGTTGGCCAAAAGAGAAACATAACCTTATTTTTACTTGTTATGTTAAAAAGGTAATGGATTGCAGTCACTACATTTGGATTGCCTACATGCTTATTCAGTATTTGCATAAGGAATGTATACAGCATTTTGATTTTATGAGTTCCTTAAAAAGCCATAACGAAAAGTCCATTTAGTCATGTTTATGAAATTGGGATCATTCCGGAAATTCTGTGCTCAGTCAGAAGTGGTAAAGAAGTTACACCCACACATACTTGAATGGGATGAGCTGTTTACCTGATGATCTGCTAGTGCTCCGTACGAGGCGTTGCAAGAATCACCCCATCGACCATGTGGGTATTGCTCCCAACCTATAGTCCTTGATATGTAGCTTTTGGGACGATTAGCCCTGTCATTGGAAAAGAAAAGTAATATATTTAAGAATTTTTAGTGCAGTTGTCATGAAATGCAGCAAATCAGTGACTAGTAAGATCAACAAATTTAATTTCCAGTATACTGCATACCAGAAAATTGGGCGAACATTTTCTTTTACACGAAAAACATTTGTTGGTCGTCTCCATGGTAAAGGCCTTGAAATTTTAGACTCTTCAATTAGTCCAAGATTCTGTTAATGCAAGGCATACAGAATCACATAAACAATCATTTTGAATTCTCAAGGAATACGTTGTAATAGAATATGAAACTAACCATTAATATTGCCAAAGCTGATTTCTCCATGTTTAAAGTGTAAAGATGAATTGTATTAATCCCAGTAGCCATAATCTTCTTGCACATTTCTGTTCCAAGGTGAATTCCGTAGGCTCTGACAGCTTCTTCATTGTCCTTGATGGACTCCAAGGCAGCTGTAACTTCAGCTGGTATCTGCAATGCAGTAAGTTGAAATATTAGTTGAAGAATTTAGAAGGAAGCAGCAAATACATACTGTTTAAGATGCAATATATATCAATATGTGAAACCAAAAAAAAATAAAATTAAATATGTGTGCACTTAGATGAATCTTCTGCAATAAACGTTATTATTATGAGCAAGGTTACACAAAATATACCCAACTGCTGGCACAATTTTTTATACTCCCTCCGTCACAGGATAAAAGTCTTTTTTACTATTTTAGTTAGTCCCAAGTTAAATGTCTACTTACCTTAAATAATCTATTTTAATATAATTTACCTATAATACCCTCAGTATTAATTGTCATATTTCTATTCTCTATGCAGTCATGTGCAAAAAACTATACAATTAGATGAGAATTTTAATATGGACAATTTTGTCATTTTATCCTCTTTTTTAATATGGGCAAAAAATAACAAGGACTTTTATCTTGGCACGGAGGGAGTAATATTTTTCTCGAGAAAGGTAAAAGTGTATGCGATCAAATCAGTCATGGATGTTGTCCTACTAAATGCTCAATGCTTGCAAGACTACATACCTTGGTTTTACAAAACCCAGTCATGCGGAGGAAACCCTTATAGTTGTTAATGGGCATGATCCCAGGAACTATGGGAACAGTTATTCCAATTTGCCGACAGTCATTCACAAACTTAAGGAAAACATCGGTATCATAGAAAAGTTGAGTGACAATAACATCTGCTCCAGCATCCACCTGTAAAACAAGCACACAATCAGTAAAGGATGCTCCCTATGCCTAAACAGTAACTATGAAACAGTCCAAGATTTTAAGGGAAAGCATAGGAAATTCTGACCACTGTAATAAACTGCTGAAATGAAATTGTTATTCAACATTTCAAACAAATATACAAGTTTGAACCGATTCACATACTGAGATACTGATCATTTCCTTGATGGCCAAGGCAAGAAATATACTTTTAATGCATATGATGTAGCTTCCAACAATCTTTTTCTTGGAATTTTTTGAATTGAAAAATACCAATCACGAGAGAACATCAGAGACCTCGAGTGAAGAAAGGTTATAGCATCTCATCTCACTTCTCAAGAACAATTTATCACTAAAGTCGTATCTAACTGGCCCATAACATAATCATTGTAACATCAGCACCACAAAGAGATCTCCATAATCAATTTATATGAACCAAATATAAATTAGCTTTCAAATTTAAAATTGGATACAAGATATGCATCTTTTAGATAGATGGATATTTTGTGATAACAGAACGAACAATGAAATTACAGAAACTCCTAATTCCTAAAAGTGGTTGAGATAACAGTTCAAGAAGAATACCACAGAATCTCAGACAGCAGATTTAAAAAGTAGAGAGCACTTTCCAAGCATCATAGTGATGTTGCTATACATCATCAATCAGAGAATATTTTACAAAGAAATTTAAAGCATGACCGTTGAAGTGAGGAAATAATTTAACAAAGAGGAATTTGATACCTTTTTCTTGAGGTAAGCAAGGTCGTTTAAATAACTCTCTAATGTAGCCACGCCATTACTTTGTATTACATCAGGATGTGCCTCTGCAGGAGGAAATTTAATAAGCTACATTATATTATAAATCCCAACATTTTTGTAATTGGCCAAAAAAGATATTGCACAATAGAATAAAAATAGGAGTGAAGAAGCAACAATGAGGAAAGTAAAATTGGAACCTGGATAACCAGCAACAGTAATTCCAAAGTAGTCACCATATTTGGAACGCATATGCTTCACCTGCCAAAATTGAAAATACCAAATTGGAAAACTACAAATACTCTTTTTTTTAAATAGGTAACATACTGCTACTCTATCATTAAAAAAATTGCATAGATAGTTGGCACATAGATACATTGCCGATTTGGTGGAGCCTTAGGTTGCAGGAAACACTTTTATTTTGAAAAAATAAATAAAAAATTATAAGGGTATTGGAGTCATTATAAAAAGGATTTTTTAAACTTTTGACCAACAGAACTTTACTATAATTTCATTTTGGATAAACATTTTTATTTTTCCCAAAAAAACATCTAACTTTAGGAAATATTTCAGACAATACTTTCACTCCATATTATTATTTCATGAAGCCATGGAGGTGTTTTCAACATTGTTTGGAAAACTGAAAATAGGTTTGTCAAAATGGAATTTTAGTAAAAGTAAACTAAAAATTGTTAAACATGAATTGAAGTTATTTTACTCTGCAACCGCAATTGATCACAGAGAGCATTGAAAGATCATATCATAAGCTCAAAATAATACATCAGATTAAAACTTTAGATCTACACATTTTGTGAATGAAGCAAACATTAGTAAGGTGAGGAAACCAGTGAGAAGAAACACAAACTACAGCTGAAATAAAACAAAAACAACTAACATAAAGTAAGTAATTATTGTGTAATAAATTTGGGAAAATCCCCAAAGAGAAAATTGTATCAATTAAAGTGGAACGGAGATAGTAACTTACAAGGTCAAGGGCACATGAGAAACCTCCTTCGATCTGAACAAACTTGTCCTGACCATGAGGCGGATCACCGCGAAGAGCAAGAACGTTCTGAATTCCATTAGACTTGATTGAATCAAGGGCATGGTCGATCTTATCAACAGGCATATTCGTACAGGTAAGATGCATCATTGTCTCAACGCAAACCATGTTCTGCATCCGATTAGCTATGTCGAGCGTCAGATCCGCCGTCGACCCACCGGCTCCCCAGGTAATATCGCAGAAAGTGGGGTTGTGCGCCACCATTCTCTCCATTCTCTCGAACAAATTCTCCACTCCTTCGTCGGTCTTGGGCGGAAAAAACTCGAAGGAAAACACCACCTTTCCTTCTCCATTCTCCGCCGCCGCAGCTTCCCGGATCTTCTCTATCACCTTCATTATCTAAAATACAGTAATACCAGTTAAACAGTAATGGAATTGAATTGAACAATGCTGATTTATGCTGCTAAGAATCAACCAGATCCGGTGAGAAAAAGTTGTAACTGAAGTAGAAAAATGGTGCTATTCTCAATCAATTTCTGCACCCCAAGAAGCTAAATTTGGGGATTTAGGAGCTAAAAAAGTGGAAGAAGAAGAAGAAGAAGAAAGAGGAGCACAAAGAAGTTAGATCTGGTTAAGTGTTTATATAGAGCATGATATTATTTCATTTCACCAACCATGGAATGGCTTCAGATTCATTTCCTGGTCCCACACAACCACCCCTTGGTAATTATTTTTAAATTTTTTTTAATAGGATTGTATTGTTAAAGGTTATATCTGTCAAATAAAATAAAATTTAAGAAATGAAACATTTTACCATCTCTATTTCAAAATTAAAATATATTTTAATTTATAAAATTCTAAAATTTAAAATTAATATAAAATTATATAATTTTAATATAAATAAATATAACAATTATCATATTTGTTATTTTCAAAACTTGAACTAAATTATATCAATTTTAAATTTTAAATTAGCAAATTGATTATAAAAAGTCAAAATATATCTCTAATTTTAAAACAAAAATAACATTTAGTGTTTTATAGGAAAAAGTTACTTTCATTTTATATATTTTTTCAAATTTTTTTAGAGTACTTCTATCTTTATTGTTTTTCTTTTATTATTTTTTATTGTACACTATCTTTATCTTTATATTTTTAATAATATTTTTATCTATAAATTGATTATCACTTATTTCAAGTATAAATTACTAAAAAAAATGTGGGAGTAATGGCCAATGGGTGAAATTTGGGTGATATTTTTTTTTCACGTGATTTTCTCTCATATAAAAGTGGGACTTACTTTCTTCTCATAAAGCTGTAAAATTAGTAACAGTTCGAGCTCGATTCGACTCGAAATATAAATAATTCAAATATGAACAAATTTTAAAGTTTGATAAATTAGTCGAACCTTTTTAAATTATAATTTTCTACTAATACTCGAATCATATTCGTTCGAAAAATTTAAACTGCTCAGGCTCGATTCGAGATCGTGCTCGACTCAGTAGCTAAACAAAACTCAATCAAACTTAATTTTATACTCGATAAATTTTATGAACTAAATTTGTGCAACTCAATATTCGATTCATTTACACCCTTACATGTAAGAAAAGATTACGTGAAAATATTAAAACCACATATAAAATTATTAGTTTCCAAAAAAATCTTCCTAAATTTGACTCCTTTCTTCAAAAATTCTATATAGGAGTACTATTTTTCCTTTTAGTCGGTTTCAGAATTATATATATATATATATATATATATATATAATATTTTTATTTTTAAACTTTAAATGACATAAAAAATTTAACATACCATTATTCATATTATAGGTAAATTGAACACTATTCCTCCCTCTATCTGAAAAATAATTTTTTTCTTAAAAATTGTCACTTTAAAAATGTATCCTAAGTTTTCTACAACGGAGGAATATTAAACTTTTAAATATTAAAAAAGAAAGTAGTATTTTTAAGACTACGTAAAAGACACGTTTTTGGGTCAACTAAAGATTTTTTTTGATAATTGAGGTTTCGTTATTTGGTGTACTCTTTTTTAAATTTTACAAGAACCATAAAAGTCCTCATATTTGATTGGAGAAACTAGCAATTGGTCACCGTTTTCTGCTTTCGAAATGGGGGGATTTGATAAGACTTGATTAAAATTAAGGCACTATTTTAAGAATACATTTGAATAGTTGAATTAGTCAGATGATTGAGCTGAATAGTTAAGTCAAATTTTTTTTGACTGAATGAACAGCGGGATAAAATAAAAAAAAATTAAATAATTATAAAAAAATATTAAATATTATATTAAATAAATTTATAACAACGTTAAATTTTTTTAGAAGAATAAAATAATAAAATTATATTATTTAAATATTTCAAATATATTAATTATCAAATAATTTTTTCCATCCAAATTCAATTATCAAACACCTCTAACTCTAGTAAAAATACGGAGTGGTGGTGGGTAAGGGGCCCCAGTTAAGAGTTGGCGGGGTTGATCTACTACCTCTCAGTCTCACCCACCTACTCCCATTCACGTAAATCTTCTAATTATTTAGTTTTACACATTTTTGTCAATACTTGAACAAACGAAAAAGGGAAACAATAAAACAAATTTTCTTTTCTTGGTCCAAAAAGTAAGAGATATTTACGTTTATAACAATCCCACACATCAAATCTCAGGGATTTTCGACCAATCTATGATTAGAAAACAAATTTCTTCCCATCAAAAGAACAATAAGTCTTTGCACACGAAAATTAGACAGGTGGAATTTTTTTATTTTTTTTTGCTCGACTCCCAAAAAATATATAATATTTATTCTAACATAAATTTTTATTATACAAATTACACCTAAAACACTATATTTTATAAAAATTCATATTGAAATAAATACTATACATTTTTTAAGAGTCACAAGCAAAAAAAATAAAAAAAATAAATTTTCCACTTGTCCAATAAACCGGTCCAATTGACCGGTCTGTGTAGAAGCACCCTCAAAAGAAAGAGTACATTTGACATGTTATAAACAAAGAAATGAATAGGGGAAGTTTATTTTTGAGTAAGTTAGTCAATTGATCAATAGAATATTAATACACATAGTCTCGCCTGCGTATCAGCACTTTATTGGCCAATTGACCAACTTACTCAAAAATAAACTTTATGCTAATCACCTCTGCAAGAAATGTACCATTAACTTGCATAAATTCCAACATGTACTATGGTTTTAAAAAATAACATGTCAAATTAATACAAAAATAAACTTGAAATATTCCCTTCATCCATCAAAAACGTGGTCAATCAATAATACCTAATAAGACGTGGTTACAATGCCTAAGGTTAGTTACAAAAGAGTCGGCTCAAGTAAAAGATACAAATTATCATCATAGTCACCTTATTGCCAAAAAAATTATATTGAAAATCTACACTTGTCTGCAAACCAGAGCAAGGTGGATCTTTACGTACCAACTTACACTTGAGAAAGGTGGACCTTTATGTAGTAACAACAACCTACGTTCGAGCAAGGTGGCTATATGAATTCTTAGCCATTTATATGATTATTTGATACCTGCAACACCGGCAGCATATCAGACAAGGTTATGTGTACATAAACTACTACTTATTTCATCAGAGCTCAGGGCATTTACGAGAGAGATCAATAAGAAAACATGTTGCAGCTGCAGGTTAGCTAGCTGCATGATCAACGAGAACCTTCAACTAAACATCAGACATGACGAGAAAAAGCGGAAAAACTTCAAAACTTGCTGACAAATCTCTAGCATTGGCAACTAACTATCTTGTGCAGTAAAACTCCTACCTACTGTTTCACAGGCTCAATGTTGACAAATTATATAGAATAGAAATATTGCAAGCATATCTTATAATTAAATGCGAGAGGAAATACATGATTAAATAAGACTACTGCAATATCTCTTTTACATTTTCATATAATATTTCTCTTCCCATATCAACTTATAATGTGTACTGAACTGGTATTAGAATATACTGATTATATAAATATATTGCCACTCATGGGAAAAGGAAAGAGGCAGGATTCAGAGTACAAAAAGGTTGGACTTACCCGTCATACTCTATAAGGTACAAAACTCCCAATCTTCTTTTGACATATCAAGAGACTCAACACAGCCATCTTCAAACATTATCTGTGAAATACTCGTCAATTTATTGGTCAAATAGATCATGATCATATATCAATCAAATAAATTTTGCTTACCATATGTTTTCTGGTAGCGATATCAAACCGCTTTACAATCCCAAATGTCCTGAAATATGAGAAGCGTTGAGAGAAAAGATTTAGCATTGCCTATATATAAAGGAACATAACAAGAATAGTACAAATGAGAATAAATTACAGATATTCAGAAATATTCATGAAACTTCAAACTGATTCTACACTGCCTAGAGGAGAGCTGAAACTTGTCAGATGGACAATAATATGCTCAAAGCACTGTCATTATCCCAGAAAACCTCAAGCAAGTGTTCACTGTTCAGAAACAAAATTAAAAGTCCTCAATTTTTATATATTTCTGAATCCAACCAAAAGTAGCAGAATCACCACGTATATAGTTTGAACTTCTAATTACTAGTCCAATATAGTTCAATATAAAAATTTATACTTAAAAGTTTGAATTATTGTGTAAGAGGTAATAAATCACCGAAGGATCTACAAATTAAATATTGAAGCTCATTGCTCCAACTATATACCATGCCGGTAATTATTGATTCCAATATTTAAGTTTTAAATTCTTATTATTATTATTATTATTATTGCAATTATTTACTGAAAAGTAATTCTAAACCATTTTATAAAAAAAACATAACTCGAGAAACTTCAACGAAATCCTAGAAATGGGATAACCATTTTAGAAATACCTGCTATCCATAGGGCGGATGATTCTAACAATTTCGCCAATGCAATTATGAGCGCACCTCTGATTAGCATCATGCCTCAAACCATCTACACATGAAAATGATTTGTTGAGAATGAAGATGAACAAAGAAAACATATTAATATCAGGATATATTAATATGGAAAACATACAAAATTTTGGATAAACTATGAATCGATGAGAGTTTGCATTTTCTCCCAAAAAAAAAAAGAACAAAGATGAAGAAAAAAGAGAGTTTTCTTACCTACTTGTCGAGCACCATTCTGATAAACCTTTCAAAACAATAATGCCTCAAATCAGTTATAGTTTGAAAACATACTAATAAGGAATGACATGAAACAAATTATAGGAAAAAAGTTGTAGAATAGAACAGGAGAGGGGAGAATCGATTAGAATAGAACAAATTATAGGGAAAAAATTACAGAATAGAGCAAAGATAGATTGAAATATCACACATTGAATTAGAGCATCCAAGATCGCAGACTTGCAAAATCTGTGATTCTAAAACTCTACAGAAGGAAATACTATATATTTATATAGTAACAAAAAGACAGTAGTCCTGAATTACTTGAAGCATATCCACTGAGGCATACAAGTCAAAACCACTTATTGGACCCAGTGCCTTGTCAGATTGTCTCACTGCTGCCCTTGAACTCATTGCTGGCGCTTCTTCCTCCTATGAGAAACACTCCTTTCCTCCTTGTTAATAGCCTCAATATTCAAATTGTCCACTTCAGCCACCATTCCTCCTCTTTGTACATTAGGAAAATTTTCTGTTCTGCTCTAAACTTAGTAATAAGCTCATCCTCAATGGTGAAACTGCAGATAAGATTATATTTACTCCCCAATCAGCCACCCTATGAATGAACTTCGTACTCCCCTTCTTTATGTCACAAGGCCTCCAACTAATATCATCTGCCAACACCATGCTCTTAATTAATCCTTTCGAGTTTCAACTCCTCGCATTTCAGGCTAGATCATCAGAATCAGGACCAAAGCCCACCACAACTCATCAATCGCCCTCACCTCATCCACATTCCACAGAACGACCAATGTTGTATTCACTTTACGAAACACCTTCTTATCCCGTTGTCCCTACTAGAAACATGTGTGCTGGGGGAGGTGAATGGGAGGGGAGAGAGAACATAGGTCAAGGCAATTTTCAGGTCTTGTCCCATTACACGCTACATGTATGATCTAACTCTTACAGTCCTACATATAACTGATATAAGTTTTGAAATATTGTTTAGGCAATCAGAAACAGAAAAGGAGAATAATTTTGAAATGAATGAATGGAAAAAATTTCAAATATTTTCAAATCAAAACTCAATTTAAGATCAACAAGGTATTCATGTATGTGCTAAAGCAATTTGCACTAAGAAGTGATGTTCCCATATTCACACCATAAACACACTCTTGAATTACTGGAATTCGGAAGTTTCATAATGGGTTTTAAAGAAGAATAGTGAATAACAGAGCAGGAGATTTTCTCTCAACTGTGTCTGCCTAGTGCCTAAGTGACATTAAAGTACAGAGAGATACAGAAACACATCCTTAATGGTTCAAGACAAAATTAATATACCTTAAAGAAAATAAATCATGTCTATCATGTCTATGAACCAAAATAACTAATACTTCAACAACAAAACAAAGAATATTTTTGCAATTTCCCTCATCACCAAAAATTTGGAAGAGAAACTTAAATTTATCCGTACTCTCAAGGGAAATTAAACTATTAAAGTATGTGAG
Source organism: Panax ginseng (assembly GCA_020205605.1). NCBI lineage: Eukaryota > Viridiplantae > Streptophyta > Magnoliopsida > Apiales > Araliaceae > Panax > Panax ginseng. The sequence continues at coordinate 28,186,251 of CM035149.1, forward strand.
GAAATAAAATGAAGCATTGGCAACAATTTACTACCAAACCAACACAATGAATTTGTCCAAATGATACCTGAATGCTTAACAATAACATATGGAACCTGAGATCAAACATAAGTTGCAGTTGATTATATCAACTAATACTCATACTTACATCTTTGCCTGAAAGGATTGCTTCCACTCTGGGAGAGGTTACAGCCACCTGACATGCAACGAGTTTCAATGCAGCATTACAAGAAGGCATCTTTGGCTTGTTAGCCTTAACCCCCAGCTTTTGCCTGCAGCCAGCAGCACCACAATGGCAATCTTGATCTGCACCAAATTGAACAAACCTGCTAAAATTGTTAGATTTGTTGAAGTAAATATTATCTTCAAGAAGTCAATAATGTTACTCATAGTCAGCTTGTATGGTTTCCAAGGCCCCACTTCAGGAGGCTATATTCATAAAACTGAAATGCCATGCCAGCCTAAAAAATAAACAAGAAGAAACATACTAAATGCATCCATGACAAAAAAATCAATCAATGGCTCGTACTGATAATCATATGTCAGATGCTCGCCCCTCTTAATGTCTCGAGTTGCAAAAATGCCAATTCTTGTTTCACCATCAATCCTCCTAAAGAAGAAGTTTGTGTAAGCCTTGAATAATGACCATTATGACTAGAAAAACCAGCAACAAGAATAAACAGAGAACCATTTATGCATTTCAGTATTGGGGCAGCAACTATGATTTATGTATCTCGATTTATTTCCCTTGTATGTGGCATCAATCACCATATCTCTATTAATTTCACACAAGTAAAAGTTTGTTTCACCGCGGTGTTTCATTTTCCAAAGCCTTTCCTCGCATGTTTTGTCATCTATAACTGCATTGATGAGAGAAACATGTTTTATTATAATTTCCTTTTGTAGCAATATGGAAACTAGAGACAAAAACTTTAATAGGGTAAATAGTAATACATAACATCACCTTCTCCCACATACTCTATCACAAACTCTCCTTGCTTAATATCTTCATCGGTAACAATTCCTAATCCACACTTTTCCGTCTGCAAGGAATAAGTCGATTTGACATTGTAAAAAGTTAAAAACAAACACGAGTCACACTAAACAATGACAAACAGAAGGAACTAAACCAATCAAGTGAAAAAAAAGTATTCATAAGATAATAAGCAGAGATGATTTACATTTACGAACTGAATATGTCAATGAAACAGCACATATCCACAGGGTAATCTTTGTGCAAGAAGGTGGTTATAAAAGGTAGAAAAAATGAAGAATCTATTTGTGATCTAATGCTATTTTCATCAAATTGTTAAATGCGTGATCAACAGTGAAATTGATTAATTTAGGACACAAATGTTCCACAAACAAATTTAATTGAACAAGATGTAGGTGATCCCTGTCTTGTCAAGAGGAGTCGTCCAACAAAGGAAGAGACTAAACCCCGTGGAAGGGAAGTTAGATGAGACACATGGATAAGACTTCAAAGCCTTCGGCTACACTTGCTTCGTTGATTGGGGTAAGATTTGAATTTGAACCCCTCAAATTAAAATATTTTGTTTGGTTAAGAAAATGAAAATTTTAGAGCTGCAATACTCAATAATTATTTAAATTTAGTTTAGTGATATTGCTAATGTGGAATTTTCCATGAAAAAATAAATTTAGTTTCTTGGCTTATATTTGAACAATCAATTTGATCAACCTTATTCCTTATATCTTGCAATCCAAACAGAAAAACCAATTTCAAAGAACTTAAAATTTGGGATTTAAAGAGACTTCAACAAGTTGTTAGCTTTTGTACTCTCTATTTCAAAGTTCATCTTGTAAGCAATTCTGGTCAGCTCCTATTATGTAACATCAAAAAGAGAAGAAGAACAAAAAAAGAGACTATTACCTTCACTACTTTCATCTTCTTCACAGGCCGTTGATGGAATGGTTTATTAATGCATGAACTCCCACATTTACACCCTGAGGAGCAGCTAGACATTAGCATCCTGCAGAAAGAAACAATTAATCACGTACGGAAACCCAAACAAAATTATTTGGCCTTTGGATCCCTCACGTGAACAACAATCCACCATGCTCATAAGAAACTTGGAATAGACGAGAGGATCCAACTTTAATCACATTTACATTTTAATATTAAAAACAGGTCACATTCAAGTAAATTGATGATTCTTAGAACAGAATTCTTATGGAACATATTTTATATTACACGAATCCAGGACAACTTTACTAGGGTTGAAAAGAAATCAAGTAATGACATAAATCTGGTGTGAGTTTTGGTAAATCTAGATCTAAAAATTCAACAGTCAAATGTGGCAGTTTAAATTGAAGTTCATAATGCAATTAAATATGAAAACATTTGAGCAAACTAGAACCTACCACTTAAAGGCATCTCTTGTCCTGAACAGCACCAGATACAAGAGATAGAGAGAACAAAAAGGATGAAGGAGATACAGAAAATACTCGCTGGAATTTTCACATTCATTGATTCCGACTCCAAAAGGTAAACACAATCTGCACTCAGTGAGGTTCATGCTACCAGATACAGATGTGGGTAAGAATCAAATCTGCATTTGATAAATTGATCTATGCAAAATATCCAAAGAATCTTAATCAGGCTTATTCATCAGTTAACTGTCTGTTGAATAAAAATGTGTACCTTTATATCGGTTATTGGAGCCAAAGTTGGTGAGTTTCCAAATTACAGATCCTATGCACTACAACTACATTTACACATTCAGTTAAGCGTTCAATGCTGCCTGTTTTTGGTTCTAAGCCTCACAGGGGCATAAAACATTTTACACTCCTAAACATTTAGCAAATCAGTCAGACATGTCTACTATCTTTCTGAGGAGTTTCAATTTCGAATCTCCATAGGGATTGGTGGGCAGTCCTTCATTAGGACAGTGTATTCTTTCCACTTTTGGCTTTTGATTGGAGAACTGTTTGTGCTCCTATGTTGCACCTCTTTTCTAATAAGAATGTCTATTGTCTACGGTTTCAACAAAGATTACAACAAAGAGCATAGCTGAATGCAGCAGTCCTTACCCACAAAGACAATCTCTACCGCACACAGTAGAAGATCCCATTGTTGTGTTGCAGGAACAGAATATGCCATCATCCTCTAGGCGCCTCTTAATCTTCTTTGTGAGATATATATCTATAAATTTGTTAACCTCAACAAGAGAAATCCGTGATAAATGTGTTGTTGGTGTTCATGAGCATGCACGTCTGGATTATATATGTACACACAGTCACACACACACACACACAGAGAGAAGAGATTAACGAATGAAATCAAGTCATACACTTAACGTGGAAAATGAAACCAATTAGACCAAGGTTGTAAAACATTTATTAAAGTGGGGGAACATGAGTATAACAAACGAAACATGCTTGTTGATTATTTCAATTAAAAAATGATTGTAAATTAATTAATGAAATAAATGCATTGAAGGATACTGCGCTTTATAAAGATGTAGTGCATAGGCTTTGACTTATTCAACCAATCTGGAAGTTCGAAGTCAACAGTATCGGGAATCTCGTCCAGTAATCTGGTGAATAAGGACCCAAAGCCTTCGTGCTTAGTTTTCTGAATATGAAAAGACAAAGAAACAAAGCTTACAATGACTAATGAGTTAACAAAAGACATACCAACAACAAGAGAAACCTCATAACTTTAGCTGGGTATAATTCAACAAGAAACTGAAAGGTAGGATAAACCTTTCCTTGTCTTTTTTGTTTTTTTTGACAAGTAAAAGGTACGATGAGTCTTCCTTTTAGCACAATAAACTGGATAAGTTGAGCCTTAGATTTAGCAGAACAAATTGGAGAACACTTAATCAAATTCTCACCAAGAAATAAACTCATTAATAATCTTCTTAACCTACCTAATCGAGTGATCACGTACGGGACATATAAAATCTAGAATGCAGTGAGTGCCAGATTCCAGTGGAGTCAGCATAACATATACATTCATATACGTATGGTAATTACAGCTTAAACATTCATATGATTTTCGTAATCCTACAAGAACAGCATGCCTTCAAATTTTATGAGACTCGTGCTCATTTATTTTTGCATTGTCATGTTGCTTGGGATTTGTGGAGCTCTCTCTTTGGAGTGTTAGGAGAGGAGTGGGCATGTCCTAGTTCAGTGAAAGATATGTTACTAGTTTATTTTTGAGGATTTGGAAACAAGAGAGATGTCAAAATTTTATGGAAGTGCGACTTTTTTTCACTTTATGGGGAATTTGGAATGAGTGTAATGCTAGACTGTTTAGAGGAAGTTACTCTTCTTTTAAGTTATTGAATGATGAGATTATTTTTCTTGCTTATCTATGGGCTTCTTCTATGGGGCTAGAGGTATGTGTAGAGATTGGAGGGCTGCACTTTTTTTAGTGCTCTTTTTTATTTTTGTTTTTTAGTTCGTTGAGCAATGTTCGAAATAGCGATCGAGGTGTGCGCCTTAAGGTACGCCTTAGAGCGAAACGGAAGATGGATGTGGCGAGGCTAACGCCTCAGATGGAAAATCAGATGCTTGCGCCTTATATGCCTGAGGCTTACGCCTCAAGGTGATGCGCCTCAAGGTGGTTCAAGGCTTACGCCTTAGTTTGATTTAAAAAACCTAGATCTAATCGATTCTTCTTTTCTTCAGTTCGACTTCTCTCTCTTTTCTTCTTGCGAGTTGCCGACTTCAGGCTTACGATCGACTTCAAACTTACAACTTCAGGTCGCCGACTTCTTCTTCTTCTTCAGTTAAGTTCTTCTTTCTCTCTCTTCTTGTTCAAGTATGGTCTTCTTCTTCAATTCTTCTCCTTTCTCTTTCTTCTTCTTCAGTTCTTCTCTCTCGTTCTTCTTCTTCTTCAACTGGGTAATGATCTATTGATCTTAATTCTTAGGTACTTAATTAATAAATCATATGTATATATATTATATCATATGTATATATATTCAACTAGGTAACAATCATATGTATATATATTATATATACAGACTACAATATATATTATATCTTAGGTACTTTTTTTATTAGTCACTTGGCATTGTTAAAAACTTAAAATTAATGATCTTAGGCAATTTTTTTTATTACAATTATATGTATATATATCTGAGTAATGTCAGTATGTGAATTAACAATCATATACTTTTAAATTTCAATTAATGATCTTACGTAAAAAAAATTATTACAGTGAATTGTTATTATGGGTAAGAAAGATCCAGCTTGGAAATATGGCACCGCAACTCCTGGAGTTAATAAAGCTCATATATATGTGGAATGCAATATTTGTAAGAAAAATTGTAAAGGAGGTATTACAAGGCTGAAAAATCATCTTGTGGGTAATCATAGTAACGTTGAGGCTTGCTTCATATATGAAGAAAAATATGGACTCCAAGGAGAAAAGACAGAAATGAAACTGGAAAAATATAAAGTGGACATCCATCCTTGGGAGGTTCAAGTGTGGGTAGTGCCTCTGCGAGGAGAGTTCGGGGACTCATGGACTGTAGATGTTGATGATGATGCTACTACAAATCGTACCGTATTTTCAAAAGAGGCTCGTAATGCAGTATGTCTTGATATTGGTAGATTCTTCTTTGAAAATGAGATACCCTTTAATGTTGCAAATAGTCTTTCATTTATAAATGTGTCGGTCAATTGGTAACTATATATGGTCGTGGCTTGAAACCCCCCACTCCATACGAACTTAGCTCTTGGGTATTGAAGGAGGAAGAAAAGACTACAAAGGCCTTTGTTGAGGAGGTAAAGAAGACTTGGGCACATGCGGGGGTGTCAATCTTGTCGGATGGTTGGAAAGATATTAGGGGAAGACAACTAATAAACTTTCTTGTAAACAACCCCCATGGCACTGTATTTTTGAAATCTGTTAATGCCTCTGATGCAGTTAAAAATGTTAATTTGATGTTTAAACTACTTGATGCGGTTGTTGAGGAAGTGAGAAAAGACCTTGTCATTCAAGTAGTCATTAACAATACATCTAATTATAAGGTGGCGAGGAGGATGTTAATGGAAAAGAGGCCACGTATGTGGTGGACACCGTGTGCCGCTCATTGCATCGATTTGATGCTTGAGAAGTTTGGAGAGTTACCTCAACATAAAAATGCTTTGACAAAGGCAAAGAAGGTAATTACTATTATTATTATTATTTGGTTATAATCAATGAGTACTTGACTTATTATTATTTTTTGATGAATGCCATTATGTAATTGTAGGTAAGCAACTTCATATATAATCATGGATGGGTCTTTGCATTGATGAGGGCCAACACTAATAAAGACCTTGTTCGGCCAACCGCCACTAGATTTGCCACTGCTTATTTAACTTTGTAGAGTATGCATAGTTTGAGACAACCTTTAGAGGCTATGTTTACATCTAGGGAGTGGGCAAATTGTACTTGGGCAAAAAAACGAGGCGAGAAAAATCATTCTAAATGATAGGAATTTTTGGGGTAGTGTGGGATATTTTAATTAAGACCACAAAACCTCTAGTAAGTGTATTGAGGATGGCAGATTCAGAGAAGATGCCGGGAATGAGATTTTTATATGGTACCATGGACAATGCAAAAGAAGAGATTGCAAAAAATTTGGATAATGAGGAGGGGGCCTATAAAGAGATATGGAGCATAATAGATGCTAAATGGGACAATTGAGATCGGCATTTTGATGTCAACAGATATTTTTGAATCCTTATTTTCAATATGATGACAATTTATGTACCAATGTGGAAGTTAAGGTGGGATTATACGCTTGTATGGACAAGCTTATTCCTAACTTCGAGGAAAGAGAGAGCCGATTTGCAATTAGATGCATTCCGATTGAGGCAAGGGTTATTTGGCTACACAAATGCCAAAAACACGTGTAAGAAACCTGCTCCCGGTAAGTACCATTGATTAATATATGGTCATGCTTTCATTTTGATTAAACGTGCTCTTGGTAAGTACCGTTATACGGTAAGATTGATATAAGTTTTAATATTGATCCAGCTGATTGGTGGATCGCATTTGGAGATGAAGCTCCGGAATTAAGAAACTTTGCAGTGAAGATTTTGAGTTTATCTTGCTCATCTTCGACGTGTGAGCATAATTGGAGTACTTTCAGTCAAGTATTTATTAAATATAAATCATTTATATTCTCAAATCTATTTATTAAGATCTCACTAATGCTCAATTACTTGTAATATAGATACATACAAAGAGAAGGAATCGACTGTCCGCATCTAGGCTTAACTTATTGGCTTAAGTTATGTACAATAAAAAATTGAAAGATCGACACATCAAGAAAAAGGCACTAACGGAAGAAGAGAATCCATTGGTTGTTGATAGTGTGCCATCTGATAATGAGTGAATTGTGGGGGAAAATGATGAAAATATCTCGAGAGTGACTTATGGGAATGATGATATGGAGGAGGAGGAGGAGGAGGACGAAGGGACTCATGGGAATGAAAGGACAGTTGGAGGAAAAGAGACTAATGTGAGGGAGATTACACTTGGACGGAAAGGGACTCGGGGAACAACAAGTAAACAAGGAAGTCAAAAGAGAAAGAGAAAGACTTTGCAATTAAAAACTAAAACAAAAGGTTAGTGTCATTACTTAAGTTGTCTTTAAAGTGTTCTTTAAAAAAAATACTCATTAGTCATTATATATATTCACTTGTTTATTTATAGATAAAGGGAAGGGATTGCAATTGGTAGATGAAGAACCGGAGTTTGAGGATCTTAGCACTGACGATGAGGAGGATGACAGAGCTATTAGATACGATGATGATTCCATGGAGGATCCTCTTAGTGATGATAGGGATGATGATGGAGGAGATGATGATCTAGGATTTAATCCATTTTTCTGGCCGCTGGATACGAATGATACACTTCTTATATAGTGATGGATGATCACTATATAAGTAGTTGATGATATTATGTTGTTTTGATATTTTGTAATGATACATTAACGTGACGTTGGTTATTTATGTCTTTTATGACCTTGATTATAATGATGGATTATTTTATGATTTTACTAACATTTTTTTATAATTTTTTGGGGACTTTTAGGTCTTCAAATCGAGGCTTCCGCCTCACCTCGTTTGGAGAAAAACATGTCATACCGCTTTTAGCTTTTTCGAACATTGCCGTTGAGGGTGTACTTATTGTTCCCCTTTTATTGTATCCTTTCTTTCTATTAATAAAATTTCTTCTTTTATCAAAAAAAACAACATCCTTCAAATATGCTTTACATACATGAAGAGTGCAACTCTGCAGTATCAGTAATATAATAAGTGGACATTGTCCTCACTACTTAACTTAATACATTTGAAATATCCTGTCAGTGAGAAGCATCTCTTTTAATATTATTTTTTTTAATGCTTACAAGTTACAACTAATACATTGATCCTATTGCTCCTCCTAGAGAAATAAACCCTACCAGATACCACTACAGAATAAAAAACCTTGCTTGAAGATGTGGCATGAACGATAACTATAAGAATATGTAAAATATCACTAAGGTAAGAGCTTTTGTATACAATCGGTAACCTAAAAGAAAAAGAACAAGACAAATAAATCAATCCCAAAAAGGCATCTATCTGCAAGAGAAGTAGATTTTGCAACATAGCAAAAGATTTCCAGAACTTCAACTTTTCTAGCAATTATCATTATATAGTTATTAAGATGATTATATTGAAACAACTTGCTAACATTATACATGCTCTTTCTTGAGTCACAAATTTATTAGCACAAAAGTTTTAGGGAATGTTATTTCCACAAGTAAAAGTAATATTTCCACAAGGTCCTCCTCACATGGATAGCAAGTGAAACCTTGTGGAAATACCAATATTTACTTTTGGAAATAACAATTCCGTTTTTTTAATGTAGTTATTGAGATAGCTATGTTCTCAACTTAGAAAAAACTTGTTGAAATTGCATAAGCAATTCCTAGAGTCAGGACTTCGTAACAAAGCAAGGACCATTTCACTCTCAAAGTTTTCGGCTTTACTTGTCTCTTTTAGAATTTTAATATATGGAAGGAGGAATCCAACCCTGTAACCTATGAAGCATGAGATAAATACAAGACAAAAAATGGATATGACCACGATACACTGAAGAAAGGTTATGGAACATGCATAGCTTAATTAATAATAACTAATAAGTATATCCTAATTTAGAGAAGCTTGCTGAAACTCTCTCTGCATGAAAACCATACTCATTACAAAAATATCCATTGGTTGTCTAGTTCTCCCAAAGGACTTTTTTGTAGATTCTTTCACTTATCAAGAAAGGAACCAAAAAATAAAAGGGATATAACATTTACTTGCAAATATTTTTGGAAACTGCTGAGACACCTTTAATCGCGTAAGACTATTTGAATACACATACTTTTTTTATCAACTTTCAAAAAAGATGACAAATTGCAAGGAATTGTGATGAGTGGGTAATATACCCATGAATTAGGTATTTTTAGACTTAATAATTTGCTTAGGATATTTTTATTGGTTTAGTTTTGATTTTGCAGGTAAGGGCAAAGCAGGGGCAATTTGGTAATTTCAGCATCATTAATGGCAAATTGGTAATTTTTGGGAGTAGTATAGCGTCGAGGCGCTCAATTGTGAAGGAAACCCAGCGCCAGGGCACTGGGAGGCAGTATGTGTTGATCGTTTTTGGTGCAAGGAAATGAAAGGAAAGAAAAGGAAAATGAATTTCTAATCAGAAAAGGATTCTAACTGGAGGCTTTGCAAGGCTAAGGAAAGGGATTAAATTTCTAATGGGAAGAGGACTTTTGGAAAGAGCTCAATTCCTATTCCTAGTAGGATTCTACTAAGAAGAGATTGAAGGCTATAAATAGAGGGGAGTTGCACAGAGAATACACAATACACAGAGTTTGAAAGACAGAGCTGAAGCTTGAGATTAGAGATTACAAAGGAGCGTTGCAAGGAGATTCAGATTGGAGATTGAAGATTGGAGAGCTTTACAGAGTTTTTTTTCCTTCTTTTACTCTATTTGTAATTTATTTTTGATGTTTTCCATGAGATTTTTGGTTTTGATTTTCAGTATGAACTAATTTTATAATTAAGGCTACAATTGAACCTTTTATGATTATAAATTAATTATCTAGTAAATCCAATTACTTATTCATATTGAGTTGTCTATTATATTTTGCGTTTATTGTTTAATTGTCTGATCAACAATTACCGTGATACACTAGATGAATTCGGAAGATGAAATCTAGAGTTAGATCTGAATGTGATAGGATGTATTATTAATTATTTGCATGAGATAAATAATTAGGGATTGTGAATTGAATAGGGATATCTCTTTTCACTGCATGTAGCAATTGGGAATTGAGACAAATGAATTTAATTATTTTGTTTTGTATAGGAATATTGCAGAATTAATTGAACTGGATATTTTTATTTGATCACTTGGAAAAGGCCTTATAAATACTTTGAATTCCTGTTAACAACTCAAGTGGATTTAATAATTGGGTTAATTGGAAAATTAATTTGTATTGCATAATTGGAGATATTGTAGTCTTAAACATTTATTATCTAATAAAATCTTCGTGTTGAATTAGTTTTAGTTGTTTTAATTTAGTTTTTAATTAATAATCACAAAATTCGGTTGTTTAAATAAAATTAATTTAGTTAAGAGTTAGTACTTGGTAAATTTTATTAGTTAATTCCTCGTGGGAGCGATACTTTTCTTATCACTTTATTACTTGTTGACCATGTATACTTGCATGTATTTATTGATTGCGAAATGGAACAACAAATTTGTTTTGAAGCAACCTTCTTTTTAACAGGCATGGCCTTGATCAGCTTCTCATCGTCTTGCAAAAATTTACTGCATTGTGATTAAAGGTCAATTAATACATGAAATAGTAATAAAACCTGCATATCAAGGACTGATTATTAACAGACAAGAAGCAGTTGACCCATTTCTCGTTCCCACAAGTTCAAATACCGTTAACGTTACACGTGAATTTTATCACATAGCAAAAAGAAAAAATATAGCATGAGAAAAACAAATTTGCAATAATGACAAATCACTCTCAGCTTGTTATAACTCCCTTTGTCTAGAAATAGAAGTTCTAAATTTTAGGACAATTGTTTTTTAGTATCAAGGTTTGTCTAACAGTTAAGACACGCTCAGAAATAATTTTTTTGGATAATATTTCTCTTAATATTAAACACTAAAGACTAAAACCTATTAACGAAAAAAATATATGTCTAAGTGGATCATATGCAAACCTTAATATGCAAAAAACAAAGTAAAAAAAAAAGTCCAACTCTGATCTCCAGAATCGGGCGCAGGGGGGTAACTAATCAAAGTTCATATAAGTACATCCCATACATTATAAAAATTGATATCAAATAGCATGGTAAAGTGCATCTAGTTTATGAATCTATGCACTATATTTTTAATGAGTTCGCGGATCCCTTTTTTTTTTTTGAGGAATAGTTGTGCATATTTATATCAGTATATCATAGGGTGCATAATCTTTCATGTGGTAATATAATAAAGATATATACGCATGCCAAGGAAATTAAGAATTGTAAGTATAACTTGATTTTAAACATCTATCCTTTCCTTTACATATGTTACCAGGAGCATACAAAATGTGTATAATAGTAATAAGTTTTTTCTATGATTCCTGAATAGTTAAAATAACAAAAGGATCTACAGTCCAGCATATTCTCTGTCATGTTATCTCATATGTACATAGTTAAGTAATTAACATAAGTACGAGTTTGTTTAAACCAATAAAGTATTTTGCTCACAACTCCACATCAGTACATTTGCTCTATGATCTTGATAGGATTTTCATCAAACAGTGTGGATTTCAAGAGTTTCTGATAGATAACAAGACTGACTACACAAATCAAACGCCAAGCAATGTCACTTAGAGGAAAGTGCCCCTCACTGACCCTTGAAAAACAAATGAAGTGCCATTGTCACAGGTATTAAAAGTACAGTAAGATAAAATTTTGCCCTAGTTTTGAACCTTTTAATATCAACATCAGACTTTTCCCTCTTTAATGAGTTGTTCTTGAAAAATCAAGAAAATCAAATCCATTATTAACTAAAAAGTACCGTCAAACATACTCCACAACTAACCATTATCGCTCCAAATTAAACGTAATTACCCTAGCAGTGGAGCAAAACGGCGAAAATCCGAGTGCATTCAACTCTTAACAGTAGTTCAAATTTACGTTTAATTGTGTAAATTAATGTGTATGAACTATGAAGTACATACAAACACAAAGGAACCACCCATAAAAATGTTGATAATTCAATCGGAGAGTATAAATACATGTATAAACATATATCTACTCAAATTGAAGAGGGAGATTGCGATGACCGAATGCAAGCGAAATGAAGAACTTTAGGCATGAATATTACCGAAATTGGAGGAGAACCAAAAGGAAGGTTGTCGGAGAATAGAAAAGATGGCCGGCGGAACTCCGGCAGGCGAATTCGGGAAATGAACTATCAATATCAGGTTGAAGTTAGCTTCGACTGAAGAAGAGGGAACGAAAATGGGAGAGAGAGTTTTAAATTTCCTTTAACCGCTAAAGGGTAATTTACCGTGGTTAAAAGCTAGTTTTAAGGAAATTTACCCTACCCATTGTGTTTGGAAATTTACTCATTTTTACCTAGTTACCTTCCGGTTGTCCAAACAATAGTATCAGAAATTAATATTTTCACATAATTTTTTAATATTTTCGTATGAAAAGCGTCGTTATAAATTTATAATGATATTTTTCATGTCAAAATATCAATTTTCTTATTATACTACCTCAGTCCAAAATTATAAAATCAATATTGATTTTTAAAAATCAATTTTAAATATTTTCAAACTCAAAATTAAAATGAATTTATTTACTTTATGTCAATTATAATTATAAATATCATAAACTACTTATTATAAAATTTATTATTTTAAAAACTTAAATAAATCATTTCACTTTTAAATTTAAAATGTGTCAAAATCATTTTAAAAAGTTAATAATGATTTTATAATTCAAAACATATAATGTTTAATATATATATATATATATATATATATATATATATATAGAGAGAGAGAGAGAAGGCTTGAGGATCAAGAAGATTCCCTTAAATAGCATTCCTTCTTAAATAACACTCTTTTATTAAAACTACATCTGGAGTCTTTTTTAAAAAACAAGTGGGTCGTGGGTGGCATTTTTATAAATAAAAAGAAAACAGGTGGGACCACTCTCTTTTAAAAGACTCCAAAACGACGTAGTTTTAACAAAAGAGTGTTATTTAAGAAGGAATACTATTTAAGGGTAATACTCTTGATCCTTGCTCTCTCTCTCTATATCGATTTTAAATTTAAAAATATCTTAAATCAATTATCTATTATGACGCCCCCAAGTCGCCAAATACATGGTACAGAAAATAATTACAACTTTATTATTACAATTGTCGTACAAAATATGACAACACACACTGCGAGTTTAAATACAAATATTGTCTTCTAGACAATATCAACACTCAAATAAAGTCCTCATTATAATTATTGATGCACTATTTTATAAAATAGTGAGGACTACTCAAACAGCTATCTTGAATCATCATTCCATACCCCGGCTAGTCCCTGCTAAATTCTCACCTCCTGAGAAGAAAAATGGAACAAAAAGGAAAAGGGTGAGCTCAACTAGCCTAGTAAAGAATATTATGACTAAGATAATATACAATAAATTATCCTTAGTCTTCAACAGGAAAAAATCTAATAGAATACAATAGACAATAAGTTTTAGATCAACAACTGCAGCGAAAATAACAATTCATTAGAAAAGTTAAGTAGAGAATGAAATCTACTATCATCTATGAATTTAAAAGTCCATCATCAATATTTTATCCATGTAACATCAATCAATATACATTTTGAATCAATATTCATCTTTGCACTACGGGCCAAGGATATTCATTTGTATCACCAGTTGGTCATGTTCATCTCAATACTTGTTCATCTTTGCACTACGGGCCAAAGATATTCATCAGTAATCATTCATCTTCACTCTGGGCCAAAGATATTCATCAAGTATCACCATTAAGGACTGAGGTTGATGAAAAATATTTTAGAGAACGAATCCAGTGAGACAGAAGGACAAATGTTAGGGATTCGTATTTTGATTTATCCAAATTCAATAATACTCCATAATAACCAAGTGTGAAGTAGAATTCAAAAATAAAGATCAAAACATGGATACAATCAAAGATAGTAACCATAAAAGACATTTGGGACAAAAAAGAGAAATTTATTTTTTGGTGAATAGTGCCATATACGTGAATAGTAATCCCGACACAAAAAGGTAGAAATTTTACAATAAAATTTATATCAATATTTTAGCATAATGATATTGTAGAAAGTAATATCATTTACGAAGAAAATAACATCCCTTACCTCAAAGAAGCAGTACTTCGGAATGAAAGGTCGGATTGTGATGCTGAATGAAACTTGTACTGAATAGCAACTCTCAAAGTATCTAAATACTCACAAAATACGCTCAATAAAATAGAGAGAGAAAAAGAGAAAGCTTATGTTTCTGGTGTAATTTTCAATTCTAACCGAAACACCTATTTATAGGAAAATGCTAAAGACGCCAAGCAGGACTTGACTTTTACACGATGGCTTTTACACACATACTATTGTCACCCACCATATTTGAAATAAAATTTGAGCACAATTCTCACCAACCAAAAGTGGGGCCCACTCAATTCTAGAATTTTCCACCAAAAATCATTTATAACATAATTTCCGAATCAGTCACCTCTTAAAATTCATAACAAATCATACATTCATTTTTAACGGTTCAAAATTTGTGGACATATACTCAACTTATATATGTATAACATATCTAAAAATCACAACGATCCAACGGTCGGATTAAAAATTATAACTCACGCAATATATCTTAAGAACATTGATTTGATTTTTAATACCTCCATTCCGACAAAAATACTGATAAAACATCTCAACATTAATAGCCACATAAAATAAATATTTTCTTATCATATAAATCAATAAATAATTATTCACAAATAATATTACAGAATCACAATAATGACAACCAGTAGTTCCAGAAAGAGGGGCTTTCAATAAGGATTTTTCCTTACTGACGCGCAATTAGGTGACCAAACCTCTCCTTAGACATAACTTTTTAGACATTGCCAATAATATTATCTAATAATATTATTCAAATAATATGACTTATTAATCTGATAATGGAAAATACTGTGCAGAGATAATTATTGAAACAACAATAATATAAAATATCAACGCAACAATTATTGAATCAATGAAATAAAATATTGAACAGTAATTACTGTAACAATTATTGAGTAGTGCCTTCTTATGTAAGACCCCAACTTTTATGAATAAAGATGAATTTTCTATAATTATCATTTTTGAATGAATTTGATATAATATTATAGTTGTGGGTAATATTTATAAATTTTACAAAGTACGCAAGTTGTTTATAATATTCGATTGGTCGGGGAATATTAATTTTAACAGAGAATATTCGTACGACGGCACAATCATTGGTGGACCCCACAACAGAATTATTGTCGGATTGAAAAAACGACAAAAATATTTTATTGAAAATAATGGCGGAAGTTATATCGTTAATATTGTTGAACTACTCGATAGTAAAAGTACAGTAATACGCGTGGTTGCATAGTAG
This sequence comes from Panax ginseng, assembly GCA_020205605.1. Taxonomy (NCBI): domain Eukaryota; kingdom Viridiplantae; phylum Streptophyta; class Magnoliopsida; order Apiales; family Araliaceae; genus Panax; species Panax ginseng. The sequence continues at coordinate 28,201,974 of CM035149.1, forward strand.
CACACGGTAGATTATTGATGCTTACGTGAGAAGTCATTCAGTTTTATTCAATTATTGTCGATATTTTATATATTATTAAATCAATAATTGAGATGACAGAGTTATTAATATTATTATTTGCAATATTAACGATGTCTGTAAGTTACGCCAATGAGAGGTTTGGTCACCTAATTGCGCCGCCATGGCCGATAGGAGAAATACTTATTAGAAAGCCCCTTCTCACAGGAATGACCGGGTGATTAATAGTGTGAATAATAATAATGATGATGAAGTTTTGTTTTATTAGTATTATTAATGTAATAAAACGAAAAGCTTTTTTATAAAAAATGTAATACTTTTATAAAGTTATTCGTTTTATTAGATTATAAATAGAATATATTATATTTTATTGTAAACCAACTGGATCGTCTGTTTAAAGTAAATTGATCCGGACTAGATTCATGGATTGATTATTATTCATCCATTCTTCTATAAATGAAGCTCATTCCTTCACTATTTCTTACTTAATTCAATGAAACTCTAGAGAGAAACTGTAGAGAGAATTATTCTTCTATCTTGAGCGTATTTCTTTAGCGTTTAAGAAAGCTTTGAGCGTAGTGTAAGTTTCTTCAAGTATATCCCATACTATCGCTTGAATACTCTTCTTTATAAGGTAAGGGGTATTATTTTTTTCATATTCATGAAGAGAACTTCTATTATTCCATTCTTTATTATTCTGTTGGAATAACCTGTATACGCGGTCTACCCTATACTTGGTGATTTCTATTGTTATTCCATTCTTTATTATTCATTGGAACATCCCATCTCACGTTTTTATGGGACTGGTTCCGTCTTTTTATTACGTTAGAATATCACATCACAATGCGTTTTATTACGGGACCGCTCAAAATCTTTATTATTACATTGGAATATCTTGTCTGCATGCATTTTACGTGGAACCCGATTCCGTTATTTATTATTTCATTGAATAACCTATCTATGCCAAGTACCGCATGCATGGTGATTTCTATTATTATTCCATTCTTTATTATTACGTTGGAATATCCCGCCGGTCGTGACACGCTTGACCGGGTTCCGTTATTTATTATTACATTGAATAACTCGTCATCACAAGTACCGCATACATGGTGATTTCTTTTGTTATTCCATTCTTTATTATACTCGGTTGGTTAAAGTTTTGACTTTCTATACTCCATGAAATTAGTGGAATATCCTTGATATTCAAGCGCTTCATCCAAAGATCTTTCCATGAAAATATTCTTCTAAGCATTCTTGAATTTTACTCTACAAAGAAGTATCATGTTGACAATTTGGACGTTATTAGTTCTCGGATAAATTAATTTTGAACTTGTTTTATTGAATTCTTATATCATTGTCATCATCCTCATGTTTATATTTTATTGAAAGTCATCTGTGGCACAGTAGTGCATAGATGGACTTGGTATGATTATGACGAGGATTATTCGGTATAATCATGACCGAAATGTTACAAATGATGTGGTAAAAGTCCTCATTGGCTGCGTAGTGCATTGATGGATGGTTGTTCGCATGATCATGACCATCGATGAATACACGAATATCCTTGGCCCGTGGTGCATGGATAATTTGTGGTTGTAATTTAATTAATATCCTTGGTAGAAGTCAAGGGGGATGATATGGATTATTTATTTGTCGAGTCCCGCCGATAAAAGTGATGAAAAAAATTTTTAAATCATAAAAGATAGTAGATTTTATTCTCTACTTGACTCTTTTAATAGATTGCATGTTCCGCTGCAGTAAAACTTGATGTCTATTGTATTTTATCAGTTTAACACTGTTGAAGACTAATGATAATTTATTCTGCATTATCTTAGTCATAATATTGCTTATTGGGCTAGTTGAGCTCACCCTTTCTTTTCACCGTTCTCTTCGGAAAATGAGAACGAAGGGAGGACTGGGGAACCGCGAGTGACGATCCAGATGATAGTATTAGTAGTCCTCACTATTCTATTAAATAGTGTGACAATAAATGTAATGAGGACTTATTCTGAGAGTGGATATTGTCTAGAAGACAATATTTGTATTAAAACTCACAGCTTTCTTGTTGTATATTAAAAATTGTATTTGTATTCTGTACCATCTATTTGGCGACTCAGAATAGGTGATGTATACCTATTTTGGGGGCGTCATAGTTGGTATCAAAACTTAGGGATATGATCCCTGGCTGAGATGTGAGACAAGAACTAGGAGGGGAGAGACGGAGAATTCCTTCGCCAGTATGACCTACCTAAGTCTATTTGATATTTAATTGGTCGGTTAAAGTATAGGGATAATATGTGATATGTTAATTAACCCTTGTTTTGTGGCAGTGTTTGAAAATGGCATCCGAGAATGTTGAGAACATCAATGGAGCACAGGAGACCGTTGAGTCTCCACAGATCAATAATCAGGATAATGTACATCAGGAAGGCGACAATCGTCAGGTAAACAATAACATTGACCAAATGATGAACGATGGAATGTTCTGAGGCTTCATGCAATTCATGCAACATCAGGCGAGAGCGGCTCCTGTCCAAAATGCAGGTGAAAACACTGGCAACTCTCGGACGGTCACCGCCAAACAGTTCAAGGAGCTGGGACCACTGGAGTTTTTTGGAGAGCCAAAACCACTTAAGGCGGAGACGTGGATAAAACAGATCAACAAGATATTTGATGTCTTGGGTTGCTCCGAGGAGCTAAAGGTTCCCTTTGCCACCTTCATGTTGTGGGCAAAGGCGACATCGTGGGAATCGTAAAGCGTACTCAACTCCGCCGTGATGAAGATGTCTTGGGAAAAGTTTCAAGAACTGTTTCAACGACAAGTACTTTTAGAAAGTTTTGTCACATGAAAGAGGTAGAGTTCATTAAGCTGGAGCAAAATAACATGACCGTGTCGTGAAAGAAGCCAAGTTTGTCGAAAGTTGTCGGTTTGCATCCCATTTGGTTGATAATGAGGAGAGAATGACGCGAATGTTTCTAAGAGGTTTGAAACCCGAGATACGTCAATATCTTATCTCTCATAAAAGCGTGTTTGTATTCAGATGTTGTTAATAGGGCTCGATTATTGGAGCGCGATAATAAGTCAACCCAACCAAAAAAGAGAAGCGGTGCAAAATGATAATACCAATGATAATGATCATCAAGCGGTGACAATAAGCGTGGAGGCAATCAACATGCCGTAAATGGTAACCACTTGATTGGTGGTAATCATGGCCAAAGTAATAAGAATGGACATTTCAAGAAGAAGAGATTCAACAATGATGGGAAGACGTCAGCATCAGCACCTGTTGTTAAGGAATGAGAATGACCACCTATCATATGCTTCAAATGCGGAGGGGAGGGACACATCAGTCCAAAATGTACGATGCCATCCAAAGCATGTTATAATTATGGAAGAGAAAGTCACCTAGCCCGATTTTGTCGTTCACCGAAGACAAGCTCAGCTAGGATGGAGGCACCAAAGGACGCCTTGGAAAAAAGTCAAAGCCAAGAAAGTGCAAGGGAGAGCATTTGTCGTGACCTCCCAGAAAGCAAGGAACCCGAATGAGGTCATCACGGGTAAGCTTATCATAAACTCTAGCGAAGTATATACCTTATTTGATACCGGTTCTACCCATTCCTTAATTTCTCCTACTTGGGCTCAACGTTTAAATTTGACTCCGGAGAAATTGGACTTTGACTTATCTGTTGAAACTCTGTTGGGAGAAACCTTTATTACATCCACTGTTTATAAGTCTTGTTTGGTTCAAATCGGTACCCTCACATTACCTGTCGATCTTATTTCATTGAAAATACTTGCATTTGATGTTATTCTAGGAATTGATTGGTTAACTACTCATCATACAAAAATTGATTATTTTCGTAAGGTTGTTAGCTTTCATATTCCTAATCAACATATTATGTGAATTCAAGCAACCAAACCATTAAAATCAATCACTGTCATCTCAAGCCATAAATCTATTCATTTATTAAAAAACGGATGTCAAGCTTTCTTAGCTCATGTCACGGATCTAAACAAAAATACGTCAGTTTTGAATGATATTTCTATTGTTAATGAATTTCCTGACGTATTCCCTGAAGAACTTCTTGGCCTACCCCCAGAGCGTGAAATTGAATTTTGTATTGACCTTGAACCTGGTACAAAACCTATTTCCAAAGCCCCATATCGAATGGCTCTATTGAACTTCGGAGTTAAAGACCCAATCGCAGGAATTGTTAGACATCGGTTTCATTCGTCCTAGTACTTCTCCTTGGGGTGCTCTTGTTCTATTCGTGAAGCAGAAAGATGGGAGTATGCGACTTTGTATTGATTATCGGGAGTTGAATCATGTCACCATCAAAAATAGGTACCCATTGCCACGTATTGATGACTGTTTGACGATTTGCAAGGCACCAAATTCTTTTCAAAGATTGATCTTCGTTAGGATATCACCAATTGAAGATTAGAACCGATGACATTCCAAAGACGGCTTTTAACTCCTCCAGACGGGCATTATGAATTCCTAGTCATGTCATTTGGATTGACTAATGCTCTCGCCGCCTTCATGGATATGATGAACCGGGTATTCAAGGAATATTTGGATCACTTTGTGGTCGTCTTTATTGATGACATCCTTATTTATTCCAAAAGCCGTGAAGATCATGAGCAACACTTGAGGCTGATACTCCAAAAGCTTCGTAAATATAAGCTTTATGCCAAGTTGAAGAAATGTGAGTTCTGGCTTGAGGAAGTAGCATTCCTTGGGCACGTGGTATCAAGTCATGGAATATCTGTTGACCCGACAAAGATTGAAGCTATTCAAAGTTGGGAGCAACCTAAATCAGTGACCGAAGTACGTAGCTTTCTCGGCTTAGCTGGTTATTATCAGAGATTCGTAGAAGGGTTTTCTCGAATCGCTACTCCCTTAACTCAGTTGACTCGAAAAGATACAAAATTCAGTTGGAACGAGGAATATGAGAAGAGTTTTCAAGAACTCAAGAGAAGACTCATTTCAAAGACTGTTTTGACAATACCATCCGCTCGGAGGATTTGTCATCTCTGATGATGCTTCAGCAAAGGGTTAGGATGTGTTCTCATGCAACATGGGAAAGTCATAGCCTATGCCTCTCGACAACTCAAAGAATATGAGAGGAATTATCCTATTCATGATCTAGAATTGGCAGCAGTCATTTTTGCACTAAAGATTTGGAGGCATTACTTGTATGGGGAAAAAGTAGAGATCTTTACGGATTATAAAAGCCTCAAATATTTCTTCACTCAAAAGGAACTCAACATGCAACAGTGATGTTGGCTTGAACTGTTGAAAGATTATGATCATACCATCCAATACCATCCTGGAAAAGCAAATGTGGTAGCCGACGCATTGAGTAGAAGATCATACGTACGAAAAGCGATATTGTCAACGCAAAGGCCCATTTTGTATGACTTGCAAAGGATGGAGATAGAGATAAAGACTCTAGGGACCCACGTGATGATGGCGAATATACGAGTAGAACCGACTTTAATCGATAAAGTTAAAGCTGCTCAAGCTGCAGACCTGGAGCTGATCATATGAGGAAGAAAGTACAAGAAAGTGCTATTCCAGAAGCACGAATCGATGAAGAAGGAATACTTCGAGTCAACTCCAGACTTTGTGTTCCTAACGACCCTGAGTTAAAGTATAAAATCATGATGGAGGCGCATAATACACCATTTGTAATCCATCCTGGGAGTACTAAAATGTATCATGATCTTCGACATACATTTTGGTGGGGAAATATGAAGAGAGAGATAGCGCTGTTTATCTCAAGGTGTCTAACGTGTCAACGAGTCAAGGCGGAACATCAAGTACCAAAAGGTCCATTGCAACCACTTGAAATTTCAAAATGGAAGTGGGAGCACATTACCATAGATTTCGTTACTGGTCTTCCCAAGGTTTCTCAGGGTATAGATGCAATTTGGGTCATTGTTGATAGATTGACCAAGTCTGCTCATTTCTTACCTATACGAGAAACTTATACACTTGAACGTCTTGCTCTTATGTACATAAACAAGGTTTTAAGATTACATGGTATGCCAGTATCCATAGTTTCTAATCGAGACCCAAGATTCACTTCACGATTTTGGGTTAGTTTACAAAAAGCTATGGGCACGGATTTACGATTTAGTTCGATATATCATCCTCAAACGGACGGACAATCAGAGAGGACTATTCAAACTCTTGAAGATTTATTAAGACACTGTGTCCTTGACTTCAAGGGAAGTTGGGACAAGTTCTTACCATTAGTGGAGTTTTCCTACAACAACAGTTATCAAGCAAGCATTGGCATGGCTCCATTCGAAGCGTTGTATGGAAGAAAGTGTCGTTCTCCAGTATGCTGGGATGAGGTGGGTGAAGCAACGTTGTTGGGACTGGAGTTGGTACGTATGACTACGGAAAATATTTAAACGATTCGACAATATATAAAAACCTCACAAGACCAACAAAAGAGTTATGCTAATCTTCATCGAAAGGACGTGGAATTCGATATTGGAGATCATATGTTGTTACGTGTTGCTCCATGGAAAGGAGTTACGAGATTTGAAAAGAGAGGAAAGCTCAATCCTCGATTCATTGGCCCATTTTTAATCCTCGATCGAGTAGGGACTGTAGCCTATGGACTTGTTTTACCGCCAAGTATGTCTCGTGTTCATAACATTTTTCATATATCCATGTTACGTAAATATGTGAAAGACCCGAACCACATTATTGAAGTTAGAACCGGATGAAATAGCGGAATATTTAACGTATGAAGAGGTTCTGTTCAAATCTTGGATAAGAAGGAACATATTCTACGCTCCAAGGTTATACCTCAAGTCAAAGTTTTATGGAGGAACCATGATGTTGAGGAAATGACCTGGGAGTTAGAATCTGAAATGAAATCAAGGTATCCTTACCTATTCGACATACCAAGTACGTACCCTAATTTTGAGGGCGAAATTTCATAAGAAGGGGAGATTGTAAGACCCCAACTTTTATGAATAAAGATGAATTTTCTATAATTATCATTTTTGAATGAATTTGATATAATGTTATAGTTGTGGATAATATTTATAAATTTTGCAAAGTACGCAAGTTGTTTATAATATTCGATTAGTCGGGGAATATTCATTTTAACGGGGAATATTCGTGACGACTCGGCACAATCATTAGTGGACCACAATGTAATTATTGTCGGATTGAAAGCGACAAAAATATTTTATTGAAAATAACTGGCAGAAGTTTTATCGTTAATCTTGTTGAACTACTTGGTAGTAAAAGTACAAAGAAACACGCGTGGTTGCATAAGTAGTTACACGATATTGATTATTGATGCTTACGTGAGAAGTCATTCAGGTTTTATTCAATTATTGTCAATATTTTATATATTATTAAATCAATAATTGAGATGACAGAGAGTTATTAATATTATTATTTGCAATATTAACGATGTCTAGAAATTCGCCAAGGAGAAGTTTGGTCACCTAATTGCGGCGCTGATAGGAGAAATCCTTATTCGAAAGCCCTCTCTCTCAGGAACGACACGGTCGATTAATAGTGTGAATAATAATAATAATGATGAAGTTTTGTTTTATTAGTATTATTAATGTAATAAAACGAAAAAGCTTTTTATATAAAACAGAATACTTTTATAAACTTATTCGTTTTATTAGATTATAAATAGAATATATTATATTTTATTGTAAACCAATCTGGATCATCCGTTTAAAGTAAATCGATTTGGACCGTTCATGGATTTAGTTCTTATTCAAATCCATTCTTCTATAAATAAGCTCATTCCTTCACTATTTCTTATTTAATTCATGAAACTCTAGAGAGAAACCGTAGAGAATTATTCTTCTATTTTGAGGGTATTTTTTAGCGTTTAAGAAAGCTTTTGAGCATAGTGTAAGTTTCTTCAAGTATATCCCCGCCCTATCGTCGGAATACTCTTCTTTATAAGGTAAGGGGTATTATTTTTTTTCATATTCATGAAGAGAACTTCATTATTCCATTCTTTATTATTCTGTTGGAATAACTCAGATAACATGATCTACCCTATACTTGGTGATTTCGTTGTTATTCCATTCTTTATTATTCATTTGGAACATCTTGTTCAGACGCTTTTACGGACTGGTTCCGTCTTTTTATTATTCTGTTAGAATATCCCGCTCATGCGCGTTTTACGTCGGACTTTGGCTCATCTTTATTATTCATTGGAATATCTTCGTTCATGCATTTTACGCATGGGACTGATTCCGTTATTTATTATTCTATTGGAATAACCTATCTATGCAAAGTACCGCATGCATGGTGATTTCTGTTGTTATTCCATTCTTTATTATTCTGTTGGAATATCCTGTCGGTGCGTATTACGCCTAACCTAGTTCCGTTATTTATTATTCTATTAGAATAACATCTACGCTTAATACCGCATGCATGGTGATTTCTTTTGTTATTCCATTCTTTATTATACTCGGTTGGTTAAAGTTTTGACTTCTATACTCCATGAAATTAGTGGAATATCCTTGATATTCAAGCGCTTCATCTAGTATCTTTTCATGAAAAAATTCTTCCGAGCATTCTTGAATTTTACTCTACAAAGAAGTATCATGTTGACAATTTGGACGTTATTAGTTCCTGGATAAATTAATTCTTGAACTTGTTTTATTGAATTCTTATATCATCGTCATCATCCTCATGTTTATATTTTATTGAAAGTCATCTGTGGCCTGTAGTGCATAGATGGACTTGGTATGATTATGACCAGGGATTATTCGGTATAATCATGACCGTAATGTTACAAATGATGTAGTAAAAGTCCTCATTGGCCCGTAGTGCATTAATGGACAGTTGTTGGCATGATCATGACCATTGATGAATACACGAATATCCTTGGCCCATAGTGCATAGATAATTTGTGGTTGTGATACTAATGAATATCCTTGGCCGTAGTGCAGGGATGATGTGGATTATTTATTAAGTCGAGTCCCAAATGATAAAAGTGATGAAAACTTTTCAAATCATAAAAGATAGTAGATTTTATTCTCTACTTGACTCTTTTAATAGATTGCATGTTCATTGCAGATTAAACTTGATGTCTATTGTATTTTATCGGTTTATCTTTGTTGAAGACTAATGATAATTTATTACGCATTATCTTAGTCATAATATTTCATCTTGGGCTAGTTGAGCTCACCCTTTCTTTCATCGTTTCTCTCGGAAATGAGAGCGTAATGGGACTAATCGGGAACCAAGCGTGACGATCCAGATGATAGTATTAGTAGTCCTCACTATTACATTAAATAGTGTGACAATAAATGTAATGATGACTTATTTCGAGAGTGGATATTGTCTGTAAGACAATATTTGTATTAAAACTCACAGCTTTCTTGTTGTATATTAAAGATTGTATTTGTATTCTGTACCATGTATTTGGCGACTCAGAATAGGTGATGTATACCTATTTTGGTGGCGTCACATCTTACGTAAGAATAGATAATTCAAAAATACTGTGTAATACCGTAAAGCATCATGCAACCACGCCAGACATCGTATTTTAACCACCGGTATTCCAAAAGTGTTAATTCAGAACCACTACGCCGTTATTTATAAAAACTCAAACTTGTCGTTTTCTTCATCCGACGGTTATTCTGTTATGAGGCCCACGAATGGCTGCGCCGTCGTACGAATATTCCCCGAGAACAAGAATATTCCACGACCAAACGAATATTCCCCGACAAAAATGAATATTTTATAACCACTTGCTTATTTTGTAAAATTTTCACATTTCACCCATAACCAAAGTATTATATCAAATTAACTCCTTATTATTTCAAGATAATAAATAGAGAAAATTTAATTTTATTCATAATAAGTTGGGGTCTTACAAAATTGACGTACGTACTTGGTGTTTCGAAAAGGTGAGGGTACCTCGCTTTCATTTCCGATTCCAACTCCCAAGTCATTTTCTCAATAGCATGGTTCCTCCACAAAACCTTAACTTGTGGTATAACCTTTGTTCGTAGGATATGCTATTTTGTGACGCCCCCAAAAACAGGTCTACATCACCCATCTTGAGTCGTCAAATACATGGTACAAAAATACAAAATACAACTGTCGTGTAACATACGACAAAATATAATCTAAGAGTTTTAATACGTATATTGTCATCTAGACAGTATACAAACTCAAAGGAGTCCTCATTACATTTATTGTCACACTATTTAATCGTAATAGTGAGGACTACTAATGTTATCATCGGACCGTCACTAATTTCCCGACTCGTCCCGGCCTATATTCTCATTTTCAAGAGAAAAAGTGAAAGAAAGGGTGAGCTCAACTAGCCCAAAGAAGAAATATTATGACTAAGATAATGCGTAATAAATTATTAATAGTCTTCAACAATGTTAAACCGATAAAATACAATAGACATCAAGTTTAAGCTGCAGTGAATAAGCAATCCATTAGAAGAGTCAAGAGAGAATAAAACCTACTATCTTCTATGATTTAAAATATTTTCATCAATTTTATCATTTGAGACTCAATTTTTAATAAATAAACCACATCATCGAATCATCCCCGCACTATGCCAAGGATATTCATTAAATCATCAATGGTCATGACTATACCGAATAATCCCTGGTCATAATCATACCAAGTCCATCTCTGCACGTAAGCCAAAAATATACAACAATAAAACCAATAATCAATAATTCATCTTTGCACGTAAGCCAAAGATATATAATTCAATAAACAACAGTCCATCTTCGCACGTAAGCCAAAGATAACTTTCATCACCATATAAGCATGAGGATAATGATAATGTTATAAGCATTAATAAAACTAAAACAAGGATAAATATCAAAGACTTTAATTTTATCCAAATATTATCCATCACTTAAATAACTCATAATCTAATATTGTTAATATTATAACAATATTTTAATCACCTCTTAAACTTAAAAACAATTTATTTCAATTGTTTACATTTTATCAAATAATGCATTTAATCATTCAAAAATGCCATACTCATAAGATTTCATCACCAATGATCAAATCCCTTATCAACAATCTACATATACCTTATATAGGATTTCCAAGCCATAAAATCCTATTTTCCAACTTTGTTACTTCACATAACATATTTAACTCATATGTTCGTAACTAAACCATTTTCATGAAAAATACCAAATCAGTCCCAAAAATATTTCTTTTCTGGGATTTAGCATAATATAGTCCAATAAAGAACATATATTTTTCTCGGAATTTTTAAAATTCATTTACTATTTTTCAAAAAATTAATTTCTAATTAATTCCTTAAGAAATTAGCTACCTCAAGTTTAACTCCAAAAATCCCCAAATCTTGGCAGAATCTTACACATGTTAACTTGAGCTTCCAGTTTAAATTTTATTGTCATCGGAGTTATAGAACTCCAATTATAGCATTTTTCGTCGGAAAAACCTAAATATTGAAATGGTCATAACTTGCTCATTTTTGGACAGGATGTTCTTTATACCATATACTTTCATGTCCCAAAAGGCTGGAATTTTTCTCATAAATTAAGTGGTAAATCGCCCTTTTAAAAATCAGGCAAGATAGCATTTTCAGATTTGCAACTTTTGACTCCTTTGCTAAAATCACCCCAATAAAATCTACAACACCTTTTCCGGTGATTCCACTTGGAGATGCTACAAAACTCATATATCTAACTCTAGAACTTGACCACACAAAAATTCAAAATATAATAGGAGATATGGTCAATTGAATTTCATGTTCCATTTTCACCAAAATCTGATTTTCAACCCTTTGTGATTTCTAAGAAACTTTTATGTTTTCACATAATAACCAACATAACTCATCATAACACTTACTAATACTTCATATACCCATGATTTTCATTAGTCCAAAACTTTTATTATGACTCTCATCATAATCAACGTAACCAAATCATTTCCACAATTTAATAAGGAATGAATATAAATGATCATTCACTATGCACGCTGTAATCGGTACATCCACATAAAGGTTATTCCAACGTAATAATAAAGAATGGAATAATGGAAGGATTCACCATGCATGCGATAGAGATCGCATGCATGATGAGTTATTCCCAACATGAATAATAAATAATGGAACCAGTCCGGCGTAAATGCACGAATATGTGATATTAAACGAGAATAATAAATACGAAATAATAAATAATGGAACCAGTCCCACAGAAACGCGTAGCGCGCAGACGAGGATATTCCGAGAATAATAAGTACGGAATAATAAATAATGGAACCAAGTCCAAGCGTAAACCTTGATTGCACAAGATATATTACGACGAATAATAAAGAATGGAATAACAATGAATTTCACCACGTATGCGATACTCCATTATAAAAAGGTTATTCTAACAAAATAATAAAGAAACGGAACTGTGTCAAAGTAAATTCAGACCTGATGAGGATATTCCAATGTAATAATAAAGAATGGAATAATAGAATAATTTCACCATATATGCTAGACTTTCGCATAAATAGGTTATTCCAACATAATAATCTGAGAATAGAATAATCAAGAATTTCACCATGTAAAGCAGATTAGCATAAATAGGTTATTCAATATAATAATGAAGAATGGAATAACAACTCTTACGAGTATTGAAAGAAAGTAATTCTCTTCATGAATATGAAAGAATAATACCCCTTACAGGTACAACAAATAATATCCCTTACCTTAGAAGAAACTGGATACTGGAATAGTGAGGTAGCAGGCTTCTCTTCTTCTTTCTCTCTATAATTTCTCTCTATAATAATGGCTCTAAAGCTTTAGTGAATTGGTGAGAAAGAAGGAAGAATGAGCTTCTATTTATAGAAAAACATAGTTTCGATAATTGCACGTTTTGGGGCTCGAAATATTACAGTACAATACCTCCAACTTTTCCTTCATTTTTAATTTAGTCCTGCAAGTATTATCAATCTTGCACCAACTCCCCTAATAGTAAATCATGTGAATCAATAGTAAAATCATGTGACTCAATAGTAAATCATGTGACTCAATAGTTCTAAACATGTGAAAAAATTAATTACAATATAGTACCTCCATCTATACCTCCATCTTTAACTTAGTTATGCAAGTATCATCAATCTTGCACCAACTCCCCTAATAGTAAGTGAATGTGACTCAATAGTAACTCGTGAATAGTAACTCATGAATAGTAACTCGTGAATAGTACTCCGACACAAAAAGTGCCCTGAATACCCGATTGAACAATATAATCTCCAGACATTAATTATTATCGAAATAAATGTCTATTTCTACTAACACAAATAATTCCAACACAATGGAACTATCAAATTCATCTTTAATCAACACGAACTTATTCATCATTAATATTATAACTCACAATATTTAACAACCAGGTCGTTCCCAGTGAAAAGGGGCTTTCAATAAGGATTTCTCCCTATCGCGCGCAATTAAGTGACCAAACCTCTCCTCGATGTAACTTCTAGACATTATAAATATTGCAATTTAATAATATGAATAACTTTGTCGTCTCAATTATTGATTTAATAATATAACATATTGTGCAGATAATACTGTTACAATAATCGAATCAATAATATGAGAGATATGATGCAGCAATTACTGTATCAATAATTGAGTATAACTGAGTGACTTATCACGTAAGCATTAATAACCAATACTGTGTGCTACTATGCAATCACGCGTATTACTATACTTTTACTACCGAGTAGTTCAACAGTTTTAACGATAAAACTTCCGCCGTTATTTTCATAAAAATAATTCTATCGTTTTATTACTACGACAATATTTCCATTGTGGGTTCACCAATGATTGTACCGTCGTACGGATATTCCTCGACAAAAAGAATATTATACAACAACTTGCGTACTTTTCAAAATTTATAAATATTACCCACAACTATAACATTATATCAAATCCACACCATAATATTCAAAAAAATATTTCGAGAAATTTAAATCTTTATTCATAAAATTTGGGGTCTCACAATCTCCCCTCCTTATGAAATTTCGCCCTCGAAATTTACGTGCGTACCTGGTATGCCGAAGAGATGAGGATACCTTGACTTCATTTCAAATTCTAACACTTGAGGTATAACCTCTGAGTGTCGAATATGATCCTTCTTATCAAAGATTTTAACACATATCTCCTCATACGTTAAATCTTTTTCTATCTCGTCTAGTTCTAATTTAATAATGTGGTTCGGATGGTCCACATATTTACGTAATATCAGTACATAATAAACGTTATGAACACGCGACATACTTGGCGGTAAATGAGTCTATAGGCCACAGTTCCTACTCGATCAAGGATTTCAAATGGGTCAATAAAATCGAGGGTTGAGATTTCCTCACTTCATTAATTCTTGCTTCTAGAATAACGCCCTCTTAAACCTTCTTCTTCACATTTATCAGCTCTGAGTATTTAGCTTGAGCAGCTTTAACTTTATCGATTAAAGTCGATTCTACTCGTATATTCATTATCTTCACGTGGGTCCCTAGAGTCTTTAACTCTATCCCCATCATTTGTAAGTTATACAAAATGGGTCTTTGTGTTAACAACTTCACACTCATAAACGCATATGATCTTCTACTCAACACGACAGCTACCACGTTTACTTTTCCACGATGGTATTGAATGGTACGATCATAATCTTCAACAGCTCGAGCCAACATCTTTGGCGCATTATACGTTCGTTTTGGTTGAAAAAATATTTAAGGGTTTTAGAAATGGGTTTTGTACTAGGGTCAATACAAAATTCGCTTTCACGCTCTGGGGTAGGTCAAGAAGTCTTCAGGAATACGTCAGGAAATTTATTAACAATAGAAATATCATTCAAAACTGTGACTCTCATCCAAGACTTGGATAACACATGAAATGAAGGTTTCTCCTAATGGAGTTTCAACCAATAAGTCAAAGTCTAATTTCTCCGGAGTCAAATTTAAACGTTGAACACAAGCAAGAGAGATAAAATAATGGGTAGAACCGGTATCTAATAAAGTATAAACTTCGCAAGAATTTATAATTAACTAACCCGTGCTAACTTCGTTCAGTTTACTTGCTTTTTGAGAAGTCACGAAAAACTCTCTTTCTGGAACCACCGATTTTGTTTTGTCCGTATCCGCCTTTGGTGCCACTGTCCCAGCTGGACTTGACTTTGGTGCACGACAAAATCGGGCTAGGTGACCTTCTTTTCCATAATTGTAACATGCTTTGGATCGCATCACATGCATTTGACCGATATGTCCTCCCTCCGTGATTTGTAATATCGACGGGTGGTCGTTCTCCTTCCTTAACAACAGTCTTTGGTCTTTGACATCTTTCCATCATTCTTTGAACTTTTCTTCTTGAACTTTCCACTCCTATTGTCTTGGCCATGATTACCAATCAAGTGGTTACCATTCTTGGCGTGATAATTTCTCCCACGATGGTTATCATTGTTAGATGGCGCTGCCACTGCAGACGATTATTATCGTTGCCTTTTGGATGAAATTTGGTTCATTATCGCACTCCAATAACTGAGCCCTTTCACTACATCTGAATACAAACACAATTTATGAGAAATGAGGTATTGACGTATATCGGGTTTCAAACCTCTTAGAAACATTCACGTCATTCGCTCCTCATTATCGACCAAATGAGATGCCAACTGGGATAACTCCGCAAACTTAGCCTCGTACTGCGATACGATCATATTATTTTGCTCCATTTCTTATCTCAACATTTTCAGATGCCATTTTTAAACACTGTCACAAAACAAGGGTTAATTAACATAACACATATTATCCCTATATCCTGACCGACCAATTAAATACCAACTAAACTTAGGTAGGTCATACTAGCGAAGGAATTCCCCGTCTCTCCCCTCCTAGTTCTTGTCTCACATCTCAGCTAGGGATCATATCCCTAAGCTTTGATACCAACTGTGATGCCCCCAAAAACATGTATACATCACCCATCTTGAGTCGCCAAATACATGGTACAAAAATATAAAATATAACTTAATAATACAACTGTCGTGTAACATACGACAAAATATAATCTAAGAGTTTTAATACGTATATTGTCATCTAGACAGTATACAAACTCAAAGGAGTCCTCATTACATTTATTGTCACACTATTTAATTAGAATAGTGAGGACTACTAATGCTATCATCTGGACCGTCACTCATTTCCCGACTCGTCTCAATTTATATTCTCATTTCAAGAGAACGGTTGAAAGAAAGGGTGAGCTCAACTAGCCCAAAGAAGAAATATTATGACTATAATGCGAGAATAAATTATCAATAGTCTTCAACAATGTTAAACCGATAAAATACAATAGACATCAAGTTTAAGCTGCGGCAATGAATAAGCAATCCATTAGAAGAGTCAAGTAGAGAATAAAACCTACTATCTTCTATGATTTAAAATATTTTCATCAATTTTATTCTTTGAGACTCAAATTTTAATAAATAAACCACATCATCGAATCATCCCCGCACACTACGGGCTAAGGATATTTATTAAATCATCAATGGTCATGACTATACCGAATAATCCCTGGTCATAATCATACCAAGTCCATCTCTGCACGTAAGTTAAAGAATCGCCGCTAACTCCGGATCATGAGTAGGATAATTCCTCTCATATTCTTTGAGTTGTCGCGAGGCATAAGGCTATGACTTTCCCATGTTGCATGAGAACACATCCTAACCCTTTGCTCAAGCATCATCGTTGTGAGATAACAAATCCATCCGAACCAGATGGTATTGTTAGAACAGGTGCCAAAATGAGTCTCCTCTTGAGCTCCTGGAAACTCTTCTCGCATTCCTCGCTCCATACAAATTTTGTATCTTTTCGAGTCAGCTGAGTTAACGGAGTAGCGATTCGAGAAAATCCTTCCATAAATCTCCGATAATAACCAGCTAAGCCCAGAAAGCTACGCACTTGGGTCACCAACTTTGGTTGCTCCCAACTTTGTATTGCTTCAATCTTCGCCGGGTCAACAGATACTCCATGTTTTGACACCACATGCCCAAGGAATGCTACTTCCTCAACGTGCCCAAGGAATGATACTTCCTCAAGCCAGAACTCGCATTTCTTCAGCTTGGCATATAACTTGTTATCACGAAGCCTTTGAAGTACCAGCTTCAAATGGTGCTCATGATCTTCACGACTTTTGGAATAAATGAGGATGTCATCAATAAATACAACAATGAACTGATCCAAATATTCCTTGAACACACGGTTCATCATATCCGTGAAAGCAGCAGGAGCATTAGTCAATCCAAAAGATATGACTAAGAATTTATAATGCCCGTACCGAGTTCTGAAGGCAATCTTTGGAATATCCTCAGTTTTAATCTTTAACTGATGATATCTAGAGCGAAGATTGTTATTTGAAAAGAATTATGCTCCTTGCAACTGGTCAAACAGGTCATCAATGCGAGGTAGCGGATACCTATTCTTGATGGTGACATGGTTTAATTCTCGGTAGTCAATACAAAGTCGCATACTCCCGTCTTTCTTCTTTATAAATAAAACAGGAACACCCCAAGGGGATGTACTAGGACGAATGAAATCGATGTCTAACAATTCCTGTAGTTGGACTTTTAACTCCTGAAGTTCAATAGGAGCCATTCGATATGGGGTTTTAGAAATGGGCTTTGTACTCGGTTCAAGATCAATAAAGAATTCAACTTCTCGTTCTGGGGGTAGAATAGGAAGTTCTTCCAGAAATACATCAGGAAATTCATTAACAACAGGAATAATATTTAAATCTGATGTGTTTTTGTTCAAGTCCATAATATGGGCTAAGAAAGCTTGACATCCATTTTTCAATAAACGAATAGCTTTATGGCTTGATACGACAGTGACTGATTTTAGTGGTTTAGTTGCTTGAATTCGTATAACAGGTTGGTGAGGAATATGAAAACTAACAACCTTACGAAAACAATCAATTTTGGCATGATGAGTGGTTAACCAATCAATTTCTAAAATCACATCAAATACAAGTATCTTTAAAGGGATAAGATCAACAGGTAATGTGATTGTGCCAACTTGGATCAAGAAAGATTTATAAACTGTAGATGTAACAAAGGTTTCACCCAATGGAGTTTCAACAGATAAGTTAAAGTCCAATTTCTCGAGTCAAGTTTAAACGTTGAGCAAAAAGGGGAGAGATAAAAGAATGGGTAGAACCGGTATCTAGTAAGGTATAAACTTCGCAAGAGTTCAAGATTAGCTTACCCGTGATCACCTCGTTCAGGTTTCTCGTGTTTTGGCCAGTCACGACAAACGCCCTTCCTTAAACCACCGACTTTGTTTTGTCCGTAGTCGTCTTTGGTGTCGCCGTCCTAGTTGGACTTGACTTCGCTACCGGACAAAATTGGGCTATGTGACCGTCTTTTCCACAATTGAATCACACCTTGGAAGGCTGTGAACAGTTTGGACTTATGTGTCCCTCATCTCCACATCTGTAGCATCTAACTGGCGGTCGTTCTCCTCCCCTAAAATTTGTTGTTGGTGTTGATGCTGCTGTTGATGTCTTCCCGTCATTGTTGAAACTCCTCTTTTTGAAATTTTCACTTGACTCACCTCTCCTATTATCATGGCCACGATTACCACCCGAGTGGTTACCGTTTTTGTCTATATTCTTCCTTCCTCGCTGGTTATCATCGCTCCGATGACTGCTATCATCGGTATGACCCTGGTTGTGGTCCCTCAGTTGAACATACTCATTATCACGCTCTAATAATTGAGCCCTGTATACAACATTTGAATATAAAGAAAATTTATGAGAGATAAGATATTGTTGAATCTCGGGTTTTATACCTCTCAGAAACATCCGCGTCATCGTTCCTCATTTTCTACCAAATAAGGTGTAAACTGGATAACTCCATGAACTTCATTTCGTCTTTGGGACACCGTCATGTTTTCTCATTTCGATCTAATAAACTCTACCTCCTTCATATGATGAATACTTTCGGGAAAATACATGTCATTGAGCAGTTTCGAAATTTTTCCCAAGACATGTTGAAGTGCGGTCAGTGCAGACGCTTCACAAATTCCCACCAAAGAATCGCCTCACCACGGAACATAAAGGTGGCGAATGGAACCTTCGTTTTCCGCAAATTTCAAGACATCGAATATCTTGGTCATTTGTTTAACCCACGATTCTGCCTTAATCGGATCGGGCTTTCCCCAGAAATCTGGTGGTCCCAACTCCTTGAACTGCTTGGCTGTGACAAACCGCGCGTTGCTATCATTTCCACCCGTATTTTGTACACGAGTCTCCCTCGTCTGATTTTGCATGAACTATCCCTATATTATGACCGACCAATAAATAAGCTTAGGTAGGACACACTAGCGAAGGATTTACTTGTCTCTCCCCTCCTAGTTCTATTCCCCGATCTCCGCCAGAGACTATATCCCTAAGCTCTGATACCAACTGTGATGCCCCCAAAATAGGTATACATCACCCATTCTGAGTCGCCCAATACATGGTACAGAAAACAACTACAACTTTATTATTACAATTGTTGTGCAAAATACGACAACACACACTGCGAGTTTAAATACAAATATTGTCTTCTAGACAATATCAACACTCAAATAAAGTCCTCATTACAATTATTGATGCACTATTTTACAAAATAGTGAGGACTACTAAAACAGCTATCTTGAATCATCACTCCATACCCCGGCTAGTCCCTGCTAAATTCTCACCTCCTGAGAAGAAAAATGGAATAAAAAGGAAAAGGGTGAGCTCAACTAGCCCAGTAAAGAATATTATGACTAAGATAATATATAAAAAATTATCATTAGTCTTCAATAGGGAAATATCCGATAGAATACAATAGACAACAAGTTTTAGATCAACAACTGCAGCGAAAACAACAATTCATTAGAAGAGTTAAGTAGAGAATGAAATCTACTATCATCTATGAATTTAAAAGTCCATCATCAATATTTTATCCCTGTAACATCAATCAATATACATCTTGAATCAAATATTCATCTTTGCACTACGGGCCAAAGATATTCATCGAGTAATCATTCATCTTTGCACTCTGGGCCAAAGATATTCATCAATATCACCATTAAGGACTGAGGATGATGAAAACATTTTAGAGAACGAATCCGGTGGAGACGTAAGGACAAATATTAGGGATTTAAGATTTTGGTTTATCCAAATTCAATAATACTCCATAATAACCAAGTGTGAAGTAGAATTCAAAAATAAAGATCAAAACATAGATACAATCAAAGATAGTAACCATAAAAGACATCTGGGACAAAAAAGAGAAAATTTTATTTTTTGATGAATAGTGCCGTATATGTGAATAGTAACCCCGACACAAAAAGGTAGAAATTTCACAATAAAATTTATATCAATATTTCAGCATAATGATATTGAAGAAAGTAATATCATTTACGAAGAAAATAACATCCCTTACCTCAAAGAAGCAGTACTTCGGAATGAAAGGTCGGATTGTGATGCTGAATGAAACTTGAACTGAATAGCAACTCTTAAAGTATCTAAATACTCACAAAATACGCTCGATAAAATAGAGAGAGAAAGAGAGAAAGCTTATGTTTCTGGTGTGATTTTTAATTCTAACCTAAGCACCTATTTATAGAAAAATTTTAGCACACTGAAGTAGACTTAACCTGTTACCTGATGGAATTACCTGCTACTATTGCCACCCACTACATTTGAAATAAAATTTGAGCACATTTCTCACCAACCAAAAGTGGGGCCCACTCAATTCTAGAATTTTCCACCAAAAATCATTTATAACATAATTTTCGAATCAGTCACCTCTTAAAATTCATAACAAATCATACATTCATTTTTAATGGTTCAAAATTTGTGGACATATACTCAACTTATATATGTATAACATATCTAAAAATCACAACGATCCAACGGTCGGATTAAAAATTATAACTCACGCAATATATCTCATGAACATTAATTTGATTTTTAATACCTCCATTCCGATAAAAATACTGATAAAACACCTCAACATTAATAGCCACATAAAATAAATATTTCCTTATCATATAAATCAATAAATAATTATTTACAAATAATATTCTGAGTAATCACAATAATGACAACGGTAGCTCCCGGAAGAGGGGATTTCAATAAGGATTTCTCTCTCACTGGCGTGCGATTAGGTGACCAAACCTCTCCTTAGACAGAAATTTCTAGTCATTACCAATAATGCTATCTAATAATATTATTCAAATAATATGAATTATTAATATGATAATGAGAAATCATCAGAGACAATTATTGAAACAACAATAATATAAAATATCAACGCAAAGAATTATTGAATCAATGAAATAAAATATTGAATAAATAATTACCGTAACAATTATTGAGTAAGTGCCTTCTTACGTAATAATCAATAATTCAAAAATAATGTAAATCTGCAAGTTATTCTTTGTGTAACCACGCAGACATCTTATATTTTAACCATCGAATTATTCCAATAGTGTTAATTCAGTAACAACTCACGTAGTTATTTATAAAACTCAAACTTGTCGTTTTCTTCATCCCAAGCGGTTATTACATTATGAGGCCCATGAATGGCATGCGTACCGTCAGATAAATATATATTTCCAGAAACAACAAGAATATTCCACGACCAAACGAATATTCCCCGACCAAAATGAATATTTTATAACCACTTGCTTACTTTATAAAATTTACACATTTCACCCATAACCAAAGTATTATATCAAATTAACTCCTTATTATTTCAAGATAATAAATAGAGAAAATTTAATTTTATTCATAATAAATTGAGGTCTTACATTAAATTATGCTATTAGTAAAATACATATAGCTATAACTAGAATACATAGAGCAATAATATGTTCAGTTATTAAAAAAAAGGTTAAAAACTAATTACTCTATTCGATAATATATTTATTAAAAAATTACAATAAAAACAATCGAAAAATCATCTTACCTAATTAAATTTATTACCATTGATAAATAATATTTTATTACTACTTAGACAATATAGTTTGATAAGGTTTATTTTTCTTCATAATTGAATTTGTTATTATTCTTAAAATGCAAGTGTAATTTTATTTCCATTATAATTATGATTTTATTATTATTTAAAAATATAATTTTAGAAACTAAAATTAAATAGATAATTTGGCCGGTACTCTATTTAAGCAATTTATAAAGAAGGATTAGTAAACATTCCTAACATTATCCTACCTAATATATAATCTGAGTTTAAACAAGATATATTACTACTTAAATAACATATATACTTTGAGAGGAAACTAAATTTTTAATAAAGATAATTATAGTTTTTATTTTAGTATATTTATGATATTAGAAGGAAACACAATTTTCTTACGAGGATTGTCTTTCCAAATATTAAATTGTTGTTATTATTTAAAATATATAAGTATAATAGACAACTTGGTTCATGCTCTTTTTTTTGTATGACATTAACAAAAAAATAAATTTCAAATTTAAAAATAAAAATAAGATCCAAACTAATGTAAACGTTTTAAAACAAAAGTTAAAACAATTCAGGTCAAATCCTGAGTTCGAAAACAAATCTCGGGTTAAATATTAAGTCTAAATCGAATCAAATTTATCCAAAGGATAAAAAGTATATGATTGAAGGTACTATCTCTAGCCATCCATCTTTCCATTGTGGGATAATATCACCCGAGCTTTCGTGAGTAGACTCTGATACCATATGAAATAACCCGGGTCAAATCCTGAGTCTGAAATAAATCTCGAGTCAAATCTTAAGTCCAAATCAAATCAAAAGGTCATAACTGAAGGTACTATTATTAGTAATTTTATTCTTTATATACATACAATTTTTTTTATCTTTCGATGTGGGACTGAAGTGTTACAAATGTATTTTTGTTTATGAAATATTAGATGTGGTAATTCAGAACTTTTTTTTCTATTTACTTAAACTTTAATTGCAAAAATATGATTACAACATTGTTTAATGAGGATAAATTAGGAACATTCTCTTATATCCTTAAGCTATAGAACCAATGATTGACTAACATAAAACTTAATGGAATACTATATTCACTATCTAGAATCATACTCCAAAATATTTAAAATATTTTCAAAATATGATAATTGTAGACACTCAAAATTTTGCATTCATGTTACTAACCATGTAGGAGGGCAGAATCATCTTTTATCTCCCAAAGACAATCTTAAGAGTCAAAATCATCAAATCAAATCCCGGAGACAATCCCGAGAGACCAAATCAAACCCCAGAGACAACCCCAGGAAATCAAATTCAAACCCCGGAAATAACCCCGAGAGATCAAATTCAACCCCAGAGACAACCATGGGAGATCAAATTCAAGCCTCGGTGATAACCCCGGAGATCAAATTCAAACCCTGGAGACAACCTTAGGAGATCAAATCCAACCCCGGAGACAGCCCGGGAGATCAAGTCCAAGCCTTGGAGATAACCCAGAAAAATCAAATATAACCCCAAAGATAACTCCGACAAATCAAATTAAACACGGTGATAACCATAGGAGATCAAATCAAACCCCAGAGATAACTCCAAGAGATCAAGTCCAACCCCGGAGACAACCCCGGGAGATCAAGCCAAAAGCCAGTAACAACCCCGAGAAACATCAGAGCAACTTCAAAGACAACCCTGAAGACTGTCAAAAGTCAAAAGCAGTTCATTGTCGAAGATAACCAAAAGAAAAGACAGCTACAATTGCATCAAGCTCGGAACACACTCGAGAAGGGCAAATTAGTAATTTTACTAATTTAACATTAATTTAGCCCAAATCACTATAAAAGAGGTCATGCAGAACCATAACATCAATCCCGAGTGAAAACAACACAAGGCAGCTCAACGGATGGACTGCGAAGACTCAAAGAACTGGTCATGGACCCATCTTCCTGGATTCAAAAAATGTCAAATCTCATTTCATTATGTAGCTCTCGTCAAGGGTTTTCCAGAAAGGTATATCACACTTCTATCGGATTTCCGGATTGAAAGTTATAAAGGTTCGAGCGAACAACACATTGGCCCGAGTGCACGTACTTTGAGACAAGGGGACCCACAGGGATCGGGCCCACCCGGGAAGCCGCAGGTAGACTCGCGGCTACTTTGGTCTATAAATAGACCCCCCATCAGCCAAAAAGAAAAAGAAAAAAAGAAAAAGAGAGAAAACTATGTCCATTTCAGCTCTTAACCCCTCATATAGTGTTCCAAACTTCAATATTCTTCTTTCTAAACACTTGTATACATATATTTTACAACATATCAAATTTTAACAGGTGAAAACTTAGTTTACTAACTTCAAAAGCGGTCTGAAACCTTCTTTGCAGCACATTGTAAGATTTTTTCAGATTTAAAGCTTTCTATCGCTTTAATATATATAGACTTTCATCGATTAGTTATGTCCGAATTGTCGATCCGTGACTTTTTTTCTGTTTAATATATATAAATATATATATAGACTTAAACCGAGCAGATTGAGCTGGATTGAATATCTCATGGCTTTTTTACTTGCTGTGTGTGTGTGTATATATATATATATATATATATATATATATATATATATATATATATATATATATATATATATTTGTCTATGTCTGTGTGTAAGACCCCAACTTTTTATGAATAAAGATTTAATTTTCTCTAAATATTATTTTGAATAGTAAGGTGTTGATTTGATATAATGTCATAATTATGGATGATATGTGCGAATTTTGCAAAGTAAGCAAGTTGACATAAAATATTCATTTGATCGGAGAATATTCTTTTTGTCGGAAAATATTCGTACGACGACGCAATCATTGGTGGACCACATAATGGAATAATTGTCGGATATAGAAAGCGACAGAAATAACCTTTTACCGTTAAACTGTTAAAATACCTGGTGATAAAAGTACAGTAATACGCGTGGTTGCACAGTAGCACACAGTATTTCACAAGTATATTTGATTATTGATTCTTACGTAAGAAGACACTCAATAATTGATATCGAAAAAATTGCATAGTCTTTCATATTATTGATGCAATAATTGTTACAGTGATAATTGAATAGTATTTTACATTATTGATTCAATAATTGTCACGACACAGTAACATCTGTGCAATATTTTATAATATTATTAGTTAGCATTATTGATAATGTCTAGAAAATTCTGTCGAGAAAAGGGTTAGGTTATATAATTGCACGCCAATAAGGATAATCCTTATCGAAAAGCCCCCTTTTTTCTGGGATTGATCTGGTTGTTAATATCGTGAGTTTATAATATTAATTGCGAATAATTATTATGTGGTGGATATTGGTTAAATTTTGATACAAATGAAGGAATTCAGCATAAAATATTTGTGAAAAGTTTGATATATTATATTCTCCGATAATATATTTATTTAAATATATTATTATAATATTATATTATAATTGTTTAATGTGATAATATAATAGTATAATTTTTATAATTTAAATGGTAATATTATTATAATAAATTTATGGTATAAGAATAAAATGAGGTGGAAGAGAGCAAATTGAATTTGGATTTCTTTTTAATAATTGTTAAATCTTTTAAAACATGTGAAATAAAGTGGGAGTTCTCATTTTGGTTTGGAACTCTTTATTTTCAAAACGTGTGTGCTGCAAATCAACTGTGTGCAAATTTTGTCAAAAGTGGTGTGCTAGCATTTTCCTATAAATAGGTTGTTTAGTTAAATAATGAAACTCACACTAGAATCAAAAAAATCCTCTCTATAATATTGAGCGTATTTCTTGTGAGTATAAGGATATTTTGAGTGTTTATAGTAGTGCAAGATTTCCTCAACATAATCTCTGTTATTCCGGTCAGAACTACTTTTCTACTAATGTAAAGGATATTATTTTTCTCGTAAAGGATGTTATTTTTTTTAATACTCGTAAATGATATTATTTCCTTCCATACTAGTAAGAAATATCATTTTCTTTCATACTCCATATTATGTAAGTGATATTATTTCATTTCATTTTACTATATTTAAACTTACTATGGTAAGTATTGCTTCTATAATTCCTGAAATGATTAAAAATTTCTTAAGTTTTGAGCTTCATCTAATATCATTTCACTGGAATATTAGTTTGAACTTTCATATTAAATTTTAATCTTTTCATGTTGGGGTACTATTCATCGGTACTATTCACAACATAATTTTATTTTATTTTTTGTCCAAATTATTTTTGATACATGAATATCATTCTTGAGTTTTACTCCATAATTAGTTATCATGTTGACAATTTGGACATTCTTGAACTCTGGATTATAAATTGAATCTCTAATATTTATCATTGATCTCACTTGATTGATTATTTATATCATTGTCATCATCCTCATACTTATATTGTGGTGAAAGTCATCTTTGGCCCGTAGTGCATAGATGGACTATTGATTGGTATGATTATGACCAATAATTGTGTATTGGTATAATCATGACCTGTAATGTTACAGACAAATGATGTGGTGAAAGTCCTTTTTGGCCCGTAGTACATAAATAATTTGTTGGTTTGAAACAATTATTGATTGGTGTTACAGGGATAAAATATTGATGATGGACTTTTAAATCATATAAGATAGTAAACATTATGCTCTACTTGAATCTTCTAATAGATTGCTATTTCCGCTACAGTTGTTGATCTAAAACTTGTTGTCTATTGTATTCTATATTAGATTTTTCTTTGGTGAGGACTAAGGATAATTTGTTCTACATTATCTTAGTCATAATATTGTTTACTGGGCTAGTTAAGCTTACCCTTTTCTTTCATTGTTCTATTCAGGAAATTAGAATATAGCTAGGACTAGTCAGGAAATGGAGTGATGGTTTAAAATGGTTGCTATAGTAGTTCTCACTATTCTATAAAATAGTATGATAATAATTGTAATGAGAAATCTATTTGAGTTTAGATATTGTCTACAAGATAATATTTGTATTAAAACTCACAACTTATATTTTGTCGTATTTTTCACGACAGTTAATAATTGTGTAAATTAAGTCGTATTTGATTTCTGTACAATGTATTTGGCAACTCGAAATGAGTTTTGTGGACCTATTTTGGGGACGTCACAATATATATATATATATATATATATATATATATATATATATATAAAGGCAGTAAAAGGCCACGAATTTAGCAATCCAGGTGAATTTAGCAATCCAGGTCAGACATATAAATATATATATATATATATATATATACTGTTTACTGCATTTGAATATTTATTTTAACTGCTCATTCAATGTAAATTCATAATATTTAAATCTGTGGACCAGATTTATCTAAATCTAGTCATAT
Organism: Panax ginseng; assembly: GCA_020205605.1. Lineage (NCBI taxonomy): Eukaryota > Viridiplantae > Streptophyta > Magnoliopsida > Apiales > Araliaceae > Panax > Panax ginseng. The sequence goes on from CM035149.1 coordinate 28,229,366, forward strand.
CTAACTTTTAATCGGTTCAAAGTTGTAAAACCAGAACCGTCGAGCTAGAATGACTAAGATTTATGTAAATCTAGTTTTCTTTCTAGTTTTTATCATGTGAGTCTAGGAGTCACGGGATCTAAGATCCAGCTAACGGATCTAGATCTGGTTCCCATAATGGACCATTTTCAGCTATACTGCTAGCTTGTAAATTATTTGCGGTATTTGGACATCCTTAGATGACTTTCATGCCCACAAGAAATCCGACACTTATATATATATTATTTTGTCGAAGATACTTTGTGTGACACCCCCAAAACAGGTATACATCACCCATCTTGAGTCGCCAAATACATGGTACAAAATACAAATACAAACTTAATTATACAAACGTCGTGTGATATACGACAAAACATATGCTATGAGTTTTAATACAAATATTGTCATCTAGACAATATCCACACTCAATGGAGTCCTCATTACATTTATTATCACACTATTTAACAGAATAGTGAGGACTACTAATGCTATCATCCGGATCGTCACTCCGTTTCCGACTCATCCCGCCTATATTCTCATTTTCAAGAAAGAAGTGAAAGAAAGAAAGGTGAGCCCAACTAGCCCGAAGAAGAAATATTATGACTAAGATAATGCGTAGACTAAATTATCATTCGCCTTCAACAATGTTCAGTGATAAATACAATAGACATCAAGTTTAATCAAGCGGAATAAAGAATCCATTAGAAGAGTCAAGTAGAGCATAATATCTACTATCTTCTATGATTTAAAATGTTTTCATCAATTTTTATCGCTGAGACTCAACTTATTAAATAAACCACATCATCGAATCATCCCTGCACTACGGGCCAAGGATATTCATTAAATCATCAATGGTCATGACTATACCGAAAATCCCTGGTCATAATCATACTAAAAATTGTCCATCAATGCACTACAGGCCACTGAGGACTTTTACCACATCATTTATAACATTAAAGGTCATGATTATACCGAATGATCCCTGGTCATAATCATACCAAGTCCATCTATGCACGTAAGCCAAAGATGACTTTCATCACAATATAAGCATGAGGATGATGACAATGATATAAATATTAATCAAACAAAAACAAGGATAAATATTAAAGACTTTAAATTTATCTAAATATTATCAATCACTTAATAAACTCATCATCTAATATTATTAATATTATAACAATATTTTAATCACTTCTTAAACTTATAATTTATTTTAATTGTTTACACTTTACCAAAATATGCATTTAATCATTCAAAAATATCATACTCATAAGATTTCATCACCAATGATCAAATCCCTCATCAAAAATCTGCATATACCCTATATAGGATTCCCAAGCCATAAAATCCTATTTTTCAATTTTGTTACTTCACATAACATATTTAATTCATTTACTCATAACTAGTTTATTTTCATGAAAAATACCAAATCAGTCCCAAAAATATTTCTTTTCAGAGATTTAGCATAATATAGTCCCATACTGAACATATATTTTTCTCGAAATTTGTAAAATTCATTTACTATTTTTTATATGGCCAAAACTGCCGAATATTTAGACATTTATCATAAATTGTACTTTTATCCAAAAATTCTGAAATTTACAGAGTATAATCCTGTTATATACATGTACTCCCAATAAAAATTTTACCAATTTTGGAGTTAACCACAAAGAGTTATAAGGGTTTACTTTTAAAATAGTCTTTTCCCATAAAATCCATAACTCTTAATCTATACATCCAAAAATTGTCATTTTTGGACACAATCTAGAAAACTCATAAAATTATCATTTCAATTTTTTTCAGAATTTTTGAGGATCAGAAAAATTATAAAACTGCCCCTGGCAGAAACACCTTTTGAATGAAAATACTATTCATATGAATACAAAGGATCATTCACCATGCATGCGGTAATCCACATGGACAGGTTATTCCAAAAGAATAATAAAAAATATAATAATAGAAGAATTCACCATGCATGCAATAGACTGCACAGACAGGTTATTCTCAACAGAATAATAAAGAATAGAACCGTGTCGTTCGTAGAAGCTGCCGCATGCATGGGATATTCCAATGAATAATAAAGAATGGAATAAATAACGAGAATTCAGGAATGCGATAGATCCTTGCAGACGGAGTTATTCCAACATAATAATAAAGAATGGAATAATGAGAAGAATTTCACCATGTATGCGGTATCAGATGTATAAAAGTTATTCCAAAATAATAATAAGGAATGGAATAACAATAGCTCTCTTCATGAATACGAAAGAAATAATATCCCTTACCTTAGAAGAAACTGGATATTGGAATAATGAGGTAGCAGACTTCTCTTCTTCTTTCTCTCTATAATAATGTGAATTAGTGAGAAATGAAGGAAGAATGAGCTTCTATTTATAGGAAAATATAGTATCGATAATTGCATGTTTTGGGGCTCAAAATATTACAGTATAATACCTTCAACTTTTGTTTCATTTTTAATTTAGTCCTGCAAGAATTATCAAACTTGCACCACTTCCCCTAATAGTAAATGTGACGCCCCCAAAATAGGTATACATCACCTATTCTGAGTCGCCACATATCACACTATAAAAATCAAATACAAACTTCATTTATACAACTGTTGAACTGTCGTATAGAATACGACCACAGTTAACTGTGAGTTTTAATACAAATGTATGTAACTCTCATGGTGCCTCGACCACAACCTTACAATGATATTTTACATAAAAGTATAGTCAAAAAGCCATTTTAGAAATTAAAATCTTTGGAAAGTGCTCAAGAAAACCTTTCGTACATGGGAGGCCATGCGTACAGGTTATGATAGATATCATATGTCCACGAAATTATCCTTGGTTGTTAATAGACCCCAAAGAAAAATGAGAAGATTACTATTATCTTCTTTCCAATGGTGAGTTTTCTCTTGACATATAACTATCTCCACTTTGCTCTCCAGTGAAAATTATATTTCAAATAAACTCCAAGATCATATAGGTAGTGCTTTCGTAGATATACTCAAAGAAGTGGATGTGCACAACCCCTGTCTTATGATAACACGAGGTTGTATGTCATTAGACATCTTGTATGATAGTGGCAAAACACCCTTCCAAAGTTGGGTTCACCTCACCCAATTCGGTTCACCAAAATTAAATATCAAATGACGTATACAATACGACATGCTTATCTAAAGTTCTCAATAAAATTATTTTCATACTATTTAGGAGAACCTCAATGACTATAGACCACCGTTCTATTCTCCTGTTACCCCGGCTCAATGAAAGCTACACTCTTATTACACGAAAGGAATTGTGAAGCAAAAGGGTGAGCACAACTAGCCCGATAAAGAATATCATGGCTAAAGATAATTTACATCATCAATAGCCTTCATCAGTAATAAATCAGAGATTTAGAACATATGGTAGATGATAAAACTTTTCAACCATAGTTGCGGTTGTGACACCCCAAAATAGGTCTACATCCCCCATTACGAGTTGTCGATACGAGTGCGAAACAACTACAACTTTATTATTACAATAGTAAAGCTGTGAGTTTAAATACGAGATATTGCCATCAGACAATATCCACATACAAATAAATCCTCATCATAATTATTGATACATTATTTTACAACAATGGTGAGGACTACTAAACAACTCTCCCTAGAACTTTCATTCCATACCCCAGGCTCGTACTTGCTATATTCTCGCCTCACGAGAAGAAAAAATGGAACAAAAAGGAAAAGGGTGAGCTCGACTAGCCCGAAAGAAGAATATTATGACTAAGATAATATACAACAAAATTATCGTTAGTCTTCAACAGGAAAAATATAATAGAATACAATAGACAACAAGTTTTAAATCAATATTCACAGTGAAATAATAATTCATTAGAAGAGTTAAGTAGAGAATGCAAACTACTATCTTACATGTATGAATTTTAAAGTTCATCGTCTATTTTATCCCTGTAACATCAATCAATATATATCTGGGATCAAATATTCATCCTTGCACTACAGGCCAAGGACATTCACCAGTTGGTCATGTTCATCTAAACACCTGTTCATCTTTGCACTACGGCCAAAGATATTCATCAAAAATCATTCATCTTTGCACTACGGGCCAAAGATATTCATCAGAAATCATTCATCTTTGCACTACTGGCCAAAGATATTCATCATAAATCATTCATCTTTGCACTACAGGCCAAAGATATTCAATAATATCATCATTTAAGACTGAGGATGATGAAAAATATTTTTAAAAAAAACGAATCCAGTGAATCAAAATGACAAGGATTAAGGATTAAGGATTCGTACTTTGTTTTATCCACGTCCAAAAATACCTCAAAAATAATCATAGTGGCGTAAAATTCAAGAATGATCAAAACATGGATACAATCAAAGCTAGTATCCACAATAGATATTTTGGACGAAAAGAAAATTTTTTTATTTTTCGATGAATAGTGCCGTATTCGTGAATAAGGTCGTATCGTGAATAGTCTTGAGTATCGTGAATAGTAACCGACACCAAAAGTTCCAAATTTGATAAAACTTCCAACCAATATTTGGCATAATGATATTGAAGAAATAATATCATTTTTCGAATAAAATAACATCCCTTACCTCGAAAGATCAAGATTCTTAGCTGGAATCTTTGGATATAGACTATATCTTGAACTTTTCACCGTATAGCAATACTCAAAGTATACTCAAAATACTCACAAGAATACGCTCGATAATATAGAGAGAAAACTTGATTTCGGTGTGATTTTCAATTCTAACTAAGCACTTTATTTATAGGAAATTGCTTAGAACACCAAAGTTAGAAAATTTAATAAAATATTAATATTTATAAAAATATTATCGTATTCTTTGAAATCTGAATCTCAGCAATTCACACATGCCAACCTTCTAGAAGAAAATAAAAAAACGTTTTTCTAATTTAAAATAATTTAAACTTCCAAAATTAATTATTTGAACTTGAACTTCAATAATTCACAATAAATAGCCCTTTTATCAGAAAATTTGAATCTCATGAGTTTTTATAGGAAATCCAATTCTCTACAACTTTGCAGAAGAAAGTTTTTCTAAATTCCCAACAGAAATTGACCGAAATCCATAAGCGGGTGATTTTAGAATTTATAATCAAATTTCGATCAATAAATGGGGTCCACCGAGCATGTTTAACATGTTTTAAACATTTATTGCAACAAAAATACTCTTCCTCCTCGTATACTCATATATCCCACGATCGTTGTAAAAATATCACCATTATTATATTATTAAAATATAATAATATATATTTAAATGAATTATTTTATCGAAAAAGATAAAATTTCAATTTTCAACAATTGTCACATTAAAAATTTTCTCCATCTATATCCACATAAAATCAATATTTTCCTCATCATATGAATCAATAATTAATTATTCACAAATAATATTACGAGAATCACAATATTGACAACCGAGGCGGTTCTCAGGAAGAGGGGCTTTCAATAAGAATTTCTCCTTCTTGGCGGCATGCAATTAGGTGACCAAACCTCTCCTTAGACAGAACTTTCTAGACATTGCCAATAATGTTATCTAATAATATTATTGAGATAATATGAATTATTGTTTCGACAATGAAAAATCTTGTGTAATGACAATTATTAAAACAACAAAGAATATAAAATATCAACGCAAAGAATTATTGAATCAATAAAATAAAACCTTTGAGCGATTAATTATCGTAACCATTATTGAGTAGTGCCTTATTACGTAAGAGTCAATAATTTGTGCAATACCGTGCTACCGCTCAACAACGCAGACATCGTGTTTTAACCACCACGGGTATTCCAACAAATGTAAAGCAGTAACAACTACGTAGTTATTTTTAAACAATTTATATTTGTCATTTTCTTCCTCCAATCGCTTTTTCGTTATGGGGCCTACACACGGTCGCTGCGCCGTCATGCGAATATTCCGACAAGCGATCTGAATATTCCACGACCAAACGAATATTCCCTGAAACAACAATGAATATTTTATAACCACTTGCTTATTTTGAAATATTTGCGTATTTTACCCGTAATTATCCACATTAATCACATCAACCCTTACTATTTCAAAATAATAATTAGAGGAAATTAAATTTCATTTATTAATTATTTGGGATCTTACAACCTCCCTCCTTATGAAATTTCGTCCTCGAAATTGGACGTGACGTATACTGTGTGTTTGAAAAGATGAGGATACCTCGCTTTCATTTCGTTTCCAACTCCCGGTCATTTCCTCTATAGCATGGTTTCTCCATAAGACTTTAACTTGTGGTATGACCTTCGTATGCGTAGGGACATGCTCCTTCCTATCCAAGATCTTGACAGTACTTCCTCACACGTTAAGTCTTCTCTATCTCGTCCGGTTCTAACTCAATAACGTGATTCGGGTCTTTCACATTTTCTGAAATACGGATATGTGAAACACATTATGAACACGAGACATACTTGGAGGTAAGCGCGAGTCTATAGGCTACATTTCCTACTTCGGTCAAGAATTTGAAATGGACCAATAAATCGTGGATTGAGCTTTCCTCTCTTCCCGAATCTTGTAACTCCCTTCCATGGGGTAACACGCAACAATACATGATCCCCTATACTAAATTCCACATCCTTTCGATGAAGATCCGCATAACTCTTTTGTCGATCTTGTGCTTGGTTTGTATCGTTGTCGAATCATTTGGATCTTTTCGGTGATCATACGTCTTAACTTTCGGGTCCCAACAATGTTGCTTCACCCACCTCATCCCAACATATTGGAGAAGCGACACTTTCGTCCATATAATGCTTGAATGGGGCCACACCTATACTTGCTCGATAAGCTGTTGTTGTAGGAGAATTCCACCAATGGTAAATACTTATACCAACGCCGCCTTGAAGTCAGGACACGAGTCTTAATAAATCTTCAAGAGTTTGAATAGTCCTCTCGATTGTCCGTCTGGTTTGAGGATGGTATGCGAATCGAATCTTAAATCCGCACTCCATAGCTTTTTGCAAGCTAACCCAAAATCTTGAAGTGAATCTTGGGTCACGATCCAAACTATGGATCTTGGCATGCCATGCAATCTCACAATCTCATTTACGTACATTTGAGCAAAGGCGTTCAAGGAATAAGTCTCCGTGATTGGCAAGAAATGAAGCGGACTTGGTTAATCTATCAACAATAACCCAAATAGCATTTATGCCTTGAGAAACCGTGGAAGTCCCGTGCTTGAAATCCATGGTAATGTGTTCCCACTTCCATTTCGGAATCTCAAGTGGTTGCAATGGTCCTTAGGCACTTGATGCTCGCCTTTACACGTTGACAAGTTAAACATGTTGAGATAAACTTTGCAATCTCTCTTCATATTGTTCCACTAAAATGTATGTCGAAGATCACGATACATTTTAGTACTTCCCGAATGGATTGCAAATGGTGTATTGTGCCTCCATCATAATCTTGTACTTCAAATCAAAATCGTTAGGAACACAAAGTGCAGAGTGGACTCAAGTATTCCTTCTTCATCAATTCTCGCTTAGGAATAGCTCCTTCTTGTACTTTCTTCTTCATATGCATCATTTCAAGATTCGGTGGCTGAAAGCAACCTTAACTTTTTCTATTAAAGTTGGCTCTATGCGTATATTTGTCATCATCGCACTCGTTCCTCGCATATGATCTTCTACTCAATGCGTACCTACCACGTTCGCTTTTCGAGGATGGTATTGAATAGTGTGGTCGTAGTCTTTCAATAGCTCGAGCCAACGTCATTGCCGCATGTTAAGTTCTTTTGAGTGAAGAAATATTTAAGGCTTTTATGGTGCGAATATATCTCCACTTTCTCTCCATATAGATAGTGCCTCCGGATCTTTAAGCAAAACGATTGGGCACGCTAACTCTAGATCATGAGTAGGATAATTCCTCTCATATTCTTTAAGTTGTCGCGAGGCATAAGGCTATGACTTTCCCACGTTGCATGAGAACACATCCTAACCCTTTGCCAGAAGCATCATTTGTAGATAACAAATCCATCCGAACCGGATGGTATTGTTAGAACAGTCTTAGAAATAAGTCTCCTTTTAAGCTCTTGGAAACTCTTCTCGCACTCTTCGCTCTAAGCGAATTTTGTATCCTTCCGAGTTAGATGAGTTATCGGAGTAGCGATTCGAGAAAACCCTTCCACGAATCTCCGATAATAACCAATTTAAGCCAAAAAGCTACGTACTTGATCACGAGACTTGGTTGCTCTAACTTTGTATTGCTTCAATCTTGGCATAGGGTCAATGATACTCCATGTTTTGACACCACATGCCCAAGAAATGCTACTTCCTCAAGCCGTAACTCGCATTTCTTTAACTTGGCATAAAGCTTGTTTTCACGAAGCCTTTGGAGTACCGACTTCAAATGGTGCTCATGATCTTCACGGCTTTTGGAATATATGAGGATGTCATCAATAAAGACAACAACGAATCGATCCAAATACTCTTTGAATACTCGGTTCATCATATCCATGAAAGCCGCAGGAGCATTAGTCAATCCGAAAGACATAACTAAGAATTCATAATGCGTCATCGAAGTCTAAAAAGCGGTCTTTGGAATATCCTCGATTCTAATCGTCGGTGATGATATCCGTAAGCGAAGATCGATTTTTGAAAAGAATTGTGCTCCTTGCATTTGGTCAAACAAGTCATCAATACGAGGTAGAGGATACCTATTCTTGATAATGACATGGTTCAATTCCCGATAGTCAATACAAAGTCGCATACTCCCGTCTTTCTTCTTTACAAATAAAGCAGAGCACCCCAAGGAGATGTACTAGGACGAATGAAACCAATGTCCAACAACTCCTCGTAGTTGGACCTTTAACTCTCGAAGTTCAATAGGAGCCATTCGATATGGGGTTTTAGAAATGGGCTTTATACCGGGTTCAAGGTCAATAAAGAATTCAACTTCACGTTACGGGGGGTGAGGCGAGAAGTTCTTGAAATCGTCGGGAAAGTTAATAACAACGGGAATATTATTCAATTTTGGCGTGTCTTTATTCAAATCCATAACATGGGCTAAGAAAGCTTGACATCCGCTTTTTAATAAACGAATAGCTTTATGATTAGATATGACAAAGTGATTGATTTTAATGGTTTAGTTGCTTGAATTGAACAACAAGGTTGTTTAGGAATATGAAAGCTAACAACCTTACTGAAAACAATCAATTTTGGCATGATGAGTAGTTAACCAATCAATCCCTAAAATCACATCAAAAGCAAGTATCTTTAAAGAGATAAGGTCAATGGGGGTAAGATAAGGGTGCCAACATGGATTAGACAAGATTTATAAGCAGTGGATGTGATGAAAGTTTCTCTAACGGAGTTTCCACGAGATAGCTCAAAGTCTAATTTCTCCGAGTCAAGTTTAAGCGTTGAGCACAAGCGGAGAGATAAATGAATGGGTAAGACTTATCTAGTAAAGTATAAACTTCACAAGAATTTATAAATAGCTTACCCGTGATCACCTCGTTTGGGTTCCTCGCATTTTGACCGATCCACAACAAACGCTTCTTCCAGAACCGATTGACTTTGACTTTTTCGGGACGATCTTTTGAGTCACCGTCCCCATTGAACTAGGTTTCGCTACGTGCAATCTCGGCGATATGTCCTTCCTTTCCACAATTATAGCATACAGGCTAGCCGTGGGCGTTTTTGGTGATATGTCCTCTTTTCCACATTTATAGCATATAATGGGTGGTGGTCGTTCTCCTCCCTTGGAACCGATTCTTCTTTGTAATGTCGTCTTCACATGGTCGTTGTTGAATCTCCTCTTTTTAAAATCTCCTCGACTCGCTTCTTCTATTTTCATGGCCATGATTACCACCGGAGTGGTTACCATTTTTTCGCCTTTTTCTTTCTCCATTGATTATTGTTGTTTTGTTGATCGCTATCTCCCGGTATGATCCTCGATTGTGGTACCTCGGTTGGCCGTACTCGTTATCTCGCTTCTAACAATTGAGCCCTATTAACAACATCTGAATAGAGAGAAAATTTATGAGAGATGAGATGAATCTTGGCGTATCACGGTTTCAAACCTCTCGAAACATCCAGCGTCATCGTTCCTCATTCTCCACCAAATGAGGTGCAAACACTGGATAACTCGCAAATTTCGCCTCGTCTTTGAGACAAAATCATGTTGTTTCGCTTCTCGATCTAATAAACTCCACTTCCTTCATATGCGAACACTTTCGGAAAGTATTTGTCATTAAATAGTTCTCAAACGTCTCCCAAGACATCTTTGGCCGTGGTTTGGATGGATGCGCTTCATGACTCCCACCGATGAGTCGCCTCGCCACGGAACATAAAGGTGGCGAATGGAACCTTCTGTTCTCTGTGCATCCCAAGACATCGAATATCTTGGTAATTTGCTTGACCCATGTTTTACGCCATGATCGGATCGGCTTTCCCTTAAATTCGGTGGTCTCAACTCTTTGAAGCGCTTATGCTGTGACAACCCGTGAATTGCTATCATTTCCTCCTATGTTTTGAACACGAGTCTCCTCGTCGATTTTGCATGAAGCGCAAAAAGCTTCTAAATATCACCTCGTTCATCATACGCTTTCGGTGGTGTTGTTCACGGGAGGAACATTGCCAGGACTGTTGCCACGTTCTCCTCGTTGGTGAGTACTGAGCGTCTCCACGGCCTCATTTCCATTGTTAATATTCTCGGTCGACATTCTCAAATCTTTGTCATAAAACAAGGGTTAATTAAGGAAATCAATATATCACATAATATCCCTATATCTTGACCAACTATCAAATAAGCTTAGGTAGGACACCACTAGCGAAGGATTTACTCGTCTCTCTCCCTCCTAGTTCTATTCCCGATCTCGCATGAGAGATCATATCCCTAGCTACGATACCAAGCGTGACACCCCCAAAATAGGTCTACATCCCCATTACGAGTTGTCATACGATGCATGCGAAACAACTACAACTTTATTATTACAATAGTAAAGCGTGAGTTTAAATCTGAGATATTGCCATCTAGACAATATCCACATACAAATAAATCCTCATCATAATTATTGATACATTATTTTACAACAATGGTGAGGACTACTAAACAACTCTCCTAGAACTTTCATTCCATACCCAGACTGCATCTTGCTTATATTCTCGCCTCACGAGAAGAAAAATGGAACAAAAAGGAAAAGGGTGAGCTCGACTAGCCCATAAAGAATATTATGACTAAGATAATATACAACAAAATTATCGTTAGTCTTCAACGAGGAAAAATATAATAGAATACAATAGACATGACAAGTTTTAAATCAATATTCGCGGGTGAAATAATAATTCATTAGAAGAGTTAAGTAGAGAATGCAAACTACTATCTTCTATGTATGAATTTTAAAGTTCATCGTCTATTTTTATCCTGTAACATCAATCAATATATATACGGGATCAAATATTCATCCTTGCACTTCTGAGCCGAGGACATTCACCGATTAGTCGTGTTCATCTAAACACGTGTTCATCTTTGCACTACGGGCCAAAGATATTCATCAAAAATCATTCATCTTTGCCTTTATGGGCCAAAGATATTCATCGAAATCATTCATCTTTGCACTCTTGGCCAAAGATATTCATCATAAATCATTCATCTTTGCACTACTGGGCCAAAGATATTCAATAATATCATCATTTAAGGCGAGGATGATGAAAATATTTTTAAAAAAAGCGAATCCGGTGAATCAAAATGATGAGGATTAAGGATTAAGGATTAGTACTTTGTTTTATCACGTCCAAAAATACCTCAAAAATAATCATAGTGGCGTAAAATTCAAGAATGATCAAAACATGGATACAATCAAAGCTAGTATCCTGATAGATATTTTGGACGAAAAGAAAAAATTTTATTTTTCGATGAATAATTGTCGTGATTCGTGAATAGTGTTGTATCGTGAATAGTAACCCGACACCATAAGTTCCAAATTTGATAAAACTTCCAACCAATATTTTGGCATAATGATATTGAAGAAATAATATCATTTTTCGAATAAAATAACATCCCTTACCTCGAAAGATCGAGTCTTAACAAGCGGAATCTTTGGATATAGACTATATCTTGAACTTTCACCGTATAGCAATACTCAAAGTATACTCAAAATACTCACAAGAATAAACTCGATAATATAGAGAGAAAACTTGATTTACGGTGTGATTTTCAATTCTAACCCAAGCACCTATTTATAGGAAATTGCTTAGAACACCAAAAGCAGAAAATTTAATAAAATATTAATATTTATAAAAATATTATCGTATTCTTTGAAATCTGAATCTCAGCAATTCACACATGCCAACCTTCTAGAAGAAAATAAAAAAATGTTTTTCTAATTTAAAATAATTTAAACTTCCAAAATTAATTATTTGAAGCTTGAACTTCAATAATTCACAATAAATAGCCCTTTTATCAGAAAATTCGAATCTCGCATGAGTTTTTATAGAAATCCAATTCTCTACAACTTTGCAGAAGAAAGTTTTTCTAAATTCCCAACAGAAATTGACCGAAATCCATAAGCGGGTGATTTTAGAGGCTATAATCAAATTTCGATCGATAAATGGGGTCCATGAGCATGTTTAACATGTTTTAAACATTTATTGCAACAAAAATACTCTTCCTCCTCGTATACTCATATATCCCCCGATTCGTTGTAAAAATATCACCATTATTATATTATTAAAATATAATAATATATAATTAAATGAATTATTTTATCGGAAAAAGATAAAATTTCAATTTTCAACAATTGTCACATTAAAAATTTTCTCCATCTATATCCACATAAAATCAATATTTTCCTCATCATATGAATCAATAATTAATTATTCACAAATAATATTACTGAGAATCACAATATATTGACAACAGGCGGTTCAGGAAAGGGGGCTTTCAATAAGAATTTCTCTCTTCTTGGTAGCCTTGATTAGGTGACCAAACCTCTTCTTAGACAGAACTTTCTAGACATTGCCAATAATGTTATCTAATAATATTATTCGAGATAATATGAATTATTGTTTGACGATGAAAAATCTTGTGTAATGACAATTATTAAAACAATGACAATATAAAATATCAACGCAAACAATTATTGAATCAATAAAATAAAACCTTTGAGCGATAATTATCGTAACCATTATTGAGTAGTGCCTTATTACGTAAGAGTCGATAATTGGTGCAATACCATATCTTCTGGATTCAACAACGGCGTATTCTTCGTGTTTTAACCACCGGGTATTCCAACGATTAAAGCAGTAACAACTACTGTAGTTATTTTTAAACAACTTATATTTGTCATTTTCTTCCTCCAATCGCTTTTCGTTATGGGGCCCACACATGGGCATTGCGTTGCAGTAAATGCGAATATTCCCAAGCGATCTGAATATTCCACGACCAAAACGAATATTCCCAAACAACAATGAATATTTTATAACCACTTGCTTATTTTGAAATATTTTGCGTATTTTTACGTAATATCCACATTAATCACATCAACCCTTACTATTTCAAAATAATAATTAGAGGAAATTAAATTTCATTTATTAATTATTTGGGATCTTCTGAATGAACGAAGCAATCCATTAGAAGAGTCAAATAGACCATCGGATCTATTATTTTCTCTATGTTAAAAGTTCACAGATAATGTTTTATCCTGTAACATCAATCAACAATTTCATCCCACAAGCATATGAATAATTCATAATCATAATTGTGATTCTAAATTCTCTTCTCACCGGAGACGAAGATAATTTTCATCACCTATCTTCACTGAAACATCAAAAATCATGGTTATATCAAATCACAATTTCTGCTCATAATCATACTAATAAATTCATCTTTGCACTACGACCAAAGATATTCATTAACAATTCATCTTTGCACTACAGGCCAAAGACATACAATTGTATTTTAGAAGAGTCAAGTAGAGCATGATATCTATTATCTTTTACTTAATTAAAATTTATTATCAATATTTTATCATTTGAGACTCAAACAATAAATAATCCACATCATCGAATCACCCCTGCACTACGGTCAAGGATATTCGTTAATATCACATCCATGAATTAATATTTCATTGCTGAGACTCAGTTCAATAATTAATCCATATCATCGAATCATCCATGTACTACAGGCTAAAGATATTCGTTAATATCACGACCACAAATTATCTATGAACTACGGGCCAAAGATAATCGTGTTTTCATCAACGATCCTGATCATGCCATAAAACAATTCATCTTTGCACCCTTGGACGAAGAGAATCCATAACCATAATCATACTAAAAATTGTCCATCAATGCACTACGGGCCAATGAGGACTTTTACCACATCATTTGTAACATTACGGTCATGATTATACCGAATAATTCCTAGTCATAATCATACCAAGTCCATCTATACACTACAGGCCACAGATGACTTTCATCGTAATATAAGCATGAGAATAATGACAATGATATAAAGAATCAATCAAATGAGATAAATGATAAATATTAAATATTTATAATACAATTTATCCAGCGTTCAATAATAATCAAATGTTATTAATCACTTAATAATCTCATAATCTAATATCATTAATATTATAATAATATTTTAATCATTTCTTCAACTTATAAACAATTTATTTCAATTGTTTACACTTTATCAAATAATGCATTTAATCATTCAAAAATGCCATACTCATAAGATTTCATCATCAATGATCAAATCCCCCATCAAAAATCTACATATACCCTATATAGGATTCCCAAGCCATAAAATCCTATTTTCCAATTTTATAACTTCACATAACATATAATTCATTTACTCATAATTAGTTCATTTTCATGAAAAATATCAAATCAGTCCCAAAAATATTTCTTTTCTGGGATTTAGCAGAATATAGTCCCATATTGAACATATATTTTTCTCTGAATTTTTAAAATTCATTTACTATTTTTTATATGGCTAAAACTGCCGAATATTTAGACATTTATCATAAATTGTACTTTTGTCCAAAAATTTTAAAATTTACAGGATATACTCTTGTTATATACATGTACTCCCAATAAAAATTTTACCAATTTTGGAGTTAACCACAAGGAGTTATAAGGGTTTACTTTTAAAATAGTCTTTTCCTATAAAATTCATAACTCCTAATCTATACATTAAAAATCGTCATTTTTGGACACAATCTAGAAAACTCATCAAATTATCATTTTAAATTTTTCCAGAATTTTTAAGGGTCAGAAAAATTATGAAACTGCCCCTGGAAGAAACCCCTTTTTGAATGAAAATACTATTCATATGAATACGAAGAATCATTCACCATGCATGCGGTAATCCACATAGACAGGTTATTCCAACAGAATAATAAAGAATGGAATAACAGAAGAATTTACCATACATGGGATGGCCGCATGAACGAGTTATTCCCAACGAATAATAAAGAATGGAATAACAACGAATTCACCATGCATGCGATAGGCCGCATGCAGACGGAGTTATTCCAACAAAATAATAAAGAATGAAACCGGTCGTAAAGAAGCGCATAAGCAGGATATTAAATGAGAATAATAAAGAATGGAATAACAAAAGAATTTTACCATGTTTACGGTAGTCCGCGTATACAGGTTATTCCAACAGAATAATAGATAATGGAATAACAAAAGCTCTCTTCATGAATACAAAAGAGATAATACGCCTTACGAGTACAACAAATAATATCCCTTACCTAAGAAATAAGAGTATTCTGACTGGTAGGGCGAGGATATTCTTGAAGAAAATTTGCACAATTTTCTACGCTCAAAGCTTTCTTAAACTCTAGAGAAATACGCTCAAGATTATAGAAGAAGAATTCTCTGAACTTCTGGTGTGATTTTTAATTCTAACTAAACATCCTATTTATAGGAGAATGGAAAGGATACTATGCTGCATTATGCAATAAAATATAATATATTCTATTTATAAAATATATATTTATATATTTTATTTAAAATCTAATAAAATGAATTACTTTATAAAAGTATTACATTTTATATAAAAAAATTTACTATGAAACACTACGCGAGCCTTATGCAAACACTTATGCATAATAGAATATAATATATTCTATTTATAATCTAATAAAACAAATAACTTTATAAAAGTATTACATTTTTATATAAAAAGATTTTACTATGCAAACACTATGCATAATAAAATATAATATATTCTATTTATAATCAAATAAAACAAAATTTTATAAAAAGTATTCTATTTTATATAAAAAGTTTTCTATTTTATTACATTTATAATAATAATAAAACAAATTTTATCACAATTATTATAATTCACAATATTAATCGATTGTGTCGTTCCCGAGGAAAGAGGGCTTTCAATAAGAATTTCTCCTATTGACGCTTGATTAGGTGACCAAACCTCTCCTTGGCAAAACTTTGAACACAGATTAATATTGTAAATAATAATATTAATAACCCGTCGTCTTAATTATTGATTTAATAATATATTAAATATCGACAATAATTGAATCAAATAACGTGAGATCTTGCAAAGAATTATCGTAGCCATAATTGAACAAAAGCGAGTGACTTCTCACGTAAGCATTAATAATCAATACTGCTGGTGTGCTACTATGCAACCACGCCATTCATCTTGTACTTTACTGAGAGTAGTTCAGCAGGTTTTAACGGTAAAACTTTCGTAGTTATTTTATAAAAATATTTTTGTTGTTTTTTCAATCGATAATAATTACATTGTGGGGTCCATCAATGATTGTACCGTCGTACGGATATTCCCCGACAAAAAGAATATTTTATATCAAGTTGCTTACTTTGCAAAATTTTCACATATTACCCTTAACTTTAAACTTTTATTAATTTAACTATTTACCAAAATAGAAAAATTGAATATTTTTATTTCATAAAATTCAGGGTCTCACAGTAAATAATGTGAATCAATAGTTCAATCATGTGAATCAATAGTTGTAATCATTTGAAAATACGAATTATAGTATAGTACCTCCATCTATACCTCTATTTTTAACTTAGTCATGCAAGTATTATCATTCTTGCACCAACTCCCCTAATAGTACATGAATGTGATTCAATAGTACACTTATGTGAACAAATAGTTATATAAGCATGTGAATTAGTAGCAATTAATTGCTCATTTATCTGATTAATTACCTGATTTATCAATATAACCCCCAGACATCAATTATCATTGGAATAGATGTCGATTTTTACTAACACTAATAATTTCAACACAATGGAACTATCAAATTCATCTTTAATCAACACGAACTTATTCATCATTAATATTATAACTCACAATATTTGACAACCGTGTCGTTCTATGAAAGAGGAGCTTTCAGATAAGGATTTCTCCTTATTGGTAGCAATTAGATGACCAAACCTCTCCTTCCTCGATGAACTTCTAGACATTGTAAATATTACAATTTAATAATATGAATAACTTTGTCGTCTCAATTATTGATTTAATAATATAACATATTATCGATGATAATCTTGTGATAATAATTGAATCAATAGTATGAGAGATATGATGCGATAATTCTTGTAGCAATAATTGAATATAATGAGTGACTTCTTACGTAAAGCATCAATAATCAATACTGGAGTGTACTCTTATGCAACACGACGCAGCGTATTCTTGTTGTGACTCCCCCAAAAATAGGTATACATCACCCATCTTGAGTTGCCAAATACATGGTATACAGAATACAAATACAATCTTTAATATACAACAAGAGAAGTTTGTGAATTTTAATATAAATATTGTCTTCAGACAATATCCACTCTCGAGAATAAGTCCTCATTACATTTATTGTCACTTTATTTAACGAATAGTGAGGACTACTAATCTTATCATCCGGACTATATCAATCATTTCCAGACTCGTCCCCACTATATTCTCATTTCAAGAGAAGAAAAGTGGAGGAAAAGGTGAGCTCAACTAGCCCGAGAAGAAATATTATGACTAAGATAATATAGAATAAATTATCATTAGTCTTCAACAATGTTAAAGCGATAAAATACAATAGACATCAAGTTTAAGCTGCAATGAGGAACAAACAATCCATTAAAAGAGTCAGTAGAGAATAAAATCTATTATCTTTTATGATTTAAAAAGGTTTTCATCACTTTTATTCTTTGAGACTAGAAGCAATAAATAATAAACATCATCCCTACACTACGACTAAGGATATTCATTAGTATCACGATCACAAATTATCCATGCACTACGGGCCAAAGATATTCGTGTATTAATCGACGGTCCTAATCATGCCATAAAATAATTCATCTTTGCTCCTTGGTAGAAGAGAATCCATAGCCATAATCATACCAAACTTTGTCCATCAATGCACCACGGGCCGATGAGGACTTTTTCCACATCATTTGTAATATTACGGTCAGCGATTATGCAAGAATAATCCTCAGTCATAATCATATCAAGTCCATCTATGCACTACAGGCCACAGATGACTTTCAACAAAATATAAACATGAGGATGATGACAATGATATAAGAATTCAATAAAACAAGTTCAAGAATTAATTTATTCAGGAACTAATAACGTCCAAATTGTCAACATGATACTTCTTTGTAGAGTAAAATTCAAGAATGCTCAGAAGAATATTTTCACAAAAAGATACTGGATGAAGCGCAAATATCAAGGATATTTCACTAATTTCAAGGAGTATAGAAGTCAAAACTTTAACCAACTGAGTACAATAAAGAATGGAATAATAAAAGAAATCACCATGCATGCGGTACTTCGCATAGACAGGTTATTCCAACAGAATAATAAATAACGGAACCAGGTCAGGCGTAACACGCACCGACATGATATTTCAACAAAATAATAAAGAATAGAATAACAACAGAAATCATCATGCATGCGGTATTTAGATAGGCGAGTTATTCAAGCGAATAATAAATAAATGAAATCAGTCGCGTAAAATGCACGACATGGATATTCCAATGAATAATAAAAAGGCGGAACCAGTCCTGCGTAAAAGCGCCTGACAGGATATTCCAATGAATAATAAAAAGCGGAACGAGTCGGTAGTAAAAAAGCGCATGACAGGATGTTCCAAATGAATAATAAAGAATGAAATAACAATGAAATCATCAAGTATAGGGTGATCAGCGTAGATACAAAGGTTATTCAAATGAATAATAAAGAATGGAATAACAGAAGTTCTTTTCATGAATATGAAGAAAAAAAATACCCCTTACGAGTACAACAAATAATATCCCTTACCTTTGAAAGAAGAGTACTCCGACTGGTAGGGCGAGGATATACTCGAAGAAAACTTGAACTACGCTCAAAGCTTTCTTAAACTCCAAAGAAATACGCCAAGATTATAGAAGAAGAATTCTCTCTATAGTTTCTCTCTCAGAGTTTCGGTGAATTCGTAAGAAATAATGAAGGAATGAGCTTCTTTTTATGAAGAATGGATTTGCATAGTAACTAATTCATGAGCGGTCAGATTGATTTACTTTTAATCGGATGATTACAGATTTAAAGCAAAATCTTTTAAATAAAATATAATATATTCTATTAATAATCTAATAAAAGCGAATAACTTTATAAAAGTATTATGTTTTATATAAAAGATTTTACTATGCAAAATACTATGCATAATAGAATATAATATATTCTATTTATAGAATAACTTTATAAAAGTATTTACATTTTTATATAAAAAGTTTTTACGTTTTATTACATTAATAATATCAATAAAACAAAACCGAGTGACTTATCACGTAAGCATCAATAATCAATACCTTAGTGTCTTCTTATGCAACAACGCAGACATCGTATTTTTTTAACAAAGTGTTTCAACATGATGATAACGGTAAAACTTCCGTCGTTATTTTCATAAAAATATTTTTGTCGTTTTCTCAATCCGACAATAATTTCGTGTCCACCAATGATTGTGCCATCGTACGAATATTCTGTTAAAACGATTATTCTCCGACCAATCGAATATAATATAACAACTTGCATATTTTACAAAATTTATAAATATTACCTACAACTATAACATTATATTAAATCCACACCATAATATTCAAAAAAAAATCGAGAAATTTAAATCTTTATTCGTAAAATTTGGGATTTTACAACTGTACTTTTACTACCGGGTAGTTCAACAGTTTTAACGGTAACACTTTCGCCGTTATTTTTATAAAAAGATAATTCTGTCATTTTCTAACTACGACAATACTTCTGTTGTGGGGTCCACCAATGATTGTGTCATCGTACAGATATTTTTCGACAAAAAGAATATTCCCCGACCAATCGAATATTATATAACCACTTGATTACTTTGCAAAATTTATAAATATTACTCACAACTATAATATTATATCAAATCTACACCATAATATTCAAAAAAAATATTTCGAAAAATTTAAATCTTTATTCATAAAATTTGGGGTCTCACACTTTGCATCTCGATAATAAAATCAAATTAAGA
The DNA here is from genome assembly GCA_020205605.1 of Panax ginseng. Lineage (NCBI taxonomy): Eukaryota > Viridiplantae > Streptophyta > Magnoliopsida > Apiales > Araliaceae > Panax > Panax ginseng. The sequence continues at coordinate 28,249,939 of CM035149.1, forward strand.
CGAATACGAAATAAAATGAAAGTATCAAATGCCTCAATTACTATGTGAGTATAAGGATTTGAAAACCTGTTTTTAAAATATCATTTCTGCACATATTGCTTAAAATTGAATTTTTATGCAAATCAAACTATTTGTATATATGTGCAAACGAGACATAACACTACTTTCAAATAAATGCAATTAGACTCAATACACACACTTCAGATAAATTAAGGAACTGAAAAAACGCGATAACCGTGTTTTCACGGAAGTCGGGGGTGCCTAACAATTTTCACCGCTTAATCAAGCCCCCGAACTCTATGAATCTCGATTTTCAAAGCCTGTTAAACAGAGTCCAATAATTTGACCTTTGTGTAAACCTTTTCAAAATTAGTTGAGTTGGTACAACTATTTCAAAACTACCAACTGACGACTTTAAAATTTTAAATCATCGACATTTTGTGTCGGACTCTTTTTAAACTCACCCTTTCAAACAAAACTCAAAAAAAAAAATTCCAATGTCATATATTAATAAATCTAAAAACCGTAATATGTAACGTCGAAGTGACATTTTTAATTCCTAATTTCATTTTTTTTATCGCTCCAAATTGTGATTTAAGTAACATTCTACACATCCCTTTTCTAATGAGTTTGAGATTGATTGTGTCAGGCTATAATCATCTCAAATAAATACTGCTTAATTTACGTTAAGAGAAAGTTTTATTATAAAATTTACAAATAATAATTAATATTGCCTTGGTGACTGAAGTGTAAAGAATGAATAATAAAAATAGATACAAAATCATATAATATATCATTATTATTGGTTATAATTATTAGACTCACCCAACATATGATACTAATTACATTTTGACACGTTATTTTGTGTAGTAATAATATTAATAAGAAATTGTATACGCATCCTTAAGCTATAAAAATACTAGTAATATAGCATTATATTGAAATTAGACTACATTATATCAATTTATACTACTATTACTAAAAGGTAAAAGAAAAATAAAAAAATAAAAAATAATAAATAAAACTCTTTTTGTGGGGACGCATTAACCAACACAATAATAACAATATATTTACTTGAAAATCGATTTTGTCACAAATCAGTTATTCAATCGATAAAAACAATTAAATTGATCCACTAAACCAATTTTTAATATTTTTTTATACTAATTTATTTTTAATATTAAAATTAATCATTTTTTGTAATATTATAACTCAACTTTATTATGTTTTAGTTTATAAAAAACAAACATTTTATTAATTACTAATAATATATTTTTATGATGTCGCAAGTTTAATAACAATTCGACAGCTGGTGTGACCTATCCATCCGATAATTTTTTCGGTTCGATGACCGGTCTAGATTTAAAAACATTTCTTGAAACAAAAAATTTTAAAATTTTATTTTAGAACCTAGCATTACATTTTTAAGAACCTAAGTATCTCAAATGGACTAAATTGCAAATCTGACCCTCCTATTTGTTATATTTTTGTTAAATTATTCTTTAAATTTTTTTAGAACTATTCCTTAGTCATGCAAAGGTGCTCCTCCAATGTTCCCTAAACTTTTTTTTTAATACAACTATTCCTCATAATTGCGTTAGTCATGCAAATATATTCCACCAATTTTTTTCACCTATTAAAAATTAATTTTCTCTCCTCTTTCCTCATTTTTTAATTTTTATTTTTAAAATTTGTAGAAAAAGTATACTCCTCTTTTTATTTATTTATTGACATTTGAAATATCTTTAAATTCAAAATTAGTATAAATTAATTAATTTTAGACAATATAATTACAAAAATTATAAACCTTACTATTTTTTATTTTATCTAAATAGTTCTAATTATTATATGATTTATTTTAAAATTGAATATATCTCAAATTGATTTAAAGAAATCAAACTTGATCCTATATTTTAATCAAAAAATATATAAATTTGAAAATATTTTTAAATTTTCATCATCGACTATTATTAAAAGTTAAACTCAATATTTTTAAAGAAACAAATTTTTTAAAAAATATTTAGTTTACGATAATAATAGTGTATGATGAAAATTTTGAAAATTTTTCTAAATTTATAATATTTTTGTTCAAAATATAGGATTAAGTTTAATTTGTTTAAATCAATTTGAGGTATATTCAATTTTAAAATAAATCATACAGTTACTAGTACCATTTAAATAAAATTAAAAATTAATTAAATTCATAATTTTAATAATTATATTGTCTAAAATTAATTAATTTATACTAATTTTGAATTTAAAGATATTTTATATTGAATTCAAAATGTTAATATAAAAATAAATAAATAAAAAAAAGAATAAGGGTATACTTTTTACACAAATTTAAAAAAATGAGGATGGAGAGAGAGGAAATAGAAAATCAATTTTTAACCGGTGAAAAAAAATTGAAAAAACATAGTTACATGACTAACGCATTTATTAAATGCGAAACAATTGTGCTTAAAAAAAGTTTAAGCAACCGTTTAGCAAAAACATGACAAATAGGAAGGTTAGATGATCTCAAATGCATTGATGATTGAACCTCAATATAAGTCAATGATCTAACTTATGAAGCCAGGCTACACATTCTTGTAACATATTAGGGAAGAATATATCTCACATTCTTCTTTATGCCAGAGATCCCACAGAGATATTTCACACATATTCAGAAAATTTCATTATAGCCAGCTGCTCATAAACTTATCCAACAAATTCAGTCGATGACAAATAGAAAGACAAGTAATAACACAGTAAAAAATATATGGTATGGGAGATGAAATTACACGGGTAAAGGACAGACTATGATTTTTAAGCTTTTTCTGTCCTGTTACTTACCGGGCTCAGGAGCGAAGCAGTATGGAGCAGTCTGTTCTTGACCAGCACCTAAGTTAAGAATCAAAACCATTTGGTATTGTGTGCACCAATGTAAAAAAATTCATTCAGCATCTTTTGGCTTTGCATCTCGTTCAACATTGCTCACGCGCCTCACCAACTACTCAAATGTTTATGGATCTTTGAATTGTTTGAGGACCTACCGCCTTTGTCCTTGTAAGTATTTCTTTTTGCAAAGGTTTTTTGTCCCCCGCGAGCTGCTTGAATGGCCCTCCGTCTCTGCTTGCTCAGGCTCTCCTTAAGCTCAGGATCATCTTGAAGCTCACTTTCTCTGTCATCCTCCTAGAAGAACAAAAGTAACTTAAAAGGCGTTGCATATAGATTATTATTGACTTTTAAAATATAAGATCATTATTGACTTTTAAACACATATTAACTACTTCCTCCATTCCAAAATATAAGATCATTGTTGACTTTTAAAGTCGATTTAATGAATTTTCAAACTCAAAAAATGAGATGATTAATTAAAAATTATGAATCGATACAGTACTTTTTAAATAGTTTACAATATTCATCATTATATTGACTAAAATTAAAAGAATTTAAATGAGTTCGAAAATTTATTAAATTAACTTTTAAAAGTCAAACAATGATCTTATAATTTAGAATGGAGAGAGTATTAGTTAACTGTGCCTGGGAGCAACCTTGCAGATAATATGGTCGGAATCCCCAAGCTATGATGCAGGCTAGGATAAGCGCAAAACGTAAACTGTTGATATTTCAAACTTCAAAGAAATAGACACAAACATCATAATGTCTACCTGGTCACTTGCATCTTCAGTCTCATTCTCATTCTCATTCCCATTGCCTTGCTTTGCTTGAGTGGATTGTTGATTCTCTTCTACTTCGTGTTGCTCGCCAGATGTCAATGCCTTCTCTTGCTGAAACACATTGACAGATATAATGTTATTACATTTGAAATGCCAGATGCATTATTCATGAGACAAATAAATAAGAACTTTGTAGGATAACTGATGAGTAGGTTTTATACCTATGAATCCGATATTATTAAACTTAATTATTGATATCTTTAAGTGTTTTTAGTATCTTTTTGTGTTTTTGTGTTTATTTCTTGTAGGTTGGAGCTGGAGAGATAATTTGGTCATTTGGGAGAAGAAAAAGGTCAAAAATCATTAAAATTAGAGTTGAGTGGCATTTTTGTAATTACGCGGTCCTGGTCAAGCGCCTAGGCGCTTGGAAATGGCCTGGGTTGAGCGCCTAGGCGCTCATATGTAGCTAAAGAAGGATTTTTCTACTGCTAAGTGGGTTTTTGAAGCATCTAAAAGAGGGCTGAGACTAATACAAATAGGAGAAGACTTTAGAAAAGACGGGGCACTGAATTTTTTAAGAGATTTGCAGAGAGGACAACGAAGAAAAAACACGAAGGAGAATTGCAAGGGTTTAAGATCAAAGAGAGTATTGGAACAAATTCAGAGTTTCTTCTTCTCTTCTCTAGTTTTATCTTTTGTAATTATCTGGGATGTTTGGATTATTAATTTGGATGATGTTTTTCTTTATTATTATCATGAACTAAACTTTAATTAAGATTGCAACGGAACTTGATATGTAGTTTGAATTGAACTTTCCCATTGAATGAAAGTTTGTTTTTATTGAATTGTTTATCATATCTTATGTTTATTAATTAATTGTTTGGCCAACAATTATTGTGATAATCTATATAAAATTGGAAGATGGAGTATAGATTGAGATCTGGATATGATAACATATGTTCATATAATCTGATTAGGGTTAATATGATTAGCATATAGGATAGGAATATACATATGTGTCTTTTGTATCCATTGAAAGAATTTGTGCGTAAAACCCTAATTAACTTGATTCACATAGGAATATAGTGAATTAATTAACTAGGGTGTTCCTTGTAATTCTACGTCTTAAAGATCGGATTTAGGAGGATTTGTTCACGTGTCTTTGGAAGAAGTGTGTGAATTTTATAAAGCATTCTTGGATAATGATTCATATTAATTAATTGATTTAAATGGGAAGTAAATTAGTTTAAATGAAATACCAAGGGAAGTTGTAATCTTAACCTGTTAAATCTGCAGTTATTCTTGTGAAATTCTGATTTTAGTTATTAGTTTTGTTAAGTTTATTTTTTAAATCACAAACAATATTTCGTAGTTTAAAATAGGATTAATTGCATCGGAATTAGTAATTGATAAATATTAGTCTATTTCCTCGTGGGAACGATATCCTTGCTTGCTGAATATTACAATTGAACGCGTATACTTGCGTGTTAAAGTGCTATTAAGAAATTAGGCAACAATAACGACAATAATAATCTCCAGAGATTTCCTAGAGCTAATATATGGACCATCAACCTGAAACCAATTTCATCAACCACAAGCTGAGAAACTAAAGTGATATCCAATTCAACGTATAAACTTTCCTAGACAACAAATCTGTGTATGCACAAAGCAATCTAGGTTAGGCATAGCAAACGAGTTCCAGAGTGGGAGGAAGCCCAATACAACTTCCGGCGCTAATTTTTGTTATTTTTGCCGCACACTTATCTAAAGATAAACAAAAAATTAAGCTTTGTTCTCTAATTAGACTAGGATAGAGAAAGTTAGGGAGGCTATTCTAGGAGTCCTGAGCATTAGATTAGAATCAGGCCTAACATATGATATTTGCATACTAAACCTATCTAGGCAATAGATCAGGTTATGAAAAATGACCTTGAAAAGAAGTCCCTGATGATTACCAGAACTGGTTATGCTCGGGATTAATAAGAGAAAAAGATAAGAGGAAGACTGGAAGAGAGGATTACGGGTGGAGAATTCTAAGCAATCACACCAAATCTAGGATCTAACATGGCTCAGCCAACTTTTTTATATTGCCTTTCCATACCTCACAATGAGGCAATATATCATACATATCAAAGGTAAGAATTGGCGGTCGCAGAGTATTCAAAGATGGATACCGTTTCTTACACCCAAGTTTAGAGAGGAGAGAATAATTTATTGATAATAAGATGTTTTAGAATTACATTTAAAGATTACCAACCATAAAGTGGTATTTAAATGTACCCAAAATCCACATCCTTGTAGGAAAAGTTAAGAATTAATTAATATTCCCTTCCAAAATATAGGATCAAGTTTGATTTTTCAAAATCAATTTGAGATATTTTCAAATTCAAAATTGATGTTTTTAATTTAACTTTAGAAAACAATAAATCCTATAATTAGTAGTACTTATTTACATATTTTACAATTTTTCATCATTATATTGTCTAAAACTGAATTAATTCATATCGATTTTGAATTTAAAAATATTTCAAACGGTCATATTGATCCTATATATCGCACTGGAGGAAGGGAGTACTGAACTAGAATATGAAAAACAATTTTTTATCAAGATTCAACTAATGTACTAAAATAATAAAATTGAAACTACAAATAAAAATTAAATAATTTTTTTGTGAAGGATGTAGAGATCTTATTCCACATCCCTAATTTGACTGATGTACCATGCATAAGGCTTCATTCTGTGTGCTAGTAACTTCAAATAATTTTCCTCAAATAGAGTAGTTCTGAGCCATATATAACTAATGAAAAGCATGTCAGAAAATATTAGCAAGGAAATAGTACCTGCTCCTGCAAGGACATTGAATCAAAATCCTTGCTGTTTGGTTCATTTATTGTGTTGGAGCTATGTTGCTCATCTTCAGTTTCTTCATCCTCGGAACCTAGATCTCCTTCATTGAACTGCATCAATAAGTTGGGAACTTGGAAGTTTTAATTGCAGTGTTGCAAGCAGTGCAGACAAGTCCAATTTCGAAACCGTACTTGAACTTTACAACAATAAGTCAATAGCAAAAATAAAATAATAATTCAGTCAATGAATTATAAACCCAAGAATGGCAGTAAGTTTAGGGCAAGAGAATCCGAAATCAACAAGCAAAAGATAATCATCGAAACTTTTACCACATAAGAAGTTTGATGCAGATATACTGACAATCTACTTGAAAATAAAACAAATAAAATTGCTGATGTACTGTGTACAGATACATATATCAAGGAATGTCATTTAGATAAAGGATCTAAAGTGCCCCCTATTCCAAAATACAGCTTTTCCAGAGAAAAGTATGGACAAATACTAAACTCTCTTTAAAGGTCTTGGACTAATATATTCCAGAAGAGCTCATGGTGCACGCTGTATTACAACTAAAAGATGACTAAAATCCCTACTATCAGAATAGTGAGCGAGGCCGACTAACAACTGGGATAGATCCATTAGAGTCAAGAAGGTTATGGTTCTTACTATCTTGGATTTGCTTGGTTACATTGATGGTTTTGTTGGACTTCTTGCAGCAATTGTGGGAGTGAAAGACTAGAATCATTTAGTTACTTTCAATTTCTAGAGAGAGAATGTTATTTTCATCTCTTCATTGTATGGCTGCTTTCTGGGGTATAGCAATTTCCGAAACAAATTGCTATCCACCGCCCGTTCTGAAACAAAAGAAAATGAAAAAGAGAAAACTCAAGAAGGACTGCTCTCAAATCTCCAATATCTAGAAATGTCCTTAACACTGAATTTTATAAAGGGTAGAAAAGAAGGAAAAATGATGAGTTTAAAAGAGTACCCATGAATCATGGTAGAGACTACAACTATCTGTAAAAGGCCTAGTGTTATGCACGTTCTAGATTCCCCAAAGAACAGAAAATCTTGCATACTTCCAAAGCATTTAAGCATCTTCCCCTTCCTCCAAGCTCTAGACTGATTAAGAAATAAATCTTCCACTGAAGCAGGACATTAAATATAGAGTCACAATCCCAAAGCAAAAGGACATTGCAAAAGTAAATGAGTGTATGTTTATATCAACCCTATATCCTAGCTTGATTTGAACCAATGAATTAACTCTTAACTAACAAGTGGAGGTAGTTGAAAAAAGGTGTTAAAACAATGAATAATAATGATAAATGGTGACTTGTTTAGTGAAGAACAAAGAATATTAGTGCTGAACTAGAATGCAGGGATTCTTCGTTTACCCCAACGAACTGGCGTATCCCCACCTTGGAGACTCTGATTCTCGGGGTATCTCAGGAATTCTCTCCTCCTTTATAACTTATGTATTTTGAATTTTCAATGACTATTTTTGTTATTTTTATGACTACAAAACATTAATGTTGTATTGTTTGTTGAATATTTTTTGTTTTTCTCTTGTAGTATGTATTTGGTTGAATGTTTTATCATATATATAACTAAACACATAAATATTTAATAATAAAATATATCCCCATATTTTGAGATTTGACGCACCTGCATCCCTGTATACCAGCATCTGTGCTTCTTAAGTGCTGAATTGATGTTGATCTGTTCTAGAAGAGTAGCTAATCTCAACCAATATATGTGTTGATGAATCAATGAAGTCAGTATCCAAACATGAGATATTAGAGGAGATTAGGGAGAAATAGAGAAGATTTGATAGAAATAGATAGAAATTGGGGAAGAAGATAGAGAGAAGGGAGGGAGGGAAATAGTGAGATAGTGAGAGAGATGACCGAGCCTTGGTCCAAAAATTTTTGGTCATCCCATAAAATTCATGATCTCTCTTTTATACTAAAATAAGGCCTAATGTAACATACACTACTAACTTACCCTTAGCTAAGACAGAAGGTGTGAAAACCTAGTGGTAAGGCCTCTCCCTTTCCTGCGCAAAGTCACAAATCTTTGCACAAATTCGAGTTTATCCCTCAACAAAGTCGTCAAATTCGAGTTCCCCCCTAGTCCCTCCTAGCCCCTTCCCCATATTCCCACCCTAGGCCCCTAGAATTGACATGCATCCCTAGAATTGAATTGTAATAATAACATAGGTTCTAAAAAAAAAACTTACCTTCAGCTAAAATGCACTCGACTAGCTAACAAACCATTGAACTACTAATTCTAGAAACCTCTTAACTAACAAAGAGATCCTGTACTTTATTGTAGTTTACCTGAAGTCCCTTGGGGCTTGGACTAACACTGTATCTAATCATTTCTGCTTACATATGTGACATGACACATATCAGAAGATACAGTCTCGTGGGTTAAGTACACCTAAGAAAGATCATTAAAACTTATTCTCTGTAAAAACATAAACCAAATAAATGCCTCAATGATGGCAGAATCTTTGATTTCCATATGATGTACTTTCGCTTCTCTAAATAAAAACTTCCATTTATAATTTAAATATATAAAAAGTAACAGCTTACCCAATTAAATATCCAATAACGACATGTCAGTCAATATGTTACAGGTCAATAAACATATCAGAGCTTTAAATTCTGTCTTTTCACAAAGAAAATACCAAAACACTGGAGTAAAAACCCCATTATTAATCCTACCTTTTCAATATCATCCTGATCCTTTCTAGTGAAACCACTGGCAGCAAGTTCCTTGTCTAGGAAACCAGAAACTTTTGATATAGAATAAAAGCTAGGCCTGCCAGATTCATTTGTTTCTACATCTGAACCATCAGATTCCTCCACGTTTTCTTGGTAAGACAGATTGAACCTGAAATTTGAAATATGAGCAACACTAGAAGGGACCATGTGACAAATTTAAAAACATACTACTTGATGAGGTTGTAATAAGTAATAGCTACAATATACTTCAATCTCTTGTGAGGGTTCAGCGCAATTTTTAAGGAGTTTCAAAGTTCCACTGGAGGACTCCATTCCTATTTTCATTTCCAATGACAAATTAGCTAATAATCCCACAACGTTTTGGCAAAGAAAAATTAAAACTTTGAAGAAAGGATAATGGCTTCTTCGGATTTGCGTGAACTAGTGGGCCGATAGCTAAATGGGGATGCTCCCTCCAACATGAGCGAACCTTTTCGGAACTGGTAGGAATGGAGCGCCACTATCCCATCCCGGATCCAGCCAGGTTCTATTGATCATGTCCCCTTCCCAAATCCCAACAGTTGTACCTTGTCTTGGGAATATTATATCTTAATAAGATTTAGTGGTCTGCCGGTTTATAAGTTTAGTTTGGAGGTGTTTGGATGATAAAAGTGGCCTTTAAATGGTTAGACTACTAATATCTGCTGACTAAGCTAGAATAGGAATTTCAATTAAAATTATAAGGTGTTGATTCTCTTGTTTCTACATCACTTCGCATTCTGCTATTATCTATTCGTACCACATTAATATGGCTTTAAAGGGCCCTCATCAGCGGTCAATATTTGTAAATAAAACAGAAAATAACGAAAAGAAACGCAAATTAAGCATGTCATTGCCAGATTCACAGAAGCAGAGACTGTAATCATAAGCCAAAGGTCAAAAGATCAATTTCAGCTGGGTGATTCTCTATGTTCAGAGTCAAATTTTCAAAATATAAAAAAGGCGGAGTCCCAGAAATTCATATCCTAACCTTTTCCTGAAAAATTTAAAGATACATTCGACATCACGATCAAAGTACCTGAAAAATGCAAGAGCTTACTGAGAATGAAACGATAAGAGTACCAATTATTAGTTATTAGAAAAAGAATTAACGGTCAAGAGCAAGGAAAGTGTGATGAATGTTTGATTTAGCGTCATAATGGAAATTTATATACATACATTTGTGCATTACTATGAGATACTGATACCATTTGTGGAAATCAATGATAGTGATTTTCTCATCATAAATCAATCTACAATGCAAAAGAAAATCCAAAAGTGACTCAAAAGAAAAAAGGTAGTGCAAAGTTAAGTGAGGTAACAGTAAAACTAATAATGGTACACTGAGAAGTGCCTCAAAAACGTACCATAATGTTGAACTCATTGAAGTCGCAATGAATAAGGCCGTGCTCAGCCAGACGAATAATAACTCCAACAATTTTTTCAAAAACAGTGTCAGGGTTTTGCAATTGTTTCACCTGCACGCTATATGGGACATGTCAATATGCAAAATGTTGCTAGTGTCATTGCTAAAATAAAATTGCAATAAAATATTATATTAAATGTTCAGTTTTGGTTGAGTTAATAATTACTTTCACATTTCTAAAGACTAAATACAACTTTGAATTATGCTAGCACGATTCCTATATTTCATCAAGGCCAACCAGCATGATTACCTAAAATTACAGATACTGATACTCCCTTCGTCTAAAAATGAGAATCTAACTTATTCTTTTTTCCAAATACTTAAAGTTGGCATAGGACACACTTGGACATAATTTTTCTCGAAATTATTGCTAATAACAAATTTTAGTCTTTAAAGTTTAACTAAAGTGAACAAGAAACCTACAAATAGCAGGTTTAGGAGGGTCAAACTTTTAATATTGAAAAGTAAAAGGAAAAAAATCATCCAGAAAAATTCTGTCCCTTTCTTAAACAAACCTTATTATTTGAAGGAAAAAATCACCAAGAAAAAAGTTGACTATCTTTTCCAGACGGGGGTCTATGTTGTGCTTTCTTACCTGCTGTAAACTACAGATTACATTTCTGTTATTCTCACGACTCAAGGTGAATCATTTGCACCTATGTTGCTTTCTGCTCTTTCTCTTCTTGCTTCTGCTTTTTGAATATCTCATTCATTTACTCATTGCAAAAATGGTAGACAACTACAATTTTTGTGCAAAAACCTATCTCAAGTTTCTTCCAACAGTTACTTTGGCCAGTTAATCATGTTTCCAACAACATGAAACCCAAGATGCCTTTTTTCAAAAGATAAAAATGTTTGCACTTTAGTTTAGAACATTACTGTGTTAATCCGACATTCCAACGAGTAATTTTTCATAAGCACATATTTGAACTGAAAAAAAAATATACAAAAGGTATCGTATAAAGCAATTTCAAGTGGATACTTACAGTGGATAACCTTGCACAAGTGACATAATCACACAATGCCGATTGCAGTCCACAGCATTTGGAACAGGGAAACCATGTTCTTGCAAAGCCTACAGTCAAAATTAAAGTGTCGAGTCAAAATCTACAGTCAAAAGAAGCAGTCACAAAATAATCAAGAATGGGAAAGGAAGCAAAAAATTACCTTCATAAAAGCATACTCTTTCAGAGCTGCAAGCCGAGACAAGTAGAGCCAGTTATAGCTACTTCGGTGCTTCAAGTAATCACGCTTTGATTTGACTGCCCTAAATGAAATTCTACCCAGTCTATGAAGCTTCATTGCAAATATGGTACCATCTTCATTGGCAACCTCAAAAATATCTAAAATACACGCTTTGTTAGAATTTCCGAACAGTGTAAGGAAAACATGGATTAAACTAAAAAATGCTTCCTCTGTCCCAAAAGAGAATCCATTTGAAAGTCAATTTTTTAAAGAAAAAACTTAAGCTTGTAAATGTATCCTCCATATACCATATTAAAACAACAACTATACATAAAGCTGCTCCACCTGCCATTAACTGCTCAAGCTTTCTTTCATGTAGAAAAAATGTTGCATAAGAACGTGCAATACAAATGGCAAATTTTGGAACCCATAACACTCAGCATCTTTAAATATTTTTTTTAAAGGACTGTTTGGGGACATCTCGCAAAGGGAAGCAACTCTTAACTTGGGATAGAGTGACTAATTGAAAGAAGAAAAGTAATTATTACCGGACTCTTTCCCTACACCAATTTGACGACCCACAGCTGAAAAAATTCCACGGTTAACCAATGTCTTTATCGCAAGAAAATCGTAGCCAAGGTAGGTAAGCCGGAAACCATCATCTACAATACATGAAAGAGAGAGGAAACAACCAAGTGGGTATTGCAAGGTCTTCAAAAGATATAAAATAATATATTTAGTTATTTACTAATGAACAACTACGTCTATATTGTATGGACACACATGACTAACTCACACTTGGAAGAGTCATGATGCAACAGCTTATGCTTGAGCAAGTTCTTCATCACCTTGTACGTGCCTCCATGTCTATAAAAACACATTATACATAGAGAGACATCCAAACATAACAAAATGAATAAGATAGCAGAATATCAAAACAAAGCTGCTTACTTAAGTGAAGCAATTCGTTCAATGAGCTCGGTGGGTACAATTTCGTGCTGCAAAGAGATTAAAATATCTAGAATAAGACACTATATCCTCAAGCCACTATATTCACATTTTATTTTTCAGACACAGAGGAAGAGAGATACATTGCGCATTCCCATTTCGACAGCGGTGAGAACTCTGAAATCATCTTTGGAGAGGTACCTCAAAACGTCCACATCCAGCTTCATTTCCTCTTGCTCTTCTCTTCTTCTCTTATTATCTATATAAGTTAATTAAGATAGAGGAGGCATATATTAAGAAAAGAGAAGCACTTACAACATTCAAGAAAAAAACAATTATAACTTATAAATACGCTAGAGGGGGTGCTACTTTTCTAACTGGAACAGTAATTAACAACAACTATAACAGACTTGTAATTCCCTGTGTCCCAAAACAAGAGTCTCATTACTTTTTCTGCAGCATCTCAAAATGAGTCACCTCCCCGGAAAAGGACTAAAAAGTGAAACGGCGCTACCAATTACAGTTTGCCCTAACTGAAAAGCCGTTAGCTTCCATTTGATATTAATATTTTATCAAAATTGAGTTCGTAGCTTAAATGGAAAAATGCTTTTAAAAGGGGATTCCAAATTTGAAATCGAGGGAGCATGTCAAAAAAATTAAATCATCATCTCCCTACCTAAGAATGAACCAACAAGAAGCAAAATTATAAATGATTACTCACAAAACATAAATTAAGCACTCGTTTGGCATGTATGTATGTGTTTATGCATGTCAAATTATTGTTTCAAGATTTCCGCTTAATTTCAAATTCTCAAAGTTTCAAGCTTTCACCAATACCTCATTGAAAGTATCTGAAAACATGTATAATAATTATATATATATATATATATGTGTGTGTATATATATCCATGTCGAGAGAGACCAGCGCACAACGGCACAAGAGAGCTGTTAGAGAGAATACCTCAGTAGTGATGGTTTCCGGCACGGTGGCAGTGAGAATCTCCGGCGGCAACAGGTTATGCGGTAGTCTGTGGAAAGTTGCAATACGAACTATGAAAGGGAACGTTAGGTTTTGATCAAATTGAAGATGTTAATCAAATAAATACCCTTTAAAGAAATTGCGATTTTTTTTATAAAAAATATTAAAATACTGTGAACTAATTAAAAATTACTGCATTTTTTCACCTTTTAGAAATTACTAAATTATTGACTTAAAAATTAAAATATATTTTTAAATTTGGGAGAGGAGGTAATAAATATAATCTATATAAAGTAAAGATTAGTGTTATGTTAATAAATAAATAAAAAATTGGTGCAAGGACACCTATATGTCCCACACCTTAATAAATATAAGAATACTTTTTTTACGAATAATGTATTCTTTGTTTCAAAATTAGATTAGAGATACCTTCTTATTTTTTGTGTTTAAATTAAAGATAGACATACTTTTATTTTAAGTTATAAAAATTCTTAACATATTATTATTATTATTATTATTATTATTATTATTATTATTATCTATTGAATACGATATTTTAGCCAAGTATTAAGAATATATTTTAGAAAATTAATTTTTTTAATAATCATTTGATATCTATAATTAAGAAAAGGATGGAATATTTCTTAGGGAATGTTTACACATTGAAAATCATATTTAATACTCTAATCATACTTAATACTCCCTTGTTACAAATTAGAGTTTAATCAATTTTAAAATTAAATATACATTTATAGGTTAAGACTATAAAATTATATAATGTTTCTAATCTGTTTACTTTTTCACCATCATTTTTAATATCACACCCTCAAAATTGAATTCCTAACTAATACTCAGACTATATTTGAAAAATATAAAATTATCTTTAAAAATTGTCGTTTTACAAGTGTATATTTAATTTTGGAACAGAAAGATTAATTAATAGCATGAAATTTTATTTTTATTTTTTTTTAACTTTTGATACCAAAGAAAAAAAAATGATATTTCAACGTACAAAAATGATAGTTGCACAAGTTTTTCATAAATTCCTTTTAACATAAATAGTAAATAAGCCGATCACTAATGTGAAGAAAATATTATGAAAATATAAATTTTACATATAAAAATGAATCTAATTTTGAAAGTAAGAATACTCAACAAAATTCCAGTTTTTAAACTCATTTAGCAAACAAATTGGTTTTAACATTATAAAACTTACAAGCTTGGTTCATATATAACCCAAGATGAACAACCATAGAAGTACATGTATTTCTATATTAGTACTAAACAAGAAAGAAATTTAGTGAGCTCTTCTAAGCAGACATAAAAATTAAACATGAGAGTATATAAATTTCATCTATTTATATTTTTTTCACCATTGAAGACAAAATAAAAATAAATAAAATTCAAATACAAGTACATCCAACTTTCATATTCACATAAAATTTTTACAATTTAAAATAGAAATAAGATAAAAACTAATTATATTTTTCCTCTCGTCTCTATCTTTTCTCCATTTTCTCTATTAAAAAAAATCCCCTTCCATTAGTCAACCCCTAGTTTCTATACAATATTTTTTTGCCTATGAACACATGATGTGCGCCAAGAACATGTATAATACGGGCCAGAAACACTAATTTAATTTAAAATATACTATAAGAAGGTCAAAAGTGTAATGGGGGATCCTCATTCATAATAAAGATTATAACAAGCATTAAGGACTAATTTTATAACATAAGGTAAGATTGAGAAGTATAACTATGCTGTAAAACACAAGATATTAAGCCAAAGCTGACTTTCACCAAACAATTCCTCATCAAAGAGTTGAGTCATCCAAAGAAAGGACAGTAAATGGAAATACAACCATCCATGACCCCAAGAAAGGAGACAATAACAGAACACAGCACAAACTACAAGTAGTTCTTTCTCATTCTTCAGCGGCACTAGCAGCACTTAAATCAACGTTGAGGTCAAGAACCTGAAAAAGCAGAGACAGTTGAGATGCACATCTCCAGAAAACTATTTTTAGATAGAAAATGGTAATACAAAACTAAGTATGGCAATTAATAAATTGACAGGGTTAATTGGTAAGTTACGCACTAGATACCCGAGGCGAGAAGTTAATTTTCAAGGACTACTAGCATTTTGTATGCAAGAGAGAATACATGAACCAAGTGTGACAAAACAATAAACTGGAAGGAGCTAATTTAAATGCCAAAATTTACTCACCTTTCCGGTTATCAAGGTATACATACTAAGCACATCAGCAACAGTTGACTCAAAATGAGTTGTGGCATCATAGCTCTGTTGAACATTAGAAAGGTAAATGTACAACCAAATTAGTGAGAACTAAATTATAGTAAGAAAGTTAAAGAAACTTACCGTAGATATAAAACAATTGTCGAGAGAAGGCTCATTGACCGGTTCATATCTGTCATAAATATCATAGAATATCTCATCTACAGGTCCTAGAAGATCAAGGCCTGGCTTTAGTTCAGTCTCAGGCTGATCAGTCTCTGCCTCTGTTGATACAAATGCAATAAATTTCCCCTTTGGAGCAACATTGTGAGAGTAAGAACAACAGAATAGATACCTGCAAAACCATGGAGGAATTCAGTAAGATAATATATTAG
The DNA here is from genome assembly GCA_020205605.1 of Panax ginseng. Classification (NCBI taxonomy): domain Eukaryota; kingdom Viridiplantae; phylum Streptophyta; class Magnoliopsida; order Apiales; family Araliaceae; genus Panax; species Panax ginseng. Next base: position 28,266,385 of record CM035149.1, read on the forward strand.
GTTACAGAAGATCTCAAATGTTGGAAACTGCTCACCTGCAAAAAATAATGACCCGAGGTTTAGATGCATACTAGTATAACAGTTCTCTCTAAAATAAATGTATTAAGTTAAAGTCCAGCACCCTTTTTTCTGGACAAGCTACAGTCTTACAGTTGCAATAAAATACAAATCACACCATTAATCTAATTTGCAATTGAACCACAAATGACAATGTCAAGTCTTCATGCCTATGTTACAGCATCAACCAGTTAAAGAGTAAAAGGTGAGGTAAGGTCCAAGGTTTACTGGATCCTTAGGGACTGGTATTATTCTTAGCTCCAATATAATAGAGAGACATTTATAGGAATTACAAACTGGACCAGTTAAAACAATACTATAAACAAATGCAGTCATTCTCTACATGAAATGCAACAGAATGAGTTCCAACTTCAACACCACAATATACAGGTTCCATTTCATGAGGCATCGAACTAGAATAATCACCTAACCTCATTCTGTGTAAATACTCGATATATCAATCTAAGATTACTGAAACTAATCCTCCTTACCCTGTTTTAACAATTATTAATCTTGTATGCGGGTCTTCAAAAGGATGAACAAAGTATATTTTTCACACGTATTAAGAAAAGTAAAAACAGAAAACAGATGGTAAAAAAAAGTTCCAAATTTATCCGCACTACAAAATTACATAAAGTCATCGATGAGTACTTTTATTTTTATACTAATGGACCCCCCCCTCCCCTAAATAATATGTACTGCTCATCCTTTTGAGGACAAAAAAATTGTACCTTTAGTCATCCTTTTGAGGGGAGGGAGTACATCTCTACATTAGCAAAATACAGCCTTTTTTCTTTTACAATAATAAGTAGACTGGTACATTTTTGCCTACATATTTCATGATTGTCACTTGATCAAGAGACCCTTAAAATCAGATCCCCTGGCTATTGCACTTAACTAAATCATACATGTAATAGTTTAATTTAAGAAAACATAAATACAAAATTTCTTCTACAAAGTCTTTAACTCACATGTCAGATCTACGACCCAATTGCTTTTGTGGCAGAATAACCTGCACAGAGTGAGAGTCACTGGTATTCAGGATTGGGTGGCTCATAATGCAAATTGCTCTTGCAACCCTGCCAACCTTCTTAACCTGTTACAGATAGCACTTGAGATAGTCAAGTTCGAAATGTTTACAGCCTAGTAGCAAACCGAAAATGCAGTGGCAAGATTTCGAAATAGTATATTTACCATGTATATATTTATGTTGACTACCAATTCCTTTCCACACTAAATACCTTTAATGAAGTCTATCCACTTACTTCCTGCTATATGAAACTCATTGTTTATTTGCGCAAAAATATATCTTTTTTTAATAAAAGAAACTCATTTTTGGACATTAAAAGTTTCAGACAGATAACTAGCATCCTAAATGAAGAATTTTATTTTCAAGTTATGAACAAACCGAAAACTATAAGATAAGAGCATCCCATAGTATCCAGTATAATTGATAATACAGATACATCATGGCCTTAGAAGTATCCTTGCTTCCCAATAAATAACTACCTTTGGTTTTACTAATTTGGAAGCCTATACAAACATCAATTTCATGTTCCAGAAAAACCCTCAAAATTAGATTCATATAAAGCAGTGATTCACAACAGTTGCATGTGCTATATAGAAAGACAACCACCAGCTTGAAGGATCACATACAACTTTCTTGAAAGACTACCTTGTTGGTCAAGTACGAAGGGAAGCCTATACAAACATCAATTTCATGTTCCAGAAAAACCCTCAAAATTAGATTCATATAAAGCAGTGATTCACAACAGTTGCATGTGTTATATAGAAAGACAGCCACCAGCTTGAAGGATCACATACAACTTTCTTGAAAGACTACCTTGTTGGTCAAGTACGAAGGATCACATACAACTTTCTTGCACTTAGCAGTTTCCCCTTCTGACGTAACACCACTGACCTTTCCTTCCTCATCAAATTCTACCTGGCATTTGAGCAAGATCACCAATTCAGTGAAAGTTTATACAGTATTTGCCTAGTCAAACCTAAGAACAAAATATCATGAAAAACAAACTCATAAATTTATCTCTTCTTTTTTTAGGGGCACCTTGCACTCAGGTTTATTCAACATGTATGTCCCGCCATAGACAGCACTGAGCCGAGCAAATGCCTGAATGAAAGAAATGATAGAATTAATAGACAGAAAAAACATTCACAACATGTTTCTGACAAAAGGACAGAATAAAGATTGCATGAAGTGTATAAATTAGATAATAGGAACTGAGAGGAGGGACGGATGTAGTGCAAGAAGAAGTGGATAAAGATCAAAAGATAAATAAAAAGAACCTGAGGGAGCTCTCCTAATCCATACAAAGGGTAGATATATGGTGATCCTCCTTGAAAGCGTGCTAGAGACTCCGCATAAAGCTATCACATAATAAAAATCAAATGTTCTCAGCCAACTCCACATGGTCTATGAAAAAATCTAACAAAAAATGATGTAACCTATGCATTCTCACCTTCATTCTCATCACAGTATCCAATGCAGGTTCATTTAAGTAGCGATCATCTCTGTGTAGTGCTAAAGCATGACCGATAAAGTCCACAGTGTTGTCATCAAGACCATATTTTCTGTCAAAAGAAAATAACTTAATAAGTAAAATAAATTTGAGTAGAAAATAGTAAACTCACAACTTCTTTATTTCCAATATTCTGCCATGTTATATCCATTTACCTTTCATTTTTTATTAGAATTTTATCCACAATTTTCAAATTCTATAACCATGCTGAATGAATCACCATTGACTGATGAAGCTACATTGATTTGCATTACGATCCTCGTACAAATTAATTATTAGGGTGAGCATAACAAATTGCTCTTCAACCTCCTTCCATCAGACAATACAGACTCAACATAGAAACAATAACGGCATTGCTTCGTCTTCCAATCTTCTTCACTCGGGGAAAAAGTAACACATACGGGTCCATGAGGAGAAATGATACATGGGTTGAAAACTTAGAAAGCAATAATATCATTCACTTTTTTTTCTTAATTTAGCACAAACATCAAGTTAGCTAGATCACATATTAATTCAAAAGTGTACTTCTCGGAATATTTTTTTTGTAAATAAATTTTAAAAATAGTATTTTATTGGCAAGAAAGGAGTGCTCAAACTTTTTAGACACTTGTTAAGGACATGTTTGAAATGAAATGTAGCTTTAAACAAACAAATGAATCTAAAGATTCTAAACCAAATACAAAACTTGTTTTCCCCAGATGAAACTGGGCAAATTGTCTATAATTTTAGTTTTTCTAGATTCAGGATAGTAATTCAGCTGGAACTAAAAGGATATGACACATTTTAACCATGCCATAATTTTTCACCATCTACTTTTTTTATATCTCAAACCTCAGTTTGAACTCTTCTATAGGTCGTAATGACAACAAGCAGGCAAACATAATTTCAATACAATCAATGATTTGATTGAAGTTATTCAAGTGATAAAGCCTTTATCGACTTCTTTGACGATACACACTTCCTATCCAAAAAAGAAGTACTTTCAATATTAAATACGAAAGCAATAAAGATCGAGAGCATACGCAATAAGCTCTTTAGTTGTCACTCTAGTCAAATCCATCCCCTCATGCGTTTTGGGATCCGTTTCTTTGTAATCTTGGACATATATGAAGAACTTACGAGCTCTGCGCTTTTCAAAAATGCCCATGAGAGGAGATTTGAGGGCTTCCATGTCAGTTGCTGGCACCTTGTGCACCTATTGCATAAGAATATCACAAATTCAGCTGAGAAGAACTGTTACCATTGATAGCCAAACAGGAATAATTATTCTCTGAAAAGTAAGGCAACTTCGACCATGAAAAAGAGCTATTGTACCTTTCCCTTGTTGTAGACAAAGCTGCCATCAACTGCTTTGAAGGATAAATATTTTGTAACATCAGTGTGAATGAGTACTCGTACAAGCTCACCATTTGCCATGATATACTTAAAAAACAGTTATCAGTCAGTATAACCGAAAGTTGAAGCAACGAAACAAAAGTAAAAATAGTCTATCAATAGCTTAAAGTAGAGCCGTGGAGATGGAAACCTTAGGTATCATGTCCACATTATAATCCCTACTAGAACCTAGATGAGCTGGTGGCTTATCACTTCCTCTAAACTTCTTCCAAAGCTGTACTTGATAATAACATAAAGAAAATTAGAAGATTCACCGGAACTTAAATTTTCTCCAACCTTGTGCAAAGGTTTTGAGGACATAAACCTGAATGAGATTGAGTGAAGTTGACTCCCCGCCATAATAGTCATTTCTATCCATGTGCAGAACCTGGTTCAAAAGATATGGAGTCTAAATGACCAGACAACTGCTTGACGAATTATAATATGTTCTTAGGCTTACATTTCTCATTTAAAAGAAAGGAACATTAGAGCAAAAAAAAAGAGTCAAATCAAGATATTTCAGAAATTGAAAAATCAATGCCATTAAATGTGAGAAGCCGTGGAAATGAAGAAAAATCACAATGTAGAAGATAGATCAACACAAAAGGTAAAATAAAGCAACTCAAAAATGGAAATGAAAAAATGCAACCCCAATTTATTCCCAAACCTCAAATAATGAAATAAGATATAGTATGTGATAAACTAAACAAAAAGTAAGCACAAAAAAAGCAAGCACTAGAACATAGCAAATAAAAGCAAGAAGAACTTTGTTGGAACGATAGTTGTCAGTGTATTACGATAGTAGATGTATATCTTACGATACAGGAACAATTCAATACAGTATCTTTTATGTATTCGATGTGACACAGTATAGCACAATGTCCTACATATCTTAAGATACAACAGGTATGATACATTTTTAAGTTAGAGACAGAACAGATAAAAGGTAGAACAACATATTAAAGTCTTTTTCCGGTAGAAGAGTTTTTACTATTTTGTCACAATACGCCTTAAAATGCTTTTTATGGTTTTTTATCTTCTTCTAAAGATTGTCTCCACTTTCTCTTTTTATATCTCTTCCTCAAATGGAGACATGAATACTTAGCTTCAGAGTTGACTTCTGATCTATACTTCACAGTTTGGGGCTTAATTTCACTTGGATTTTATACATATATAGTTAAAAGTAAGGTTTTTTTATTCTCTATTTCCCTTTTCAAATTTACATATAACCAATATTTACTATTAAATAAGCCTCTAGACTAGAGTCTTCAAACTCTAACATTAATATTTAAAGTTTCTAGCCTGATATAATTATTTCAACATTAAGCTTAAGCTAATATGTTTTACTGTCCATTAAATTGAGTTCTCTATATGTTTAGATATGTAATTATCATGTTTTACATTTCTTCCCGTATCTTATGAGATGATAAATGAGTAGTGATTCCAAAATTTTCACTACACAATACAATTCACAATTGGACAACAATGGTTGGAACCTATACCAACCCATGTACTGCCATGTACTAGTATTATTTGCATCAAATTACAACATTTTGTCATTGAATAGGTGTTATAAATAAGATCAATAGTATTAAACTCTATTCAACATTTCCACTGTTCAAAGGGCAGCAATTTTCGACACGGCACGATAACACGACACGAACACACGATTCATAAACGAGTTGGTGTCATAAACGGGTTTACAAGTGTCATAAACACCATTTTAAACACGTATCAATTTTCAAAACGAACACGATTCATAAACGGGTTCGTGTTGTAAACATGTGTATACACGAGTTTCAACACGACATGAATTTGCCTAACAGGACGCGAATGTCACCCCTTTATTTGAGCATAAATTTGGAAATACAAAAAGACAAATATGCCGGGAATATCAAACATCCTATTCAACAAACTATGATCATCACTTATGTATTACAAATGGAAGAGATTTATTAAACAAAAAACATATCTGTATTTCACATAACTACTTTTTATCTAATAAGAAAAATCACATTGCAACTAAAACATCAGAACACAATTTGGTGATGTATCCAATATTATTTACCAGAATTTCATTTACATATACATCTACCACTTCTCACACACAACTTATTTTTGAATGTCTGTTAATTAAAAAATAAGACATACTTGCTGCCAACATTTTAGCCACGTGATACAGCAGCAGCAGTAATTATCTCAAAGCATCTCAATACCACACCACCGTCCACAAACAGTATGCACATGTACTTAGAAATACTATACAAATCTAAAACAATAGCTGTTCATGCATATCAATTTAACATGAAGACAGCTTCCACAATTTTCATATTACAGAACTATAAAATTTCAAATCATATCTAAAATCCAAGACAAATCAGTACATAAACAAAAACAAACTTGTTTTTTAAGCGATCGTAGATCCATCGAATCAGCAAAAAAAAACTGACAAAAGACTACTTCCGATGTCGAAATCAAAAGTGAGACCAAATTGAAGAGCAAAATTATGCTAGATTTGAGCAAAAGACTCGAGTATAACTGGATAAGTTGATAAATATGGATACCGGAATATTATACCTTGAGGCCGTCAACGGAGAGGAGACCGCTGAGGATGCATTCCTTGAGACCAGTACCGAGCACTATAACATCATATTCTTCATCCATGGCGTCAATCAATCGCCGGCGATTCAGTCAATTAAGAGAGAGAAAATGAATACTAGGGTTTCAGATTAAAGAGAGTATTTGATGCTGATGATATAAATAATAAATTTTCACAAGAAGATGCTTTGTTTGATGATGGAGGAAAGCTTCAACTACTGTGGTATAGAAATGTACTGATTATTTTATGACTTTTTTTCCAACACCAATTTTGAAAATGGGTAGAAAATAATGGAAAGGGAGAGAAAAAAAGTAGGAGGAAGGCACGTTCTTCTGTTTTTTTTATGTCTCTATTTGTTCCATAAAAATAAATGACATTTATAGTAAACAAATATTCCACTAAAAAAGTCAATTTTGTTTTGACAATAATTAAAATCATACAATAGTCTTAAATATAACATTATAATTTTAGAGAAATGATGTTTATACATTTAATTTTGATATTTTAACACGTGTTCATGTAATTCACCCTACTCACTTTTGTGAGATAATACTATATGGAAAGGATTTCGTTACCATGAAGTTAAGTTTAATAAGTCTACTATCACATAAAAATCGTTCACATACTATTCATATACACTCACATATATATTGGTATGATCCACGTGCAGAGCAAGTCTGGGTTATACATGCGAGTGTATATAAGCGATTTTATGTAATAGTAGCATTACTTAGTTAAGTTCATGACATGTTGGTCAATTGACTAATACAGTGCTGACAATCAAAAAAATTATCTCGATATGCGTGTCGACATTGTATTTGTCAATTGACCAAAGTAAACTTTATACTAACCACTCTCACGTATAAATATCAATATTACATGTAGAAATAGTGTTCCCCTTATTTTATTATAGCATTATCGTTACTAAATTAAGCATTCATTGTGAGATCCAAAATTTTATGAAATGAAAGTATTCAATTTTCTTATGATTATTATTTTATTTAGTAAATGGTTAAATTGAGAAAGGGTTAAAGTTAAGGGTGATATTTGAAAATTTTACAAAGTAAGCAAGTTGTTATTCGTTGTGTCGGGGAATATTCGTTTTCATAGAGAATATTCGTATGATGGCATAATCATTGGTGGACCCCACAACGAAAGTATTGTCGTAGTTAGAAAACGACATAGTTATCTTTTTATAAAAATAACGGTGGAAGTGTTACTGATTAAAAGCTGTTGAACTACTTTCAGTAGTAAAAAATGCTGATGTCTGGCGTGGTTGCGTAGTAACACACGGTATTGATTATTGATGCTTACGTGAGAAGTCACTCCGTTTTACTCAATTATTGTTATAATAATTACTGCATCATATCTCTCATATTATTGATTCAATTATTGTCACAGTATCATCTGCATAATATGTTATATATTATTAAATCAATAATTGAGACGACAAAGTTATTCATATTATTATTTGCAATATTGACAATGTTTAGAAGTTTTGTCAAGGAGAGGTTTGGTCACCTAATTGTGCGCCAATAAGGAGAAATTCTTATCGGAAAGCCCCCTCTTTCTTGGGAACGATCTGGTTGTTAAATATTGTGAGTTATAATATTAATGATGAATGTTATTAAAAATCGAAGTTGAGTTCAGAGTTAAATTTGGAGACGCAGACGTGATATTTGAGTCCGAAACGATTAAATGAGTAGAAATAGACTATAAACACAAAATTTGGTGGGGTTGACTTTTTGGTCAAAAAAGTCAACAGTTGATTTTTTCGGAAAAAGTCAAACTTTAAAATTTCAAAAATGAAATTTTTAAGAAAAATATTTTCATTGTGTTGGGATTATTAGTGTTAGTGGAAATAGACATTTATTTCGATAATAATTGATGTCTAAAGGTTATATTGACCAATCGGATAATTAATCGAATAAATGAGCAATTAATTGTTATTAATTCACATGATTATAACTATTTGTTCACATGTGTGTACTATTGATTCACATTCATGTACTATTAGGGAAGGTGGTGCAAGATTGATAATACTTGCATGACTAAGTTAAAAATGGAGATATAGATGGAGGTCCTATACTGTAATTCGTATTTTCACATGATTATAATTATTAAGTCACATGAATGAACTATTAATTCACATGATTTACTATTAGGGGAGGTGGTGCAAGTTTGATAATACTTGCAGGACTAAATTAAAAATAAAAGAAAAATTGAAGGTATTGTACTGTAATATTTTGAGCCCCAAAACGTGCAATTATCGAAACTATATTTTCATATAAATAGAAGTTCATTCTTCCTTCATTTCTCACCAATTCACTAAAGCTATAGAGCAATTATTATAGAGAGAAATTATAGAGAGAAAGAAGAAGAGAAGTCTCATTACCTCCTTTATTCTAGTATCCGATTTTTTTCTACAGGTAAGGGTATTATTTCTTTTCGTATTCATGAAGTGAGCTATTGTTATTCCATTCCTTATTATTACATTGAAATAACTTGTCTATCACGAAATATCGCATACATGGTGAAATTCTTCTATTATTCCATTCTTTATTATTACATTGGAATAACTCAGTATATATCGCAATCTTCGCATACGTGGTGAAATTCTTACATTATTCCATTCCTTATTATTATGTTGGAATAACTTTATCATGCCAAGCACCGCATACATGATGAAATTCTTACATTATTCCATTCTTTATTATTACGTTGGAATATCACATACATGCGTATTATGCATTGACTGGTTCTATTATTTATTATTACATTGGAATAACTCATCTGTGCCATCTATCGCATGCACGGTGAATTCTATTGTTATTCCATTCTTTATTATTCTATTGGAATATCACATGCATGTAAGGTCTCATTTGTATGCATGGTGAATTCTTCTGTATTCCATTCTTTATTATTCTGTTGGAATAACCTGTCTATGTGGACTACCGCATGTATGGTGAATGATCCTTCATATTCATTCCTTATTAAATTGTGAAAATGATCTGTTTACATGGATTATCGCATGCACCACAAGAAAAAGGTTTATCAGCGATCGCTTTATCGGTGACGAAGTAAGCGGTCATGAGATATCCATCAATGACCGCGACGTGTCGCTGATAGTCGTCGCTCAAATTCTGGTCGCTGAGATGTACATCAACGACCACAATTAGCGACTGACATATCTACGACCGATATGAAGCATGAAATTACAAATTCGATTATCGCTAAGTTTAGTCGACATGGTCCAGGCCAAAAGTGAGTACTCTTGCCCGAATTGTGTACTTGTGTGATGCCACCATCTCTTCTGCGCCATATGCCCACCAAAGGCGTTCTTCGTAATTTCTCATGAACCCGAAACAAGTAAATGATAATTTACCGTGTCTTTGTCCATATAATTTACATTCTTACACTTCAAACATGGACATCGATTAGAACTTACCATTCATACATTAGGGTGACTATATGCATACTCCAAAAACACTTGGCAACCTCGCTTCTAAATTCACCAGAAGATTTATCTGGGCACTTGACTTTCGTCGTGCCATCCAACTCTGATGCGAATAGAGGTCCATGATTCCACGGTACCTCTACTATGGACAACATTATAAATGTTAACATATGACTTGAGCATACTTGTAACCATATGACTTGAGCATACTTGTAAGCATGCATATGATTAACATTTAAGCATACTTCTAAGCATATGACTGAAGCATACTTGTAACCATATGACTTGAGCATACTTGTAAGCATATGATTAACATTTAAGTATACTTATAAGCATATGACTTGAGAGCATATATACTTGTAACTATATGACTTGAGTATACTTGTAAGTATATGATTAACATTTAAGCATACTTGATGTTAACGAATGAATGCAAATTAAAGCAGTATGAGAAACTTTAAATGTTATTAAATTTAGTATGAGAAACTAAGTAAATGCTACTTAGTTTAATTATTATATTATATCATGTTATTTTATTTTAATTTGTTTTAAATTTGTTTTTATTGTTTATCGTAAGTGAATACGTAAGGTATTTCATTCATGCTAGCTTTATATCAGAGTTTTCTAACTCATTTATACAACTTTTGAGTATCTTGGAGATTCATTCATATCAACTAGTGTGTTAAGCAACTTTTGGGATAGTCACAACTTGGTTGAGCAATTTATAGCTTCTATAACATTTTGTAGTTTTATTCTTGTATACATAAGTGTTAAATACCCTTGCTTTTCTGTTATAGCCAAAACAGTCTCTTTATTGACCAAGTGTGTCTAGTTACCTTCTCTATCATTGCAAGAATAATTCCTCAACCTTTTTATTTGAAACCTTAAATTTCTAACAACCAAGCTTGGCTTGGCCCCGTGAGGCTTGACTAAGCTTGGCGTGGCCTCGTGTGGCCTCGCGACCCCAAGCCCAGCCCATCAGCTCCAACATCCCCTTAATAGGCTCTAGTGGATCCCCAATAGGCTCGTTAATAGTATAAATGTTCACAACTACCCGATCAATAATTTTTTTTTGCCAGAGTCTCCCCTGTTGTTGATCGATTTCGCAATCAATGAATACGTGCAAGTATACACGGTCAACAAGTAATAAAGTGAAAGTAGAGTATCGTTCTCACGAGGAATTATTTAATAAAAATTACCAATTACTAACTCTTAACTAAATCAATTTTATTTAAACAATCTCAAATCGCGATTTTTCTAATTAATAAAACTAAATTAAAACAATTAAAAGAGATTATTCTAAAAGAAAGCAAATAAACAAAACTAAGATTTGATTAAATTCAGATAAATAAGGATTAAGATTTCAATATCCCCAATTATGAACTATAAATCAATTATCCAATTATCCCAATTATTATGCCTACTAAATTGTTAACAGGAATTCTCAAATGCCAAAAGCCCTTTCTCAAGTGATATGCCTTCTATTTAACCCAGATTAATTTTTGCTATATCTCTATGCAAAACAATTGAATTAACTCGTTACAATCCCAATTCCTTATGTGTTACATGCGGCAAATAGATATTCTCATTCTATTCACAAACCTACTTATTCACTGTGCAAATAACTAAGTCACATGTCACCATACCCAGTTCTAACCCTAGAATTCCTTTCTCAATTCCTTCTAGAGTAACAAGGTAATTACTGATCAGATAATTAATCAATAAGCATAAGGCAAGATAAACAACTCACTTTGACACAAATAATTGGAATAAATCAAATAACTAATTTATAGCCATAAAAGGTTCAATTGAAATCTTAATAAAAGAATTAGTTCATAATTAATGAATTAAAACCAAGAATCCACAATTGAATAGACATTAACGAGATAAAAAGTATGATAAGAGAAAAGAATAGAATCATTGTCGTGAATCGATCTTCCCTATTGCTTCTGCTTTATTGATCTTGATGTTCTTCAATTGCTTCAATCTCTCGATGGCTAATTAAGAACTAGGGTTTAGATTCTAATTTAATGGAGTGTTTAATCTAGTCTAATCTATGTAATCTCCTCTTATTTTATGCCTTAAATCATGTATTTATAGGTTACAAGTCCAATTTTAGTTTAGGAACAAACCCAATCCAATTTGGAGTCAAAAGGTGTCAAAATTAGCCCAAAAGCGCGTCCAGCCGCACCAACCTCTTCCCCAAAGTGCCCGGTATTTTGGGCACGACACTAGAACCTTTGCTCCCAAAGGTGCCCCGCTGGGCATAGGCCTATTTTGGGCACCCCGGCGCTGCCCCATGTTCTAACATTTTCTGCTCCGACGTCCTCTGGTAAAACGGCCATAACTTTTGATCCGGGAGGAGTTACGGGGCCTTCCACCTATCAAATCGAAGATATTGACGAGATATACAACTTTCATGCTTTGGGGATTGAGAAATTCAGGGCGGATGAAGGCATAAATTGAGCTGTAAGTGACTGCTATGCAAATGACCACTCAAAACCATGACGTTCGACGTCCGTTGGTACAACGATAATAACTCTTGCATCCAAACTCCGATTGGAATGATTCAAAATGTTCGGAAAGATAAGACGATGCTCTTCAATGTAAGCTAAGCTCCAAACCAAGAACATGAAGTAAACATGAAAGCCCAAATGATGTCCGGTTTGCTTTTTTTGCGTTTTCTTTGCTTTTCCTTACCAATAGTCGCTCACACCGCTCCCAAATGTATAACCTACAAAATGAACACAAAATGCATAAAAAGTAACTAAGACACATAAATATAAGCAACTAATTCAAGTAAAAGATACCGAATAAGTGTATATAAAATCCACTTATCACCTGTAATATGGACTAGCCACATGCACGACGGCATGTATATAAGGTCATTTCTAGGCACCCAAGACCTAAACCAAGAGTCCACATAGACGATCTTGCATAAATATAAGTAATGTGAAGAAAAGCCTAACTATTACCCATAGACGATCTTGCATAAGTATAGTTCTCATATAGGCATAGATTTGACTATAATTTCATAAACAGTCCATATATAGGCAAAAAAAACCTTTAGGCATTCAAATAACTTTAAAATCATGATAATAAAAGGTACTTTAGACATGATTAAGTACTAAATTATACTAACAGTTCATACAAGGTACTTTAGGCATGATTAAGTACTAAATTATACTAACAGTCCCCAAGCCTTCCATTATAAACAATCTATATCAAATAATTGCTATATACTTTGTATTCATGGTTTTCATGATTTATTACTCAAATATATCAAATAATTGCTATATACTTTGGTGGGAAAGGTAAACTAATATATAAAATTAATCAATACCTATAATATGATGGCTATACAAACTTACTAACGTAGAGTCTCAGTGATAAATTGCTGTGTTGAGGATACACTTTTTTGAAAGCCTCTTTTCCTAGAACCTCTTTATACTATAGGTCATGAGAAATTAAGAAATAGTAGTTTGTGAAATGCTATAATAATTGAAAATGAAAATGGAATAAAATAACTTTGGGTGACTATAGTTCTATTTGATATGTTAAGTTTTCTATGCATGATAAAATTAGTCTAGAACACACTTATACATAAATTTTTTATTATTTTGGTTATACCCTTTTAAAAGAATAAATTAAAAATTAAAATTTGTTAGCATGCACTAGAAACTTTTTAATTTGAATAAATAAATAAATAAACAAATATACAAGTCTTACAAACCAAAATGTGTTCGGATGGAGAGAGTATTTTATGTTTGTGACGAACATTAAGCTGCAAATAAGGAGTAAACACAATTCTTTAGTTTATTGAATAACAAAAATTAACAAATTAAGGTTTGTCTAAACCACATTCAATTAATAACAGAAATAAAAAAAGATAGGGTTTGTCTAAACCACATTCAATTAACAAATTAACAACAGATTCAAGGTTTTTAATGGATTTCAAGTGAGTTACCCTTGTAGAGGCGATGGCAGGTGGGCGGCGCGAACTTCTTCTCCTTCTTCTTTTCTCCCCCCTTTCTCCCTCTTCTCTCTATTTCGGTGAGCTCCCTCTTTTTTTTTCCCTTCCGTTACGTCGAAGCGAATGCAGTCTTGATTTCATTTAGCTAGGTTGATCAATGATCGGTATCCATGAACCTTCTGCTGATCATGTTGATTTTTAATGACATGGACTTATCAACACGCGTGCGGTCATCGATTATTAGTGGTCGTAAAGAAACTACGCGCCAACATTTCCTGCTAAAATTTGGGTGGAAAATTTGTTTCTAGTTTCTGATCATGACCGCATTAAATTCATTGATATCACTGTAATTGGATTATTCATTGGTCACGATGATGTCGGTCATTATTAAGAATATCGTGACAGGAAATGCGATTCATTGATATAATTGGTCACGATAGCCCTTTTTCAGCATAGTGATGGCGGGTGAAAATCCATTTACAGTTTCGTAATTTTTCTGACCCTCAAAAATTTTGGAAAAAATTGAAATGATAATTTGATGAGTTTTCTATATTGTGTCTAAAGATGGCGATTTTTGGATTTATAGATAAGAGTTATGGATTTTATGGAAAAAGACTATTTTAAAAGTAAACCCTTATAACTCCTTGTGGTTAACTCCAAAATTGGTGAAATTTTTATTGGGAGTATATGTATATAACAGGAGTATACCACATAAATTTCAAAATTTTTGGACAAAAGTATAATTTATGATAAATGTCTAAATATTGACAGTTGGGCTATACGTATGAAAAATAGTAAATGAATTTTAAAAATTAAAGAGAAAAAATATATGTTCAATATGAGACTATATTACATTAAATCCCGGAAAAGAAATATTTTTGGGAGTGATTTGGTATTTTCATGAAAATAAACTAGTTATGAGTAAATGAATTAAATATGTTATGTGAAGTAACAAAATTGGAAAATAGGATTTTATGGCTTGGTAATCCTATATATAGGGTATATCTGATTTTTTATGAGGATTTGATCATTGGTGATGAAATCTTATGAGTATGGCATTTTCGAATGATTAAATGCATTATTTGGTAAAGTGTAAACAATTGAAATAAATTGTTTATAAGTTTAAAAAGTGATTAAAATATTGTTATAATATTAATAATATTAGATTAAGAGTTTATTAAGTGATTGATAATATTTGGATAAATTTAAAATCTTTAATATTTATCCTTGTTTTCGTTTGATTAATGCTTATATCATTGTCATCATCCCCATGCTTATATTATTATGGAAGTCATCTTTGGCTTACGTTGTGAGACCCCAAATTTTATGAATAAAGATTTAAATTTCTCGAAATATTTTTTGAATATTATGGAGTGAACTTGATATAATGTTATAGTTGTAGGTAATATTTATAAATTTTGCAAAAAGACGCAAGTTGTTATATAATATTCGATTGGTCTGGGAATATTCGTTTTAACAGGGGAATATTAAATGCGACGCAAGACAATCATTAGTGGACCCCATAATAGAATTATTATTCGGATTGAGAAAAGCGACAAAAATATTTTATGAAAATAACGGCGAAGTTTATCGTTAAGCTGTTGAAACACCGGTGTTAAAAAAATACGAGAATACGCGTGATTGCATAGTAGCACACGGTATTGATTATCGATGCTTACGTGAAAAGTCACTCAGTTTTGTTCAATTATTGCCTCAGTAATTGCTGCATAGTATCTCACGTTATTTGATTCAATTATTGTCGATATTTTATATATTATTAAATCAATAATTAAGATAACAAAGTTATTAATATTATTATTTGCAATATTAACGATGTCTAGAAGTTCTGCCAAGGAGAGGTTTGGTCACCTAATTACGCGCCAATAAGGAGAAATCCTTATTGGAAAGCCCCCTCTTTCTTAGGAACGACATGGTCGATTAATATTGTGAATTATAATAATGATGATAAATGTTGTTAAATATATTGAGGTGTCTTTTTATGAAGTCACGGAAGTTTATATATATATATATATATTATATATATATATAAATTTTGTTTTATTAGTATTATTAATGTAATAAAACAGAATTTTTTTTTATATAAAACAGAATACTTTTATAAAGTTATTTGTTTTATTAGACTATAAATAGAATATATTATATTCTATTATGCATAATGTTTTGCATAGTAAAATCTTTTTATAAAACAAAATACTTTTATAAAGTTATTTGTTTTATTAGACTATAAATAGAATATATAATATTCTATTATGCATAATATTTGCATAGTGCTCAGTATAGTATTTGTATAGTAAAATCTTTATATATAAAAAAGAATACTTTTATAAAGTTATTCATTTTATTAGATTATAAATAGAATATATTATATTTTGTTTAAAAGATTTTATTTTATTAGAATATTTTATTAATCTTGTATAGTAATTGAATATGGATCGTCTAGTTTAAAAAGTAAATCAACTGGACTAGTTTCATGAATTAGTTACTATTCAGGTCCATTCTCTATAAATGAAGCTCATTCCTTCATTATTTCTTGCGAATTCACTGAAACTCTAGAGAGAGAAACTATAGAGAGAATGAAGAAAAGTATTCTGCTACTTCACTACTCCTATATCCAAATTATTCTAAGGTAAGGGATATTATTTGTTGTACTCGTAAGGGGTATTATTCTTTTGTATCCATGAAGAGATTTATTTTCTTTCAATACTCGTAAGGGTTGTTATTCCATTCTTTATTATTATGTTGGAATAACACATACATGCAATAACCGCATACGTGGTGAAATTCTTACATTATTCTATTCTTTATTATTACATTGGAATAACTTTGTATATGCGGACTACCCTATACTTGGTAAAATTCTTACATTATTCCATTATTTATTATTACGTTGGAATACTTTTCGCCTATCATGCAAATCGCATACATGGTGAAATTCTTACATTATTCCATTTTTATTATTACATTTGGAACATCACATGCATGCGTTTTACGCATGACTGGTTCCGATTATTTATTATTCATTGGAATATCACGTCTACATGCGTTTATGCATGACTGGTTCCGTTCCGTTATTTATTATTACATTTGGAATATCGTATGTAAATGCGTTTCGCATGATCCAGTTCCATTATTTATTATTACATTGGGAATAACTTTTATGCATGCGATCTATCGCATCGCATGCATGTAGTGAATTCTTACGTTATTCCATTCTTTATTATTACATTTGGAATAACACGTCTATGTGGATTACCACATGCATGGTGAATGATCTTTTGTATTCATTCCTTGTTAAATTGTGAAAATGATCTGTATACGTGGATTATCGCATGGCGGGTGAAAATCTATTTGCAGTTTCATATATTCTATTATACTCAGTTGGTTAAAGTTTTGGCTTTTATACTCCATGAAATTAGTGGAATATCCTTGATATTTGCGCTTCATCCAGTATCTTTTCATGGAAAGCATTCTTGAGTTTTACCCCACAAAGCAGTATCATGTTGACAATTTGGACGTTATTGGTTCCTTGATAAATTAATTCTTGAAATTGTTTTATTGAATTCTTATATCATTGTCATCATCCTCATGTTTATATTATGTTGAAAGTTATATGTGGCCTGTAGTGCATAGATGAACTTGGTATGATTATAACCAGGGATTATTCGGTATAATCATGACCGTAATGTTACAAATGATGAGATAAAAGTCCTCATTGGCCCGTAGTGCATTGATGGACAGTTGTTGGTATGATCATGACCATTGATGAATACAGAATATATCATTGCTTGGTAGAGGCATGGATAATTGTGGTTGTGATACTAATGAATATCCTTGGCCGTAGTGCAGGGATGATGTGGATTATTTATTAAGCTGAGTCCCAGCGATAAAAGTGATGAAAAACCTTTTAAATCATAGAAGATAGTAGATTTTATTCTCTAATTGACTCTTTTAATGGATTACTTGTTCCGCTGTAGTTAAACTCGATGTTTGTTATATTGTATCAGTTTAACACTGTTGAAGGCTA
The DNA here is from genome assembly GCA_020205605.1 of Panax ginseng. Lineage (NCBI taxonomy): Eukaryota > Viridiplantae > Streptophyta > Magnoliopsida > Apiales > Araliaceae > Panax > Panax ginseng. Next base: position 28,284,430 of record CM035149.1, read on the forward strand.
ACGATAATTTATTTTGTATTATCTTAGTCATAATATTTTTCTTTGGGCTAGTTGAGCTCACCCTTTTACTTTCATTGTTTCTCTTGAGGAAATGAGAGCGTAGGAGAGGGACTAGTGGGAGCGGAATGACGGTCGGATGATAGCATTAGTAGTCCTCACTATTCTATGAAATAGTGTGATAATAAATGTATTGAGGACTTATTTTGAGTTTGAATCTTATCTGAAGACAATATTTGTATTAAAACTCACATCATGTTGTATATTTAAGATTATATTTGTATTACATACCATGTAAGTGGCGACCCAAGATGGGTGATGTATACTTTTTGGGGGCGTCACGGTTAAGTATCAAAGCTTAGGATATGATCCCTAGTGAAATATGAGATAAGAACTAGGAGGGAGAGGCAGAATTTTTTTCGCTAGTATGACTTACCTAAGTTTATTTGGTATTTAATTGGTCGGTCAGAGTATAGGGATAATATGTGATATGTCAATTAACCCTTGTTTTGTGATAGTGTTTGAAAATGGCATCTGAAAATGTTGAGATAAGCAATGGAGCAAAATAATATGGCCGTATCGCAAAGACGAGGCTAAGTTTCATGAGTTATCCCGGTTTGCATCCCATTTGGTCGATAATGAGGAGCGAATGACGCGAATGTTTCTAAGAGGTTTGAAACCCGATATACGTCAATACCTCATTTCTCATAAACTTTGTTTATATTAGGATGTTGTGAATAGGGCTCGATTATTGGAGCGCGATAATGAGTTAAGCACAACCAAAAGTAATCACCAACAACACGATAATAATCAAATCTTTGGTGGCAAATTTATCGAACAATGATAACCATCGTAGGAAATTATCATGCAAGAATGGTAACCACCGGTGGTAACCATGGCCAAGATAATAAGTAGAAATTTCAAGAAGAGAAGGTTTAATAATGATGGAAAGACAACAGCATCAGCACCCGTTTCAAAGGAAGAAGAACGACCACCGGTCGTATGTTTCAAATGCGGAGGGGAGGGACATATCAGTCCAAATTGCGTGATGCAGTCCAAAGCATGTTACAATTGTGGAAAAGAAGGTCACCTTGCCCGATTTTGTCATGCACCAAAGTCAAGTCCAGCTGGGACGGTGGCACCAAAGGCGGATATGGACAAAACAAAGTCGGTGGTTTCAGGAAGAGCGTTTTTCGTGACTTCTCAAAAAGCGAGTAACCCGGACGAAGTTAGCACGGGTTAGTTAATTATAAATTCTTGCGAAGTCTATACCTTATTAGATACCGATTCTACCCATTCTTTTATCTCTCTTGCTTGCGCTCAACGTTTAAATTTGATTCCGGAGAGATTAGACTTTGATTTATCTGTTTAAACTCCGTTGGGAGAAACCTTCGTTACCTCCACTATGTATAAATCTTGTTTGATTCAAATCAACACTTTCACGTTACCTGTCGATCTTATCTCTTTGAAAATACTTTCCTTTGATGTGATTTTAGGAATCGATTGGTTAACTACTCATTATGCTTTTCGTAAGGTTGTTAGCTTATATATTCCTAACCAACCTGTTATGCGAATTCAAACAACCAAACCACTAAAGTCAATCACTGTCATATGAAGACATAAGTAAAGTGCCCCGAGCCTTTCACTGGTGACTTCCAAGTCTTGGAATACACCGAAGCCAGAATATCCATAGGGGACGTCGTGAATGACGATGGCAAGTTGATAGGTATCAATGTGACGTACTATCCAAGTCTTGGATGAGAGTCACAGTTTTGAATGGTATTTCTATTGTTAATAAATTTTCTGACGTATTCTTGAAGACTTCTTAGCATACCCCTAGAGCGTGAAATCGAATTTTGTATTGACCCCAGTACAAACCCATTTCTAAAACCATTCAATATTTCTTCAACCAAAACGAACGTATCATGCGCCAAGGACGTTGGCTCGAGCTGTTGAAGATTACGACTATACCATTCAATATCATCGTGGAAGAAGCGAACGTAGTATGACGCGTTTAGTAGAAGATCATATGCGTTTACGAGTGCGATGTTGTTAACACAAAGACCCATTTCGTATAACTTACAAATGATGAAGATAGAGTTAAAGACTCTAGGGATCCACGTGAAGATAACGAATATACGAGTAGAATCGACTTTAATCGATAAAGTTAAAGCCGCTCAAGCTACATACTCAGAGCTGATGAATGTGAAGAAGAAGGTTTAAGAGGGCTTTATTCTAGAAGCAAGAATCGACGAAGAAAGGAAATCTCAACCCTCGATTTAATTGGCCCATTTGAAATCCTTGATCGAGTAGGAACTGTGGCCTATAAACTCGTTTTACCGCCAAGTATGTCGCGTGTTCATAACGTTTTTTACGTATCGATGTTACGTAAATATGTGGATGACCCGAACCACGTTATTGAATTAAAACTAGACGAGATAGCAGAAGATTTAACGTATGAGGAGATACGTGTTAAAATCTTGGATAAGAAGGATCATATTCAACACTCAAAGGTTATACCTCAAGAGTTATAATCTGAAATGAAGTCAAGGTATCCTCATCATACCAGGTACGTACGTAAATTTCGAGGGCGAAATTCCATAAGGAGGGGAGATTGTGAGACCCCAAATTTTATGAATAAAGATTTAAATTTGTCGAAATATTTTTTTGAATATTATGGAGTGAACTTGATATAATGTTCTAGTTATGGGTAATATTTATAAATTTTGCAAAGTACGCAAGTTGTTATATAATATTTGATTGGTCGGGGAATATTCGTTTTAACAGGGAATATTCGTACGACGGCACAATTATTGGTGGACCCCACAATGGAATTATTGTCGGATTGAGAAAACGACAAAAATATTTTATGAAAATAACGGCGGAAGTTCACCGTTAACTGTTGAAATACCCGGTGTTAAAAGTACAAGAATTCGCGTGGTTGCATAGTAGTACGCGGTATTGATTATCGATGCTTACGTGAAAAATCACTCAGTTTTGTTCAATTATTGCCTCAGTAATTGCTGCATAGTATCTTACGTTATTTGATTCAATTATTGTCGATATTTGATATATTATTAAATCAATAATTGATATAACAAAGTTATTAATATTATTATTTGCAATATTAACGATGTCAGAAGTTACGCGAGGAGAGATTTGGTCACTTAATTGCGGCGCATAATAGAGAAATTCTTATTTGGAAGGCCCCCTATTCTTGGGAACGACCTGGTCGATTAATATTGTGAATTATAATAATGATGATAAATGTTGTTAAATATATTGAGGTATCTTTTTATGAAGTCACGGAAGTTTATATATATATGTTATATATATATAAATTTTATTTTATTAGTATTATTAATGTAATAAAAGCAGAAAAGTTTTTTATATAAAATAGAATACTTTTATAAAGTTATTTATTTTATTAGACTATAAATAGAATATATAATATTCTATTATGCATAATGTTTGCATAGTAAAATCTTTTTATATAAAAGCGAATACTTTTATAAAGTTATTCCTTTTATTAGATTATAAATAGAATATATTATATTTTATTTAAAAGATTTTGTTTTATTAGAATATTTTATTAATACTGCATAGTAATTGATTATGGACCGTCCGTTTAAAAGTAAATCAATTTGGATCGTTCATGAATTAGTTACTATTCAGTCTATTCTTCTATAAATAGAAGCTCATTCCTTCATTATTTCTTACGAATTCACTGAAACTCTAGAGAGATAAACTATAGAGAGAAAGAAGAAAAGTATTCTGCTACTACACTACTCCTATATCCAGATTCTTCTAAGGTAAGGGATATTATTTGTTGTACTCGTAAGGGGTATTATTTTTTCGTATTCATAAAGAGAGTTATTTTCTTTCAATACTCGTAAGGGTTGTTATTCCATTCTTTATTATTATGTTGGAATAACACATACATCTGTCAAGAAATCTGCATCATAGTGAAATTCTTCTGTTATTCTATTCTTTATTATTCTGTTGGAATAACCTGTATATGCGGACTACCCTATACTTGGGGAAATTCTTCTGTTATTCCATTATTTATTATTTTGTTGGGATAATCTATCTATGCGAAGTACCGCATACATGGTGAAATTCTTCTGTTATTCCATTCTTTATTATTACATTGGAACAACACATGCGTGCTTACGCATGACCTAGTTCCGTTATTTATTATTACATTGGAATATCCTGCTTTTGTGCGTTTATGCATGACACGGTTCTCATTATTTATTATTACATTGGAATATTCTCATGCATGCGTTTACGCGTGACTGGTTCCATTATTTATTATTCTATTGGGAATAACACATGCATGCGATCTATCGCATGCATGGTGAATTCTTCTGTTATTCCATTCTTTATTATTCTGTTGGAATAACCTGTCTGTGTGGATTACTACATGCATGGTGAATGATCCTTTATATTCATTCCTTGTTAAATTATAGAAATGATCTGTATACGTGAATTACCGCATGCGGGTGAAAATCCATTTGCAATTTTATATATTCTATAATATACTCAGTTGGTTAAAGTTTTGGCTTTTATACTCCGTGAAATTAGTGAAATATCCTTGATATTTGCGCTTCATCTAGTATCTTTTCATGAAAATATTCTTCTGAGCATTCTTGAGTTTTACCCCACAAAGCTGTATCATGTTGACAATTTGGACGTTATTGGTTCCTTGATAAATTAATTCTTGAACTTGTTTTATTGAATTCTTATATCATTGTCATCATCCTCATGTTTATATTATGTTGAAAGTCATCTGTGGCCTGTAGTGCATAGATGGACTTGGTATGATTAGGACCGAGGATTATTCGGTATAATCATGGACCAGTAATGTTACAAATGATGTGGTAAAAGTCCTCATTGGTTTGGCTGTAGTGCATTGATGGGACGATTGTTGACATGATCATGACCATTGATGAATAAACGAATATCCTTGGCCCATAGTGCATGGATAATTTATGGTTGTGATACTAATGAATATCCTTGGCCGTAGTGCAGGGATGATGTGGATTATTTATTAAGCCGAGTCCCAGAAATAAAAGTGATGAAAAACCTTTGAAATCATAGAAGATAGTAGATTTTATTCTCTACTTGACTCTTTTAATGGATTGCTTATTCCGTTGCAGTTAAATTTGATGTTTGTTATATTGTATCAGTTTAACACTGTTGAAGGCTAACGATAATTTATTCTGCATTACCTTAGTCATAATATTTCTTACTGGGCTAGTTTAGCTCACCCTTTTACTTTCATTGTTCTCTTGAAATGAGAAGGCGTAGCGAGAGGACTAGTCGGGAAGCGGAGTAGCGGTCGAGATGATAGCATTAGTAGTCCTCACTATTCTATGAAATAGTGTGATAATAAATGTATTGAGGACTTATTTTGAGTTTGAATATTATGCCAGAAGACAATATTTGTATTAAAACTCACAAATTTCATGTTGTATATTTAAGATTGTATTTGTATTACGTACCATGTATTTGGCGACTCGGAATAGGTGATGTATACCTATTTTGGGGCGTCACATACGTCTGAATGGAATTTATTAATTATTGGTTTTACAGTTGAATATCTTTGGCTTACGTGCAAAGATGGACTGTTGATTATTAGTTTTACAGTTGTATATTTTTGGCTTACGTGCAAAGATGGACTGTTGATTATTGGTTTTATAGTTGTATATCTTTGACTTACGTGCAAAGATGAACTATTAATTGATGAGTATCTTTGACTTATGTGCATAGATGAACTATTTATTGGTATGATTATGACCAGGGATCATTCGGTATAATCATGACCCGTAATGTTATAGATGATGTGGTAAAAGTCCTCATTGGCCCGTAGTGCATTGATGGATAGTTATTGGTATGATTATAACCAGAAATTATTTGGTATAATCATGACCATTGATGATTACATGAATATCCTTGGCCGTAGTGCAGGGATGATTCGATGATGTGGATTATTTATTAAGGTGAGTCTCAGCGATAAAATATTGATTATACACTTTTAATTCGTAAAAGATAGTAGATATCATGCTCTACTTGACTCTTCTAAAATACAGTTGTATGTCTTTGGCCTGTAGTGCAAAGAATAAATTGTTAATGAATATCTTTGGTAGTAATGCAAAGATGAATTTATTAGTATGATTATGAAGCGGAATTGTGATTTGGTATAACCATGATTTTTGATGTTTGGTGAAGATAAGTGATGAAAATTATCTTCGATCACAGGTGCAAAAAGAAGAATTTAGAATCACAATTATGATTATGAGTTATTCATATGATTGTGGATGAAATTGTTGAATGATGTTACGGGGATAAAACATTATTGGTGGACTTTTAACATGGAAGATAATAGACACGATGGTCTATTTGACTCTTCTAATGGATTGCTCGTTCATTACGCAACTATGGTTGAAAAGTTTTATCATCTACCATATATGTTCTAAATCTACGATTTATTATTGACGAAGGCTATTGATAATTTAATTATCTTTAGTCATTATATTTTTTACTAGGCTATTTGTGCTCACCCTTTGCTTCACAATTCCTTTCAGGTAATAAGTGTGACGCCCCCAAAACAGGTATACATCACCCATCTTGAGTCGCCAAATACATGGTACAAAATTCAAATACAACTTAATTATACAATAGTCGTGTAAAATATGACAAAACATAATCTAAGAGTTTTAATAAGAATATTGTCATCTAGACAATATCCACACTTAATAGAGTCCTCATTACATTTATTGTCACACTATTTAACAGAATAGTGAGGACTACTAATGCTATCATCTAGACCGTCACTCTGTTCCCCGACTAGTCCCGGCTACGTTCTCGTTTCTTGAAGAGAACTGTGACGCCCCCAAAATAGGTATATAACACCCATTCTGAGTCGTCAAAATACATGGTACAGAAACAACTACAACTTTATTAATACAACACATAAACTGTGAGTTTAAATACAAATATTGTCATCTAGACAATATTCACACCCAAATAAGTCTCCATCACAATTATTGATACATTATTTTATAAAAATGGTGAGGACTACTAAAACAACTTCTAGAACCGTCATTCCATACCCCGACTAGTACTCGCTATATTCTCGCCTCCTGAGAAGAAAAATGGAATAAAAAGGAAAAGGGTGAGCTCAACTAGCCCAGTAAAGAATATTATGACTAAGATAATATAAAACGAATTATCGTTAGTCTTCAATAGGGAAAAATCTGATAAAATACAATAGACAACAAATTTCAGATCAATATTCGCAGTGGAAATAATAATTCATCGATGAGTTATGTAAAGAATGAATTCTACTATTATCTATGAATTTAAAAGTCCATCATCAATATTTTATCTCTGTAACACCAATTAATATACATCTGGAATCAAATATTCATCTTTGCACTACAGGCCAAAGATATTCATCAGTTGGTCATGTTCATCTCAACACTTGTACATCTTTGCATTACAGCCAAAGATATTCATCATAAAATCATTACACTACAGGCCAAAGATATTCAATAATATTATCATTTAGGACTGAGGATGATGAAAAATATTTTTAAAAAAACGAATCCAGTGAAACAAAAGAATAAATATTAAGGATTCGTATTTCGGTTTATCCATGTCCAAAAATACCTCATAAATAATCATAGTGGAGTAAAATTCAAGAATGATCAAAACATGGATACAATCAAAGCTAGTATCGATAATAGATATTTTGGACGAAAAGGAAAAATTTTATTTTTCGATGAATAGTGCCGTATTCGTGAATAGTGTCGTATACGTGAATAGTAACCCCGACACAAAAAGTTTCAAATTTGATTAACATTTCAAACCAATATTTCGGCATAATGATATTGAAGAAAATAATATCATTTAAGAAGAAAATAAAATCCCTTACCTCGAAAGAATAGTACTTCTGGCTGAACTACTGGATATAGTGCTGAAGGAATTTGCACCGTATAGCAACACTCAAAGTTTTAAAATATTCACAAGAATATGCTCGATAATATAGAGAGAGAAAGAGAGAGAAAATTTTAGTTTCTGGGGTGATTTTCAATTCTAACCTAAACACCCTATTTATAGGAAAATGCTTAGAACACCAAAACAGAAAATTTAATAAAATATTAGTGTATTTATATAAATTTTCCTTAGCCCACTTTTTTGGTCTAGACAACACCCACCAACCCACCAAAATCACAAAAAACGTTTTTGTTAACAAAATTATTTAAAACTCCAAAAATCAATTCAGACCCAATATACCGAAACTTCAATCCTTTTATCAGAAAAATTCGAATCTTATGTCCATTTCATAGGAAATTTAATTATCTACAACTTTGCAGAAGAAAGTTTTTCCAAATTCTAAATAGAAATTGACCGAAATCCACAAACGGGCGATTTTATAGGCTATAATCAAATTTCAGTCAAGAAATGGGCCCACAAACATGTTTAACATGTTTTAAATAATTTTTGTAACAAAAATACTCTTCCTCCTCATATACTCATATATCCCACATTCATTGTAAAAATATCACAATTATTATATTATTAAAATATAATAATATATTTAAATAAATTATTTTATCGAAAAAAAATATCAATTTTCAACAATTGTCAAATTAAAAATTTTCTCCATCTATATCCACATAAAATGAATACTTTCCTCATCATAAAAATCAATAATTAATTATTCACAAATAATATTATAGAATCACAATACTGGCAACCAGGTAGTTCTTAGGAAAGAGGGGGCTTTCCAATAAGGATTTCTCCTCTTGGCAAGCATGATTAGATGACCAAACCTCTCCTTAGAGCGTAACTTTCTAGACATTGCCAATAATGTTATCTAATAATATTATTCAGATAATATGAATTATTGCTCCGATAATGGAAAATACTGTGTAGTGATAATTATTGAAACAACAAAAATATAAAATATTAACGTAGCAATTATTGAATCAATAAAATAAAATATTGAACAGTAATTACTGTAACAATTATTGAGTAGTGCCTTCTTACGTATGAATCAATAATTGGTGCAATACCATGTGCTACTGTGTTTTAACCACCAGGTATTCCAACAGTATTAACGGTAACAACTACGCCATTATTTATAACCAACTTATATTTGTCGTTTTCCTCATCCAATCGCTTTCCGTTATGGAGCCCACATAAGGCTGCGCCGTCGTACGAATATTTCCCGACAGTAAGAATATTCCACGACCAAATGAATATTTCCCAACAATAATAAATATTTTATAACCACTTGCTTATTTGAAATATTTGCGTATTTTACCCATAACTAACCACATTAATCAAATTAACCCTTACTATTTCAAAATAATAAATAGAGGAAATTCAATTTTATTTATAATAAGTTGGGGTCTTACAACCTCCCCTCCTTATGAAATTTCGTCCTCGAAATTGATATACGTACCTAGTGTTTCGAAAAGATGAGGATACCTCGCTTTCATTTCTGTTTCCAACTCCCAGGTCATTTCCTCTATAGCATGGTTCCTCTACAAAACTTTGACTTGTGGTATGACCTTTGTGCGTAGGACATGCTCCTTCCTATCCAAGATTTTGATAGGTACCTCCTCATACGTTAAGTCTTCGGCTATCTCGTCCGGTTCTAACTCAATAACGTGGTTCGGGTCTTTCACATATTTACGAAGCACGGATATGTGAAACACATTATGAACACGAGACATACTTGGAAGTAACGCGAGTCTATAGGCTACATTTTCTACTCGGTCAAGAATCTAAAATGGACTAATAAATCGTGGATTGAGCTTTCCTCTCTTCCCAAATCTTGTAACTCCCTTCCATGGAGCAACTCGCAACAATACATGATCCCCAATACTAAATTTTACGTCCTTTTGATGAAGATCCGCATAATTCTTTTGTCGATCCTGTGCCATTTGTATACGTTGTCGAATCATTTGGATCTTTTCCGTAGTCATACGTACCAAATCGGATCCCAACAATGTTGCTTCACCCACCTCATCCCAACATATTGGAGAGCGACACTTTCGTCCATACAATGCTTCAAATGGGGCTAAACCTATACTTGCCTGATAACTGTTGTTGTAGGAGAATTTCACCAATGGTAAATACTTATCCCAACTCCCTTTGAAGTCTAGGACACAGAGTCTTAATAGATCTTCAAGAGTTTGAATAGTTCTCTCTGATTGTCCGTGTTAGAGTTTATGCCCTAGAGGCCAATTATTTGATATAATTGCTTAACGTTTTGATATTATAGTTGATTGAATAAATGAATGATTTTATTATGGTTTTATTTACTGCGTTATATAATTGTTAACATAATAAAATTCCTTAGAATAGTGATACAAATTATATAGTTTCAAGTATGTGACTTGAATATGAGATTATATAATTACAATTAGTATCATTGTTCTTAAATGTCCCTAGTCGAGTATCATTGTTGATGGGACAACATTGATGCATTGAGACTAGTATGTGGATTGACTGATGACCAAATCTCATTTGTCATAAATATATGAGATATTAAGTCAATGCATAGGTACATGTTAGAGAACGATGTACTGGACAGACCCACCATGAGAATTCTATGTGGAGCATTATGCAAAGTGTCATTAGTGATAATGATGTAATGGTCCTCCGACCTGAAATCACTATATTACTACACGGGAATTTATGTACTTTGATATCATAAAATGTCACCTTTAATAGGGTGGACTATAAAGGTGATTATTGGGTATATCATGAATCGTGTGAGGAATATGAGTGATCTAGATGGAATTTAACCCTCCTATATATTAGGGATGATATCCATAGGCCTCTTGATTGAGTAGGACTATGAAATGCATGGTCATGCTCAAATAGTGATTTGTTTCATATAGTCTGCTCATTGATCAAGAAAACTCAGATTAAATTATGAAGAGTATGACACATTCCATGACTCGAGTTTAATCTAGGATATTAAGGTTAAAAGGATTAAATTACATTGAAACATTAGTCATGAAAAGGTTGTATCGAATCATCGATCTTATTATTACTTGGGTAGTAGTGATGCATTACTAGATGGTGCTCACTGTTTATAATTTTATAATATGATTTTAAAATTATTGCCAACTTAATAATAACCTATAGGGTCATACACATGTAGCGTAATTTAAAATGGAATTAATTTAAATTTTCACAGTTTAAATATATTAATATGATTAATAGTATTTAAATCACGTAATTTAAATTAAAAAGGATAATTTGTATAGATGTATATTAATTAAGTAAGACTTAATTAAGATATATATATATATATATATATATAAATTGGATTTTATTAAAATACATTTTTGATTAATCCCTTTTAACTACTATATATATGATATAGTAGCCACTTAGGTAATATCATAACATCATAACCCTAGCCATTTCTTAGAGAGACTAGAGAAAGCAGTTCAAAAATCCATTCCTTTTGGTGGCTAAGCATGCTTGATTCCGCATTGTAGATCGTCTGACGGTTCATGGGCGTAAAAGTGTGGATACCGTAGAGGCGCGATTCGTTTGGATTGCGTTGGAGATTCGAGCGCATCAATTTCAGAAGCATTTTCATATTCGGTATAATTTCTAACCACTGAATTAATTATTTTCGCATTGATCCTGTTTAGGGTTTGGAAATTGATTTAAATTGTTCTATTTTACATTTGTGCGTTTTCGTATTGAAACCCTACGGTCCGTCTGGTTTGAGGATGGTATGCGAACCGAATAAAAATCCGTACTCATAGCTTTTTGCAAGCTAACCTAAAATCTTGAAGTGAATCTTGGGTCACGATCCAAACAATGGATCTTGGCATGCCATGCAATCTCACAATCTCATTTACGTACATACTGAGCAAGGCGTTCAAGGAATAAGTCTCCGTATTGGCAAAAATGAGCAGACTTGGTTAATCTATCAACAATAACCCAAATAACATTTATGCCTTGAGAAACCGTGGGAAGACGTGTGTGAAATCCATGGTAATGTGTTCCCACTTCCATTTCAGAATCTCAAGTGGTTGCAATGGACCCTTAGGCACTTGATGCTCTGCCTTTACACTTTGACAAGTTAAACACCTTGAGATAAACTTCGCAATCTCTCTCTTCATATTGTTTCACCAAAATGTATGTCGAAGATCACGATACATTTTGGTACTTCCAGGATGAATTGCAAATGGTGTATTGTGTGCCTCCATCATGATCTTGTACTTCAAATCAAAGTTGTTAGGAACACAAAGTCTGGAGTGGACTCGAAGTATTCCTTCTTCATTGATTCTTGCTTCTGGGATAACACCTTCTTGTACTTTCTTTCTTCTTTATACGCGATCATTTCAAGGTTACGTGGTTTGAGCAACTTTAACTTCATCGATTAAAGTTGGTTCTATGCGTATACTTGACATCATCGCATGGGTCCCCAGAGTCTTGAATTCTATCTTCATCTTTTGTAACTCACACAAAATGGGCCTTTGTGTTGACAACATCGTACTCATTCCCGTATATGATCTTGTACTCAACGCATCAGCTACCACGTTCGCTTTTCCAGGATGGTATTGAATGGTATGCTCGTAGTCTTTCAACAGCTCGAGCCAACGTCGTTGTCCCATGTTGAGTTCTTTTTGAGTGAAGAAATATTTGAGAGTTTTATGGTCTGAATATATCTCCACTTTTTCCCCATATAAATAGTGCCTCCAGATCTTTAAGCAGCGAAAACATTTGCCGCTAACTCTAGATCATGAGTAGGATAATTCCTCTCATATTCTTTAAGGTGTCGCGAGGCATAGGCTATGACTTTCACATGTTGCATGAGAACATATTCTAACCCTTTGCCCGAAGCATCGCTGTAGATAGCAAATCCATCCGATCCAGATGGTATTGTCAGAACAGGTGCCGAAATGAGTCTCCTCTTAAGTTCTTGGAAACTGTTCTCGCATTCTTCGCTCCAAACGAATTGTGTATTCTTCCGAGTTAGCTGGGTTAATGGAGTAGCAATTCGAGAAAACCCTTCCACGAATCTCCGATAATAACCAGCTAAGCCCAAAAGGCTATGTACTTTAGTCACCGACTTCGGTTCCTCCCAACTTTTTATTGCTTCAATCTTCGCCGGATCAACAGATACTCCATGTTTCGACACCACGTGTCCAAGGAATGCTACTTCCTCAAGCCAGAATTCGCATTTCTTTAACTTGGCATATAACTTGTTTTCATGAAGCCTTTGGAGTACCAGCTTCAAATGGTGTTCATGATCTTCACGACTTTTGGAATATATGAGGATGTCATCAATAAAGACAACAACGAACTGATCTAAATATTCCTTGAATACTCGGTTCATTATATCCATGAAAATCGCAGGAGCATTAGTCAATCCAAAAGACATGACTAGGAATTCATAATGCCCGTACCGAGTTCTGAAGGCAGTCTTTGGAATATCCTCAGTTCTAATCTTCAGCTGATGATATGCAGAACGAAGATCGATTTTTAAAAAGAATTGTGCTCCTTGTAACTGGTTAAACAGGTCATCAATACGAGGTAGCGGATACCTATTCTTGATAGTGACATGATTTAATCCCGGTAGTCAATACAAAGTCGCATACTCCCATCTTTCTTCTTTACAAATAAAATAGGAGCACCCCAAGGAGATGTACTAGGACGAATGAAATCGATGTCCAACAACTCCTGTAGTTGGACCTTTAACTCCTGAAGTTCAATAAGAGCCATTCGATATGGGGTTTTAGAAATGGGCTTTGTACCAGGTTCAAGATCAATAAAAAATTCAACCTCACGTTCCAGGGGTAAACCGGGAAGTTCTTCAGGAAATACGTCAGGATAGTCACTAACAACAGGAATATTATTCAATTCCGACGTGTCTTTATTCAAATCCATAACATGGGCTAAGAAAGCTTGACATCCGTTTTTTAATAAACGAATGGCTTTATAACTTGATATAACAGTGATTGATTTTAGTGGTTTAGTTGCTTGAATTCGAACAACAGGTTGGTTAGGAATATGAAAACTAACAGCCTTATGAAAACAATCAATTTTGGCATGATGAGTAGTTAACCAATCAATCCCTAAAATCACATCAAAAGCAAGTATCTTTAAAAAGATTAGATCAACAAGTAATTTGATGGTGCCAACTTGGATCAAATATGAAAGTTTCTCCTAACGGAGTCTCCACAGATAAGTCAAAGTCTAATTTCTCCAGAGTCAAATTTAAACGTTGAGCACAAGCAGGAGAGATAAATGAATGGGTAGCACCGGTATCTAGTAATGTATAAACTTCGAAAGAATTTATAATTAGCTTACCTGTGATCACCTCGTTTGGGTTCCTTGTATTTTGACCTGTCACGACAAACGCTCTTCCAGGAACCGTTGACTTTGACTTTTTTGGGACAGCCTTTTGAGTCACCATCCCATTGGACTTGGTTTCACGATACAGCAATCTCGGCGATATGTCCTTCCTTTCCACAATTATAACATACCTTAAACTATTGTGGGCAGTTTGGGCTATCCTTCTTTCCCGCATTTATAGCATATGATCGGTGGTCATTCTCCTCCCTTAGAACCAGTTGCTGCTGGTGCTGACGTCTTCGCATTGTCATTGTTAAATCTCCTCTTTTTAAAATCTCCCCCCGACTCGCTTTTTCTATTTTCATGGCCATGATTACCACCAGAGTGGGTTGCCGCATTTCTTGTCCAAGTATTTTTCTTTCTCCTTTGGTTATTGTTGTTACGATGGCCGCACATCCTTGGGATGATCTGGTTGTGGTCCTTTAGTTGAACGTACTCGTTATCTCGCTCTAATAATTGAGCCCCATTGACAACATGTCGAATCTGAGAAAATTTTTATGAGAAATGAGATATTGACGTATGCCAGGTTTCAAACCTCTCAGAAACATCCGCGTCATACATTCCTCATTCTCCACCAAATGAGGTGCAAACCTGGATAAATCTGCAAACTTTGCCTCGTACTGGGACACCGTCATGTTGTTTTGTTCTAGTCTAATAAACTCTACCTCCTTCATTAGAAGAGTCAAGTAGAGCATAAAATCTACTATCTTCTATGATTTAAAAAGTTTTTCATCAACCTAATCGCTGAGACTCAGCTTATTAAATAAACCACGTCATCCCTGCACTACGGCCAAGGATATTCATTAGTATCACGTCCACAAATTATCCATGCACTACGGGCCAAGGATATTCGTTTTTTCATCAATGGTCATGATCATGCCAACAACTATCCATCAATGCACTACAGGCCAATGAGGACTTTTATCATATCATTTGTAATATTACGGTCATGACTATACCGAATAATCTCTGGTCATAATCATACCAAGTCCATCTATGCACTACAGGCCACATATGACTTTCAACATAATATAAACATGAGGATGACGACAATGACATAATAATTAAATAAAACAAGTTCAAGAATTAAATTTTAAAGATTTATAAGTTAATTTATCCTTGAACTCAAAAACGTCTAAATTGTCAACATGATACTGTTTTGTGAAGTAAAATTCAAGAATGCTCAGAAGAATATTTCCATGAAAAGATACTGGATGAAATGCAAATATCCAGAATATTTTACTAATTTCATGGAGTATAGAAGCCAAAACTTTAACCAACTGAGTATAATAGAATACATAAAACTGCAAATGAATTTTTGCCCGCCATGCGGTAATCCACGTAGACAGATCATTTCCACAATTTTATAAGGAATGAATACAAAGGATCATTCACCATACCGTAGTAATCCACATGAGGCAAAGTTATTCCAACAGAATAATAAAGAATGGAATAATGAAGAATTCACCATGCATGCGATAGCATCGCATGTACGAGTTATTCCCAACGAGAATAATAAAGAATGGAACGAAGTCATGCGAAATCCGCACAGACAGGATATTCCAACAGAATAATAAATAATGGAATAACAGAAGAATTTACTATGTATACGGTACTTCGCATAGACAGGTTATTCCAACAGAATAATAAATAGTGGAACCAGGTCATGCGTAATCGCATGCACGCATGTGATATTCCAATAGAATAATAAAGAATGGAATAATGTAAGAATTTCACCATGTATGCGGTACTTGCATAGACAAAGTTATTCCAACATAATAATAAGGAATGGAATAACAATAGCTCTCTTCATGAAAATGAAAGAAATAATACCACTTACCTTAAAAAGAAATCGGATCTTTGGAGTAGAGGTAGCGGACTTTCTTCTTCTTTCTCTATAATTTCTCTCTATAAAATTGCTCTATAGCTTTAGTGAATTGGTGAGAAATGAAGGAAGAATGAGCTTATTTATAGGAAAATATAGTTTTGATAATTGCACGTTTTGGGGCTCGAAATATTACAAAGACAATATCTTCAACTTTTCTTTCATTTTTAATTTAGTCCTGCAAGTATTATCAAACTTGTACCACCTCCCCTAATAGTAAATAATGTGAATCAATAGTTCAATCATGTGATTCAATAGATATAGTCATGTGAAAATACGAATAACAGTATAGTACCTCCATCTATACCTCCATCTTTAACTTAGTCATGCAAGTATTATCAATCTTGCACCAATTATTGATTCTTACGTAAGAAGGCACTACTCAATAATTGTTATAGTAATTACTGTTCAATATTTTATTTTATTGATTCAATAATTGCTACGTTGATATTTTATATTTTTGTTGTTTCAATAATTGTCACTACATAGTATTTTCCATTATCGGAGCAATAATTCATATTATCTGAATAATATTATTAGATAACATTATTGGCAATGTCTAAAAAGTTCTGTCTAAGGAGAGATTTGGTCATCTAATTGCGCGCCAATAAGGAGAAATCCTTATTGGAAAGCCCCATCTTTCCTGGGAACTACCTAGTTGCCAGTATTGTGATTCTATAATATTATTTGTGAATAATAAATTATTAATTTTTATGATGAGGAAAGTATTCATTTTATGTGGATATAGATGGAGAAAATTTTTAATGTGACAATTGTTGAAAATTGCTATTTTATTTTTTTTGATAAAATAATTTATTTAAATATATTATTATATTTTAATAATATAATAATGGTGATATTTTTACAATGAATGTGGGATATATGAGTATATGAGGAGGAAGAGTATTTTTGTTACAAAAATTATTTAAAACATGTTAAACATGTTTGTGGGCCCATTTCTTGACTGAAATTTGATTATAGCCTGTAAAATCGTCCGTTTGTGGATTTCGGTCAATTTCTGTTTGGAATTTGGAAAAACGTTCTTCTGCAAAGTTGTAGATAATTAAATTTCTATGAAATGGACATAAGATTCGAATTTTTCTGATAAAAGGGCTATTTATTGTGAATTATTGAAGTTTCGGTATATTGGGTCTGAATTGATTTTTGGAGTTTTAAATAATTTTGTTAACAAAAACGTTTTTTTTGTGATTTTGGTGGGTTGGTGGCTGATGTCTAGACCAAAAAAGTGGGCTAAGGAAAATTTATATAAATATATTAATATTTTATTAAATTTTCTGCTTTGGTGTTCTAAGCATTTTCCTATAAATAGGGTGCTTAGGTTAGAATTGAAAATCACATTTTTAAATTAAAGTTTTCTCTCTTTCTCTCTCTATATTATCGGCGTATTCTTGTGAGTATTTTAATACTTTGAGTGTTGTTATACGATATAAATTCTTTCAGCACTATATCCAGTAGTCCAGCCAGAAGTACTATTTTTTCGAGGTAAGGGATGTTATTTTCTTCTTAAATGATATTATTTTCTTTAATATCATTATGCCGAAATATTGGTTTGAACTTTTAATCAAATTTAGAACATTTTGTGCTTGAGTTCTTATTCACGTGATCTGACTATTTATGAATGAATCGACATTATTCATCGAAAAATGAAAATTTTCCTTTTCATCCAAAATATCTATTATGGATACTAGCTTTGATTGTATCCATGTTTTGATCATTCTTGAATTTTACTCCACTATGATTATTTATGAGGTATTTTTGGACATGAATAAACCGAAATACGAATTCTTAATATTTATTCTTTTGTTTCACTGGATTCGTTTTTTTAAAAATATTTTTCATCATCCTTAGTCCTAAATGATGATATTATTGAATACCTTTGGCCTGTAGTGCAAAGATTAATGATTTTATGATGAATATCTTTGGCTGTAATGCAAAGATGTACAGGTGTTGAGATGAACATGACCAACTGATGAATATCTTTGGCCTGTAGTGCAAAGATAAATATTTGATTTCAGATGTATATTGATTGATGTTACAGAGATAAAATATTGATGATGAACTTTTAAATTCATAGATAATAGTAGAATTCATTCTCTATATAACTCATCTATGAATTATTATTTTCGCTGCGAATATTGATCTGAAATTTGTTGTCTATTGTATTTTATTAGATTTTTTCCTGTAGAAGACTAACGATAATTTGTTCTATATTATCTTAGTCATAATATTCTTTACTGGGCTAGTTGAGCTCACCCTTTTCCTTTTTGTTCTATTTTTCTTCTCAGGAGGCGAGAATGTAGCGACTACTAGTCGGGGTATGGAATGACGGTTCTAGAAGTTGTTTTAGTAGTCCTCACCATTTTTGTAAAATAATGTATCAATAATTATGATGGGGACTTATTTGGGTGTGAATATTGTCTAGATGACAATATTTGTATTTAAACTCACAGTTTATGTGTTGTATTAATAAAGTTGCAGTTGTTTCTGTACCATGTATTTTGACGACTCAGAATGGGTGTTGTATACCTATTTTGGGGGCGTCACAGTTGGTATCAGAGCTTAGGGATATGGTCTCTAGCGGAGATCGGGGAATAGAACTAGGAGGGGAGAGATGAGTAAATCCTTCGCTAGTGTGTCCTACCTAAGCTTATTTGTTAGTCGGTCATAATATTGGGATATTATGTGATATGTGAATTTCTTTAATTAACCCTTGTTTTATGGCAGTATTTGAGAATGGCAACTGAGAATGTTAACAATGGAGTAAATGAGACCCTGACGACGCCTGTACTCACCAATGAGGAAAACATGCAACAGGCCGGCAATGTTCCTCCTGTAAACAACACCATTGATCAGACGATGAACGACGTAATGTTTAGAAGCTTTTTGCAGTTCATGCAAAATTAGACGAGGGAGACTCGTGTTCAAAATACAGGAGGAAATGATAGCAATTCACGGTTTGTTGTCACAAACAAGCAACGATTCGAGGAGTTGGGACCACCGAGTGCGGGAAAAGCCGGATCCGATTAAGGCAGAGACGTGGGTTAAACAAATTACCAAGATATTCGATGTCTTGGGATGCACAGAGGAACAGAAGGTTCCATTTGCCACCTTTATATTCTGTAATGAGGCAGATTCGGTGGGAATCGTGAAGCGTACCCATCCAAAATTACACTTCAAGGCATGTCTTGGGAAACATTTCAGAAACTGTTCAAATAACAAGTACTTTCCTGAAAGTATTCGTCATATGAAGGAGGTAGAGTTTATTAGACTAGAACAAAACAACATGACGGTGTCCCAGTACGAGGCGAAGTTTGCAGAGTTATCCAGGTTTGCACCTCAATATCTCATTTCTCATAAATTTTCTCTCTATTCAGATGTTGTCAACAGGGCTCAATTATTAGAGTGAGATAATGAGTACGTTTAACCAAAGGACCACAACCAGGATCATACCGGTGACAGCAGTCATCAGAACAACGATAACTAGCGGAGAAAGAAAAATACGGACAAGAGCGGCAACCACTCTGGTGGTAATCATGACCATGAAAATAGAAGAAGCGAGTCGGGGGAGATTGTAAAAAGAGGAGATTTAACAATGACAATGTGAAGACGTCAGCACCAGCAACAACTGGTTCTAAGGGAGGAGAATGACCACCGGTCGTATGCTATAAATGCGAGAAAGAAGGATAGCCCAAACTGCCCACAAAAGTTTAAGGTATGTTATAATTGTGGAAAGGAAGGACATATCGCTCGATATTGCACTGTAGAGAAACCAAGTCCAGCGGGGATGGTGACTCAAAAGGCTATCCCAGAAAAGTCAAAGTCAACGGTTCCTGGAAGAGCGTTTGTCGTGACTGGTCAAAATGCAAGGAACCCAAACGAGGTGATCACAGGTAAGCTAATTATAAATTCTTGTGAAGTTTATACATTACTAGATACCGGTGCTACCCATTCATTTATCTCTCCTGCTTGTGCTCAACGTTTAAATTTGACTTCGGAGAAATTAGACTTTGACTTATCTGTGGAGACTCCGTTAGGAGAAACTTTCATCACATCCACTATTTATAAATCTTGTTTGATCCAAGTTGGCACCATCACATTACCTGTTAATCTTATCTCTTTAAAGATACTTGCTTTTGATGTGATTTTAGGGATTGATTGGTTAACTACTCATCATGCCAAAATTGATTATTTTCGTAAGGTTTTTAGTTTTCATATTCCTAACCAACCTGTTGTTCAATTCAAGCAACTAAACCACTAAAATCAATCTTCGTTATATCAAGTTTAAAGCCATTCGTTTATTAAAAAGCGGATGTCAAGCTTTCTTAGCCCATGTTATGGATTTGAATAAAAGCGCGTCGGATTTGAATAATATTCTGTTGTTAGTGACTTTTCGACGTATTTCTGAAGAACTTCCGGCCTACCCCTAGCGTGAGGTTGAATTCTTTATTGATCTTGAACACAGTACAAAGCCCATTTCTAAAACCCCATATCGAATGGTTCCTATTGAACTTCAGGAGTTAAAGGTCCAACTACGGGAGTTGTTGGACATCGGTTTCATCTGGCCCTGTCGCAAGTACATCTCCTGGGGGGTGCTCTGATTTATTTATAAAGAAGAAAGATGGGAGTATGCAACTTTGTATTGACTACCGGGAATTAAATCATGTCACTATCAAGAATAGGTATCCGCTACCTCGTATTGATGACCTGTTTGACCAATTGCAAGGAGCACAATTCTTTTTAAAAATCGATCTTCTTTCTGGATATCATCAGCTGAAGATTAGAACTGAGGATATTCCAAAGACTGCCTTCAGAACTCGGTACGGGCATTATGAATTCCTAGTCATGTCTTTTGGATTGACTAATGCTCCTGCGATTTTCATGGATATAATGAACCGAGTATTCAAGGAATATTTGGATCAGTTCGTTGTTGTCTTTATTGATGACATCCTCATATATTCCAAAAGTCGTGAAGATCATGAACACCATTTGAAGCTGGTACTCCAAAGGCTTCATGAAAACAAGTTATATGCCAAGTTAAAGAAATGCGAATTCTGGCTTGAGGAAGTAGCATTCCTTGGACACGTGGTGTCGAAACATGGAGTATCTGTTGATCCGGCGAAGATTGAAGCAATAAAAAGTTGGGAGCAACCGAAGTCGGTGACTAAAGTACATAGCCTTTTGGGCTTAGCTGGTTATTATCGGAGATTCGTGGAAGGGTTTTCTCGAATCGCTACTCCATTAACCCAGCTAACTCGGAAGAATACATAATTCGTTTGGAGCGAAGAATGCGAGAAGAGCTTCCAAGAGCTCAAGAGGAGACTCTTTTCGGTACCTGTTCTAACAATACCATATGGTATGGATGGATTTGTTATCTACAGCGATGCTTCAGGCAAAGGGTTAGGATGTGTTCTCATACAACGTGGGAAAGTCATAGCCTATGCCTCGCGACAACTTAAAGAGTATGAGAGGAATTATCCTACTCATGATCTAGAGTTGGCAGCAGTCGTTTTCGCGCTAAAGATCTGGAGGCACTATCTATATGGGGAAAAAGTGGAGATATATTTAGATTATAAAAGTCTCAAATATTTCTTCACTCAAAAAGAACTCAACATGCGACAACGACGTTGGCTCGAGCTGTTGAAAGACTACGACCATACCATTCAATACCATCCTGGAAAAGTGAACGTAGTAACTGACTCGTTGAGTAGAAGATCATATGCGGGAATGAGTGCGATGTTGTCAACACAAAGGCCCATTTTGTGTGAGTTACAAAAGATGAAGATAGAATTCAAGACTCCAGGGACCCATGCGATGATGTCAAGTATACGCATAGAACCAACTTTAATCGATGAAGTTAAAGTTGCTCAAGCCACAGACCCGGAGCTGATACGTATGAAGAAGAAAGTACAAGAAGGTGTTATCCCAGAAGCAAGAATCGATGAAGAAGGAGTACTTCGAGTCCACTCCAGACTTTGTGTTCCTAACAACTCTGATTTGAAGTACAAGATCATGATGGAGGCACACAATACACCATTTGCAATTCATCCTGAAAGTACAAAAATGTATCGTGATCTTCGACATACATTTTAGTGGAACAATATGAAGAGAGAGATTGTGAAGTTTATCTCGAGGTGTTTATCTTGTCAACGTGTAAAGGCAGAGCATCAAGTGCCTAAGGGTCCATTGCAACCACTTGAGATTCTGAAATGAAAGTGGGAACACATTACCATGGATTTCGTTACGGGTCTTCCCACGGTTTCTCAAGGCATAAATGTTATTTGGGTTATTTTTGATAGATTAACCAAGTCTGCTCATTTCTTGCCGATACGGGAGACTTATTCCCTTGAACGTCTTGCTCGTATGTACGTAAATGAAATTGTGAGATTGCATGGCATGCCAGTATCCATAAGTTTCGGATCGTGACCCAAGATTCACTTCAAGATTTTGGGTTAGCTTGCAAAAAGCTATGGGCGCGGATTTACGATTGATTTCAAGATACCATCCTCAAGCAGACGGACAATCAGAGAGAACTATTCAAACTCTTGAAGATCTATTAAGACTCTATGTCCTAGACTTCAAAGGGAGTTGGGATAAGTATTTACCATTGGTGGAATTCTTCTACAACAACATTTATCAGGAAAATATAGGTGTGGCCCCATTTGAAGCATTGTATGGACGAAAGTGTTGCTCTCCAATATGTTGGGATGAGGTGGGTGAAGCAACATTGTTGGGACCCGAGTTAGTACGTATGACTACCGAAAAGATCCAAATGATTCGACAACGTATACAAGTGGCACAAGATCGACAAAAGAGTTATGCGGATCTTCATCGAAAGGACGTGGAATTTAGTATAGGGGATCATGTATTGTTGCGAGTTGCTCCATGGAAGGGAGTTACAAGATTTAGGAAGAGAGGAAAGCTCAATCCACGATTTATTGGTCCATTTCAAATTCTTGACCGAGTAGAAAATGTAGCCTATAGACTCGCGTTACCTCCGAGTATGTCTCGTGTTCATAATATTTTTCACATATCCGTGCTTCGTAAATATGTGAAAGACCCGAACCACGTTATTGAGTTAGAACCGGATGAGATAGCCGAAGACTTAACGTATGAGGAGGTACTTGTCAAAATCTTGGATAGGAAGGAACATGTCCTACGCACAAAGGTCATACCACAAGTCAAAGTTTTGTGGAGGAACCATGCTATAGAGGAAATGACTTGGGAGTTGGAAACGGAAATGAAAGCGAGGTATCCTCATCTTTTTGAAACACCAGGTACGTACATCAATTTTGACCCCAACTTATTATAAATAAAATTGAATTTCCTCTATTTATTATTTTGAAATAGTAAGGGTTGATTTGATTAATGTGGTTAGTTATGGGTAAAATACGCAAATATTTCAAATAAGCAAGTGGTTATAAAATATTTATTATTGTTGGGGAATATTCATTTGGTCGTGGAATATTCTTACTGTCGGGAAATATTTGTACGACGGCGCAGCCTTGTGTGGGCCCCATAACGGAAAGCGATTGGATGAGGAAAACGATAAATATAACTTGGTTATAAATAAGCAGCGTAGTTATTACTGCTATTATCTTGTTGGAATACCCGGTGGTTAAAACACAAGAAGCACGCGGTATTGCACCAATTATTGATTCTTACGTAAAGAAGGCACTTTACTCAATAATTGTTACGGTAATTCTTGTTCAATATTTTATTTTATTGATTCAATAATTGCTACGTTGATATTTTATATTTCATTGTTTCAATAATTGTCACTACACAAGATTTTTCATTATCAGACAATAATTCATATTATCCGAATAATATTATCGATAACATTATTGGCAATGTCTAGAAAGTTACATATCAGGAGAGGTTTGGTCATCTAATTGCACGCCAAGAAGGAGAAATCCTTATTGGAAAGCCCTCTTTCCGAGAGCTGCGCCTCGTCACGAGATTGTGATTCTATAATATTATTTGTGAATAATTAATTATTGATTTTTATGATGAGAAAAGTATTCATTTTATGTGGATATAGATGGAGAAAATTTTTAATGTGACAATTGTTGAAAATTGATATTTTATTTTTTCGATAAAATAATTCATTTAAATATATTATTATATTTTAATAATATAATAATGATGATATTTTTACAATGAATGTGGGATATATGAGTATATGAGGAGGAAGAGTATTTTTGTTACAAAATTATTTTAAACATGTTAAACATGTTTGTGGGCCCATTTCTTGACTGAAATTTGATTATAGCACTGTAAAAATCGTCTGTTTGTGGATTTTGGCCAATTTTGCATTTGGAATTTGAAAAACTTTCTTCGCAAAGTTGTAGATAATTAAATTTCTATGAAATGGACATAAGATTCGAATTTTTCTGATAAAAGGACTATTTATTGTGAATTATTGAAGTTTCGGTATATTGGGTCTGAATTGATTTTTGGAGTTTTAAATAATTTTGTTAACAAAAATGTTTTTCTCTCTCTTTCTCTCTCTATATTATCGAGCGTATTCTTGTGAGTATTTTAATACTTTGAGTGTTCTTATATCACGGTATAAATTCTTTCAAAGACTATATCCAGAATCCAAATTGTAAGTACTATTCTTTCGAGGTAAGGGATGTTATTTTCTTCTTAAATGATATTATTTTCTTTAATATCATTATGCCGAAATATTGGATTGAACTTTTAATCAAATTTGGAACTTTTTGTGTCGGGGTTACTATTCACGTATACGGCACTATTCATGAATACGACACTATTCATCAAAAAATAAAAATTTTCTTTTTCATCCAAAATATCTATTATGGATACTAGCTTTGATTGTATCCATGTTTTGATCATTCTTGAATTTTACTCCACTATGATTATTTATGAGGTATTTTTGGACATGGGTAAACCGAAATACGAATTCTTAATATTTATTCTTTTGTTTCACTGGATTCGTTTTTTTAAAAATATTTTTCATCATCTTCAGTTCTAAATGATGATATTATTGAATACCTTTGGCCTGTAGTGCAAAGAATAATGATTTTATGATGAATATCTTTGGCTGTAATGCAAAGATGTACAGGTGTTGAGATGAACATGACCAACTGATGAATATCTTTGGCCTGTAGTGCAAAGATAAATATTTGATTCCAGATGTATATTGATTGATGTTACAGAGATAAAATATTGATGATGGACTTTTAAATTCATAGATAATAGTAGAATTCATTCTCTATATAACTCATCTATGAATTATTATTTTCGCTGCGAATATTAATCTGAAATTTGTTGTCTACTGTATTTTATTAGATTTTTCCCTGTTGAAGACTAACGATAATTTTTTCTATATTATCTTAGTCATAATATTTTTTATTGGGCTAGTTGAGCTCACCCTTTTCCTTTTTGTTCTATTTTTCTTCTCAGGAGGCGAAAATATAGCGAGTACTAGTCGGGGTATGGAATGACGGTTCTAGAAGTTGTTTTAGTAGTCCTCACCATTTTTATAAAATAATATATCAATAATTGTGATGGGGACTTATTTGGGTGTGAATATTGTCTAGATGACAATATTTGTATTTAAACTCACAGTTTATGTGTTGTATTAATAAAGTTGTAGTTGTTTCTGTACCATGTATTTTGATGACTTAGAATGGGTGTTGTATACCTATTTTGGGGCGTCACAAAATCTCTCCTTGACAGAACTTCTAGACATTATAAATATTGCAATTTAATAATATTAATAACTTTGTCGTCTCAATTATTGATTTAATAATATATCATATTATACAGATGATACTATGACAATAATTGAATCAATAATATGAGAGATATGATGTAGCAATTACTGTAGCAATAATTGAGTATAAGCGAGTGACTTCTCACGTAAGCATCAATAACCCAATACTGGTGCTACTACTATGCAACCACACGTATTACTATACTTTTTACTACTAGGATAGTTCAACGATCTACAGCTTTTAACGGTAACACTTTCGCCGTTGTTTTTATAAAAAGATAATTCTATCATTTTCTAAATACAACAATACTTCCGTTGTGGGGTCCATCAATGATTGTGTCGTCGTACGAATATTCCCTGTTAAAATAAATATTCCCCGACCAATCGAATATTATATAACAACTTGCATACTTTGCAAAATTTTTAAATATTACCCACAACTATAACATTATATCAAATCCACACCATAATATTCAAAAAAATATTTCGAGAAATTTAAATCTTTATTCTTAAAATTTGGGGTCTCACAATAAGAGTGTAGCTGGGTTGAGAGGGGATAACAGGGAAATAGTGTGATGGTCTGAGACTGTCTAAGCTTCTTAATACATTATAAAACGGTATGACATGCAACAGATAATTGTATTGAGGACCTAAGATGTGTGTCGTATTTTATACGTCACTTAATAATTGATTTTGGCAAACAACAATAGGGTGATGAGAACCCGACTTTGAAAGCGTTAAAAGTGCACCTCGTTAGAATGAATATGATAGTAATCTTCTCGTTCTTCTTTGGGGTCTTAAAATATTTGCTGCTGTATTTTATATGGCATTATAACAATTTGAGTTTGGATACTGTCTATGAGATAATATTGTATTAAAACTCACAGCTTATCTGTTGTCGTACTCGCTCTTACGCAGATTCAACATTAAGATAAATGAAGTTTGTATTTGATTTTTATAGAGTGATATCTGGTGACTCAGAATGGGTCGTGTGGACCTATTTTGGGGGCGTTATATTCATTACATCTGAAGATAAATATGAAAGAAAAATATATCATTAAATTCTATATAATATAATTTGGTCCTCTTTTTCATCGAACCTTAAACAGCGAATCAAAAACAAACTAATTATGGCGACGGTTCGAACCATATGACAAAATCGAGCTAAGTGACCTTCTCTTCTGCAATTAAAACACGCTTTGGATTGCTGCGTACAGTTTGTATGGATGTGTCCTTCCTGTCCGCATTTGAAACATACGACCGATGGTCGTTCTTCCTCCTTTGAAATGGGTGTTGGTGCTGCTGTCTTTCCATCATTATTGAACCTTCTCTTCTTGAAATTTCCACTTCTATTATCTTGACCATGATTACCACTGAAGTGGTTACCATTCTTGGCATGATAATTTCCCCCACGATGGTTATCATTGTTCCGAAGACTGTTGCTACCGGTACGATTATTATCTTGTTATTGGTCATTGCCGTTTAGTTGTTCTGACTCATTATCACGCTCCAATAACTGAGCCCTATTCACAACATCTGAATATAAACAAAGTTTGTGAGAAATGAGGTATTGACGTATATTGGGTTTCAAACCTCTTAGAAACATTCGCGTCATTCGCTCCTCATTATCGACCAAATGGGATGCAAACCGGGACAACTCGGCAAACTTAGCCTCGTACTGCGACACAGTCATATTATTTTACTCCAGCTTAATGAACTCTACTTCCTTCATGTGACAAATACTTTCGGAAAAGTACTTGTCGTTGAACAGCTCTTGGAACTTCTCCCAAGATATCTTAAGTGCGTCAGTCTGGGTACGTTTTACAGATTCCCACCAGTAATCTGCCTCTTCACGCAACATAAAGGTGTCAAATGGAACCTTTTGCTCCTCTGAGCATCCTAAGACATCAAATATCTTGGTGATCTACTTTAACCATGTCCCCGCCTTAAGTGGTTCTGGCTTTCCCAAAAAACTCCGCCATCTCAGCCTTGAATCGCTAAGCGGTGACCAAATCGTGAGTTGCCATTATTTCCACCTATATTTTGAACAGGAGTCTCTCTTACCTGTTGTTGCATGAATTGCATAAAGCCTCTGAACATTCCATCGTTCATCATTTGGTTAGTGTTGTTGTTTGCTTGAGGATTGTCGCCTTCCTGATGCACATTATCCTGATTATTGATATGTGGAGACTCAACAGTCTCTTGTGCTCCATTGCTATTCTCAACATTTTCAGATGTCATTTTCAAATACTGTCACAAAACAAGGGTTAATATATTTTTCATATATTAAGTTTAAGAAAAAATATCAAACTTAAAAAGATTTATATTAAAATATAAAATTTAGTGTATTCCAATATTTCTAAGTTTGATATTTATTTTATTTTTATTATTATGTTTAGATATTGAGGTACATTGTGAGACCTCAAATTTTATGAATAAAGATTTAAATTTCTCGAAAATATTTTTTTGAATATTATAGTATGGATTTGATATAATGTTATAGTTGTGGGTAATATTTATAGATTTTGAAAAGTATGCAAGTTGTTGTATAATATTCGATTGGTCGGAGAATATTCTTTTCATCGGGGAATATCCGTACGACAGTACAATCATTGATGGACCCCACAACGGAATTATTATCGGATTGAGAAAACGACAAAAATATTTTTATGAAAATAACGGCGAAAGTTTTACCGTTAAAACTGTTGAACTACTCAGTAGTAAAAAATGCGAATAATGGCGCATTGGTACGCGTAGTAGCACACCAGATTGATTATTGATGCTTACGTGAGAAGTCACTCAGTTTTGTTTAATTATTGCCACAGTAATTACTACATAGTATCTCACGTTATTTGATTCAATTATTGTGGATATTTTATATATTATTAAATCAATAATTGAGGTAACAAAGTTATTAATATTATTATTTGCAATATTAACGATGTCTAGAAGTTCTGCCAATGAGAGGTTTGGTCACCTAATTGCGCGCCAATAGAGAGAAATCCTTATTGAAAATCCACCTCTTTCCTGGGAACGACCTGGTCGATTAATATTGTGAATTATAATAATGGTGATAAAGTTTGTTTTATTATTATTATAAATGTAATAAAACAGAAAACTTTCTATATAAACAGAATACTTTTATAAAGTTATTTGTTTTATTAGACTATAAATAGAATATATTATATTCTATTATGCATAGTGTTTGCATAGTAAATCTTTTTATATAAAACAGAATACTTTTATAAAGTTATTCGTTTTATTAGACTATAAATATAATATAAAATATTCTATTATGCATAGTATTTTCATAAGGCCTACATAGTGTTTTGCGTAGTAAAATCTTTTTATATAAAATGAATACTTTTATAAAGTTATTCATTTTATTAGACTATAAATAGAATATATAATATTCTATTATGCATAATGTTTGTATAGTGCTGCGATAGTAAAATTTTTTTATATAAAACATAATACTTTTATAAAGTTATTCGTTTTATTAGGTATATAAATAGAATATATAATATTCTATTATGTATAGTGTTTGCATATAAGTGCTGCATAGTATTTGCATAGTAGTAAAATCTTTTTATATAAAATAGAATACTTTTATAAAATTATTCGTTTTATTAGATTATAAATAGAATATATTATATTTTATTTAAAAGATTTTGTTTTATTAGAATATTTTAGTGGATACTGCATAGTAATTGAATATGGACCGTCCGTTTAAAAGTAAATCAATTTAGACCGTTCATGAATTAATTACTATTCAGTCCATTCTCCTATAAATAGAAGCTCATTCCTTCATTATTTCTTATGAATTCACTGAAACTCTAGAGAGAGAAACTATAGAGAGAAAGAAGAAAAGTATTCTGTTACTTCACTACTCCTATATCCAGTTTCATCTAAGGTAAGGGGTATTATTTCTTTTGTATTCATGAAGAGAACTTCTGTTATTCAATTCTTTATTATTCTGTTGGAATAACATGTATACGCGGACTACCCTATACTTGGTGAAATTCTTCTGTTATTCCATTCTTTATTATTATGTTGGGATAACCTGTCTATGTGAAGTACCGCATACATGGTGAAATTATTCTGTTATTCCATTCTTTATTATTATGTTGGAATAACCTGTCTATCATGCCAAGTACCGCCATATAGTGAAAATTTTTCGTTATTCCATTCTTTATTATTATGTTGGAATAACTTGTACATGCCAAGCACCGCATACATGGTGAAATTTTTTCGTTATTCCATTCTTTATTATTATGTTGGAATAACTCGTCTGTCACAAGTACCGCATACATGGTGAAATTCTTCATTATTCCATTCTTTATTATTCGGTTGGAACATCACGTATGCATGCGTTTACGCATGACTGGTTCCATTATTTATTATTCATTGGAATATATCCGTTTGTGCGTTACGCATGACCGAATTCCGATTATTTATTATACATTGGAATATCCTTTCTGTGCATTTACGCATGACCTATTTCCGTTATTTATTATTCTATTGGAATAACCTGTCTGTGCGATCTATCGCATGCCTGGTGATTTCTTTTGTTATTCCATTCTTTATTATACTCAGTTGGTTAAAGTTTTGGCTTTTATACTCCATGAAATTAGTATAATATCTTTGATATTTGCGCTTCATCCAGTATCTTTTCATGTAAATATTCTTCTCGAGCATTCTTGAATTTTACTCCACAAAGCGAGATCATGTTGACAATTTGGGACGTTATTGGTTCTGGATAAATTAATTCTCGAACTTGTTTTATTGAATTCTTATATCCTTTGTCATCATTCTCTTGTTTATATTATGTTGAAAGTAATTTGTGGCTGCGATTGCATAGATGGACTTGGTATGATTATGACCGAGGATTATTCTAAGTATAATCATGACCGTAATATTACAAATGATGTGGTAAAAGTCCTCATTGGCCCGTAGTGCATTGATGGACAGTTGTTGGCATGATCATGACCATTGATGAATACACGAATATCCTTGGCCCGTAGTGCATGGATAATTTGTGGTTGTGATACTAATGAATATCCTTGGCAGTAAAAGTGGATGATGTGGATTATTTATTGAGCTGAGTCTCAGCGATAAAAGTGATGAAAAACCTTTTAAATCATAGAAGATAGTAGATTTTATTCTCTACTTGACTCTTCTAATGGATTGCTTATTCCGCTGTAGTTAAAGTTGATGTTTGTTATATTGTATCAGTTTAACACTGTTGAAGGCTAACGATAATTTATTTCGCATTATCTTAGTCATAATATTTCTTACTGGGCTAGTTGAGCTCACCCTTTTACTTTCACTGTTCTCTTCAGGAAATGAGAACGTAAGCGAGGACTAGTCGGGGAGCGAGTGAGTGAGTCCGAGATGATAGCATTAGTAGTCCTCACTATTCTATAAAATAGTGTGTTAATAAATGTATTGAGGACTTATTTTGAGTTTGAATTCTGTCTAGAAGACAATATTTGTATTAAAACTCACAGCTCATGTTGTATATTTAAGATTGTATTTGTATTCTGTACCATGTATTTGGCAACTCAGAATAGGTGATGTATACCTATTTTGGGGGCGTCACAGTTGGTATCAAAGCTTAGGAATATGATCCCTGGCTGAGATGTGAGACAAGAACTAGGAGGGAAGAGATGGGGAATTCCTTCGCTAGTATGACCTACCTAAGTTTATTTGGTATTTAATTGGCCGGTCAGAGTATAGGGATAATATGTGATATGTCAATTAACCCTTGTTTTGTGACAGTGTTTGATAATGGCATCTGAAAATGTTGAGATCAGCAATGAAGCACATGAGACCGTTGAGTCACCAACGATCAATACCCAGGATAATGTGCAACAGGAAGACAATAATCTTCAGGTAAACAATAACATCGATCAGATGATGAACGATGAGATGTTCAGAGGCTAAATTTGCGGAGTTATCCCAGTTTGCATCCCATTTGGTCGATAATGAGGAGCGAATGACGCGAATGTTTCTAAGAGGTTTGAAACCCGATATACGTCAATACCTCATTTCTCACAAACTTTTTTTATATTCAGATGTTGTGAATAGGGCTCAGTTATTGGAGCGTGATAATGAGTCAGCACAACCAAAAGGCAACGACCAACAACATGATAATAATCATACCGGTGGCAACGGCCATCAGAACAATGATAACCATCGTGGAGGAAATTATCATGCCAAGAATGGTAACCACTTCGGTGGTAATCATGGCCAAGATAATAGGAGTGGAAATTTCAAGAAGAGAATGTTCAACAACGATGGAAAGGCAGCAACACCAACACCAGTTTACAAGAAAGGAGAACGACCACCAATTGTATGCTTCAAATGCGGAGGGGAGGGAAACATCAGTCCAAACTGCGTGATGCAGTCCAAAGCATGTTATAACTGTGGAAAAGAAGGTCACCTAACCCGATTTTGTCGTGCACCAAAGTCAAGTCCAGCTGGGACGGTGGCACCAAAGGCGGATACGGACAAAACAAAGTCGGTAATTTCAGGAAGAGCGTTTTTCGTGACTTCTCAAAAAGCGAGTAACCCGAACGAAGTTAGCACGGGTTAGTTAATTATAAATTTTTGCGAAGTCTATACCTTATTAGATACCGATTCTACCCATTCTTTTATCTCTCTTGTTTGCGCTCAACGTTTAAATTTAACTCTAGAGAAGTTAGACTTTGACTTATTGGTTGAAACTTCGTTAGTAGAAACCTTCATTACACGTGTTATCCATGTCTTGGATGAGAGTCACAGTTTTGAATGATATTTCTATTGTTAATAAATTTTATGGCGTATTCTTGAAGATTTCTTAGCTTACCCTAGAGCGTGAAATCGAATTTTGTATTGATCCCAGTACAAAACTCATTTCTAAAACCCTCAAATATTTTCTTCACCAAAAATGAACGTATGATGCGCCAAAGACGTTGGCTTGAGCTGTTGAAGATTACGATCGTACCATTCAATATCATCGTGGAAGAGCGAATGTATTAGCTGACGCGTTGAGTAGAAGATCGTATGCGTTTACGAGTGCGATGTTGTTAACACAAAAACCCATTTCGTATAACATACAAAGGATGAAGATAGAGTTAAAGACTCTAAGAACCCACGTGGTGATATCAAATATACGAGTAGAATCGACTTTAATCGATAAAGTTAAAACCGCTCAAACTACACACCTGGAGCTGATGAATGTGAAGAAGAAGGTTCAAGAAGGCGTTATCTCAACCCTCGATTTTATTAGCCCATTTGAAATCCTTGATCGAGTAGGAATTGTGGCCTATAGACTCATTTTACCGCCAAGTATGTCGCGTGTTCATAATATTTTTCACGTATCTACGTAAATATGTGGACGACCTGAACCACATTATTGATTTAGAACCGGACGAGATAGCGGAAGATTAAACGTATGAGGAAATATCTGTTAAAATCTTGGATTAGAAGGAATATATTCTATGCTCAAAGGTTATACCTCAAGAGTTAGAATCTGAAATGAAGTCAAGGTATCCTCATCATACCAGGTACGTACGTAAATTTCGAGGGCGAAATTTCATAAGGAGGGGTGATTGTGAGACCCTAAATTTTATGAATAAAGATTTAAATTTCTCGAAATATTTTTTTGAATATTATGGTGTGGATTTGATATAATGTTATAGTTGTGGGTAATATTTATAAATTTTGAAAAGTATGCAAGTTGCTGAGATAATATTCGATTGGTGGGGAATATTCTTTTTGTCAGAGAATATCCGTACGACGGTACAATCATTGGTGGACCCCACAACGGAATTATTATCGGATTGAGAAAACAATAAAAATATTTTTATGAAAATAACGACGGAAGTTTTACCGTTAAAACTGTTGAACTACTCAGTAGTAAAAAAATACAAAGAATACGCATGGTTGCATAGTAAGTACATGAGATTGATTATGATGCTTACGTGAGAAGTCACTCGCTTTTGTTTAATTATTGCCACGGTAATTGTTGCATAAGATCTCACGTTATTTGATTCAATTATTGTCGATATTTTATATATTATTAAATCAATAATAGACGTAACAAAGTTATTAATATTATTATTTGAAATATTAACGATGTCTGTAAGTTACGCCAATGAGAGGTTTGGTCACCTAATCAATTGCGCCAATAGGAGAAATCCTTATTGGAAAGCCCCTCTTTCACAGGAACGACACGGTCGATTAATATTGTAAATTATAATAATGGTGATAAAGTTTGTTTTATTATTATTTTAAATGTAATAAAACAGAAAACTTTTTATATAAAACATAATACTTTTATAAAGTTATTTGTTTTATTAGACTATAAATAGAATATATTATATTCTATTATGTATAGTGTTCAGATAAAGGTCTCAGATAGTGTTTGTATAGTAAAATCTTTTTATATAAAAAGTAATACTTTTATAAAATTATTCGTTTTATTAGACTATAAATAGAATATATATATAATATTCTATTATGCATAGTGTTTGCATAGTATTTACATAGTAAAATCTTTTTATATAAAACATAATACTTTTATAAAATTAGTCGTTTTATTAGACTATAAATAATATATAATATTCTATTATGCATAGTGTTTCAGATAAGTAGTGTATGCATAGTGTTTTGCATAGTAAAATCTTTTTATATAAAATATAATACTTTTATAAAGTTATTGATTATAAATAGAATATATAATATTCTCATTATGCATAGTATTTGCATAAGTTCTGCATAGTGTTGTATATAGTAAAATCTTTTTATATAAAAATGTAATACTTTTATAAATTATTCATTTTATTAGATTATAAATAGAATATATTATATTTTATTTAAAAGATTTTGTTTTATTAGAATATTTTATTAATACTGCATAGTAATTGAATATGGACCATCCGTTTAAAAGTAAATCAATCTGGACCGTTCATGAATTAGTTACTATTCAGTCCATTCTCCTATAAATAGAAGCTCATTCCTTCATTATTTCTTACGAATTCACTGAAACTCTAGAGAGAGAAATTATAAAGAGAAAAAAAAAAGTATTCTGCTACTTCACTACTTCACTACTCCTATATCCAGTTTCTTCTAAGGTAAGGGTATTATTTCTTTTGTATTCATGAAGAGAACTCTCGTTATTCCATTCTTTATTATTACATTGGAATAACTGCTCATGCCAAGTGATATAGTATACATGGTGAAATTTCGTTGTTATTCCATTCTTTATTATTATGTTGGGATAACTCGTCATGCCAAGCACCGCATACATGGTGAAATTCTTACATTATTCCATTCTTTATTATTATATTGGGATAACTTGTCTCATGCCATCATCGCATACATGGTGAAATTCTTCTGTTATTCCATTCTTTATTATTATGTTGAAATAACCTGTCTATACGAAGTACCGCATACATGGTGAAATTCTTCTGTTATTCTATTCTTTATTATTATGTTGGAATAACCTGTCTATGCGAAGTACCGCATACATGGTGAAATTCTTCTGTTATTCCATTCTTTATTATTTTATTGGAACATCTTGTCTGTACGTTTACGCATGATCTGGTTCTATTATTTATTATTCCGTTGGAATATCCTGCCTCTGCGTTTACGCATGACCTAGTTCCGTTATTTATTATTCTGTTGGAATATCCTGTCTGTGCATTTACGCATGAACTGGTTCCGTTATTTATTATTACATTGGAATAACTCGTCTCATGTGATTCTATCGCATGCCTGGTAATTTCTTTTGTTATTCCATTCTTTATTATACTCAGTTGGTTAAAGTTTTGGTTTTTATACTCCATGAAATTAGTTAAATATCCTTGATATTTACTCTTCATCCAGTATCTTTTTATGAAAATATTCTTCTGAGCATTATTGAATTTTACTCCACAAAGCAGTATCATGTTGACAACTTGGACGTTATTGGTTCCTGGATAAATTAATTCTTGAACTTGTTTTATTGAATTCTTATATCATTGTCATCATTCTCATGTTTATTGTAAGACCCCGAATTTTATGAAATAAAAGTATTCAATTTTTCTTATAATTATTATTCAGTAAATGGTTAAATTGATAAAAGTTTAAAGTTAAGGGTGATATATGTAAAATTTTTAAAATATGCAAGTGGTTATAAAATACTCATTTCTGTTGGGGAATATTCATTTGGTCGTGGAATATTCTTGTTGTCGGGAAATATTCGTACGACGGCACAGTCATTTGTGGTTCCCATAACAGAATAACTGTCGGATGAAGAAAACGACAAGCTTGAGTTTTTTAAATAACGACGTAGTTATATCTTTAATAATTTGTTGAATAATACCGGTAGTTAAAATACGATGAATACGCGTGGTCGCACAAAAAGTACAAGGTATTGCATAGTATTTTTGAATTATTAATTCTTACATAAAAAGGCACTACTCAATAATTGTTACAGTAATTACTGTTCAATATTTTATTTTATTGATTCAATAATTGCTGCGTTGATATTTTATATTATTGTTGTTTCAATAATTGTCACTGCACAATATTTCCCATTATTAGATCAATAATTCATATTATTTGAATAATATTATTGGCAATGTCTAGAAAGTTCTGTCAAGGAGACGTTTGGTCACCTAATGCGCCGCCAAGAAGTGAGAAATTCTTATCGTAAAGCCCCCTTTCTTTCCGGAAGCTACCTGGTCATCATAATTATGATTCTGTAATATTATTTGTGAATAATTAATTATTGATTTATATGATAAAAAAATATTTATTTGATGCGGATATAAATGATGGATTTATTTATGTGGTTATAATTGAAGGAATTGATGTTGAGGTGTTTTATCAGTATTTTTATCGGAAAGGAGGTATTAAAAATCAAACCAGTGTTCTTATGATATATTGCATGAGTTATAATTTTTAATCCGACCGTTGGATCGTTGTGATTTTTGGATATGTTATACATATATAAGTTGAGTATATGTCCACAAATTTTAAACCGTTAAAAATGAACGTATAAATTGTTATGAATTTTAAGAGGTGACTGGTTCAGAAATTGTTGAAGTTTCGGAATTTATCATTTTGGTGGAAAATTCTAGAATGCCTGGGCCCCACCTATGCTTGGTGAAGAAATGTGCTAAAATTCTAATTCAAATATGGTGGGTGGCAATAGTAGCAGGTAAAGCCATCAGGTAGCAGGTCAAGTCTGCTTCGGCGTGCTAATATTTTTCTAGAAATAGAGGGCTAAGTTAGAATTAAAAATCACACCAGAAACATAAGCTTTCTCTCTTTCTCTCTCTATATTATTGAGCGTATTTTTGTGAGTATTTAGATATCTTGAGTATTTCTATACGGTTCAAGTTCGTTCAACGTTATATCCAAGTCAGAAGTACTGCTCTTTTGAGGTAAAGGGTAGTAAGGGATTTTAAGGGTTATTATGTTTTTTAGTTTCAAAATTTTTTTGAACCTTCAAAAATTTTAAAAAAATTTGAAATGATAATTTGATGAGTTTTTGTAGATTGTGTCCAAAAATGACAATTTTTTGGATGTATAGATTAGGAATTATGGATTTTATGAGAAAAGACTATTTTAAAAGTAAACCCTTATAACTCCTTGTGGTTACTCCAAAATTGGTGAAATTTTTATTGAGAGTACATCTATATAATATCAGTATATCCTATAAATTTTGAAATTTTTGGACAAAAGTACAATTTATGATAAATGTCTAAATATTTGGCAGTTTTGGCCATATAAAAAATAGTAAATGAATTTTAAAAATTCCGAGAAAAATATATGTTCAATATGGGACTATATTTTGCTAAATTCCAGGAAAGAAATATTTTGGGACTGATTTGGTATTTTTCATGAAAATAGACTAGTTATGAGTAAATGAATTAAATATGTTATGTGAAGTAACAAAATTGGAAAATAGGATTTTATGGCATGGGAATCCTATATAAGGTATATACAGATTTTTGATGAGGGTTTTGGTTGTTGGTGATAAAATTTTATGAGTTTGGCATTTTAGTATGATTAAATGCATTAATTAGTAAAGTGTAAATAATTAAAATAAATTGTTTATAAGTTTAAGAAATGATTAAAATATTGTGGTAATATTAATAATATTAGATTATGAGATTATTAAGTGATTTATAATATTTGGATTAAGGTGTTATGAAATCATTGATTTATGAATCTTACTCTTGAAATTAAATGCAGTTGTTGATCATATTATTTTTATTATCATATATAACATTTTTATAATCCGGTGATGAAATTTCTCTTTGACTTAAGTGTAAAGATGGGTAGATTATTGGTATGATCGTGACTATGGGTTCTCTTTGGCCAGTAGTGCAAAGTTGAATTGTTCACTGATATGATCATGACCATTGAATATTTTTAGCTTAAGTGCAAAGGTGAATTGATCAACATGATTATAATTATGGTTTATATAAATTCTAAAATGATTGTATATTTCTTTGAGATATGAATATCTTTGGCATGTAGTGCAAAGATCAATTATTGATGAATATCTTTGGCCCGTAATGCAAAGATGACCTGTTGTTGAATATCTTTGACCCGTAGTGCAAAGATAACTTGTTGATTGAATATCTTTTGCCTGTAGTGCAAAGATGAACTGTTAATGAATATCTTTGGCCCGTAGTACAAAGATGTCCTGTTGTTGAATATCTTTGGCTTGTAGTGCAAAGATGTCCTGTTGTTGAATATCTTTGGCTTATAGTGCAAAGATGAACTGTTGATGAATATCTTTGGCCCGTAGTGGAAAGATGAATTTATTAGTATGATTATGAACATGAACTGTGATTTGGTATAACCATGATCTTTGATATTTCAGGTAAAGACAGGTGATGTAAATTATCTTCGTCCTGGGTGCGAAGAGGAATTTAGAATCACAATTATGGTTATGAGTTATTCATATGATTGTGGAAAGGAACTGTTGATTGATGTTAAAAAGATAAAACATTGTTTGTGGACTTTTAATGTGGAGAAGATAATAGACTTTATAGTCTATTTGACTCTTCTAATGGATTGCTCATTCCGCTGCAACTATGGTTGAAAAGTTTTATCATCTACCATATGTTCTAAATCTTTGATTTATTACTGATGAATGCTATTGATAATTTAATTATCTTTAGTCATGATATTCTTTACTGAGATATTTGTACTCACCCTTTTGCTTCACAATTCCTTTCAGGTAATAAGAGTGTAAGTGAGTCGTCGGCAAGTGGTAACAGGAAACAGTAAGCAGTGGTCTATATACATTGAGGTTCTCCCTAAATAGTATGGAAATAATTTTATTGAGAACTTTAGATAAGTGTGTCATATTTTATACGTCATTTGATATTTAATTTTGGTGAACCGAATAGGGTGAGGCGAACCCAACTTTGGAAAGGTGTTTTGTCACTATCATACAAGATGTCTAATGACATACAACCTCGTGTTATCATAAGACATGGTTGTGCACATCCACTTGCTGAGTATATCTACGAGCACTACCTATATGATATTGGAGTTTGGTTGAAACATAATGTTCAATCGCAGACGGTGGAGATAGTTATATGTCGAGAGAAGACTCACCATTGTAAGGAACATGATAGTAATCTTCTCGTTTTTCTTTGGGGTCTATTGGATAAACCAAGGATAATTCTCTAGACATATGATATCTATTATAACCTAGACGCATGGCCTCCCATGTACGAAGGTTTCCTTGAGCACTTCCCAAAGATTTTAATTTATAAAACAGTTATTGACTGTACCTTTATGTAATGTATCAATGTGAGGTGTTGTCCATAGTTGGGACATGAGTCACAGTGGGTATTAAAACTCATAGTATATGTGTTGTTGTATTTTGCACGACAATTGTAGTAATAAAGTTGTAGTTGTTTTCTGTACCATGTATTTGGCGACTTAGAATAGGTTGGATGGATTAGACCTATTTTGGGGGCGTCACATTTATATTATGTTGAAAGTCATCTGTAGCCTGTAGTGCATAGATGGACTTGGTATGATTATGACCAGGGATTATTCGGTATAATCATGCTTACCGTAATGTTACAAATGATGTGGTAAAAGTCCTCATTGGCCCGTGTAGTGCATTGATGGGACGATTGTTGGCATGATCATGACCATTGATGAATACACGAATATCCTTGGCCCGTAGTGCATGGATAATTTGTGGTTGTGATACTAATGAATATCCTTAGCCAGTAGTGCGAGGATGATGTGGATTATTTATCGAAATGAGTCTGTAAGACCCCAACTTATTATTAATGAAATTTAATTTTCTATTTATTTATTTTGAAATAGTAAGGGTTGATTTGATTAATGGATAGTTATGGTTAATAAAATACGCAAATATTTCAAATAAGCAAGTGGTTATAAAATATTCATTGTTGTTGTGTGAATATTCTATTTTGGTCGTGGAATATTCATGTATTCCATCTTTGGCGTAAAAATAATCGTCAATATTTACGTGAACATTATGCGACCATGTGTGGGCCCCATAACTGAAATAAAAGCGATTTGATAATGTGGAAGTAAAAATCACAAATATAAGTTGTTTAAAAAAAAACAGGAATAAGTTGTTACAAGTTAATATCGTTAAAATATCTATGGTTAAAAAACAAGAAAAGAAGTTAAAATACTAGGTGGTTAAAAAACAGATTGCACCAATTATTGATTCTTACGTAAGAAGGCACTACTCAATAATGGTTACAAAGAATTATCGCTCAAAGATTTTATTTTATTGATTTAATA
This sequence comes from Panax ginseng, assembly GCA_020205605.1. Taxonomy (NCBI): domain Eukaryota; kingdom Viridiplantae; phylum Streptophyta; class Magnoliopsida; order Apiales; family Araliaceae; genus Panax; species Panax ginseng. Next base: position 28,325,274 of record CM035149.1, read on the forward strand.
ATTGTCGCGTTGATATTTTATATTGTCGTTGTTTCAATAATTGTCATTACACAAGATTTTTCATTATCGAAGCAATAATTCATATTATCCTAATAATATTATTAGATAACATTATTGGCAATGTCTAGAAAGTTCGCGTCTAAGGAGAGGTTTGGTCACCTAATCAAGCGCCAAGAAGGAGAAATTTTATCGAAAGCCCCCTCTTTCCTCGAACCGCCTCGTTGTCAATATCATGTGATTCTCGTAATATTATTTGTGAATAATTAATTATTGATTCATATGATGAGGAAAATATTGATTTTATGTGGATATAGATGGAGAAAATTTTAATGTGACAATTGTTGAAAATTGAAATTTTATCTTTTTCTCGATAAAATAATTATTTAAATATATTATTATATTTTAATAATATAATAATGATGATATTTTTTACGATAAATGTGGGATATATGAGTATATGTGGAGGAGGAGTATTTTTGTTACCAAAAATATTTAAAGCATGTTTTTATGTTTCATGGACCCCATTTTCGATCAAATTTGATTATACTGTAAAATCGCTCTGCTTGTGGATTTTTGGCCAATTTTGTTTGGAATTTGGAAAACTTTCTTCTCGCAAAGTTGTAGAGAATTGAATTTCTATAAAAACTCGCGTAGAGATTGAATTTTCCGATAAAAGGGCTATTTATTATGAATTATGAAGTTCAAGTTCAAATAATTGATTTTTGGAAGTTTAAAATAATTTAAATTAAAAAACGTTTTTTGATATGTTTGGTGGGCTTGGTTGGTTGTTGAAATGAGCTGATTTCAGTTTATAAGTAAGTGTAAGAGGAAATTTTTTATATATTAATAATATTATATTAAATTTTCTACTTTGGTGTTCTAAGCATTTTCCTATAAATAGGTGCTTAGGTTAGAATTGAAAATCACACCGTAAATCAAGTTTTCTCTATATTATCGAGCGATTCTTGTGAGTATTTTGAGTATATTTTGAGTATTGCTATACTATTGCAAGTTCAAGTCATAGCCTATATCCTGTTTCAAATTGAAGTACCGATCTTTCGAGGTAAGGGATATTTTTTTTTTCAGAATGATATTATTTCTTCAATATCATTATGTCAAATATTGATCTCAAGTTTTTATCAAATTTGAAACTTTTGGTGTCTGAGTTACTATTCACGATAATGCAAGACTATTCACGATACTATTACATTATTCATTTAATATTTAAGACTATTCATCAAAAAATGAAAATTTTTCCTTTTCGCCTAAAATATCTATTGTGGATACTAGCTTTGATCAGTATCCATGTTTTGATCATTCTTGAATTTTACACCACTATGATTATTTTTGAGGTATTTTTGGACATGGATAAAACAAAGTACTTAATCCTTAATCCTTAATCTTGTCATTTTGTTTCAATCGATTCCTTTTTTTTAAAAATATTTTTCATCATCCTCGCCTTAAATGATGATATTATTGAATATCTTCGCCCGTAAAGGCAAAGATGAATGATTTTCGATGAATATCTTTGGCCCATCAGAAAAAAAGATGAACAAGTGTTTAGATGAACATGACTAATCGATGAATATCTTCGCCTCAGAAAGTAAAAAGATGAATATTTGATTCCGTATATATATTGATTGATGTTACAGGATAAAAGATAGACGATGAACTTTTAAATTCATACATGTAAGATAGTAGTTTGCATTCTCTACTTAACTCTTCTAATGAATTATTATTTTTCATGTAATATTGATTTAAAACTTGTTGTTCTATTGTATTCTATTAGATTTTTTTCCTCGTTGAAGACTAATGATAATTTGTTGTATATTATCTTAGTCATAATATTCTTTATCGGGCTAGTTGAGCTCACCCTTTTCCTTTTTGTTCCATTTTTCTTCTCGAGGAGGTAGAATATAATGAGTATTTAGCCTGGGGTATGGAATGAAGGTTCTAGAGAGAGTTGTTTAGTAGTCCTCACCATTTTTGTAAAATAATGTATCAATAAATATGATGAGGATTTATTTGAGTATAGATATTGTCTGTAAGATAATATTTGTATTCAAACTCACAGCTTTTAATGTTGTAATAATAAAGTTGTAGTTGTTTTTTGCATCATGTATCGACAACTCGTAATGGGTGATGTATACCTATTTTGGGGGCGCACAGCTTGGTATCGTAGCTTAGGATATGATCTCCATGAGATCGGGAATAGAATCAGAGGGAGAGACGAGTAAATCCTTCGCTAAAGGTGTCCTACCTAAGCTTATTTGTTAGTTGGTCAAGATATAGGATATTATGTGATATATTGATTTCTTAATTAACCCTTGTTTTATGACAAGATTTGAGAATGTCGATCGAGAATATTAATAAAAGGAAATGAGACCGTGGAGACGCTCAGACTCACCAACGAGGAGAACGTGCAACAGTCGGCAATGTTCCTCCCGTGAACAACACCAATCGAAAGCAGATGATGAACGAGGGATGTTTAGAAGCTTTTTGTAGCTCATGCAAAATCGCGACGAGGAGACTCGTGTTCAAAATAATACAGAGGAAATGATAGCAATTACACAAGTTGTCACAACCAAGCAGCTTCAAAGAGTTGGGACCACCTGTAATTTAAGGGAAAGCCCGATCCGATCATGGCGGAAACATGGGTCAAGCAAATTACCAAGATATTCGATGTCTTGGGATGCACTTGAGGAATGTAAGGTTCCATTCGCCACCTTTATGTTGTTCCGTATGAAAGGCGTATCATCGGTGGGAGTCTCAGAAGTTGCACTCCATCCAAACCAAGACTCAAAGATGTCTCTGGGAGACATTTTAAACTATTTAATGACAAATACTTTCCCGAAAGTGTTCGCTATATGAAGGAAGTGGAGTTCATCGATCGAGCAGTAAAAACAATGACGATTTGTCTCAAAGACGAGGCAAAGTTTGCAGAGTTATCCGTGTTTGCACCTCATTTGGTGGAGAATGAGGAACGATGACGCGGATGTTTCGAGAGGTTTGAAACCCCAGATAATTACAATATCTCATTTCTCATAAATTTTCTCTATTCAGAGATGTTGTAAATAGGCTCAATTATTAGAGCGAGAGATAACGAGTACGGCCAACCGAGGGACCACAATCAGGATCATACCGAGATAAGTAAACAACAAAACAACGATAACCAAATGGAGAAAGAAAAGAGACGGACAAAAATGGTAACCACTCCGGTGGTAATCATGGCCATGAAAATAGAAGAAGCGAGTCGAGGAGATTTTAAAAGAGGAGATTTAACAACGACTATGTGAAGACGACAAAGGCTTGCAAGAAAGAATCGGTTCTGGGGAGGAGAACGACCACCCGGCCATATGCTATAAATGCGGAAAGAGGGACATATCACCAAACCGCCCACAACAGCTCAAGGTATGCTATAATTGTGGAAAGGAAGGACATATCGCCGAGATTGTACGCAGAAATAAACCTAGTTCAATGGGGACGGTGACTCAAAAGATCGTCCCGTAAAAGTCAAAGTCAATCTGCCTCTCGAAGAGCGTTTGTTGTGATCGGTCAAAATGCGAGGAACCCAAACGAGGTGATCACGGTAAGCTATTTATAAATTTTGCTAAGTTTATACCTTTACTTGATAATACTGCATACCCATTCATTTATCTCTCCGCTTGTGCTCAACGCTTAAACTTGACTCGAGAAATTAGACTTTGACCTATCTCGTGGAAACTCCGTTAGAGAAACTTTCATCACATCCATCGCTTATAAATCTTGTTTGATTCAAGTTGGCACCATCACCCTTACCGCTGACCTTTATCTCTTTAAAGATACTTGCTTTTGATGTGATTTTAGGATTGATTGGTTAACTACTCATCATGCCAAAATTGATTGTTTTCGTAAGGTTGTTAGTTTTCATATTCCTAAACAACCGTTGTATTTAATTCAAGCAACTAAACCATTAAAATCAATCATCGTCATATCTAATCATAAAGCTATTCGCTTATTGAAAAACGGATGTCAAGCTTTCTTAGCCCATGTTATGGATTTGAATAAAGACACGCCAAATTTGAATAATATTCCCGTTGTTATCGATTTTCCGACGACGATTTCAAGAACTTCCCTGCCACACCCCGTAACGTGAAGTTGAATTCTTTATTGATCTTGAACCCCGCACAAAGCCCATTTCTAAAACCCCATATCGAATGGCTCCTATTGAACTTCAGAGTTAAAGGTCCAACTACGTGGAGTTGTTGGACATCGGTTTCATTCTGGCCCCTAAGACATCTCCTGGGGGGTGCCCTGCTTTATTCAGTAAAGAAGAAAGACGGAGTATGCGATTTTGTATCGACTATCGGAATTGAACCATGTCACCATCAAGAATAGGTATCCTCTACCTCGTATTGATGACTTGTTTGACCAGCTGCAAGGAGCACAATTTTTCAAAGATCGATCTTCGCTCGATATCATCACCAAGATTAGAATCGAGGATATTCCAAAGACCGCTTCGTAACTCCCCAGACGGCATTATGAATTTTAGTCATGTCTTTTGATCGACTAATGCTCCCCGCGGCTTTCATGGATATGATGAACCGAGTATTCAAGGAATATTTGGATCGGGCTTGTTGTTGTTTTTATTGATGACATCCTCATATATTCCAAAAGTCGTGAAGATCATGAGCACCATTTGAAGTCGGTACTCCAAAGGCTTCGTGAAAACAAACTATATGCCAAATTGAAGAAATGCGAAGTTCGCTCGAGGAAGTAGCATTCCTTGGGCACGTGGTGTCAAACATGGAGTATCTCGCTGATCCCCGCCAAGATTGAAGCAATACAAAGTTGGGAGCAACCAAGTCATGGATCAAGTACGTAGTTTTTGGGCTTAGCCGGTTATTATCTGAGATTCGTGGAAGGGTTTTTTCTAATCGCTACTCCATTAACCCAAATTTAACTCTAAGGATACAAAATTTGCTTGGAGCGAAGAACGCGAGAAGAGTTTCCAAGAGCTCAAGAGAGACTCATTTTTAAGACTGTTTCTAACAATACCATCCGTACTGGATGGATTTGTTATCTACAAATGATGCTTCGTGCAAAGGGTTAGGATGTGTTCTCATGCAACGTGGGAAAGTCATAGCCTATGCCTCGCGACAACTTAAAGAGTATGAGAGGAATTATCCTACTCATGATCTAGAGTCAGCAAAGCAAGCATAAGCCAAGCGCTTAAAGATATGGAGGCACTATCTATATGGGGAGAAAGTGGAGATATATTCGCACCATAAAAGCCTTAAATATTTCTTCACTCAAAAAGAACTCAACATGCAAAGGCAACGACGCTGGCTCGAGCTATTGAAAGACTACGCACCACACTATTCAATACCATCCCGAAAAAAACGTTAACGTGGTAACGCTGACGCTGAGTAAGATCATCATATGCGTGAATGAGTGCGATGATGTCAAGTATATACGACAGAGCCAACTTTAATAGAAAAAGTTAAGGTTGTTTCAAGCCACCACCGAGAAGCCGATGCGTATGAAGAAGAAAGTACAAGAAGGAGCTATTCCTAAGCTTAGAATTGATGAAGAAGGAATACTTCGAGTCCACTCTAGACTTTGTGTTCCTAACGACTGATTTGAAGTACAAGATTATGATGGAGGCACACAATACACCATTTGCAATCCATCCTCGAAGTACTAAATGTATCGTGATCTTCACATACATTTTGGTGGAACAATATGAAGAGAGAGATTGCAAAGTTTATCTCGATGTGTTTAACTTGTCAACGTAAAAGGCGAGCATCTAGTACCTAAGGGTCCATTGCAACCACTTGAGATTCCAAATGGAAGTGGGAACACATTACCATGGATTTCAAGTTACGGGTCTTCCTACGGCTTTCAAGGCATCAATGCTATTTGGGTTATTGTTGATAGATTAACCAAGTCCGCTTCATTTCTTGCCGATACGGAGACTTATTCCCTTGAACGCCTTGCTAGTATATATATATGTAAATGAGATTGTGAGGTTGCATGGCATGCCAAGATCCATAGTTTCGGATCGTGACCCAAGATTCACTTCAAGATTTTGGGTTAGCTTGCAAAAAGCTATGGGCACGGATTTATTTATCTGGGCTTCAAGATACCATCCTCAAACTGGACGGACAATCAGAGAGGACTATTCAAACTCTTGAAGATTTATTAAGACTCGTGGTCCTAGACTTTCAAGGGCTTGGGATAAGTATTTACCATTGGTGGAATTCTCCTACAACAACAGCTTATCGTGCAAGTATAGTGTGGCTCCATTTCAAGCATTATATGGACGAAAGTGTCGCTTCCAATATGTTGGGATGAGGTGGGTGAAGCAACATTGTTGGGACCCGAAGTTAAGACGTATGACTCACCTAAAAGATCCAAATGATTCGACAACGATACAAAACCAAAGCACAAGATCGATAAAAGAGTTATGCGGATCTTCATCGAAAGGACGTGGAATTTAGTATGGGGATCATGTATTGTCATGCGAGTTGCTCCATGGAAGGGAGTTACAAGATTTGGGAAGAGAGGAAAGCTCAATCCACGCATTTATCGGGTCCATTTCAAATTCTCGACCGAGTAGGAAATGTAGCCTATAGACTCGCTGCTATTCTCCGAGTATGTCTCGTGTTCATAATGTGTTTCACATATCCGCATTTCAGAATATGTGAAAGACCCAACCACGTTATAGAGTTAGAACTGACGAGATAGCCAAGACTTAACGCATTTAAGAGGTACCGCCAAGATCTTGGATAGAAGGAGCATGTCCCACGACAAAGGTCATACCACAAGTTAAAGTTTTGTGGAGGAATCATGCTATAGAGGAAATGACCGGGAATTGGAAACGAAATGAAAGCGAGGTATCCTCACCTTTCAAAAACACTGTGTACGACGCCAATTTCGAGGACTAAATTTCATAAGGAGGGAGGTCAGAAGACCCCAACTTATTATTAATGAAATTTAATTTTCTATTTATTATTTTGAAATAGTAAGGGTTGATTTGATTAATGTGGATAGTTATGGGTAAAATACGCAAATATTTCAAAATAAGCAAGTGGTTATAAAATATTCATTGTTGTTTGGGAATATTCATTTGGTCGTGGAATATTCAGTGATCATTTGGGAATATTCGACGACCTGCCAAATGCCCATGTGTGGGCCCCATAACGAAAAGTTTATTGGATGAAGAAAACGACAAATATAAGTTGTTTAAAAATAACTACAGTAGTTGTTACCGTTAATATCGTTAAAATACTCTTGGTTAAAACACAAAAGAAGACACCAGATTGCACCAATTATTGATTCTTACGTAAGAAGGCACTACTCAATAATGGTTAAGAATTATCGCTCAAAGATTTTATTTTATTGATTTAATAATTGTCGCGTTGATATTTTATATTGTTGTTGTTTCAATAATTGTCATTACACAAGATTTTTCATTATCGAAGCAATAATTCATATTATCTAATAATATTATTAGATAACATTATTGGCAATGTCTAGAAAGTTCTCATTCTAAGGAGAGGTTTGGTCACCTAATCATGCGCCGCCAAGAAGGAGAAATTTTATCGAAAGCCCCCTCTTCCTGAACCGCCTCGTCACAATATCAGGATTCTCGTAATATTATTTGTGAATAATTAATTATTGATTCATATGATGAGGAAAATATTGATTTTATGTGGATATAGATGGAGAAAATTTTTAATGTGACAATTGTTGAAAATTGAAATTTTATTTTTTCGATAAAATAATTTATTTAAATATATTATTATATTTTAATAATATAATAATGATGATATTTTTACGATAAATGTGGGATATATGAGTATATGTGGAGGAGGAGTATTTTTGTTACCAAAAAATATTTAAAGCATGTTTTATGTGTTTGGTGGACCCCATTTCTCGATTAAATTTGATTATAATGTAAAATCGCCTGCTTGTGGATTTTTGGCCAATTTTGTTTGGAATTTGGAAAAACTTTCTTCCAAAGTTGTAGAGAATTGAATTTCCTATAAAAACTCGCGAGATTCAAATTTTCCGATAAAAGGGCTATTTATTATGAATTATCAAGTTCAAGTTCAAATAATGATTTTTGGAAGTTTAAAATAATTTAAATTAGAAAAACGTTTTTTTTGATATGTTTGGTGGGCTTGGTATGTTGTTGAAATGAGCTAATTTCAGATTTATTATAAGAGTGCGTAGAAAAAAAATTATATATATTAATATTATATTAAATTTTCTACTTTTGTGTTCTAAGCATTTTCCTATAAATAGGTGCTTAGGTTAGAATTGAAAATCACAATTAAAATCAAGTTTTCTCTCTATATTATCGAGTTTATTCTTGTGAGTATTTTGAGTATATTTTGAGTATTATATATACGGCAAGTTCAAGTCATAGCTTATATCCTGTTTCAAACTGTAAGTACCGATCTTCGAGGTAAGTGGATATTTTTTTTTCAGAATGATATTATTTCTTCAATATCATTATGTCAAATATTGATCTCAAGTTTTTATCAAATTTGGAACTTTTGGTGTCTGAGTTACTATTCACGATACTAGACTATTCACGATACTATACATTATTCACTTAATACTAAGACTATTCATCAAAAAATGAAAATTTTCCTTTTCGTCTAAAATATCTATTGTGGATACTAGCTTTGATCAGATCCATGTTTTGATCATTCTTGAATTTTACACCACTATGATTATTTTTGAGGTATTTTTGGACATGGATAAAACAAAGTACTAATCCTTAATCCTTAATCCTGTCATTTTGTTTTCACCGGATTCGCTTTTAAAAAATATTTTTCATCATCTCTACCTTAAATGATGATATTATTGAATATCTTTGGCCCAGAAAAGCAAAAAGATGAATGATTTTGATGAATATCTTTGGCCCAGAAAAGCAAAGATGAACAAGTGTTTAGATGAACATGACTAATCGATGAATATCTTCGCCTCAGTAGTGCAAAGATGAATATTTGATTCCAGATATATATTGATTGATGTTACAGGATAAAAGATAGACGATGAACTTTTAAATTCATACATGTAAGATAGTAGTTTGCATTCTCTACTTAACTCTTCTAATGAATTATTATTTTCATGTAATATTGATTTAAAACTTGTTGTCTATTGTATTCTATTAGATTTTTTTCCTCGTGAAGACTAATGATAATTTGTTGTATATTATCTTAGTCATAATATTCTTTATCGGGCTAGTTGAGCTCACCCTTTTTTTTTTTTGTTCCATTTTTTTTCTTCGGAGGAGGCTAGAATATAAATAGTACGTAGCCTGGGTATGGAAATGAAGGTTCTAGAGAGAGTTGTTTAGTAGTCCTCACCATTTTTGTAAAATAATGTATCAATAAAATGTGATGAGGATTTATTTGAGTATAGATATTGTCTGTAAGATAATATTTGTATTCAAACTCACAGCTTTTATCGCTGTAATAATAAAGTTGTAGTTGTTTTGCATCATGTATCGACAACTCGTAATGGGTGATGTATACCTATTTTGGCATTTTTATAGACTTGTTGTCTTAATTTTTAGCGTGACAGAATAAACATATAGCGACGAACAATATATAACAATGGACCAAACCTATAGCGACAGACCAAGCGCCGCCAAAGTCCTGGTCGCTAAAAGGAGTATGCAAGGTACGTTAAATAAAGGGTATTACAATTAACTTAGAAATTAATTTAGAATGACTTGAGTTTCATTATGGGTAAAATTTAATAATATTTTTTACTTTTGTAATTTGGTAATAATATAAATTAGATAAATTTAAAATTATTAATAAGTTAGTAGCCAAAAAAATACAACTTGTATGAGGGTAATAATAATTAATCAACCAAAAAGGTTAATAAAATATCGAAGTGAAAAATTGTCAGGATAATAATTATGTTACTAGAATAGATATATATTTAGCGATAAATAATGATATTTTGAATATTTAACGATATTTATTTTTTGATGACATAATTATTATTAACAAAAAATAAAAAAATAATAAAATAAAGGAAAAGATTAGTAAATAAAAAAAAAAGTGAGGAGAGAAACCAATATGGATGCCAAAATACTCTCAAGGGACATTGAAGGTCTCATTCTCTCTCTTCCTCGAACACTTTCTCCCCCACTAAATTAATCAGGTTTGCTCTCTCTCTCTCTCTCTCTCTCTCTCTCTCTCGTCAGTTTTAATTTCTATATTTTTTACATTCAATTTTATTAGTTTGGTCGGTTGCTTCCTCAATTTTATTGATTAATTTCACTTACTACTATAAATTTGTTGCAGGAATATTATTTTTACATACCAATTGATCATTTTTGGTTTTTGGTATGTGTTTTTATGATGATTGTACCTATGTAACTGCTCTTCAGGGCTGGCACCGGATCAGTTTCTGTGAATTTTGATTGCTGAAGGTGTTTTAGGGTTTCTCTCTCGAGGAGGATGATGATGATTATGAAGTTCTTGGTCTGATAGCTCTTTGTCTGCTTTATCTCGGGAGTTATATACATATATAGGATAAAAGCTGGTATTTTTATTTGTCCATGGTGGGTTTATTGCTAATTTGATCGTCTGATGTTTCCCCCCATTAGATTATCTAAATCGTGTTAGTAATAACAAGGGATTTTTTATTTAAAAGAAAAAAAAACCCCTTTTCACATCTTTGTTTACTTCCCCTCTTTTGTTTTCACAAGTTTGGTTTCATTTGTGAATTGCTAGTGATGGGGTTTTTGCTTTTCTGGCTTGTTTGGATTGAGTTTAGTATTTTACCTTTTATTTTGAAGAATTGAGTGTGTAAATAGGGAGGAAAGTTATAAACAAAAAAAATGAAGGATTCGAAAGTTTCGGTGATGGAAACCAATTGCGAGCTTAGCCTGGGGAATGAGACAATGCATCCTGCCGAACCTCAATGTACAGAGATGGAAACTGATGAAATTGAAACTGGTAGTGCAAAGAATGAGATTGTAGTTTATACATTGGAAAAAGGTGAGGCAAGCAATGACAATGCTGTGTTCTCGAGGGAAGGTCCCCTGGTAAATGAAGAACACCCAAGAATGTTTGGAGACGGTTGTAGTTGTGGCGCGGCCAAAAAACTGAAATCCAGATTGGCCACTTCAGTTTCCGAACTTGGCAATACTGAGAAAGTTTCACATGCGAAAAAACTCAGCAGGCAAGACAGGATTGAGTTGGGGCGATTGTTACAGGGTGCTGTAAGTTCGCACGATTGGGAACTTGCACAGAGTCTGACCTTGTTGGCAGATCCACAGACTCTTAATGATGCCTTGTGCATTTCGCTTGATTCAATTTGGTTTTTGACCACACACGAGGAGCTAGACGGGATAACTGGACTAATTAAGACAATTATTGCTAATGGTGCTTATGACTTCACAAGAGCTGCTCTTAGAAATTCGTTCCTTGCATCATGTGTCTCTGCTTGCCAAAGTCAAACAATGAGCCTTGCAGATACTGTGTCCGTAATGGCACAACGGTAATATAATTGTTCTCTTTTCAAATGATTTGTTCATGTGATTATGCTTCCTCTCTCAACCCACTTTATATGTATTGAAGTGAATCAATTTGAAGAGACTGATGATAAGAAATACACTTCGAATGAAATTGTTGAATTCAGTATGTCTGGTACTTATATTGTGGTGATGAAGGCTGTTGCTATATTGCAAGTCTACATGATTTCATCCTTTATTTGACCTCATTGATCACATTACGTAAAAGGATATCATTGTCTTTCTTAAGACGTTTACCATTTGATAAATAAATTTCTTGTCTTTAGTTTCATTAGTTTGTTCTTTTATCTTCTGTTTTTTGCATGTTATGAGAAAAAGTCCCTCTTCCATACAGTAAACATTGTATTCTGATGAATATATTGGACATGATGCTACTCTACTTTTCGTCGAGTGTTTGAGGAAGGAGGTTCTTAGTTTATCAGAAAACTTTATTACAATTTGTCTTATGTTCATTTAGTAATAGCTTCTGTTAACTTGTGGTACATAAACTCATGAGTAATTTTCTTTTTGATTTGTTGCTCTCACTTTTGATTTCGAGATCGGAGTGTTCGTGTCAGTTTTTTATTTGCTGATTCAATGGATCTATGATCACTAAAAAAACAAGTGTCTTTTTTAGATTATTATTATCATCTTCTAATTATATTTATTAGGCTATTTTAATAATACTCCCTCTGTCACACAATTATTGCGACAACTTTTTTTAGTGCGTGTGGCATGGAATTTAAGATGTGCCCAAAATGAATTTAAATATGTGAATAAGGGAGATAGCCTAGTAGTGGGTATCTAATTTATGTACCTATGATAGGTTAAAATGTTTCTCTCTAGATTTTTTTTAAAAATAAATCAATGTTCTAAAAGGTGCTAAACGGGAGGTGGGCGGCCAAGGGGGGCCTAGCGCTTAGGGGGCCTGGACGGGGCCTAGGCGGGAATTTTTATTTTAAGCCAATTTTAATATTTTATCTTACATTTATCCAAACAAAAAAATAATATAAAGCAAAACAATCTATAATAAAGATAATAAAGACCTTTGCTTAAAGTTCAAACACATCCATAGTGTTAATGTCAAAGTTCAAACATAAACATGCAATTGTTCAAAATTCAAACATATTTTTAACATATTAGTTTTATTCATAAATAAGATTGCTATTAAATAATAAAATTTAAAATTTCAAGAATTTAATTCAATATTAAAACTTAAGAAACTAAATATAAATTTAAGAATTATATTGAATTAAACTAAATATTACAAATGTATCATCATTTATATAATTTGAAGTTGGTACAAGTTCAAAAAATTACAACTATAATAAAAGTATCTATTTTGACTTGATATTGTTCACTTTTTGTTGTGATTTGATATGCTACAACATATATTATGAATATGGTAAATCATTAGAAAAATAAATATATTAAAATCTGGTTTGGGTAGTTATTAAAATAAAAAAAAACTCTTCGCCTAGACCCCCCTAGGCCCCGCCTAATTTTCTGGAGGAATTTTTTTGCCGCCTTAAGCCTAGGTGAGGCGTCGGGGGCCTAGCGCCTAGGCGGGGCGCCAAGGGGGGCCTAGCGCCTAGGCGGGGATTTTTAGAATACTGAAATAAATCCAACTGTACATATGCAAAAGAACATAAAAAAAAATTATACTGACATTGTTTTGGTGATGTGTATCAACAAATCTAATCCATCAAAAAGTATACTTATTTTCCATGGTTATAATAATTGGGTCATGGTAGGGCTTGATCCATGAGACGTCGTCATCGTAGATAATTCGCTATTTAGTTATTTTTTATCAGTGTCTATTTATTTATTTAGTTCGTGGACTTGTTATTTATTGGTTTATTTCAATATTGTGTTATTTATTTAGAGGGCTAATTGTTAATGTGTTTAGGATTATTAGAGTTTCTTTTTATTATAAGTATGTAAGGCAGGACAGATTATTGGACACTTTGATATTGAAATTATCCTAATTATTGGTTACAATCAATTCCTTTTCTCCCTCGTGTGGTTGGGAAACCCTAGGGGTATTGGTTATCCTTCGGTAGGATCACCCTAGTTCTTTTAATTTTCCTTATTAATTTATCACTTTCAATTAATTATTTGTTCATCAATTTCCGTTCTACATCAGGTCTCACAACCTTAAAATTAAATAAAAATTTATGTTCATTCATATTTTTGCATCTTGAATTTAGTTCAAAGATCTAGATAAAGTTATTTTAGAATACTAGGGTATACAAGTTAGATATTCTAGTGGGTATCTCTGGACCCTTTATATACTACCTTTTTCTCTCTAGCTTCCAGTCTATATAAACCGTAGTTAGCAAAGGTAAGTCTGTCTTGATGTATATTTATATATTCTGGTACATTTGTATGTATAGTTTTAAATATAATATAAATATTTTAAAAATAAAATATTTAAATGTACTTTTGACATTGTCTGAAAATCTTTGCTAGACTTAAAAAGTGTTGTAATAATTGTACAATGAATGGAGTAATAAAGATTTTCTTACTAAGCTGGGTACCTTATAAATAGGGTTTTTTATGTTCTGTGTATACTGATGCATCCATCATTGAGAGTTGAAAATATTAATTCAAAAGGTTTTGTGCTCATTATGTGTGTTACTACAATTTTGTGCCAGGGCAGGTTCCTACTTTCCCCTTCTTTCTTCCCTTTTACCTGCAACCTAAACTCTTTCAGAAGTTGTCCTGCATCGGAGATGCTTATAGTTCTTAGCATGACTAATTTGTCATTATATCTGCATTCAACATCATTATATACAGTTAACGTGGGTCACCAAGTCTACCTTTAAATGATTATGACCCAAGAAAATTGATTGAACTTGTAAAAACACACACGAGAATTGGAGTGATAATTTCCCCCCCTTTCTTTGTTCTTCTTGTAGTTGTATGTTAATGGCTGTTATTATAGTTTTATCTCAAACCAGTTTATTAGCTATATGTAGTACATATTTTGTACTTAAACTCGGTATGTTTAGTTTTTCACAATTAGTAAATCAGTGTATGTGCATGCGGGTCGCCAGCTGTTCCTGTAAATGATAAGAGAGCTTGATATGTTAGTTGTTTGGCTGTTCTTAAAGTTGATGTACAAATTTGTCTTGTCCTTTGAGCAGGTTACATGAGCGTCTTCAAGAATGCAATGGGGATGCGGTTTTGAAGGCTGTAGCTGGTGCGAAGGTTCAGAAGTTCACTGAATGGGCTCTGAAATGTATAGGGTTTCATTCTCGTTGTGAGGGAGATAGGGATGGCGTCAATCAGAACTCATCCATTCAGATTCAACTGCAATTATCTGCATTCAAGGCATTTCTTGATCTAGCTGGCAACCATCTTACAGGAAAGGACTTCACAGAGGCCTTTGATGCGGCTTGTTTCCCCCTCACTCTATTCTCTAGTTCGTTTGATCCCGGTTGGGCATCAGGTATATCAGCAACTGCAATCCAAGGGTTGCTGAGCATGTTGGTAGAGGGGGGTGCAGACAACGTCAATCAGTGTTTTCTCGAAGCCTCACGTTTTGGGAGCACTGAGCTTGTTCGCATCTTGCTGCAGGTAAAATAACTTACCGGGCCATTATAAAGGCTATTTATGCTTTTTGTTTTTTCAACAAAAGAAAAAGTTCTTTATACCCTTGGCTGCTTTACATTGGTAAAACAGTCTTTTGACTTTTAAGTTGTCAGATTTGTGGTAAACTGTTCTTGAAGTTTATGTTAGCTCTGTGATCAGTTCTCTGCTCCCTATGCACCGTTTTCTGTTTTTGCCCTTTTCCGCTGCAACCCCAAGTCTTGTCCTATTTTGAAATAATAAATAAACCTACCTATTTTAAAGTTGCACTAAATGGAGATTCTAGTTGCATATTTGGTCAATTACATCTTGTATTCATGTAGTGTCTGGGAAAGCAACTAGCCCTGTAAGAAAGCACCTTATGTTAGGACAAATTTTATTTACCACTTAATCATTAGAATACAGTTAAGGAGATGTTGGGTTGCGCTCAGTGTTGCTATGATACAATATGGTTTATGGTGTCAAAATTTAGATGTCAAGTCATGCGATTTTGGATCTCGATTATCTTAGCGAGAGAATAGACAAATTGGCTGATACCTTTTCCTCTTTGAAATTTGCCATGTCCTCCTAGTATGTTTACAAATGGTTTTGTAAGTGATTGATTTGCTAATCAAATCAAGATCAGATTGTTTCTTACTTGCGTATAGTGGTTGTAGCTATGGGATTTTGTGTCATGTTCAGGCAAAAATATCTTGATGACATTTTGTGGTGGTGCTGAGTAGGAGGTTAATTTTTTTGCCTTATAATAATGGAAATAAAATAGAGATTGTTTGGCATTTATTTGATATACATGATACTCTTGTTCTTCCTTCCACTAATTCATTAGTATTACAATTGCTTGGTGGGATCTGAACTTTTGGGCAGTCTTATTTAACCTTCTTGCTTGATGCTCATCCCCCCCCCCTTCTCAACCTCCCTTGTTGAATAGAAGTAAACATCCATAGAAAAATTAAAAAGCTCGAAACTAAAAGCTCAATTATAGTTATAATGTAAAATGTAAATGTAGGACGAAGAGTGCATTTTCATGGCTTCACAATTGCTGATTGACAAAACCAACTGCTTGTTTGTTTTTGGTTTTGATTTCAGTTGTCCTTGTTTGATGTGAGACCTATCATTGATACAGTACCTCTTGCTCGATAATTATTAGTGAGCACTGTCCTAGTATCAAGCAGTGAAGAGAATGTAGAAATTTTCAAGTTCTTCTATTTTTCAGTGACTAAGTCGATAATTCTCAATATACATACATGCATGCATGCATGCACACACACACACACACACACACACACACACACACACACACACACACACACACACATATATATATATCAGTTCTGCCTTTGAATTTGTATTGTTTCTAGGCACAATTATTTTGACAAGACTGCTTATGTTTGTTTGGCGATTTGGGATGCATTCTTGTAGATTGCTCAGAGGAACAGCTTGGATGTTGATGTCGATCTGGCTTTGGGCTTTGCTTCCCATTATGGCAAGATTAGCACTATGGAATGTCTTGTCGAAGAAGGGAATGCAACAACTTTCTTGGGTCCTTTAATGAGGGCTTCTGAGAGGGGTTGCCTGCTGGTTGTTCAGTGGTTTGTGAAGAGGGGCAGCCGAGACATGGAACTTTGTCTAGCCCTCACAGCTGCCATTTCCAGTAGTCGAGTTGAGATTGCTGCTTTTATCCTTCCTCATGTCCCTCATCATACACTTGCAGCTCTAAGCATTGAAATTCTTAAGGCTGCTGGTGAAAGATGCGGTGGGTCCCTTGATGGTGTAGCATTTCTCCTTGAGTCAAATTTTCTTGGTGATCCTGCTGCTACTTATGCTGTGGCTGACAGCATTTCTAGGTCAGATGATGAGCCCATTGCTCCTCAGCTCAAGAAATTTCTTCAGGAGCACTGGTCGGAAGTAGCTTTCTTGGATGGGTTGAGGCAAGGACAAGAGCACTACCTAAACTTGACAAGGATTTTGAAGGGGGGTGAATCGCCTATCTGCTTGGGCGATCTCCCAGCGCCTTTGAGGGTGGCAATAGCATACCTGCCACTGTATAGAGAGTGTGTCATGGCAGGTGGCTGTTTGTTATCACAGAGACTAAGGGGACAACTTGTGGAAGCGGCAAGAAGGCTGGGTGGCAAGACATTGGACGAGGCAGGGTTGGGAAGAGAACTATTGGTTGTTTTGGAGCATTACCTTCCACAGTTTTTGCTTTATGCGCCAAGTGTTGCTTAGCTAAAGATTATAAGCTGTTCGCCAAGATATAGCTTCTGAAAATTTTGGACTCGTCACCTCTCTCCGTCTCCCTTCTGCCCCTCTACCTCTTGTCATGGATGATAGTAACAAAATACTAAAAGGCTTAAGGCGAGGGTGCTCCCAAGGGTAATTCATAGAGCTTGTTGATTGAAAATGTACCTTAGGCTTTTCCGCCATCTAATGTGTACCCTAATGTTCATTGCATATGCATCTTAAATGTATGATATACAACCACATTGACAAAGTCTTGTGAGCTTTCAAGATGAAGAATTTAGACCTAACAATATGATGTTTATGTTTTGGCCAGTTTAAATTCTTCCAAGATCATGCTACAACTACTATGGCTGCATCTTCAATTTTGCTCCCCCACCCCTGCCCAGCCCAGTCCAGCCCAGCCCAAGTTTTTAGCAATAAGCAATAACTTTGTTACACTAGAAAAAGTTACATACAAAGATGAATGGATGTGCAATTTTAATAAGCAAATAATACCGACAGGATTAGCCGAATAAGAACAGATGATATTTGATGCATTGAACCAACTTGCTGAACATTATCAAGAAACCCTTGTACAATAAAAAATTAATAAATTGACCCAATAGGCTTGGTTTCTTGTAGCCACTTGTTTGGATCTTTCATATGGTGAGGATTTGGTATTATATCTCCGGCCAGTCTTTTACAATGCTGCTAATAAAAAATAAATAAGGGGGGAGGGGGAGGGGGAGGGGGAGGGGGATATAAGAAAAGAACCAATGTTACTCTTATTCTTATTTGTCCCATGTATCCACGTTGGTCATAAAATAAAAATCGATAAACAAGTGTTGACATATATAGAACTGCTTTATTAAGATCAAGTGACATGAGATTACAATTTGGCACTACTCAAATGGCTCTATGCACAATAGGACTGAATCTGAAAGCTACACAAATGTTAGAAACATTGCTAGGGAAAAAAAAAAATCCAAATGAGAAGAAATGAAAGAAGTGTAACTTCCTTTAGATCAGTAAACAAGAATTGTAAATTTGTAAAGAATCAGTGTGCTCAGCACCCCCATTTAGACATATTTATAAGTTATGTCTCTTACATTAGAAGGCATGAATGCCAAGAGCATGAGCACCGCTAGTATGCAAATTGGGAGCAGCAGCAGCAGCATGAAAGGCGGGGGCGGCAATGGCGGTAAGATCAATGGCAGAACCAACAACGAAGCGGTTAAACAGATTAGTAAAAACAATGACTCGAGGCTGAAATAGCTTTTGGAGGAGAACATTCTTCTTCCATGCCCTTGTGAGAATGACCTTTGATACTCCATTTTTCGCCTTTCCACAAATGTACTACTACTACTACTACTAGTAGTAGTAGTATGAATTCCCTTTCTTGCAAAAGGAGGGGAATTGTTCTTCATTGTTCTTACATTCCTCATGATGCTCTGCTCAAATACCCCTCTTGTAGATTGACCAAACAAATGGAATTTAAGCTCAAATTAACAAATAGATTTAGGGAAAATGTTGGTTTTGGTTATGCAAAATGTGTTGATCTTTGTATTGAATCCTCAGATCTCAAACACCCAAATTCTCTACTTTCTTGGAAATTGTGCACAATCCTTTGTAGTGAATCCTCAAAAAATCTCAAACACCCAACACTTGAGATCAATGTAGGTATGCAAATCTTGGTTCAAACTTCTATGTCACAAAACAGAGTCCAAATCTTGAATAACCATTTCCAAGAATCATTTATGTCAATTCTTGATTTGTGTCAACAAACAGAGGATGTCTTCAAATGCACCTAAGCAGCTTCAGTTATTCAACTGTAACAAAATCCATGACAATTTGAAATCAGATTCAGTTGCAGCAATACAAAACATCCTTTACAATACATTAAATTAAAAATCACTTCAATAAACATGACCTTTTCATTGATACCAGAATCAAACCTTAAAATCTGAACTCAACATGTCTAAATGGAAAATAAATCACAAGAACACACATACTAATACTAAACAATATAAACAATTCCAACAAAAAAAAAGGCTATAAAAGGTTAGTTTAATCAAACACAGGAAATAAATTGAGGAAAATTAAGAAAAAGAGAAAATTAAAAGAACCCAAATTCTTTAAAGAAAATAACAGTAAAACAAGATCAAACAAATAAGGGAGCTGGAGATTTAGGGGTATGGTTTACCTCTAATGTTGATACAGATGTTGCAGGCTTAAATGGGTACTATCTAATTCTCTGGTTTATGGCTTTTCAAGGCCAAGAAAAGAGAGAAGCAGAAATGGGTTGGCTAATTTTTGTGGCTGCTTTAAGAAAGAAAAAGGAATCAAGAATTAGGAAGGTGACAAAAGGAAGTTTTTGTGGATGAATGAAGATGAACAATTGTGGAGTTAGTTTTTTCCCTTGTAGATGAATGAAATGAATGAGATGTCAATGGAGAATGGGTTTGTTGCAATGAATTTGTAGTAGTTTCTGTGTAAATGGAAATGGAATGGAAAGTGTGGTTGGATTCAGTGAATACCTTTGTCAAGTGGGGGCCTTGCTGACATGTATGTATAGTTGATGTTCATGGAAATAAAATAGAAGGGGTGTGTTTGTGGGGGGAGGTGGGGGTGGTGTTTCCCAAGGTTCTTCACCCCTGCCCAACTCTCCTTATTTTTTGTCTCTCCATCCAGAATGGTTTCACCAGTCAACAAGAAGCATCTACTTGATTTATTTATTTACTTTTGAGATTTCTTTTGTCCCAAAATGTCAGTCCCTTATTCCCTTTCATTTTGTCTGTGGAACTACTGATATTTCTCACAAAATTTTTGTTTTTAATGCGATCATGTGAAAATATCATTTTAACACATAAAAATATTAATTCTTTTTTCTTTTTATTTGAAATTAATATATCTGGTTACGACAAAATTGTCACACCATGTAATATTATGAATTTTTATAAATTTTGGTTATATTAATTATTATAAATGTTATTTTTGCATTATCCTACAAACAAAATATTAAAATTTAATTTTAACATTTATATTACAATTTTACCATAATCAGATCCAAAATAACCACTTTAGATGGATATTAATAAGTACGCGGGATATATTAGTACAAATATAAATAAATTTTATACTAATTAACTAATATTCAAACTCACACAGTTGATGATAATTGAATTGGAGACTTAATGATCCCAAAACCCAGACTTATTTAAAATTTTATAGGTCACCACAGATGAATACAAATGAATTTTATTACTATATCAGTTAAAATAACAGTAAATCTTAAAGAGAACTATTATTTATTTATTTTTTGTAGTCATGCCAATTTTTTTAATAGACAAACATGTAGTATATATTATTTACTTTTTTCTAGTTCTCAAAATCAATTCTTTTTTATATATAATTTAAAAAGAATATTATTTTCCCAACTTACAAGGAAGAAGTTATATGAGAAATGATAAAGTGAATCAAAGGAAAAATTCCTTTTTCTAAAACTCTACTAAATACAGTTGTTTCTAGTTGAAAAAAAAAGAAATTGAAAATTCAATTTAAAATATTTTATATTCCAAAAAATTAAATTAATTTATATTTTAAAACAAAGAGAGTAACTTTAAATTGGGATAAGGCTCAACAATCCAACATTTTTTTATTTTATAAAAATAAAAATAAAAAATTACACGGTTGGTAAATTTTTGTAGGAAAATATTTATGTGGAAAAGAAAGACCATCACATCTCTATTCTTTTCTTTGAACTAAACAGACTCTGCAATTTCATTGGCAAAATTAAATCTTCATTAAATATTTACACTATTTTGAAGTGAAAATATAGATAACAATTTATTTGTTTTTACATCTTATAAATCTTTATGGCTTTGTTTGTTTGTAAAAATATGTTTGAGATTGAACTGTTTATTTTAATTTAACATTATTTCGGACTATTTTATCTGATGACAGAGGATTAATAGTCCTTTAAATAGTCTCATGCACTATTTTTTCTGTTATTTCTCACGCTGGTCCATGATGGGTGGATTGTATAATACTCCATTTTAAGCTATCAAATGGCTTTATGCGACTAATAGTCTCACGTCAACAGACTAATAGTTCCCTCTTTAAATGATTAAATAGTCTGAAGTAATGTTAAATTAAGACAAATAATTCAATACTAAGAATGCTTTTATAAATAAACATGATCTAAATAGGATGATCATTTTAGAATAGTATTCTCATCTACTATATTATAAAATAAAAAATAAAAATAAATTTATTTGCTTCTTTTCTCTCTCCCACTTGTCAATCCTTTTTTTCCCATCTTTTTTCATTCATATTTTTTAAACTCTATTTAAATATTTAAATTATTTTTCTTAATTGTACACATGAACATAATGTGTGCCAAGTAAACTAATAATTATAGGGCATCCCATAATTGAAATATTGAATCCCCTTAATTGAAATAATTTCACACGTCTTGTTTATTATGTATGTTGACATCAAATTCAGACTAAACACGTGATGAATTTGTATGTATATATTTTATTACATATATGGAATTTTAGCGACGAACAGTTCCGTCGCTAAAGATTGATCCCGAAAACCTCACAACTAGTTAGTGTCAATATTTTTAGTTAAATTTATTAAATAAGTACAATATGTAAATAAAAGATTTATAAGTAGCTTTTTTACTATAAAATACAAAAAGTGTGATATATATTATAATCTAGATATGCTCTAGCCAAGTTTGATTAAAGTTATTTAGTAAAATTTTAATAAAACGAGGTACTTTTACGCTTATGGTTAAGTTTTTTATTTTTGGATTTTATATATATAAAAAATTAATTATAATTTTTATACAAAATTATATCGTTTTATTAAGTAGTTTTAGCCAAACTTAGTTAAGCTGGTGTTTGTTAATCTCTTGATAGCTTCACAATTGATTTGGTGAGAGAATAAAGTTATTTGATAAAATTTTGGTTGCTTCTTATCGTCTCTTAACCGATAAGAGGAAGATATAAATTCAAATTATTAAGAGTTGCCTCTTAATGAAAAATTTAAATCTTTGAGTCTATAAATATTGTACTTTCAACATTCTAAATTTTAAGATCATTATTAATTTTTGAAAAGTAGATATTTTTAAATTTAAAATTGATATTTTAAATTTAAAAGTCATTCAAATATTTTATACTTTTTAATTACCAAACAACTTTTTAAGTTTAGATGTTATTTCACTCAGACGATCTAATTTATTAAGATATATTAATTATTCAGATCTTAATTACTCAATTTTATCAAACACCATCTGATATATGCCTTAGATTATCTTTCTCCTATATATATGTATATAATTTCAGTTGATGTATATATGTATACTTAAACTGAAATTAAGCTGCCTTTACAAATAAAAAATTCATGTAAGCAGCCTTTTAATTAATAAGCACGTGTATTCCATGCTTATAAGCTTCGAGGTGTTGTTAAACTTTGACTTTAAATAAGTACTTAAGTTACGTTCTACTATATCTCTTCTAAAATTAAAGATATAATTTAATTTTGAAATAATGACATATTAAAATTTAAAATTAATGACTCATAAAAATTTAGAATAAAATAAATTTTATAATTAATACTTTTTGTTATATACTATATAATTATAATAATTATATCAACTTAAATTAAATAAATTTACATCAATTTAAAATTTAATATGTTGTCGTTTGATCTCAAAAATTAAATTATATATTTAATTTTGGAACGGAAGAAGTAATTTGAAGCATAATCATTATAATTGAGAAAGTTTCTTATTTTAATTGAATGGATTAGTAAAAAGGTAACATACTAAAATATTATTCTTTAAAACTTTCATTTATTTTGTGTTATTGACGAACCTCTGGAAATTTAAAAATTCATGCTAAATTTCTCAGTTTTTTAAATATTTTTTTTATAATTTTTAATGATATTCCCTCTTTAGTGGTTGCAATAATGCATAGTATAAATAACTTAAAAAAAAAACAATATAAAAATAGGAGCTTTTTTCATTTATATCTTTAATCTATTTTCTGGTCTTTTGAACTTATAAAACAATTAAATAACATTATTTTATTCTCTACTAAAGATGGGCATTTTTTCTATATTTTATTGTATATATATATATATATATATATATATATATTACTATTTTTATAAAATTATTATTATTTGATTAAAATTATATATAAACATATATAACCCCACTGGATTATTAATTATTTATTAATACAATTATTTATTAATTTTTGTTTTCTGGATGTTGGACAGTTGGGGTTTGAGTTGTGCAATATGTCACGTGGGTAGGTTTGTGGACCAACTTTATTTATATAATATATAATTTATGTTTATATTTTTATTTAAATATTACAATGTTTAAAAAATTAGGCATTTTGAGCATGTCACGTGGACCTTTTTTTGCTGGATTTCAATGAATTTCCATGCAACGTAATTGTTTTTAACTCCTTTTACAACTCTCTGTCTACCTTTAATTCGAAAAGATATCAAAAAAAATAAATTTTGAATAATAGTAGAATAATATTTTGCTTTGATCATTTGATGCACGGGTATGATTTATTCACTTTAAAATATTTCGTACTAAATTCGATATAATTGTTTATGATCGTGATTTATCCGCCTATACTTATAAGAAAATAGTGTTATTTTAATTATAAAAATAGTCGATGTTAATGAAAAAGTTAAATTTACCTAGTGTTTGAGGGACATAAAACGGTGACTAAGATTTCATACCTATACTGAAAAATTTGAGAAAAATTTGTCTGTACTTAAAAAATTAAGTTATTACCAATAGTACTTTCAATTATGACTTTTTTCTTTTGGGTAATAGTTCTTGGGATTTGACCTGAGATTTATTCCGGACTCGGGATTTGACTTGAGTTGTTTCATGTGGTATCAGAGCCGACTCTCGAAAGCTTGGATCGGGTCATTCGATCGGGTTGCCAGAAAAAAATTGGGAATTAAGTTACTACTAATAGTACCTTCAGTCATGTTGTGGTGGACTAAGATTACTCGATTCAATTTGGACTTAAAATTTGACCCGAGATTTGTTTCGGACTCAGAATTTGACCCGTGTTACTATCAATAGTACCCTCAGTCATGTTGTGGTGGAATAAGATGATCCGATTCGATTCAAATTTAGAATTTAACCCGAAAGTTGTTTCAAACTCAAGATTTGGCCCGAATTATTTTATTTAATATGTGTTTATAAATTTTATTTTAGAAGAAAGAGAAGGAACATAACCAAAAGTTTTTCCTTCCAATTTTTTCGAAAAGTATTCTTTCCCAAAAACTTTCACAAGCAAGTGCTTTGTTAATTAGTATGAAGGAAGATTGAGAATGAGATTTGGTGTATATTTTGGAAGGATAGTTTATTATTAATCAAGGATTTTGGTTAATGATTTTGTTGGATAAACCAACCGACCTACCACCAGTATCATTAGCAATTTCAAGAGATCATAATTAAGATAAGTCCAAACAAGCCATATCTTCTTACTTTAACATATACTACTTGGAATCACCACATTCAATACTAGTTTAATATATAATTATATATACATATGTAAATATATAAATTTTATGATTACTTTTTAACTGCATATTTACCGTCGCTATATAATAGAACCGTCGTCTTAGTTCTTAGCGACGGACAATATATAACGACGGACCGAACCGTCGTCCGATCCGTTGCTAAAAGGGGTATGCAAGGTATGTAGAATCAAAGAGCATGCCCTTGATACTTTCCGTATAAATTTGTATATATACTAACAAGCATATTACCAAATAATTATAAATATATATAATGCAACACATCTTTTTATATTTAATATTCTATTAATAATTAATATTTTTTGAGGAATCAATTTCGTTCCAAAGTTTAGAAATACAATCATCTTATTTTTGTTCTTTCTAATTTTGTTAAAAAGTAAAGCAAATATAAAGTCATTCATGACTTAATCCTGACTTATTCTTTGTTTTATTTTTACAATTGACAAATTTATAAGGAAGATAATAGAATTAGTAGGTTTATAAATTTATCAATGCTTTATAAACTATGTTGTTAAACGTTATTTTTTTATTCGAAACATCCTATTTATTGTTAAGAACAATATCAATTTGTTGTTAATTTAATTTAAATGAAAATAGTACTAATTAATATTTTCCATTTGTGTAATGTATATTTTTCTATCTAAACAAACACTAAAACACACACACACACACACACACACACACACATATATATATATATATATATATATATTCATATTTTAATTAGTTATTTTCTAACTAAAATTATATATGAACATATATAACCACCCATTGAATTATTTTCTAATAATTTATTTATTTATTAATTTTGATGTCTGCAACTAAATATTGCATTTTCTGGGTGTTTGGAAATGAGGGGTTTGAGTTGGGCAATATGTCATGTGGGTGGTTTTGTGGACCAAGTTGATGTCCCTCTAGGGTGTTCGGGAGTGACTTATAAATTGAACAAATTAATTTATAAGTCATTTATTACTGTTTGAGTGTGTGAGAATTACTTATTTTTTAACTTATAAGATAGTTTTTAAGAAAAAAAAAAGTAACTATTTGTGACTTATTTTAAAATGACTTATAAGTTATTTTAAAATAAGTTAGTTTAACCGAATGTAATGTCTATTTTGCTCCTCTTTTTATTAATGTCTCTTTTAGTAATCTTTACATTATTTTAACTTATAAGTCATTAATAGTCGAACACATTTATAATTTGTTTTAACTTAATTTTTGACTTGTAAGTTAAATTGATGTCGAACACTTTTACTTATAAGTTCCAACTTAAAACAACTTATATTTTAACTTATAAGTCATTTAAAATAAGTCGTTCCCGAACAGACCTTTAATATATTGTTACACCCCCAGTCTCATATAAAATGAATTAAATTATTAACAACAATACTTTCAATTATGTTCTTTTGAGTAAACTTATAGTGTGCTAAGATGATACAAGAAGATATTATTAGGTTATTGGTTTAATACTTATTTGAATAGATTTGATTTGATTCGATTCGGATTTAAAATTTGACCAAAATTTTGTTTCAGACTTGATTGTTACATATGATATATAATTCATATTTATCAGAACGGATCTAAAATATACATCTTAAATAACATATCTTTATTTAAACTACGTCGTTTTGAAGATTTCTTTATAAAACAAGTGGGGCCGGGTGTGACATTTTTGTAAATAAAATGAAAGCAAGTAGGACTACTCTCTTTTAATATTATTTTATTTTTTAAAAGAATATCCAAAACGACGTAGTTTTAATAAAGATATGCTATTTAAGAGATGTATGTTATTTAAGAGGTATACTTTAGATCCATTGTCATTTAAATATATTACAAAATTTAAAAAATTAGGCAAATTGAGCATGTCATGTGGACCGTTTTGCTGGAGTTGAATGAATTTTCATGAAACGTAGTAGTAGTTGTTTTTAATTCATGAAACGTAATTGTTTTTAATTCCTTTTACAACTTTCTATCTGCCTTTAAAATTTGGAAACCCAAAAGATATTAAAATAATATTATGGTAATATCTGCCTTTAAAATAATATTGTGGTAATACTACTGATTTTGCTTTGATCATTTGATGCACTTCTATAATTTGAACACTCCAAGTATTTCCACAAGTATAAACTACTCCCTCTATTTTCAAACGACGAACAAACACACATTAATAAAAATAAAAGTAAAGGAAAGAGAATACAAAAAATTTAAATTTATCCCTAATGGCCTTCAAGATTATATAAAGTGATTAGTAATTTTATTTTTTTTATACTAATAGACGCCACAAAATGGTATATTTTCCCTTCCCTCTTTATGTACTATATATAAGTTATAGAGAATTGATGTTTTTACAAATAAATTTGATAATTCCACAAGTTCTTCCTCACATGAATTAGGCTGTAAAATAGCCAAAAAGTTCGAGCTCGACTCGAATCCAAATCTGAGCATAAAAAATAGTTCGAATAAAATATGAGTAGAGTCTAAGCAAGGTTATACTCGACTCGTTTAAGATTCAAACTACTCGAATTCTTAATTGTGATTTAATACACACTCGTTTGGTACAAATTCGATTAAATACTCGATACATTCTCTTATAATATATACAAAATTAAATCAAATTAGGTTAATTAATTATTATTATTTTGTTTTATTTTTAATTTTAATTGTGATTTTATATTTGTAAAGTGTAATAGTAAATATATTTTCTCATTTTTAAGTAAAATAACAAATTCAATTTATAATTATATTTATTATAAAGCTAGTTTTTATGTGGAGACTCGAATTCGAGCTTGAATTTGAAACTCGCGAGTAGTTTGAATATGATTCGATTCGAGTCGGATCGAATTCGAGTAATAAATATTCGAGTCAAATTTAAGTAGAATTTTTCAAATAAAATTCGAATTCGAGTATGAATTTAACGTTTCGAGTCGAATTCGAGTAGCTCTCTGTTCGTTTTGGTTCGACTCTTTTACACACCTACACATGAATAATAAATGAGATCCACTTCATATGAGAGATAATTTTATAAAACTATCAACTTTATTTGTCGAATAACACACAAACAGGTGTTAGTGAACAAAGGGTGTTCAAGAGTGTAAGCAAGTGTTTTGTTATCAAGGAAGATTGAGAATGAGATTTGGTGTTTATTTTACAAGGATAGTTTAGTATTAATCCAGGATTTGGATAATGATTTTGTTGGATAAACAAACCGACCTACCACCAGTATCATTTGCAATTTCAAGAGATCATATACAATCAAGATAAGTCCAAACAAGCCATATCTTCTTTCTTTAACATATACATATACCGATTGGAATCACCACATTCAATACTAGTTTAATTTTGGCATCTCTCTACCAAATAACTTCGTGATATTGAAACCAAATAACTTCATGATATTATGCAATTAAATTAATGTTTTGATTACATAATTATATAAGTGTTTTTAGAGTGGATCAATAGTTAACATGAAGTTAATTTTAGTCAATTGTCAATACAGTGTCGCCACGCAAGCAGGATGTAATCTCTCTCTGCATATCAGTACTGTATTGGTTACATTACCAACTTACCATAAAATTAACTTTATTATAATCGGATCTTTTTTAGAGATATTAGTGACATATTTAAGGTAAGTGTGTAGTATGTGGTTTTATTTTCAGTAAATAATTTAAGGATAATATTGAACTTTGTGTTGTAGTCAAAAGTACAAATTTTATACTTAGACTAAAAGTGTTTTTAAACTGAAATCTGTAATGTAGAATTTACTATAAATGTAAGGTATAAAGTGTGGCTTGGAAAGGTTGAGTGAATTTTTGTAATGTACAACTCACAGACCATGTAAGCTAAGATGAGGGTAAAAGATGGGAGATTCAGCTTCTTAAAATTGGATCAATATTGATATTTACAAGCATGGAGAAATTTCAGTAGCAAAAATATTATTTAAATTAGAAATTGGTTTTTGAATGATATTGTACTAATGCGATAAGTTTGAACAAAATTTTAAAAATATTTTGCAGGTTGTATTGATTCTTAACAAGCTTGCTAAATTTAGAAATCTTTTACTTCTCTTGGAACATGAGGTACTATTTATCGGTATATTTTCTTTTTTATTCTTATTTATTTCTAACTTAAATTTTTGTTTGAGAACACAAGTTAGACAAAAGTAGCAGCCTTTCTTGAAAAGAAAAGGGAGATGGTAAGAATGTAGTGAGATTTGGATTTTGTGATAGATTTGGGTAGAAAAAGAGCCGCAAGTAGGTAGTTATAGGCGTAGAAGATAACTAGTTTTATAGGTTCTAAATATTTAGGAAAATGATATAATTTTATTATATTTTTATGTTAATATATACATATGTATGTATACATGTATATGGACATATATATTATATATTATATTATATATGTAATATACATATATATGTATAGATACACATTATATTATATATTATATAAAATATGTTATATAAAATATGAAACTTTGTTTGAAATATTGTAATTTTTTTGATTGATCTTGCTTAAATGTGATGCTTATTGTGATATGAACTTTGAATGAGTTTTTTCGTGTATCTATTTAGTGTATGTTATATTGTATTTAATATTCTAGTTTATTTTGTACTTTTGTTGAGAGATAATCTTACACTTGGGACACCCTTTTGAATATGTATTGATATTTCTTTGTATGTCTCTACATGGTCGTGCCAAGTGAAAATTTTGTAATGTATAACTTTTGTAATATACAACTCACAAACCATGTAAGCTAAATGATGGGAGATTCAACTTCTTGAAATTGGATCAATATTGATATTTACAAGCATGAAGAAATTTCAGTAGCAAATGTATTTAAATTAGAAATTGTTGTTTGAATGATATTGTACTAATGCGATATAAGTTTGAACAAAATTTTAAAAATATTTTGCAGGTTGTATTTATTCTAGTAAGCTTGCTAAATTTAGAAGTCTTTACTTCTCTTGGAACACGAGGTACTGTTTATCGCTATATTTTCTTTTTTATTTTTATTTCTTTCTAACTTAAGTTTTTGTTTGAGAACACATGTTTGACAAAAGTAGCAACCTTTCTTGAAGAGAGAAGGGAGGTAGTAAGCATGTAGTGGGATTTGAATTTTGAGATAGATTTGGGTAGAAAAAGATCCGTAAGTAGGTATTGGAAGAGGGCTAGTTTTATAGGTTCTAAATACTTAGGAAAGTGATATAATTATATTATATTATTATGTAATATACATATGTATATGTATATCTATTATATTATATTACATTATATTATTATGTAATATACGTAATATACATGTGTGTGTATACATGTATATCTATATATGTATTATATTATATACATAATATACATATGTATGTATAGATATACATTATATTTTATATATTATATAAATATATATTATATAAAATGTGTTATGTATGCTTACGGATTGTTATTAAACTTTGTTTGAAATATTGTAATTTTTTCGATTGGTCTTGCTTGATGAATGTGTTATATATGTGTGCTATTTTTTTGTTATTGTGTGATGTTTCATTAGAATATTGTAATATTTGTTTTGAATGTGATGTTTCGTTAGAATATTGTAATTTTTTTGATGAATGTTGATTTTGTTTGTGAAATGTGATTGTAATTTTTTTGTGTTTTTTTTATATATGTTTGGATGTTTTGTTATTATGTTTCGTTGGTGGTTGATGTCCTATTTTTGTGATATAAATTTTGAACGAATTTTTTCATGTATCTATTTAGTGTATTTCTTAGATTGTATTTAATATTCTAGTTTATTTGTACTTTTGTTGAAAGATAATTTTATATTTGGGACACTCTTTTGAATATGTATTGATATTTCTTTGTATGTCTCTACATGGTCGTACCAAGTAAAAATTTAAAACTTTTGTAATATACAACTCACAAACCATGTAAGCTAAAAGATGGGAGATTCAGCTTCTTGAAATTGGATTAATATTGATATTTACATGCATGAAGAAAATTTAGTAGCGAAGGTATTTAAATTAGAAATTGTTGTTTGAATGATATTGTACTAATGCGATATAAGTTTGAACAAAATTTTAAAAATATTTTGCAGGTTGTATTGATTCTTAGCAAACTTGCTAAATTTAGAAGTCGTTACTTCTCTTGGAACTTGAGATACTATTTATCGATATATTTTCTTTTTTATTCTTATTTCCTTCTAACTTAATTTTTGTTTGAGAACACAGATTTGACAAAAGTAGCAGCCTTTGTTGAAGAGAAAAGGGAGGTAGTAAGAATGTAGTGGTATTTGAATTTTGTGATAGATTTGGATAGAAAAAGAGCCGTAAGTAGGTATAAGAAGATGACTAGTTTTATAGGTTCTAAATATTTAGGAAACTGATATAATTATATTATATTATTATGTAATATATATATATATATATATACACATATACATGTATATCTATTATATTTTATTATTATGTTTCGTTGGAATATTATAATATTTGTTTTGAATGTGATATTTCGTTGGAATATTGTAACTTTTTTTATGAATGTTGATTTTTTTTGTGAATGTGATGTTTCGTTGATGAATGTGATTGTAATTTTTTTGTGTTGTTTTTTTTATTTTGTTATATATGTTTGGATGTTTTGTTATTATGTTTCGTTGGTGATTGATGTCCTACTTATTGTGATATAAATTTTGAATGAGTTTTTTCGTGTATCTATTTAGTGTATTTGTTAGATTGTATTTAATATTTTAGTTTATTTTGTACTTTTGTTGAGAGATAATTTTACACTTGGGGCACCCTTTTGAATATGTATTGATATTTCTTTGTATGTCATATGGTTGTGCCAAGTAAAAACTTTGTAATATAGAACTTACTATAAATGTAAGACATAGAGTGTGGCTTGAAAATGTTGAGTGAATTTTTGTAATGTACAACTCAAAGACCATATAAGCTAAGATGAGGGTAAAAGATGGGAGATTCAGTTTCTTAGAGTTGGATCAATATTGATATTTACAAGCATGAAGAAATTTCAGTAGCAAATGTATTATTTAAATTAGAAATTGTTGTTTGAATGATATTGTACTAATGCGATAAGTTTGAACAAAATTTTAAAAATATTTTGTAGGTTGTATTGATTCTTAGCAAGCTTTCTAAATTAAGAAGTCTTTTATTTCTCTTGGAACATGAGGTACTATTTATCAGTATATTTTCTTTTTTATTTTTATTTCTTTCTAACTTAACTTTTTATTTGAGAACACATGTTTGACAAAAGTAGCAGCCTTTCTTGAAGAGAAAAGGGAGGTGGTAAGAATGTAGTTGGATTTGGATTTTGTGATAGATTTAGGTAGAAAAAGAGCCGTTAGTTGGTAGGTATAGGCATAGAAGAGGGCTAATTTTATAGGTTCTAAATATTTAGAAAAATGATATAATTATATTATATTATATTATTATGTTAATATACATGTATGTATACATGTAAATCTACATATGTATTATATTATATATTATATTATATACGTAATATACATATGTATGTATAGATACACATTATATTATATATTATATATTATATAAATATATATTATATAAAATATGTTATATAAAACATGTTAAACTTTGTTTGGAATATTGTAATTTTTTTGATTGGTCTTGTTTGAATGTGATGCTTATTGTGATGTGAATTTTGAATGAGTTTTTTCGTGTATCTATTTAGTATTTTTGTTAAATTGTATTTAATATTCTAGTTTATTTTGTACTTTTGTTGAGAGATAATCTTACACTTGAAACACCCTTTTGAATATGTATTGATATTTCTTGGTATGTCTCTACATGGTCGTGCCAAGTGAAAATTTTAAAATTTTATAATGTACAATTCACAAACCATGTAAGCTAAAAGATTAGAGATTCAGCTTCTTGAAATTGGATCAATATTGATATTTATAAGTATGAAGAAATTTCAGTAGCAAATGTATTTAAATTAGAAATTGTTGTTTGAATGATATTGTACTAATGCGATATAAGTTTGAACAAAATTTTAAAAATATTTTGCAGATTATATTGATTCTTAGCAAGCTTGCTAAATTTTGAAGTCTTTACTTCTCCTGGAACATGAGGTACTATTTATCGGTATATTTTCTTTTTTATTCTTATTTCTTTTTAACCTAAATTTTTATTTGAGAACCCATGTTTGACAAAAATAGCAGCCTTGCTTGAAGAGAAAAGGGAGATAGTAAGAATGTAGTGGGATTTGGATTTTGTGATAGATTTGGGTAGAAAAAGAGCCGTAAGTCGGTATAGGAAGAGGGCTAGTTTTATAGGTTCTAAATATTTAGGAAAGTGATATAATTATATTATATTATATTATTATGTAATATACATATGTATATGTATATCTATTATATTATATTACATTATATTATTATGTAATATACGTAATATACATGTGTGTGTATACATGTATATCTATATATGTATTATATTATATACATAATATACATATGTATGTATAGATACACATTATATTATAAATATTATATAAATATATATTATATAAAATGTGTTATATATGTTTAACGATTGTTATTAAACTTTGTTTGGAATATTGTAATTTTTTTTATTGGTCTTGCTTGATGAATGTGTTATATATGTGTGTTATTTTTTTTGTTATTGTGTGATATTTCGTTGGAATATTGTAATATTTGTTTTGAATGTGATGTTTCGTTGGAATATTGTAATTTTTCTGATGAATGTTGATTTTGTTTGTGAATGTGATGTTTCGTTGATGAATGTGATTGTAACTTTTTTGTGTTGTTTTTTTAATTTTTTATATATGTTTGGATGTTTGGTTATTATGTTTCGTTGGTGGTTGATGTCCTACTTATTGTGATATGAATTTTGAATGTTTTTTTTATGTATCTATTTAGTGTATTTATTATATTGTATTTTTAGTTTATTTTGCACTTTGTTGAGAGATAATTTTACACTTGGAGCACCCTTTTGAATATGTATTGATATTTCTTTGTATGTCATATGGTTGTGCCAAGTGAAAATTTTGTAATGTAGAACTTACTAAAAATGTAAGGCATAGAGTGTGGGTTGAAAAGGTTGAGTGAATTTTTGTACTGTATAACTCACAGACCATGTAAGCTAAGATAAGGGTATAAGATGGGAGATTCAACATCTTACAATTGGATATTTATAAGCATGAAGTAATTTTAGTAGCAAAGGTATTACTTAAATTAGAAATTATTGTTTGAATGATATTGTACTAATATGATAAGTTTGAACAAAATTTTAAAAATATTTTGCAGGTTGTATTGATTCTTAGCAAGCTTGCTAAATTTAGAAGTCTTTTACTTCTCTTGGAACATGATGTACTATTTATCGGTATATTTTCTTTTTTATTCTTATTTCTTTCTAACTTAAATTTTTGTTTGAGAACATAGGTTTGACAAAAGTAGCAGCCTTTCTTGAAAAGAAAATGGAGGTGGTAAGAATGTAGTGGGATTTGGATTTTGTGATAGATTTGGGTAGAAAAAGAGCCGTAAGTAGGTAGGTATAGGCGTAGAAGAGGGCTAGTTTTATAGGTTCTAAATATTTAGAAAAATGATATAAATATTATATTATTATGTTAATATACATAAGTATGTATACATGTATATCTACATATGTATTATATATTATATTATATACGTAATATACATATGTAAGACCCCGAATTTTATAAAATAAAAGTATTTAATATTCCTATTTAGTAAATGGTTAAATTGATAAAAAGTAAAGTTAAGGGTGAGATATGAATTTTTTTTTCAAAATAAGCAAGTGGCTATAAAATACTTATTGTTGTCGGGGAATATTTATGCGACCAGTATGATAATTTGTGACCCATAATGAGAATAAGCTGTCGGATGAAGAAAGCGACAAGTTTAAGTTTTTATAAATAACGGCGTAGTTATTATACAATTAACACTTTGTTGGAATATCGGTGGTTAAAATATAGTAATACGCGTTGTTGCACGCGGCTTTACGGTATTGCATGATTTTTGAATTATTGATTCTTACGTAAGAAGGCACTACTCAATAATTATTACGATAATTCTTTATTTAATATTTTATTTTATTGATTCAATAATTCTTTGCGTTGATATTTTATATTATTGTTGTTTCAATAAATGTCCTTTTACAGTATTTCCCATTATCAGATCAATAATTCATATTATTTGAATAATATTATTAGGTAGCATTATTGGCAATGTCTAGAAAGTTCTGTCAAGGAGAGGTTTGGTCACCTAATTGCGCGCCAGTAAGGAGAAATCCTTATTGGAAAGCCCCCTCTTTCTTGGGAATTGTCTGGTTGTCATAATTGTGATTCTGTAATATTATTTGTGAATAATTAATTATTTATTTATATGATAAGGAAATATTTATTTTATGTGGATATAAATGATGGATTTATTTATGTGGTTATGGATGAAAGAATTAATGTTGAGGTGTTTTATCAGTATTTTGTCGGATTGGAGGTATTAAAAATCAAATCAATATTTTTACGATATATTGCGTGAGTTATAATTTTTAATCCGACCGTTGGATCGTTGTAATTTTTGGATATGTTGTACATATATAAGTTGAGTATATGTCCACAAATTTTGAACCGTTAAAAATGAACGTATGATTTGTTAGAATTTTAAGAGGTAACTGATTCAGAAATTATTTTTATAAATGTTTTTAGTGGAAAATTCTAGAAGGCGGGCCCCACTTTTTGGTTGGTGATTGAATGCATGTGATGAATTGGATTTTTAAAGGTGATGGCTGCCATTTTTTTTTTCAAAATGGCATGCGTATAAAATAAATTAATATTTTATTAATTTAGTCTCCTTTGGCGTTCTAGCATTTTCCTATAAATAAGCGCTTAAGTTAGAATTAAAAATCACACCAGAAACAAGTTTTCTTTCTCTCTATATTGTCGAACATATTTTTATAAGTATTTAGATACTTTGAGAGTTACTATTCAGTGCAAGTTTCCTTCGGTTTTACATCTGATGTTCCGGTCAGAAGTACTGCTCTTTTGAGGTAAGGGATTTTAAGGATTATTATGTTTATCATGTTTCGTAATTTTTTGGACCTTCAAAAATTCTGAAAAAATTTAAAATGATAATTTGATGAGTTTCCTTGATTGTGTCCAAAAATAGCGATTTTTGGATGTATAGATTAGGAGTTATAGATTTTATGAGAAAAGACTATTTTAAAAGTAAACCCTTATAACTCTTTGTGGTTAACTCCAAAATTGGTGAAATTTTTATTGGGAGTACATCTATATAACATCAGTATATTTTGTAAATTTCAGAATTTTGGATAAAAATACAATTTATGATAAATGTCTAAATATTCGGTAGTTTTGGCCATGTGAAAAATAGTAAATGAATTTTAAAAATTTTGAGAAAAATATATGTTCAATATGAGACTATATTATGCTAAATCCTAGAAAAAAAATATTTTTGTACTGATTTGGTATTTTTCATAAAAATGGACTAGTTATGAGTAAATGAATTAAATATGTTATGTGAAGTAACAAAATTAGAAAATATAATTTTATGGCTTGGGAATCCTATATAAGGTATATGCATATTTTTGATGAGGGTTTTGATTATTGGTGATTAAATCTGGCATTTTAGGATGATTTAATGCATTAATTAGTAAAGTGT
Source organism: Panax ginseng (assembly GCA_020205605.1). Taxonomy (NCBI): domain Eukaryota; kingdom Viridiplantae; phylum Streptophyta; class Magnoliopsida; order Apiales; family Araliaceae; genus Panax; species Panax ginseng. The sequence goes on from CM035149.1 coordinate 28,361,897, forward strand.
AAATAATTAAAATAAATTGTTTATCAGTTCACGAAATGATTAAAATATTGTGGTAATATTAATAATATTAGATTATGAGATTATTAAGTGATTTATAACATTTGGATTAAGGTGTTATGAAATCATTGATTTATGAATCTTACTCTTGAAATTAAATGCAGTTGTTGATCATATTATTTTTATTATCATATATAACATTTTTATAATCCCGGTGATGAAATTTCTCTTTGACTTAAGTGTAAAGATGGGTAGATTATTGGTATGATCGTGACTATGGGTTCTCTTTGGCCAGTAGTGCAAAGATGAATTGTTGACTGGTATGATCATGGCCATTGAATTTACAATTGAATATTTTTAGGTTAAGTGCAAATGTGAATTGATCAACATGGTTATAATTATTGTTTATATAAATTCTGAAATGATTATATATTTCTTTGAGATATGAATATCTTTGGCCTGTAGTGAAAAGATGAATTGTTGATGAATATCTTTGGCGTGTAGTGCAAAGATGACCTGTTGTTGAATATCTTTGGCCTGTAGTGCAAAGATGAAATGATAATGAATATCTTTGGCCCGTAGTGCAAAGATGACCTGTTGTTGAATGTCTTTGGCATGTAGTGCAAAGATGAACTATTAATGAATATCTTTGGCCCGTAGTGCAAAGATGAACTTATTAGTATGATTATGAACAGGAACTGTGATTTGGTATAACCATGATCTTTGATGTTTCAGGTAAGGACATGTGATGAAAAATATATTCGTCTTGGATGAGAAGAGAAAATTAGAACTACAATTATGATTATGAAGTTATTCACATGATTTGTGAAGCAGGATCATTGATTAATGTTACTGAGGTTAAAGCATTGTTGGTGGACTTTTAACATGGAGAAGATAATAGACTTTATGGTCTATTTGACTCTTCTAATGGATTGCTCGTTCCGCTGCAACTATGGTTGAAAAGTTTTATCATCTACCATATGTTCTAAATCTCTGATTTATTACTGATGAAGGCTATTGATAATTTAATTATCTTTAGTTATGATATTCTTTACTGAGCTAGTTGTGCTCACCCCTTTTGCTTCACACTTCCTTTTAGGTAATAAAAGTGTAGCTGGGTCGAGCGGGGATAACAGGGGAATAGTGTGGTGGTACGAGACTATCAAAGTTTCTCAACACATTATAAAACGGCATGACATACAATATATAATTGTATTGAGGACCTAAGATGTGTGTATATTATATTATCGTCACTTAATAATTGATTTTGGTGAACAACAATAGGGTGAGGTGAACCCAACTTTGAAAGGTGTTTTGCCACTATCATACAAGATGTCTAATGACATACAATCTCGTGTTATCATAAGAAAGGGTTGTGCACATCCACTTGCTGAGTATATCTACGAGCACTACCTATATGATCTTGGAGTTGGGTTGAAACATAATGTTCAATCGCAGACGGTGGAGATAGTTATATGTCAAGAGAAGACTCACTATTGGAAGGAACATGATTGTAATCTTCTCATTTTTCTTTGGGGTCTATTGGATCAACCAAGGATAATTCTCTGGACATATGATATCTATCATAACTTAGATTCATGGCCTTCTATGTACGAAGGTTTCCTTGAGCATTTCTCAAAGATTTTAATTTCTAAAACAGTTCTAGATTGTACCTTTATATAAGGTATCACTGTGAGGTGTTGTCCATAGTTGGGACATGAGTCACAGTTGGTATTAAAACTCACAGTATATGTGTTGTTGTATTTTGCACGACAATTGTAGTAATAAAGTTGTAGTTATTTTCTGTACCATGTATTTGGCTACTCAGAATAGGTTGGATGGATTGGACCTATTTTGGGGGTGTCACAACATATGTATGTATAGATACACTTTATATTATATATTATATAAAATATGTTACATATGTTTACGGATTGTTATTAAACTTTGTTTGGAATATTGTAATTTTTTTGATTGGTCTTGCTTGAATGTGATGCTTCGTTGGTGGTTATTGATTAAATAATCAAAAATCATGTATTAGGTTTATTGTGATATGAATTTTGAATTAGTTTTTTTGTGTATCTATTTAATGTATTTGTTATATTGTATTTAATATTCTAGTTTGTTTTATACTTTTGTGGAGAGATAATTTTGCACTTGGGGCACCCTTTTGAGTATTGACATTTCTTTGTATGTCTCTATATGGTTGTGTCAAGTGAAAATTTTGTAATATAGAACTTACTATAAATATAAGGCATAGGGTATGGCTTGGAAAAGTTGAGTTTGTAATGTACAACTCACAAACCATGTAGCTGAAGATGAGGGTAAAAGATGGGAGTAAGGGTGTAAACGAGTCGAACCGGAGCGAACAGAGAGCTACTCGAATTTGACTCGAAATGATAAATTCATACTCTAATTCGGCTCGAATTCGAATTATATTTGAAAAATTATACTCAGATTCGACTCGACTCGAATATTTAGTACTCGAATTCGATCCGACTCGACTCGAATATTTATTCAAACTACTCGCTAGCTTCAAATTTAAGCTCGAATTCGAGTATCCACATAATAACTAGTTTTGTAATAAATATAATTATAAATTTAATTTGTTATTTAACTTAAAAATGAGAAAATATATTTATTATTACACTTTACAAATATAAAATCATAATTAAAATTAAAAACAATCAAAATAATAACTAATTATCCTAATTTGATTTAAATTTGTATATATTATAAGAGAATGTATCGAACATCTAATCAAAAATATGTATAGTAGAGTATGTATCGAATCACAATCAAAATTTGAATAGTTTGAATATTAAACGAGTCGAGTATAACCTTGCTCAGATTCTACTCATATTTTTATTCGAATTATTTTTAATGCTCAGATTTGGATCATATTATTAACGAATCCGAGTCTTGCTCGTATTTTTTTGAGTCGAGCCCGAATCGAGGCCGAACTGTGTTGGCTCGTTTACAGCCTTAGATGGGAGATCCAACTTCTTGAAATTGGATATATTGATATTTACAAGCATGAAGAAATTTCAATAGCAAAGATATTATTTAAATTAGAAATTATTGTTTGAATGATATTGTACTTATACGATAAAGTTTGAACAAAATTTTAAAAATATTTTGTCGGTTGTATTGATTCTTAGCAAGCTTGCTAAATTTAAAAGTCTTTACTTTTCTTGGAACTTTTGGTACTATTTATCGGTATATTTTATTTTTTATTCTTATTTCTTTCTAACTTAAATTTTTGTTTGAGAACATAGCTTTGACAAAAGTAGCAGCATTTCTTAAAGAGAAAAAGGAGTTGGTAAGAATGTAGAGGGATTTGGATTTTGTGATAGATTTGGGTAGAAAAAGTTCTAAGAAAAGTAAAGACTTCTAAATTAACAAGCTTGCTAAGAATCAATACAACCAGCAAAATATTTTTAAAATTTTGTAAATAGAAGATGATGTGAGGGAAAGCTATCCAGAGTTTTTGAAAAAATAAAATAGACACTAAACAATTGGAACGAACGATTGACACGGGTAGTCCATGTCCTTGAGCTGTTTATTGTCTCTTACCAAAATGGTTTGCTAAAGGCTACTGACAATTGTAAAGGTTGTTGAGAATAAGAAGACAAATGATTGCTCAGTTTCAAAACTGATAAAAACTGAACTATGCAAAGTGCGCCTAAAACACCATGACAACTTTGCGACACGAACCCGCACCCAGCCTCAGGTCCCGAGTCGCAGGACACGGGCGGGTGGTGCTTTGCACCATATCATTTTGACCAGATCCAAGCCTTTCCTTTAGTACCACAAGTGAATTAAACTATTCCACTTATACTTATAAAGTATTAAATAGTTTTATTCATTCTCAATGTGGGACTTTAAGAAAATAGTTTTTTAAACAATAATGAACCTTTTCATATTCCCCACTTTTCAAAAATTAAAATACAATATATAATTCCTACTTGAACTATATATTGTTATCTCTTAATCTTCTTGTAGTAGACTATCAAATGTACTTCTAATTTAATTTAACTTTAATCAATTAATGGGTCTAAATCAATCCCAAAATTGATCAAAACTCATAAAAGAAAAGGTGCAATTAACAATCCCTCACTTGTTTGAAAAACTAAATTCCTTCAAACAATTCTCTATCTAACAACTCTAAGGCTTTTATGCATAATAGAAGGTGTGACGAACATTGAACATTCTTTTAGTATAAATAACTCAAAGTCATATCGAAATAGATGGTGTCCGTAGATTGAACTTATATTCTAAATGATATGACCGGAGTTGTTATACACACACAAAAACTCCCTTTATGGTGAACATTATCATCATTTTAAGCTATTAAAGCCATGCACAATATCCTGTTTCTTGAACCTCTAATAAAGTAAACCATAACTCTCTATAAGAAGCGGCTCCACTTTTATTTCATATAGGCAAAGTGTTTCTCAAGCACTGCTGTTGCTATAAGTGCAACACTTTGTTAATAGCATAGCTCATCCCCGGTCATGCAACAGACGTTACTATTGTAAGACCCCGAATTTTATGAAATGAAAGTATTCAATTTTCTTATAATTATTATTCTATTTAGTAAATGGTTAAATTGATAAAAGGTTAAAGTTAAGGGTGATATGTGAAAATTTTATAAAGTAAGCAAGTTGATAAAAAATATTCATTGTGTTGGGGAATATTCGTTTGGTCGGAAAATATTCTTTTTGTCGGAAAATATCCGTACGACGACACAATCATTGGTGGACCCCACAGTGAAATAACTGTCGGATATAGAAAGCAACAGAAATAACCTTTTTATAAAAATAATGACAAAACTTTTACCGTTAAACTGTTGAAATATCCGGTGATAAAAGTACAGTAATACGCGTTGTTGCACAATAGCACACGATATTTCACAGTATATCTGATTATTAATGCTTACGTAAGAAGTCACCCAGTTTTATTCAATTATTGCAACAGTAGTTGCTGCATAGTATCTCATATTATTGATTCAATTATTGTCACAGTATCATCTGAATAATATTTTATATTATTAAATCTATAATTGAGAAAACACATTTATTCATATTATTATTTGCAATATTGACAATGTCTAGAAAGTTCTGTCGAGGAAAGGGGTTAGGTTATTTAATTGCACGCCAATAAGGAGAAATCCTTATCGGAAAGCCCCCTCTTTCCTGGGAACGATCTGGTTGTCAATATTGTGAGTTATAATATTAATGATGAATAATTGTTAAAAGATTAAAAATGTGTTTATTAAAGATAAGTGATTTGTGGTAAATATTTATTCAAATTTTTTTATATAAATAGAGGGGTTTGTTATGAGGCGTTTGTTATAAGTTTGACTTATTATTCCATAAGGAAATGTGCTAATTTTTCAGACCGTCGGTTGAAGTTATAATAATAAATCAATCTGGACCGTAGGTGGTGGTTTTAATAGTAAATCAATATGGACCGTAGATGGTGGTTTTAATAGTAAATCAATTTGGACCATCGGTGGTGGTCTTAATAGTAAATCAATCTGGACCGTCGGTGGTGGTTTCAATAGTAAATCAATCTGAACCGCAGATGGTGGTTTTAATATTAAATCAATCTGGACCGTCGGTGGTATTTTTAATAGTAAACTAATCTGGACTATCGGTCCTGGTTTTAATATTAAATCAATATGGACCATCGGTTGTGGTTTTAATAGTAAATCAATATGGACCGTCCGTTTTAATAATAAATCAATCTGGATCGTCCGTGAATCAGTTACTATTTAGTCCATTCTCCTATAAATAGAAGCTTATTTCTTCTTTCATTCTCATCAATTCACTAAGACTCACAAAAGAAATTATAGAGAGAGAAACTATAGAGAGAAAGAAGAAGAGCATTATGTTACTTCACTATTGCAGTATCCAATCTTCTACTAAGGTAAGGGATGTTATTTTTGTATTCGTAAGGAGTATTATTTCTTTCGTATTATAAGGGATAATATTTTTTTGTATTCATCATTTAATCTGTGGAAATAACCTATCTACGCAAATTACAACATGATGAGTGAAAATTCATTTGCAGTTTCATATATATTATTTCTTTTCATATTCTTAAATTTAAACTTACTATGGTAAGTATTGCTTCTATAATCCCTGAAATTAGTAGAATATCCTTGAGTTTTGCGCTTCATTTAGTATCGTTTCATTAGAATATTGGTCTGAACTTTTTTTTATTAAATTTCTATATTTTCACTCGGGGTACTATTCACGGGTTACTATTCACTCAGGTACTATTCATTCGAGTATTATTCACTCAGAAATTCGGGGTACTTTGCATGACGGGTTACTATTCATTTATTACTATTCACTCGGGGTAATATTTATTCGGGGTACTTTGCATGACGGGTTACTATTCATTTATTACTATTCACTCAGGTACTATTCACTTGGGTACTATTCAATCGGGGTAATATTTATTTGGGGTACTTTGCATGACGGGGTACTATTCATTTGGTTTTATTCATTCGGGTACTATTACGGGGTACTATTCACGACAAAAGTAAATTTTTTTCTATCTAAATTATTTTTGATACATGAATATCATTCTTGAATTTTACCCATAAATAAATTATCATGTTGACAATTTGGATATTCTTGAACCCTAGATAAATTGAATTATAAATCTCTAAGGTTTATCCTTGATCTCAATTGATTGATTCTTTATATCATTGTCATCATTCTCATGCTTATATTGTGGTGAAAGTCATCTTTGGCCCGTAGTGCATAGATGGACTGTTGATTGGTATGATTATGACCAAGAATTATGTATTGTTATAATCATGACTTGTAATGTTATAGACAAATGATGTGGTAAAAGTCATCTTTGTTCCGTAGTGCAATGATGGACCATTGATTATTGGTTTTACAGTTATATATCTTTGGCTTACGTGCAAAGATGAACTGTTGATTATTGGTTTTACAGTTGTATATCTTTGGCTTACGTGCAAAGATGGACTATTGATTATTGATTTTACAGTTGTATATCTTTGGCTTACGTGCAAATATGGACTGTTGATTATTGATTTTACAGTTGTATGTCTTTGGCTCGTAGTGCAAAGATGGACTATTAATTTACATGATTATAAATATGAATTTAACTATAATCTTTGGTGGTTTAGGTGAAGACAGATGATGAAAGTTCTCTTTATCTTGGGCACAACAAGGAACTATTGATGGGTATTACAGGGATGAAATATTAATGATGGACTTTTAATTTGGAAGAGATAGTAGACATTATGTTCTACTTGACTCTTCTAATGGATTGCTGGTTCCGCTGCAGTTGTTGATCTAAAACTTGTTGTCTATTGTATTCTATCGGATTTTTCCCTGTTGAGGACTAAGGATAATTTGTTCTATATTATCTTAGTTATAATATTATTTACTGGGCTAGTTGAACTCACCCTTTTGCTTCACAATTCCTTTCAGGTAGTAAGAGTGTAGCTGGGTCGAGCGGGGATAACATGAGAATAGTGTGATGGTCCGAGACTGTTGAAGTTTCTCAATACATTATAAAATAGTATGACAATATATAATTGTATTGATGACTTAAGATGTGTGTGTCATATTTTATACGTCACTTAATAATTGATTTTGGTGAACAACAATAGGGTAATGAGAACCCGACTTTGAAAGCGTCAAAAATACACACCATTTGAATGAACGGGATAGTAATCTTCTCGTTCTTCTTTGGGGTCTATTGGGTCAACCAAGAGTAATTCTCTAGTCCTATGATATCTATTATAATTTAGATGCATGGCCTCCCATGTATGAAGGATTCCTTGAGCATTTTCCAAAGATTTTAATTCCTAAAACAATTATCGACTGTACATTTATGTAAAGTATCATTGGTTTGGAGTGTGAGTACCGTTATTTCTATTAAAACTCACAGCTTATGTGTTGTCGTACTTCACACGACAATTAATAGTTGTATAATTGAAGTTTGTATTTGAATTCTGTACCGTATATCTGGCGGCTTAGAATGGGTCAATTGGACTTATTCTGGGGGCGTCACAACTATCATAAATTATATATACGACCAAGTTGATAGTAAGACAACCAACAACTGTGACTTGTTTTTCTCAATGAACCTATAAACTAGGGGTAACCTAGAAATAGGTTGGGTTCCCATCACACCTGGCTCAGAATGGTTTTAAGTCCCATATCTCATGTAGTCAAACTTATTAAGTCTCTTGTCAGAGGCTTAGTAAGTGGATCAACCAATTTTTTACTTGACTTCATATAAGCAATAGTTATGATATCATCATGTATAAATTGTCTCACAAATTAATGTTTTATACCAATATATCTAAACTTACCATTATAGGTACCACTATACACTTTTATAACCGTAGCTTCACTACCACAATATAGTGAAATTGGAGGCATTGGATTTGGCCATTGATTTATGTCTAACAACATATTTCCAATCCAATCAGCCTCATTTCCTGCTTGAGCCAAAGCAATAAACTCTGACTCCATAGTAGAGTGAGAAATACAAGTCTGTTTCTTGCTTGCCCAAGAAACAACACCACTGGCAAGAGTGAAAATCCACTCACTTGAGGATTTCTTATCTCCCACACTATTAATCCAGCTTGCATCAGAGTATCCCTCCAAAACACTAGGGAATTTATTATAGAACAATCCTAAGCCACTGGTTCTTTTAAGATATCAAAGTATCCTCCCAATAGCTTTCCAATAATCAATATTAGGACTACTGAAATATCTACTAAATTTAGAAATTGCAAAAGAAATATATGGCCTAGTACAGTGTATAACAAACATACGGCTACTAATAACACTTGTGTATTCTAGCTATGCAATAGCTCTGCCATTATTTTCTTTGAGTTTAACTCCATTCTCAAAAGGAATATTCACCTCCTTAAACTCGGGGTGACTAAACTTAGTTAATATCTTTTCAATATAGTGAGATTGATTTAATACAAAACCCCCACTATGTTTTTTAACTTTAATGTCTAAAATAGTATCCACTTCACCTAAGTCTTTTATTTTAAAGACAGAGGATAGATAATTTTTAGTCTCATTTGATAGGTCTCCAAACCTTTATGTTTATTTTGATGATAAATTTTTTTAGTAAATAGGTTAGTCAAAAGGGTAGAATCCTCTCCATAGGATTTTATATAAGTTTTTCAAATCATCCTATTTAATTTGACCAAAAATGTTTTTCATCCGTGTTAATGAAATTGATTCATAAAGTAAAATTTCCTAAGGCAATGAAATTTTTATTTCTTTTTTCAAAATGATTTTACAAAATCTTTATGGGCAAAAAAAAATTCTAAACATATATATATATATATATGTTAAGTTTATATATAATATATGTATCGTGCACTAAATAAATGTGCATGTGTTGTGTGTGCAAGTGAATCAAATGTGCATGTGTGCGTGAGGGCTAAAAAGTCGTGTGTGCTTGTGCAGATTAATAAAGGCTAAGCCTTTGTGTGTGATAGTAGGCATGTAATTGGTTTGTCAAAACTGGAAGCTATCATCAGCTTACTTTTTCTTTAGCCAATCTATGTGTCACAAATGAATCCGGACCCTTTAAATTTCCATCATGCAATCCGGACCATTAAATTCACAATCAGTTTACCAAATTATCTTTTTGTCCTAAACTCCAAAATTCTATAAATAAGAATCTTTTGATTCATTTTCATTCACCAATTAAAAATTAGAAAAGCTTATTCTCCTTGCATACATTCTGTCAAATAAAGCTTTCACTCTCTCTTCTAAACAAAGTTCTAATCTTCCAAGAAGAGAAAAATTAGTCAAAGTATTTGATATTTGTTATTAATTTATTATTCCTTATATTCTCATATTTGTTTATATATATATATATATATATTCAAATATAGATTGTTATACACATCTATATATATCTATATTTCATCTATCAAAGTGCTTAGACACCGATATAATTTGGAAGTAATTTCTCAAAAATTCTTTAAACGGTCTTTAAAATTCTAAGCGACTTTTTATTGATATAGATACATTACATAAATATTACATAATATTTATATAATTATTAGATTGTGAAATGAACAATTTAGTTAGTACTTAGATACCAATATTCCGAGATATTTCTTAACAAATAATATTATCTGAACAATCTTTGAAATCCTAAGTTGCCAAATTTTCACAACGTAGATCAAATATACAAAAATATATATCTTTGAGTGAAATGAATTTATTTGATATATCAAATATTATTTAATTGATTAATCTATTATACTTGATAATTGTCATCACAAACATACTTATTCATAAATTACTTGTTGCATTATATAAGTGATTTAAACTGTTATCAAAACTCATCTTTATATCTGTTTAAATCATAGAAACACACTATTTATAAAGAAAAATCCTTTATAATATGTTTAAACCATAGAAACACATTCTCTATTAAAGAAAAGGAAAATCTTTATAAAAGTGTATGTCAATTTACATATCTGATATCTGCTTACACAGAAGCATATAACATAAAAGTCTCGACTTGTATAAATTTGTACTAAACTTTATCTGCTTACTTTAGAAGCAAAGTCAAACAATTTATTGTAAAAAAGAAAAAGGTAGTTAGTTTATTTTATGTAACTTTGAGAAAGACGAGTAATTCTTTGACCAAGATTAGAGTCTTAGAGAGGTTAGTTAGGAGTTAGGTCTCTAGTGTACTTGTGAGGTAAGGAAGAGACTGTTGTTTCAAGGCCAGCTCATAGAATAGTTCTGAACTCAAAAGGAAGGTACGACTAAGCTTGAGGAAGGAGCTGGGAGTTCACTGTTCGAGATAGTTAGTTGAGGATAGTTGTAAGTTTATCTATAAAACTTTGTAAAGGCTTACCTGCCTATTGAAGGTGTATTTATTACTAGGAGTAATAAGATCTCAAGTCTTGAAGAAGAGTTTGAGACTGGACGTAGCAACATACCTGAGCTGTATGTTGTGAACCAGATAAATATACGTGAATTGTGTGATTGAATTTTTACTATCTTGATTATTAATTTCTGACACTACAAATTAATTTGCTAGAAATTCAAAAAGACCTAAGATAATTTTTTTAAACAGTGATAATCTATTCAATCTCCCTTCTAGATTATTATTGGACTTTCAATTGGTATCAAAGTGGTACTCTTTAACTTGTTTGTTAAGTGAATACAGGTATATCTAAGAGTAGATCCATTTATGACCTACAATACTACTGGTTGCGGAGAAGGATAATCAATGTTCAGACCTCCATTATTTGATGGCACAAACTTTGTCACCTGAAAGAATAGATTCAAAATATATGCCAAGTTACAAGGAATCAAAGTTTGGCTTGCAATAGAACGAGGTGTAAAAGTTTCCACAAAAATTGAAGGAGAAAAGATTTTTGAAAAAGATGTTGATGAGTTCACTACTGATGAAGAAAAGGCTATGAATATAGCATCTTGAGCTGAATAGGTGTTGACTAGTGCTCTTATTGAAAAACAGTATAAAAGAGTTAGCAATTGTAAAAATGCAAAAAAAAAATATGGAAAAAATTAATTGTAACCTATGAAGGAACCAATCATATTAAAGAAACTAGAAAAGATGCTCTAATCCAATAATATGAAAATTTCAAGTTGGAAGAAAATGAAAAAATCATTGATATGGAAACACGTATTTCCGGAATCATTGATGAACTGGAACAACTAGGGAAGGCATATACAACTAATGATAAAAATAGAAGAATTCTCAAAGCTTTTTCTTCCATTTGGAAAATGAAGGTTATTACTATAAAGGAAATGCAAGACCTAAATACTTATCCTATATCAGATATAGCCTTATTGGAAATCTTCGTGCCTACGAAGTCGACATGTTAGTCAAAAAAGTAGGATCAGATACAAATCTCAAGAAGAAAGGAATTGATTTCAAACCTCTACTTGTAGATCAAGTAAGATATGATAAAGATGTTGCTAAACAAACCAAGGAAATTGCAAATCTATGTTAAATGACAGACAATGATACATCACCAAGATTTGATGTAAATTCTGAACATCAATTACCTAGTACTTCATTTGTCACACATAATTTAGATAATATAAATGAAGAACATCATGAACTAAAAGAAGCGTATAATTGTTTATATAAAGATAATCAAATTATTAAAGAAGATTTTATTAAATTAAAATTTTCATTAGAAAATTAATTAAAATTAATAAAAATCTTGAAATAGAAAATTCAAATTTAATTATAGTTAATAAAAGTTTAAATAAAGAGAAACTAGAAAATGATTCTTCAAAAAATCTATCTCTAAAGGAAGAATTTGAAAAATTAAACAGAATAAACAAAGATCTTGAAATAGAAAATTCAAAACTTGTAATTTGTATTAAAAATCTTGAAGTTGAAAAATCAACACTAGTTGTACTTAATGAAGATACTCAAATACAAAATAAAGTGTTAAATGAAGATATTAAAACTATCAAAGTCGAAAATTTATCTCTAAAGATAGAATTAGAAAAATAAAATGATGATTCTTCTTTAGAGAAAATTAAAATCTTATCAAAAGAACGTGAAGATTTAAGCAATATTATTATTAAAATTCACAAAAGGGAAAGAAAATCTTGATGTTATGCTTAATTAAAAAAATGTTGATTTAACAACAAAGGATTAGAATATATTAGAGAACCAACAAAAGATAAAAAACATCTCCTTTTGATAAATGCTCTTACTGTAATAGAAATGGTCATTTCGTTTACATGTGCAATGCTCGAAATGAAAATTATAAAGGAAAAATGATTTAGGTTCCAAAAGTAACTTATACTGCACCAATTATTGTAAAGAATACAAGAAAAGAGCTCTATAATGAAAGATCATATAAAAATTAAGATCAAAAGTTTTCAAGATATAAAAGTAGAGTAAATTATGCATCTTATAGACTTGTTACTCATAAAATGCTTGTGTCTACTAAGATTGTTTATCTTGTACCCAGTTTTGCAAAGAAACACAAAAATGTTTCTTATAAAAAATGAAAAACTCACCCGAAAGACCTTTCTTATTAAAGGGCACCAATTCGTGAAATTAATAAATATTGCAGGTATGTCTTATAAACGACTACATCATTGTTGGGTCTAGTGATATTACTTTTGAAATGATTTCTCTGAAAGCATGATTAAGGATTTTGAATAAGCATGATGGGAGAATTAAACTTCTTCCTAGAATTGCAAATCAAACCAGGTGAAAAAGATTCTAACTATGCAGATCATCATGATCGTTAAAGTACAAGTAACACATATTAGTTTTTTCATAATTATTTTTACATTTAAATATATATGGTATTAATTAGAACATAGTAGTAACTTTTAATATTTAATTGTGCAAAATTTTATTATATAAATATATTTTTTAAATATATATATAAATATTTTTAAGTTTTTTGAATATTTAATATTAAATAGATTTAATTTGAAGTGTTTATTTACGTATGTATAAATCTAAACGGTAAATAGCCTCCATATTTGAATACTAATTTGGACCGATCATGAGTAACCACACGGATTCAAATCATGCAAGTTTCCTACCGTTCGATCTAAAGTAAAAAACAATTCTCATTCTTTTCAGATACTAACAATGTTTCTGCAGGTTTTGAACAATATTTATCCCCTCCATTTTTTATAATGACAAAGGGGAGAAGAAAAATAGGATATATATATATATAGATATATATATATACATCAGTTTATTTTTATGTGATATCATATATCAACTACTAAGCATGAGCTACGATTATAAACTGATATTTATATAAACTGGTATGACAAAAATTCAATGTTTCAAAAAATAAATGTTTTATATATGCATGAACTGAGGGGGAGCAGTTATATAGAAAAATATTTTTAGTAAATTTTCTTCATCAAAAAGGGGGAGATTGATAGGTCTCCAAACCTTTATGTTTATTTTGATGATAATAATTTTTAGTAAATAGGTTAGTCAAAAGGGTAGGATCCTCTCCATAGGATTTTATATAATTGTTTTTGGAAGAATTACATATGTTAGTACATTTTTAGAAATAATTATAATAATAGTGCATAGATAAAATAATTACAAAAATAATACATTTTTCCATATTTATTTATAAAATTAATACATTTAGGTATCCTTTAATTGTGGCCCATGATTATCTCCCTCATCCCTTCCCGTTAATCGTGGCACACTTTTCTTTCCCCTCTCTCTTACTTTCCTCTTTCATCTCTGAAAACTCTATTCTCGTTAATGGTTTCATCTTCTCCACTTCTGCCTTCTGTCCATGGATGAAGGCAATAAATCTGATCCTCACACTGCATGTTACATGGATTCATTACATATGCACCAGGAAAGTTAAGATTATCACCTTTATTTACGTTTCTCTCTCTTTTTTCACATATAATTCACGTCATCCTCTTCGATTCGTTGTCGGATTCACAACCAGTTTGCATAGTCTAAAAGTCCTTTATTTTTTTGATTATTTTTTAATTTATTTTTGCTGCACTTGTTGATTTACAGGTTGTTCAAGTTAGTGAGAATAAGGTTTTGGATTAGAAAGCATACATGTTGTTCTATTATCGAGATAATAGAAATTTTGCTTCAAATAAGCCTCTTGATGCTGCTCGGAAAGAGATTACGGCGACACATGTCATGGGAAGAAATAAACCTTATTTAAATTTCAATCAAGAATTAAACTAGTTTAAGCCTCTTCTGCATTATGTTTTGGTTACTGTTATGTTTTGGTTACCATTTTTGGCGATAAGCCTCTTCTGCATTATGTTTTGGTTACTGTTAACTTGTGATTCGGATACCATTTTTGTTACCTTGATTTGTTATTTTGGTTACTTTTTTATGTTGTTATGGTTACCATGTATTTGCATAGTATACATGGTTGACTAAACTGGTTTTGGTGTACATGTTGTGTATGTATTGGTTACCATTAATATATGTTTTGGTTACTAATATATAACTGTTTGGTTACTTCATTAGTATATTTTTTGTTACTGTTAGCTTATGATTTGAATACCATTCTTTTTCCCTCAATTGGGATTTTGGTTACTTTTATATGTTGTTTGTTGTTCTGGTTACCATATATTTGCTTAATATATGGGTTGACTAAACTTTGTTTGGTCTATATGTTGTTTATGTATTGGTTACCATTAATATATGTTTTGGTTACTAACATATAGCTGTTTGGTTACTTCATTAGTATATTTTTTGTTACTGTTAGCTTATGATTTGGATACCATTCTTTTTCCCTCAATTGGGATTTTGGTTACTTTTATATGTTTTTTGTTGTTCTGGTTACCATATATTTTTTTAATATATGGGTTGACTAAACTTTGTTTGGTCTATATGTTGTTTATGTATTGGTTACCATTAATATATATTTTGGTTACTAACGTATAAGCTGTTTGGTTACTTCATTAGTATATTTTTTTATTCTTTGTTAGCTTATGATTTGGATACCATTCTTTTCCCTCAATTGAGATTTTGGTTACTTTTATATGTTGTTTTGGTTACAATGTATTTGTTTGGTAAGCTATTTATGATATAAATATTGTTTATATCACAGTTCTTAATATTTGTGTAAGTCTGATTTTTTTTATTTGCAGGTATGGAATCTTTACTATGAGGAATGCAATAGAAAATTCATTAGAAAAGTTATATATTGGTGTGACATGGAAGTCCCCGGCATTATTACCAAGAAATTGAACCCAAGACAATTGAAGAAGTTTAAGGCATCATTAGTTTGTGGATGTATTATTTTTGTAAATAATAAACCCAAGTCATAATAAACCATGTATTTGTTTAGTATACATTGATGTATTATTTTTGTAAATTCCTTCAAATATATTCTACAAGGTTTATGCTATTCTATTTCTACTTTCATTTCCACAAACACATCTTACATGTTTTGGTTATTTTCATATAACTATTTGGTTACTTCTTTATTATGTTTTGCTTACTGTTACCTTATGGTTTGGCTACTATTATTGTGTCCTCAATGTGGGATTTCGGATACTTTTATTTTTTTTATTCTGGTTAATATGTAATTGTTTAGTATACATGGATTGCCTAAACTGGGTTTCATTACATGATGTTTACATTTTGGTTACCATTAAAACACATTACAGTTCTTATCATATAATTATATGGTTATTGTTTTATTATATTACATTATAGTTCTTGTTATTAGTAACGAGATAATTACAAGCTTGTATCGGGACAAACATCAATTGTTAAATGTACATGTGTGAGTGTCTATTTATCTACAAGCTTGTTAGTAACCAGATAATTATCATAGATAATTCTGAAGCTTGTTAGTAATCAGAGATAATTATAAGCTTGTATCAAGATAGTTATAAGCTTGTATCAAGACTGTTATAAAGCTTGTATATGTTTACTTTATATTGATAACTCATGATGGAATCAAAAATTAAAATATTAATTAACATCAATTTTGATTACTGTACACTATCAAAAATGTTACAAACCATGTGGTTAATAGTTACTAGCAGTAAACAATTATATATTCCTGTAAACAATTAAATTTGTTGTATTGGTTACTGTAAATCTCCATTGTCTAACAACTGAATAAACATTGTAAAGTAACCAAATCAATATTAGACAGTAACCAAATTACATAATCTTAGTAACCAGAAAATAAACTAAATTTTTACATGCAATTTTGAAGGCATAAATGATGGAATTTGAAGCTTGTGATTTTTGATCATCGACCTGTTTCCAATGAAATTAGGCTCCAAAAAATGCCAAAATCCAACACTCCAATCTTGACAGAAATTACCAAATTGCCACTTGATCAAATCTTTCCATAACTATAAAAAACATCAGTACAAGTGTACATTAATATTATTCAGCAACCAAATAAATATTATATAGTAACAAATTAAATAGTATACAGTAACCAATTTATATGTATTTAGTAACGAATATAAAATATATTTTCAAATGCATTTTGTATCACAATCGATCATCTGTTGTATAATACACAACAACATTGTCAATCAAATTTACGATTATAAGCGATATTCCGCAACCCAAATTATATCGGATGAAGCAACCTTTTAGTATGTTTTTAATTCTTTGTTAGCGTATAGTGCGTAAAGTAACCAACTCAATGTCGAGACGATAACCAAACTACATAATGTTAGTAACGAACATGAGCTGGGGTAATATTATGCAATAACCATTGCAATTTTATCACGATAACCAAGTCGACATTATTTACTAACCAAATCCAGTTAGGCGGTAACCAACGATTTGTAGGAAGGTAACCAATGTATTTAATAAGTAATCATTAATATAAAAAACATCAGTAGAATAAACTTTAAAATTATAAAGCAAGCATACAAACATTATACAACAACCAAATCAATAACCAATTTATATGTATTTAGTAACCAGAGTATAAAACATATTTTAAAATGCATTATACATTTAACATTATACATTAATCATGACAACATTATACAGTAACCAAATCCATTTTAGATTGTAACCAACACATATTTATTTAGTAACCACAAGATAAATAAATTATGTATTGCATTTTTATAGTAAAAAACAACCAGTATAATTTGTTTGTTACCAACTAAAGTCAAGCTTTTGTAAGAATGTAACCAATGTAGATAACAAGTAACCATTAATATAAAAAACATAAGTAGAGGTGTACATTAATATGCTTCAGCAACCAATATTACAGTAACCAATTAATCTCTGCAGTAATTAAGTTTGCATTAGTCAGTAACCAAGTTAGAATTTGTCAGTAACCAAGTTAGCATTAGTCACTAAATAATTTTACACAGTAACGAAGTCAGCACTATAATTTTACACAGTAACCAAGTCAGCATTAGTCAGTAACCATTATAGTTTTACACAGTAAGCAAGTCAGCATTAATCGGTAACCAAAATAATGTTACATAGTAACCAAGTCAGCATTAGTCAGTAACTAAATCAATATTAATTAGTATATTATGCAGTAACCAAGACAACATTAGACAGTAACTAAAATGACAATGAAGGCGGTTTACATAGTAGAATCAAAGCAGAATAGTCAGTAACCAAGACAACATTAGACAGTAACCAATTTTTATAACCTTAGTAACCATAATATACAACATTTTTTTAAATACATTTTGCAATCAAAACATTCATTTTTCTTACTGTGTGACCATTTTAAGTGCAAAAAACTTAAGAAATGTAACCAATATAGTAATTCGTAGTAACCATAGGTAACTATATGATTATAAATTTTAAACTCACATACCTCAGTATTTTGTATCGAAGTTGATGTTGATCTTGTATTCAACAATCACTGCAGTATTTGGTTACTGAACTTGAAGGCGTTGTTGATTTTGTATGCTATTTTCGATCTTAGAGATGCATCGCGAAAACAGACTTCGTCTTCTCCGATTACGAGTTTAGTCGCGACAGGAGGCTTCGTCTTCTCCGATATCAGAGTTGTGTCGCGACAGAAGATCTTGTCTTTTCCGATTGATTTGGCGTTGATCTGTCTTCTCCGATTGATTTTGTCTTCTCTGATTGATTTTCTCATTTGCTTGAATTTAGGTGCGGTTGGTTACAAATATGAAAGGAAAATAACTGACGTGTAGGAGTTAATGATACGTGATTTTAGGAATCCTAATATATTATGTTTTGTTATTTTTGTAATTATTTTGCGTGTGTTTTATTTTTGTAAATACTTTCTAATTGTTGTATATTAGTGTTAAGGACCCATTATTTTTCTAATCATTCTATTTAATTTGACCAAAAATGTTTTTCATCAGTGTTAATGAAATTGATTCATAAAGTAAAATTTTCTAAGGCAAGGAGATTCCTATTTCTTTTTTCAAAAGGATTTTACAAAATCTTTATGGGCCAAAAATAAAATTCTAAACATATATATAATGTATGTGTGTGTGCCGTGCACTAAATATATGTGCATGTGCTGTGTGTGCAAGTGAATCAAATGTGCATGTGTGTGCGTGAAGGCTAAAAAGTCTTGTGTGCCTGTGCAGATTAATAAAGGCTAAGCCTTTGTGTGTGATAGTGGGCATTTGATTGGTTTGTCTTTAGCCAATCTGTGTGTCTTAAATGACTTCAGACTTTTTAAATTCCCATCATGTAATCCGGACAATTAATTTCAAAATCAGTTTACCAAATTACCTTTTTTTCCTAAACACCAAAATTCTATAAATAGGAGGCTTTTCATTCATTTTCATTCACCAATTTAAAAATCAAAAAAGCTTGCTCTTCTTGCCTACATTTTGTCAAATAAAGCTTTCACTCTCTCTTCTAAACAAAGTTCTAATCTACCAAGAAGAGAAAAAATGGTCAAAGTATTTGAGATAAGTAATTAATTTATTATTGCTTATATTATCTCATACTTGCTTATATATATAAATATTCAAATATAAATTGTTATACACATCTATATATATATATATATCTATATTTCATATATCAATATCAATTAAAAAGTCAGTACTTAGATAGCGATATAATTTAGAAGTAATTTCTCTGAAATTCTCCGAACGGTCTTTAAAATCCTAAGTGACTTTTACTGATATATAGATACATTATATAAAAATTACATAATATTTATATAATTATCAGATTGTGAAATGAACAATTTAGTTAGTACTTAGATACCGATATTCGAAGATATTTCTTAATAAAGAATATTATCTGAACGATCTTTAAAATCCTAAGTAGCCAAATTTTCACAACGTAGATCAAATATACAAATATATATATATATATATATATATATATATCTTTGGGTAAAACGAATTTATTTGATATATCAAGTATTATTTAATTTATTAATCTATTATACTTGATAACTGTCATCGCAAGCATTTTATACACAAACATACTCATTCATAAATTACTTGTTACATTATATAAGTGATTTAAACTGTTAAACAAACTATTCTTTATATCTGTTTAAATCATAGAAACACACTCTTTATTTACAAAGAAAAATCCTTTCTAATCAGTTTAAACCATAGAAACACATTATTTATTAAAGAAAAGGAATTTTTTTTATAAAAGTGTATTAATTTACATATCTGCTTACACATAAGCATATCACATAAAAGTCTTGAACTTGTATAAATTTGTACTAAACTTTACCTGCTTACTTTAGAAGCAAAGTCAAACAATTTATTGTAAAAAGGAAAAGGTTGAGTTAGTTTATTTTATGTACCTGTGAGAAAGGTGAGTAATTCTTTGACCAAGATCAGAGTCTTAGAGAGGTTAGTTGGGAGTTGGGTCTCTAGTGTACTTGTGAGGTAAGGAAGAGACTATTATTTAAAGATCAGATCATAGAATAGTTTTGAACTCAAAAGAAAGGTACAACTAAGCTTAAAGAAGGAGCTGAGAATCCACTGTCCGAGATAGTTAGTTGTGGATAGTTTTAAGTTTATATATAAAACATTGTAAAGGCTTCTCCACCTATTAAATGAGTATTTATTACTGGGAGTAATAGGATCTCAAGTCCTGAAGAGGAGCTTGAGATTGGACATAGCAAAATACTCGAGTTGTATGTTATGAACTAGATAAATATCTGTGTATTGTGTGATTGAATTTTTTACTATCGTGATTATTAATTTTTGACACTGCAAATTAATTTACTAAAAATTCAAAAAGGCCTGAGATAATTTTTGTAAACAGTGATAATCTCTTAAACCCCCTTTCTAGATTATTATTGGACTTTCATCATTTACTTTAACTTCATTTGTACTGATAATCAACATATTATCTATGTACGAACAAACTATCACCATATAGCCAGAAGTGGTTTTGGAGTATATGCACCTATCTTCACTGTTATATTTAAACACAATTTAAAATAGCAGCATCAAATCTCTCGTGCCATTGTTTTGGTGTCTATTTAGACCATAAAGGGACTTAACTAATTTGCATACTTTAGGCTCATTTTCGAAAATAACAAACCCTTTGGGTTGTTCCATATATACTTCTTAGTTCAAATTGCCATTTGAAAATGTTGTTTTAACATCCATTTGATGAATGTAAAGATCAAATGTGATGCCCCGAAATAGGTCCACACAAACCATTCTGAGTCGCCAAATACATGGTACAGAATTCAAATACAAACATCAATTATACAACTATTAATTGTCGTGTAAAATACGACAAAAAAATGATCTGTGAGCTTCAATACAAATACTATCTCGTAGACAATATCTATACTCAAATAAAGTCCTCATTACAATTATTGTTACACTATTTTACAAAATAGTGAGGACTGCTATAATAACCATCTTGAACCATCACTCCACTCCCCGACTAGTCCCAACTACATTCTCGCCTCCTGAGAAGAACAATGGAACCAAAAGGAAAAGGGTGACCTCAACTATCCCAGTAAAGAATATTATGACTAAGATAATGTAGAACAAATTATTCTTAGTCCTCAACAGGGAAAAATCTGATACAATACAATAGACAAAAAGTTATAGAACAACAATTGCAGCGGAAATAACAATCCATTAGAAGAGTCAAGTAGAGCATGATGTCTACTATCTTCTATGATTTAAAAGTCCATCATCAATATTTTATCCCTGTAACACCAATCAATAAATATTTTTAATCAACGAATTATCTATGCACTACGGGCCAAAGATAATCGTTTCTATCACCAGTGATCATGATCATGCCAAACACCTGTCCATCTATGCACTACGAGCCAAAGAGGACTTTCACCATAAACCTTATCTGTAACATTAAAGGTTATGATTATACCAATACACAATTCCTGGTCATGATCATACAAATCAGCATTTTATCTTTGCACTACAGGCCAAAAATGACTTCCAGTATAATATAAGCATGAGGATGATGACAGTGATATAAAGAATCAATCAAGTGAGATCAAAGATAAATATTAGAGAATTCTAATTCAATTTATCTTGAGATCCAAAATGTCCAAATTGTCAACATGACAACTATTTGTGAATCAAAAATAATGCCCATGAATAGTACATAATGCCCAAATATTTATTCATGTATCAAAAATAATTTGGACAAAAAAGAAAATTAAATTCTGTTGTGAATAGTACTCATGAATCGTACCATATGAATAGTGCCCATGAATAGTACCGTATGAATAGTACCCAAACATGAAAAGATTAAAATTTAATAAGAAAGTTGAGACCAATATTCCAGTGAAATGATATTAAATGAAGCGTAAAACTTAAGAAATTTCTAATAATTTCAAGAATTGTAGAAGAAATATTTACCATAGTAAATTTAAATTTAGGAATATAAAATAAAATAATTTCACTTACATAATATGGAGTATGAATGAAAATGATATTTCTTACGAATATTGAAATAAAATAATATTCTTTACCTTAGTAGAAACTAGATTTGACTGGAATATCGGATATTATTCTAAGAAAATATTTCACAAAAAGCTACACTCAAATTATCCTTATACTCAAGAGAAATACACACAATACTATAGAATAAGAATTTCTAATATTGTAATGGTGTGTTTAGGAAGGAGGGGTAACCTTCCATTTATAGTGAAATTTCAGAGGAAAAACAAACAGGTTGCTTAACTTTGCATTTTTCTTCCATGCCTAACTTTTTTTTCTTCTTTCCAAGCCTAAGTTCCTAACTTCTTATTTGTTGAGGGCCCATGCGTTAGGAAAACATGGAAAAGAATTTGCAGGAGAAATGAAATATGCACGCAATTGTTTTGGAAAAGGAATTCAAAACCAAAATAATAACCTTCACTCCATTTTTATTCAAATCCTAAAAATTATATATTATTATAATAATATTACCATTTAAATTATTAAAAATTATACTATTATATTATCACATTATACTATTATAATGTAATATTATAATAATATATTTGAATGAATATTTTATCGGAGAAGATAATTGCCAAACTTTTAACAAATATTTCATGCTAAATTCCTTCATTTATATCAAAATTGAACCAATATCCACCCCATAATAATTATTCACAATTAATATTATAAGCTCACAATATTAACAACCAGATCATTTTCTGGAAAGAGGGGCTTTACGATAAAGATTTATCCTTATTGGCGCACAATTATATAACCTTACCCTTTTCCTCGACATAACTTTCTAGACATTGCCAATAATGCTAACTAATAATATGAATAATTCTGTCGTGTCAATTATTGATTTAATAATATAAAATATTGTGTATATGATACTGTAACAATAATTGAATCATTAATATGAGATACTATGCAACAATTACTGTGGCAATTACTGAATAAAAATGAGTGACTTCTTACGTAAGAATTAATAATCAAAATATTGTGCAATATCGTGTGCTACTGTGCAACCACACGTATTATTGTACTTTTATCACCGGGTATTTCAACAGTTAATGGTAAAAGTTTTGCCGTTATTTTTTTATAAAAATATTATTTCTGTCGCTTTCTATATCCGACAATTATTCTGTTATGTGGTCCACCAATGATTGCGCCATCGTACAAATATTTTCCGACAAAAAGATTATTCCCCGACTAAACAAATATTTTATGACAACTTGCTTACTTTACAAAATTTTCACATATCACCCATAACTATAACATTATATCAAATTAACACCTTATTATTCAAAAAAATAATTAGAGAAATTAAATCTTTACTCATAAAAAGTTGGGGTCTTATATTAAACAATGAAGCTAAGGCAAAAATAATTCGAATGGAAGTAACTTGTGCTACCGGTGCATAAGTATCAAAATAGTCAATACCCTCTACTTGTCTAAAACTTTTTGCTACTAATCTTTCTTTAAAGGCAGAAATAGTACCATTAATGTTATATTTTGTTCTCAAAAACCCATTTGCACCCTATGAGTTTAGAACCTCAAGGTAAATTTGTCAATACTCAAGTATTATTTGCCGAGATTGAATCCATTTCATCATTTACAACTTCCTTCCAAAAGATAGCATCCCTAGAAGTTATAACTTCTTTAAATGATTTAGGATTAGTCTCAAGACTATATATATAGACTATTTCATTTACCACTTCATTTTTTGGTCCCCTTCCACCAAAAATAATAAAGACTGATAAGAAATAAAATCATCATCTAAGTCTTTATCTTTTTTAGCTCTAGTACTCCTTCTAGGTCCACTTGGTTGAATTGGAACACTAGGTTCTCCAACCTCAACATTAGACCTTCTAGGACCACTAGGCTCATCAAGTTTAGGCATAACCACATTCTCAACATCTTTTGAGAATTTATTTACAAAAAATTCCACATCCTTTGACTTATATATAAAATTAGACTCTAAATCAAGAAGTATGTATGCTTTATTATTTATTGCATATCCAACAAATATATTTCTAATAGATCTAGCCCCTAACTTAGTCCTTTTAGGATCAAGAACTCGAAAATAAGCTATACACCCCCACACTTTAAAATAATTTATGTTAGGACTCTTGCCTTTCCATATTTCATAAGGACTACTTTTAATTATAGTACTAGGAATCCTATTTAAAATATGACAAGAAGTTAGGAATGCCTCACCCCATAAATTATTTGGCAAACATGCATTATTTAACATACAATTAATCATATCATGTAATACACAATTTTTTTTCTTTCTGCTAAATTTTGTTGTGGTGTATATGTTGCACTTGTTTTATGAATAATGTCATTTTCTTCACAAAATGCATCAAATGCATTCAAACAATATTCCATGCCTATATTAGAACGCAAAATTTTAATCTTCTTCTCAAATTGATTTTCTACTTCTGATTTGTATATTTTTAAATGAGTTAAATGCTTCATCTTTTGTTCTTAACAAATTAATACACATAACAATATCTGTTAGCATCATCTATAAAAGTAATGACATATCATTTTCCACCCCCTGTCAATATTTCATTTAACTCACAAATATCAGCATGTATTAAATCTGACAATTTTGATTCTCTATGCACATTTGGAAATGGTTTCCTCCTAATTTTTGATTTAACACAAATTTCAAATTTCTCAAGTTCAGTATTGTCAATATCAATTAATTTCATTGCATGCATATTTTTCAAATTCTTTGAATTTATATGTCATAAACGACTATGCCACAAAGAAATTGCATAAGTAATATAAGCAGAAACATAACTAATTTTATTAATAGATAATTTGTACATTCCATTACAAGCATAATCTTTTCCAACAAAAACACCTTTCTTTCAAAGAATGACTTTGTCGGACTCAACATAAACTTTAAAACCTTTCCTATCCAAAAGATCAACAAAAATTAAATTTTTTCTAATATCAAACATAAACAACACATTGAGCAAGGTCAACTTCTTCCCGGAGGTGAAGTCAATTTCCACAGTTCCTTTTCCATTACCATTTGTCTTTGAACTATTTCCCATCTGAACTTCCTATCTAATAACTTCTTCAAGTGTTTTAAACATCTCTCTGTTGTTGCAAATATGGACAGTAGCTCTGGAGTCCAACCACCAACCATTAAGATCACTAGTTATGTTAACCTCAGAAATCATAGTTACATTAAGACTAAGATCAGAGACCATGACAACAAGGTTTTCCTCAACCATGTTAGTTGAGCCAATCTTGCATTGTTTACATTCTCTGGCATAGTGTCCAGTTTCTCTGCAATGATTGCAAATTTTAGTAATAAGAATTATAACTATTTATGGAATTGAATAAATATTTTTATGATAATTATTTTTGGAATAATTTATTTGATGTATTTATGTTACCCAAATATATGAAGGTTATGGATATATTTTAGTGCGTAATTTTAGTACGCTAATAGATTAATAATATAATTAATCCAATCAAAGAAACTAAATTTAATTTAATTGATAAAAGAGTAAAATCAGAATTCTAAATTTATCTCATAAGTCTGTATTTAAGGAATTAAATATTTCAAATATGTGAGAATTAAAATGTCTAATTTAATTTCATAATAAACCCAATTTAAATTTAATTTGTAAAAACCAAAATTAGATAAATGGGGGATTTGATTATCAACAATTGGAAAAGAGTGTTTGGCTAAATAAATTAGCAGGCAATTATATATGCCTTGCTCAATAGGAGTTAAGCGTGGCATTTATCAGCAATTAGAAGAGAGGGGAATAAGAAAAAAAAAAAAAATGTGCAGGAAAATCAGTTATTGGGAAATCAAACGCTCAATTGTTATAAACTTTCTTCTCCCTACAACGCTCAGTAAGCCCAAATTAAAATTACGTAAAGTGTCATAAGTCTCAGTTTTTAGTTCATTTTGCAATAGAAAAATTGAGTTCATATATATAGAGAGAGTGTGTGTGTGTGTGTCTGTGGAAAATTGGAAGAGAAGTTCTGAGAAACCAAAGAGAAGCCAACAATCTGCACCATCTAACTAAGCTAAGGAAGATTTAAGAGGTAAGAATCAACTCTAAAACTCTTAAATTCCCATTTTCTTAATTGTTATATTGCTGAGAATTGTTTGGGTTGTATGACATGATGAAAGGCTTGATTAGTGTAATTTACAAGTGAATCAAACCAAACAAATATGAGTTTATGGGTAATGGGGAAAGAAATGGTCCTTTGGTCCATTTTAAATGTTATGGTCTGTTTTAGAGGCTATTATTGTTTTTTTCTTATGTTTAAAGTTTTAATTTGATGGTAGTATGTTGTACACTTCTAAAATACAAAAATAACCCAATTTGAATGAATTAAAAAGGATGTAGAACGAATTCATGGTGGTAGATTTTGTAAAACATCTACAAATATGAAAATCTAGCATGAACACCAAATTTGAGTCATTAGAAGGGTTTGTTAATTTTTTTGGAATATTGTAATTATTTTGTAGATGTATGGTTCTATGTTTGATGAGTTCGTAGGATTAAAAACCATCTGATTTGGTCCTTAAATTAATAAGATAGAAGGTTCGGATGGAAATAGAGTCTGAAACGAGACTGGAAAATTGATTCTGCAGGTGGGCACTGCCACGCCATGATCCAGGCTTATCTGGGTGCTGCCGCGCTAGTACCAAGGCCAAATGTGGTGTTAGGAGTGAGCAAAAAACGGGTAAAACCGAATTACCGAACAAAACCAAATTTTTTTAACCGAATTATTTCGGTTATTCGATTTTTTTTCTAATTTTGGTTATATCCAATTTTTTATTCAATATTCGGTTTCGGTTTCGGTTTCGGGAGTAAAAATCAAGCTATTCGGATATCCGAAATTCCGAATAACCGAATTTATTAATTAAAAATAATAATTTTATCTTATATGATATATCTATTCTATTCACCCTGGGCCAAGTTTGTTGAGTGTTGTCTTCACTAAAAATCCTTTTCATATCTATTCTATTCACCCAACTTATCTCAGCCTCTCGTCTCTCTCCTCTTTCAGCCTCTCGCTTCTCTCATCTCTCATCTCTCATCTCTCATCTCTCATCCCAAATCCTAAATCCAAAAGAGAGATTTGAGCTGTTCCGTTCGCCATTTTCGCCTCTTCCATTCGCCATTTCAGAGGTCCTCGCGATCCCAGCATCATCATCAGCTCTCTTAGATCTGATTTGGATTGTGATAAAAGCGAAATTTGAGCTGTTTCTATTATTACTATGAGTTTGTTATTCTATGTTTTTGTTGTGGTCTCTTAGATCTGATCCCAGATCTATGTTTTTCGTTGTGGTGTTTTGAAATTGAATTGCCATGAAATTTGTGGCTTTGTTTTTTCTTTTTCTGGAAATGAGATTTTTATGCTGATAATATGTTGTATATATTATTTTTATTTCAGTTATTAACCGAATAACCGAATAATAAATTCGGCAATTCGATAATTCAGTAATTCGGTTATCTACTATTTCGGTTATCAGTTCGGATATCAAAAGGGAGTTATTTTCAGTTTTTGGTTATAACTGAATGCTCACCCCTATGTGGTGCGGTCGCACTAGTATCAGGATAGGCCCAAAAATAAGTCCTTATCTGTACAGTCTAGGGGATGTTTACTAATCTATTCTAACAAACATTATAACATAAAACTAAAATGCTACATCACCAAAGCATGTGTTAAATCAAACACAAAGATTATATTATAGGTTATGAACTAGGAATTGTTGAAAAACTTTAAGGCGATATTCATAAAAATGGAGATGTCGTTCAAACACCATAACTTGTATTGTAATCCTAATAGGGAGTTCAGATTCATGGTATATTAATAATACATATATTCAGAACTTGAATCAAGGTTATAAATTCAATTAAAATAGGAATTAAACTAATAAAGTTAGTTTAATGTCACTAATTAGTATAACGATTTTAATGAACTATGTAGTGTAGACACTCCAAATTTTGCATTCCTGTTACTAACCGTGTAGGAGGGCAGAATCGTCTTTCATCTTTTAGAGACAACCTTAGAAGTCAAATCATCAAATCCAGTCCCGGAGACAACCCTTGGAGATCAAATCCAAGCCCTGGAGATAACTCCGAGAGATCAAATCAAGCCCTGAGATCAAATCCAGTCCCGGAGACAACAGTAATATGCGTGGTTGCATAGTAGCACACGGTATTGATTATTGATGCTTATGTGATAAGTCACTCATTTATAATCAATTATTTCTACAGTAATTGCTGCATCATATCTCTCATATTATTGATTCAATTATTGTCACAATATCATGTGCATAATATGTTATTTTATTAAATCAATAATTGAGACAACAAAGTTATTCATATTATTAAATTGCAATATTTACAATATCTAGAAGTTCTGTCAAGGAGAGGTTTGGTCATCTAATTGCGCGCCAATAAGGAGAAATCCTTATCGGAAAGCCCCCACTTTCCTGGGAATGACCTGGTTGTTAAATATTGTGAGTTATAATATTAATGATGAATAAGTCGTGTTGATTAAAGATGAAATTGATAGTTCCATTGTGTGGAAATTATTAGTGTTAGTAGAAATCGATATTTATTTCGATAATAATTGATGTCTAGAGGTTATATTGTTCACTCAGGTATTTGGGACACTTTTCATGTTGGAATACTATTCACGAGTTACTATTCATGAGTTACTATTCATGAGTTACTATTTATTTTAGGTCCAAATTATTTTTGGGTATAATATTATTCCATAAGGAGATGTGCTAATTTTACAGACCGTTGGTTGAAGGTATGAATCAATATGGACCGCTGGTGGAAAGTTGTAATAGTGAATCAATATGGACCACTGGTGGAAAGTTATAATAGTGAATCAATATGGATCGCTGGTTTAAAGTTTTAATAGTAAATCAGTATGGACCGTTGCTTTAAGTTTTAATAGTAAATCATTATGGACCGTCCGTTTAAAAGTAAATCAATCTGGACCGTTCATGAATTAGTTACTATTCAGTCCATTCTTCTATAAATAGAAGCTCATTCCTTCTTTATTTCTTACGAATTCACTGAAACTCTTGAGAGAGAAACTATAGAGACAAAGAAGAAAAGTATTCTACTACTTCACTACTCCAGTATCCAAATTCACTACGCCGGACCTGGTTCCATTATTTATTATTCCATTTTTATTATTCGTCGAATATCACGCTCTATACGTTTCTGGGACTGGTTCCATTATTTATTATTCTCGCGGAATATATCACGTCATGCATGCGCTTTTACTTGGGACTGGTTCCATTATTTATTATTCATTGGGAATAACCTATATCGTGAAGTCTATCGCACGCATGGTGAATCCTTCTGTTATTCCATTCTTTATTATTCTATTGGAATAACCTGTCTATGTGGATTACCACATGCATGGTGAATGATCCTTTGTATTCATTCCTTATTAAATTATGGAAATGATCTGTATACGTGGATTACCGCATGGCGGATGAAAATCCATTTGCAGTTTCATATATTCTCTTATACTGAGTTGGTTAAAGCTTTGACTTCTACACTCCATAAAATTAGTGGAATATCCTTGATATTTGCGCTTCATCCAGTATCTGTTCATGGAAATATTCTTCTGAGCATTCTTGAATTTTACTCTACAAAGAAGTATCATGTTGACAATTTGGACATTATTGATTTCTGGATAAATTAATTCTTGACCTTATTTTATTGAATTATTATGTCATTGTCATTATGTGAAAACATTAACGTTTCTTAGAAATCATAAAGGGTTGAAAATCAGATTTTGGTGAAAATGGAACATGAAATTCAATTGACCATATCTCCTATTGTATTTCGAATTTTTGAGTGAGGTCAAGTTTTAGAGTTAGATCTATGAGTTTTCTAACTTATCCAAGTGGAATCCCTGGAAAAGGTGTTGTAGATTTTTGTGTGGACTGATTTTAGCGAAGGAGTCAAAAACTGCCAATTTTGAAAAAGCTACTGCCCATATTTTGAAAAGGGCATTTTCGGCCACTTAAATTGTGAGAAAATTTTCGGCCTTTTTGGACATGGAAATATATGGTATAAAGTACCTCCTGTCCAAAAATGAACTCATTCCGACTTAAAATGAGCAAGTTATGACCATTTCAATATTTAGGTTTTTCCGACGAAAAACGCTATAACCGGAGTTCTATAACTCTGATGACCATGAAATTTAAACTAGAAGCTCACGTTAACATGTGTAAGATCTTTCCAAGATTTGAGAATTTCTGGAGTTAAACTTGAGGTAGCTAATTTCTTAAGGAATTAATTAGAAATTGATTTTTGAAAAATAGTAAATGAATTTTAAAAATTCCGAAAAATATATGTTCAATATGGGACTATATTCTGCTAAATCCCAAAAAAGAATAATTTTTGGGATTGATTTGGTATTTTTCATGAAAATAGTTTAGTTACGAACATATGAGTTAAATATGTTATGTGAAGTAACAAAGTTGGAAAATAGGATTTTATAGCTTGAAAATCCTATATAGGTATATGCAGATTTTTGATAAAGGATTTGATCATTGGTGATGAAATATTATGAGTATGGCATTTTTGAATGATTAAATGCATTATTTGGTAAAGTATAAACAATTGAAATAAATTGTTTATAAGTTTAAGAAGTGATTAAAATATTGTTATAATATTAATAATATTATATTTTGAGTTTATTAAGTGATTGATAATATTTGGATAAATTTAAAGTCTTTAATATTTATTCTTGTTTTCGTTTGATTAATGCTTATATCATTGTCATCATTCTCATGTTTATATTGTGATAAAAGTCATCTTTGACTTACGTGCATAGATAGACTTGGTGTGATTATGACCAGGGATTATTCGGTATAGTCATGACCGTAATGTGACGAATGAGGTGGTAAAAGTCCTCAGTGGCCTGTATTGCATTGATGGACAGTTTTTGGTATGATTATGACCAGGGATTATTTGGTATAGTCATGACCATTGATGATTACATGAATATCCTTGGCCGTGGTACAGGGATGATGTGGTTTATTTATTAAGATGAGTCTCAACGATAAAGTTGATGAAAAACTTTTTAAATCATAGAAGATAGTAGGTTTTATGCTCTACTTGACTCTTCTAATGGATTGCTTGTTCCGCTGCAGTTAAACTTGATGTCTATTATATTTAATCAGTTTAACATTGTTAAAGTAATGATAATTTATTCTGCATTATCTTAGTCATAATATTTCTTACTGGGCTAGTTGAGCTCACCCTTTCTTTTCTTTGTTCTCTTTGAAATGAGAGCGAATCGGGACTAGTCGAGGGAATAGAGTGATGGTCCTAGATGGTGCATTAGTAGTCCTCACTATTCTGTGAAATAGTGTAATAATAAATGTAATGAGGACTCCATTGAGTGTGGATATTGTCTAGATGACAATATTTGTATTAAAACTCACAACATATGTTTTGTCGTATTTTACACAACTGCTGTATAATTAGTTTGTATTTGTATTTAGTACCATGTATCTGGTGACTCAGAATAGGTGATGTATACCTATTTTGGGGGTGTCACAGTTGGTATCAAAGCTTAGGGATATGATCCCTGGCTGAGATGTGAGACAAGAACTAGGAGTGGAGAGACGGCGAATTCCTTCGCTAGTATTACCTACCTAAGTTTATTTGGTATTTAATTGGTCGGTCAGAGTATATGAATAATATGTGACATGTCAATTAACCCTTGTTTTGTGACAGTGTTTGCGAATGACATCTGAAAATATTGAGATAAGCAATGAAGCACATGAGACCGTTGAGTCAGCTCAACCAAAAGGTAACGACCAACAACACGATAATAATCATACCGGTGGAACGACCATTGAAATAATGATAACCATCGTGGGAGAAATTATCATGGCCAAGATAATAGAAGTGGAAATTTCAAGAAGAGAAGGTCATTTAGCTCGATTTTGTCGTATAGTGAAGTCAAGTCCAGCTGGAACGGTGGCACCAAAGGCGGATACGAACAAAACAAAGTCGGTGGATTCAGGAAGAGCGTTTTTCTTGACTTCTCAAAAAGCAAGTAAACCGAACAAAGTTAGCACGGGTTAGTTAATTATAAATTCTTGCGAAGTCTATACCTTATTAGATACCGGTTCTACCCATTATTTTATCTCTCTTTCTTGTGCTCAATGTTTAAATTTGACTCCGCAGAAATTAGACTTTGACTTATCGGTTGAAACTCCGTTAGGAGAAACCTTTATTACATGTGCTATCCAAGTCTTGGATGAGAGTCACAGTTTGGAATGATATGTCTATTGTTAATAAATTTCCTGACGTATTCTTGAAGACTTCTTAGCCTACCCTAGAACGTGAAATCGAATTTTGTATTGACCCCAGTAC
Source organism: Panax ginseng (assembly GCA_020205605.1). Lineage (NCBI taxonomy): Eukaryota > Viridiplantae > Streptophyta > Magnoliopsida > Apiales > Araliaceae > Panax > Panax ginseng. The sequence goes on from CM035149.1 coordinate 28,394,715, forward strand.
AAAACCCATTTCTTAAACCCTCAAATATTACTTTACTTAAAACGAACGTATCATGCGCCAAAGACGTTGGCTCAAGTTGTTAAAGATTATGATCGTACCATTCAATATCATCGTGGAAGAGCGAACGTGGTAGCTGACGTGTTGAGTAAAAGGTGGTATGCGTTTACGAGTGCGATGTTGTTAACACAAAAACCCATTTCGTATAACTTACAAGTGCGAATATACGAATCCACGTGAAGATAACGAATATGCGATTAGAATCGACTTTAATCGATAAAGTTAAAGCCGCTCAAACTACACACTCAGAACTGATGATTGTGAAGAAGAAGGTTCAAGAGGGCGTTATTCTAGAAGCAAGAATCAACGAAGAGAGGAAATCTCAACCCTCGATTTAATTGGCCCATTTGAAATCCTCGATCGGGTAGGAATTGTGGCCTATAGACTCGTTTTACCACCAAGTATGTCGCGTGTTCATAACGTTTTTCACGTATCGATGCTATGTAAATATGTGGATGACCCGAACCACATTATCGAATTAGAATTAGATGAGATAGCAAAAGATTTAACGTATGAGGAGATACGTGTTAAAATCTTGGATAAGAATGATCATGTTCGACACTCAAAGGTTATACCTCAAGAGTTAGAATCTGAAATGAAGTCAAGATATCCTCATCATTCTAAGATACCAGTATACGTATACATAAATTTCGAGGGCGAAATTTCATAAGGAGGGGAGATTGTGAGACCCCAAATTTTATGAATAAAGATTTAATTTTCTCAAAATATTTTTTTTAATATTATTGTGTGGATATGAGATAATGTTATAGTTGTGGGTAGTATTTGAAAATTTTGCAAAGTATACAAGTGGTTATATAATATTCGATTGGTCGGGGAATATTCGTTTTAACAGGGAATATTCATACGACGCAAGATCGTTAAGTGGACCCCTAACCAAGTAATGTCGTAAGTAAAAAATTGTAATTATCTTTTATAAAAATAACGGCGGAAGTATTACCGTTAAAACTTTTGAACTACCCCGTAGTAAAAGTACAATAATACACGTGGTTGCATAGTAGCACACGATTTTGATTATTGATGCTTACGTGATAAGTCACTCAGTTATACTCAATTATTGCTATAGTAATTGCTGCATCATATCTCTCATATTATTAATTCAATTATTGTCACAGTATCATGTGCATAATATGTTATTTTATTAAATCAATAATTGAGACGACAAAGTTATTCATATTATTAAATCGCAATATTTACAATGTCTAGAAGTTCTGTCAAGGAGAGGTTTGGTCATCTAATTGCGCGCCAATAAGGAGAAATCCTTATCGGAAAGCTCCCTCTTTCCTGGAAACGACCTGGTTGTTAAATATTTATTTCGATAATAATTGATGTCTGGAGGTTATATTGTTCACTCGGGTATTTGGGACACTTTTCATGTCAGAATACTATTCACGAGTTAATATTCATGAGTTAATATTCATGAGTTACTATTTATGAGTTACTATTCATGGGGTACTATTCACCCGAACAATATATTTATTTTTGGTCCAAATTATTTTTGGGTACAATATTATTCCATGAGGAGATGTGCTAATTTTACAGACCGTTGGTTGAAGTTATGAATCAATATGGACCGCTGGTGGAAAGTTATAATAGTGAATCAATATGGACCGCTGGTTTAAAGTTTTAATAGTAAATCAGTATGGACCGTTGCTTTAAGTTTTAATAGTAAATCAATATGGACCGTCCGTTTAAAAGTAAATCAATTTGTACCGTTCATGAATTAGTTACTATTCAGTCCATTCTTTTATAAATAGAAGCTCATTCCTTCTTTATTTCTTACGAATTCACTGAAACTCTTGAGAGAGAAACTATAGAGAGAAAGAAGAAAAGTATTCTACTACTTCATTACTCCAGTATCCAACTTCTTTCTAAGGTAAGGGATATTATTTGTTGTACCCGTAAGGGGTATTATTTCTTTAATATTGATGAAGAGAACTTCTGTTATTCCATTCTTTATTATTCTGTTGGAATAACCTGTATACGCGGACTACCCTATACTTGGTGAAATTCTTCTGTTATTCCATTCTTTATTATTATGCCTGTCTATGCGAAGTACCGGATACATGGTGAAATTCTTCTATTATTCCATTATTTATTATTATGTTGGAATAACTTGTCTATGCGAAGTACCGCATACATGGTGAAATTCTTCTGTTATTCCATTCTTTATTATTATGTTGGAATAACCTATTTATGTGAAGTATCGCATACATGGTGAAATTCTTCTATTATTCCGTTCTTTATTATTACGCCGGAATATCACATCGGTGCATATATTACTTTGACACAGTTCCATTAATTATTATTTCGTTGGAATAACTTTGTTTGTGCGATCTATCGTATGCATGGTGATTTACATTGTTATTCCATTCTTTATTATTACATTTGAATATCTTATGCATGCGTTTACCGGACTGGTTCCATTATTTATTATTTCGTTCTTTATTATTCATTGAAATATCACATACATGCTTTCTGTGGGACCAGTTCCATTATTTATTATTCGCCGAATATCCGATGCAGGCGCTTTACTTTAATGGGACTGGTTCCATTATTTATTATACATTGGGAATAACATGCATGCGATCTATCACACGCATGGTGAATCCTTCATTATTCCATTCTTTATTATTCTGTTGGAATAACTCGTCTATGTGGATTACCATACGCATGGTGAATGATCCTTTTTGTATTCATTACGTATTAAATTATGGAAATGATCAGATATCGTGGATTACCGCATGGCGGATGAAAATCCATTTGCAGTTTCATATATTCTCTTATACTCAGTTGGTTAAAGCTTTGACTTCTACACTCCATGAAATTAGTGGAATATCCTTGATATTTGCGCTTCATCCAGTATTTGTTCATGGAAATATTCTTCTGAGCATTCTTGAATTTTACTCTACAAAGAAGTATCATGTTGACAATTTGGACATTATTGATTTCTGGATAAATTAATTCTTGAACTTGTTTTATTGAATAATTATGTCATTGCCATTATATGAAAACATGAAAGTTTCTTAGAAATCACAAAGGGTTGAAAATCAAATTTTGGTGAAAATGGAACATGAAATTCAATTGATCATATCTCCTATTATATTTCAAATTTTTGAGTGAGGTCAAGTTCTAGAGTTAGATCTATGAGTTTCCTAACTTATCCAAGTGGAATCACTGGAAAAGGTGTTGTAGATTTTTCGTGTGGACTGAGTTTAGCGAAGGAGTAAAAAACTGCCAATTTTGAAAAAACTAATGCCCATATTTTGAAAAGGGCATTTTCGGCCACTTAAATTGTGAGAAAAATTCCGTCCTTTTTGGACATGAAAATATATGGTATAAAATACCTCCTGTCCAAAAATGAGCTCATTCCGACTTAAAATGAGCAGGTTATGACCATTTCAATATTTAGGGTTTTCCGATTTAAAAACGCTTATATAGGAAAGTTATATAACTCCGATGACCATGAAATTTAAACTGGAAGCTCACGTTAACATGTGTAAGATCCTGCCAAGTTTTGGGAATTTCTGAAGTTAAACTTGAGGTAGCTAATTTCTTAAGGAATTATTTAGAAATTGATTTTTGAAAAATAGTAAATGAATTTTAAAAATTCTGAGAAATATATATGTTCAATATGGGACTATATTCTACTAAATCCCAGAAAAGAATAATATTTGGGACTGATTTGGTATTTTTCATGAAAATGGTTTAATTACAAACATGTGAGTTAAATATGTTATGTGAAGTAACAAAGTTGGAAAATATGATTTTATGGCTTGAAAATCCTATACAGGGTATATGCAGATTTTTGATAAAGGATTTGATCATTGGTGATGAAATATTATGAGTATGGCATTTTTAAATGATTAAATGCATTATTTGGTAAAGTATAAACAATTGAAATAAATTGTTTATAAGTTTAAGAAGTGATTAAAATATTGTTATAATATTAATAATATTAGATTATGAGTTTATTAAGTGATTGATAATATTTGGATAAATTTAAAATCTTTAATATTTATCCTTGTTTTCGTTTGATTAATGCTTATATCATTGTCATCATTCTCATGTTTATATTGTGATAAAAGTCATCTTTGGCTTATGTGCATAGATGGACTTGGTGTGATTATGACCAGAGATTATTCGGTATAGCCATGACCGTAATATGACGAATGAGGTGGTAAAAGTCCTCAGTGGCCTGTAATGCATTGATGGATAGTTTTTGGTATGATTATGACCAAGGATTATTCGGTATAGTCATGACCATTGATGATTACATGAATATCCTTGGCCGTGATACAGGGATGATGTGGTTTATTTATTAAGCTGGGTCTCAGCGATAAAGTTGATGAAAAACTTTTTAAATCATAGAAGATAGTAGGTTTTATGCTCTACTTGACTCTTCTAATGGATTGCTTGTTCCGCTGCAGTTAAACTTAATGTCTATTGTATTTTATCAGTTTAACATTGTTAAAGACTAATGATAATTTATTCTGCATTATCTTAGTCATAATATTTCTTCATTGGGCTAGTTGAGCTCACCTTTTCTTTCACCGTTCTCTTGTGAAATGAGAACGTATTTGGGACTAGTCGGGGAACAGAGTGATGGTCCTAGATGGTGCATTAGTAGTCCTCACTATTCTTTAAAATAGTATAATAATAAATGTAATGAGGACTCCATTGAGTGTGGATATTGTCTAATGACAATATTTTTTTTATAGGTTGAGTGGAGCAAAAATAAAATTTAATAAACTTAAAGGAGCAAATTTATAATAAAGTTAAACTTAGAGGGGCAAAAAAAACTTAAACTACTACTACTCTAAAAAAATTAAACACGCATAATGTATTCAAATTCTAGCTCTCTACTTCGCTAAACGTCAACCCAAAAAAATCCGCCTCTGCTAGGAATTGATCCTAAATCCGTCCTTGGTGTAGAGAGTTGGAGATCTGTTAATATCAGAAGTTAATTTTTATACGGAGTTAAGCGACTAAGTGGAGAAAAATCAAACTGAACTAAGGAAGGTGGATGCCATGTTTCTTTAAAAATGGGGATGCTGAACAAGGTGGAGATAGTACGCAATTGGGTATGTACGTGAGATCAGAATGTAACTCATAAGACCGAAGATATATATATATATGGAAACTGATATTTGCACATGACTTTTTGATATTTTCACATAAAAACCGTAGCTATAAATCCTATAGTTACAGGTTTTACCGTCGCCATACATTTATTGTAATACCTGAGAATTTTAAATAAATTATATTAATATGAAGAATAAAGATTGTTTAAATATTTATTTGAATATAAATATATATAGTGTTGGCATGAGTTGTGGTAAATAATTTAATTGAATAAACAGGTGATAATTAAGAAATGTAGTAGAAGTGAAGAAAAGCTTAGTTTAAGCTTGTGAAATTATGCCTAGTGTGGCAGTGGTGAAATGAGAAAGTACTAATTAAATTAATGATGAAATGGATTAAATTAATTAGTACTAGAAATAAATGAATAATTACATAATGTGATTGACTAATTCATATTATTATTCATTAATTAACATGAACAATAGCATGTAAGGAGAAATCATATATAATAAGGTTTTTCATTCAATATAAAATGAGGTGTGAAATTTGAATGTGAATAATTATTATATTAAACTGTATGATAAAAGTAAGCTTAACTTATGTAATTCACTAAGTTGTGTAAAAGAGTCTTATGTGACATCATGATGTGCGTGGGAGTAATTAAATGGGTACGTATTTTAAACCTATGAGAGAAAATAACTTTGACTAAATAAATAATTAATATTAAATGATTATTTTAATATCTATATAGAATTGAAATCATAAGTTTTATGGAAAAGAATATCGGTACCCAACTAAATTATTTTCTAGTCTAATATAAATATTATTTGGAATAAACCAAGGTACATAAATTATATGATTATGTGTATTTGTACTCTTAACTTATCACATTGTCATAATATCCACAAAGGGAATTAACTTTAGTGCAACTAGTGACCATTTTAACTAAGGTAATAAGCTAATGTGCCTTGTCCCAAAATCATAGTCCCATTCCCAAAAGTCTCACTCGTGTTTTGCAAAAAGCCTATACTTCTACCTTGCTCCAATACTCAGTAATGGTTATGATGAAGAAGGGTGTGGGTTCAACAGTGACCATGAAACTATTACACCAACTCTTCTTTGTCTAATGGCTACCTCTTCCTCCCTTTGGTTTGATTTCTAGGGCAAAGTCCAGATATTGGACAATAGTTTGGCTATATATAGGAGTTTCCTCCTCTTCATTTTTAATTGTTGGATCTCTATTGAAGTTCAGAAACTTATGTGTGTGAGTGTTTTTGAGTTGGAGAGAAACCTTAGATTTAAAGCAAAGAATTTACTTCACAACTTTAAACGGTAATATCCCTTTATTTGTTAAAATGGTGGGTTATATATATATATATATATATATATATATATATATATTATAAGTTTTATTTTATTAGATTATAAATAGAATATATTATATTTTATTTAAAGTTTTTATTTTATTAGAATATTTTATTGCACAATAATGAATAGTAAAAATTAAAAGTTTCAGATGATTCGGCGCCCGAGAATGTTTACTATGCGTTCATGATTTTATTTTCTAAATAGTATCCTTCCATTCTCCTATAAATAGGATGCTTAGTTTAGAATTGAAAATCACACCAAAATCATAGAATTCTTCTTCTATAATATTGAGCGTATTTCTTTTGAGTTTAAGAAAGCTTTGAGCGTAGAAAATAGTATAAGTTTTCTTCAAGAATATCCCCGCCCTAGAAGTACTCTCCTTTTAAAGCAAGGGATATTATTTTTGTTCAATATTCATATGAAATAATATTTTCTTCAATACTCTGTAGTGTGTAAGTAATATTATTTTGTTTTAGATTCTGAATTTGATCTACACTCATTTTGTTAATGTATTGCTTCTATACTCCGTGAAATTAGTAGAATATCCTTGAAATTTACGCTTCATCTAGTATCTTTTCACGGAAATATTATTTTGAACATACTTGATAATTTTAAACTTTTCATGCCGGGGTACTATTCATGGAGTACTATTCCCAAAGTACTATTCATGGGGTACTATTCACTCGGGTACTATTCACCCGGGATACTATTCATGACAAAAATTGATTTCTTTTCTGTCCAAATCATTTTTGATACAATATTATTCTTGAATTTTACTCCATAAAGCAGTATCATGTTGACAATTTGGACATTATTAAATTCTGGATAAATTTAATTATAAATCTTTAAAATTTATCGTTGCTCTCATTTAATTGATTTCTTATATCATTGTCATCACCTTCATGCTTATATTGTGATGAAAGTCATCTTTGACCCGTAGTGCATAGATGGACTATTGATCGACATGCTTATGACCAGAGATTATTCGGTATAATCATGACCTGTAATGTTATAAATGATGTGGTAAAAGTCCTCATTGGCCCGTAGTGCATTGATGGACAGTTGTTGGCATGATCATGACCATTGATTATAATACGAATGTCCTTGGACCGTAGTGCATGGATGATTCATGGATGTGATAATAATGAATATCCTTGGCCCGTAGTGCATGGATAATTCAGTGATGTGGATTATTTATTAAGTTGAGTCTCAACGATAAAATTGATAATAAACTTTTAAATCATAGAAGATAGTAGATATCATGTTCTACTTAACTCTTCTAATGGATTATTTGTTCCGCTGTAATTAAACTTAATGTCTATTGTATTCTATCAGTTTAACACTGTTGAAGGCTAACGATAATTTATTCTGCATTATCTTAGTCATAATATTCTTTACTGGGCTAGTTTCTCACCCTTTGCTTTCATTGTTCTCTTCAGGAAATGAGAATATAGCTGGGAATAGTCGGGGAATGGAGTGATGGTCCGAGATGGTGGCTATAGTAGTCCTCACTATTCTATGAAATAGTGTGACAATAATTGTAATGAGGACTCTATTTGAGTTTGGATATTATCTACGAGACAATATTCGTGTTAAAACTCTCAACTATGTTTTGTCGTATTTTACACGATAGTTGTATAATTAAGTTTGTATTTAAATACTGTACCATGTATTTGTCGACTTAGAATGGGTGATGTATACCTATTATGTGGGCGTCACATACGAGCCCATTAAAGTAGAGAAAAATCTAACGTATGAGGAAATTCCTATTCAAATACTAGATAGAAAAGAGCAAACATTGAGGAATAAAGTTATATCTTCTATAAAAGTAGTTTGACGAAACCATGACACCAAGGAGGCCACGTTGGAATTAGAAGATAAGATGCGAATGGATTATCCCCATTTATTTGTGTAACCTTGTACAATTTCGAGGACGAAATTCTTATAAGGGGGGAGGATGTAATACCCGCGATTATATTAATATTGAAAATAAAGATTGTTTGAATATTTATTTGAATATAAATATATATAGTGTTGGCATGAGTTGTGGTAATTAATTTAATTGAATAAGCAGGTGATAATTAAGCAATGTAGTAGAAGTGATGAGAAGCTTAGTTTAAGATTGTGAAATTATGCCTAGTGTGGCAAAGTGGTGAAATGAGAAAGTACTAATTAAATTAATGATGAAATGGATTAAACTAATTAGTACTAGAAATAAATGAATAATTATATAATGTTATTAACTAATTCATATTATTATTCATTAATTATCATGAACAATAGTATGTAAGGAGAAATCATATCTAATAAGGTTTTTCTTTCAATATAAAATGAGGTGTGACATTGGAATGTGAATAATTATTATATAAAACTATATGATAAAAATAAGCTTAACTTATGTAATTTACTAAGTTGTGTAAAAGAGTCTTATGTGACATCATGATGTGCGTGGGAGTAATTAAATGGGTACGTATTTTAAACCTTAACTTTGACTAAATAAATAATTAATATTAAATGATTATTTTAATATCTATGTAGAATTGGAATCATAAGTTTTATGGAAAAGAATATCGGTACCCAACTAAATTATATTCTAGTCTAATATAAATATTATTTGGAATAAACCAATGTACATGAATTATATGATTATTTGTATTTGTAATCTTAACTTATCACATTGTCATAATATCAACTCATTAAAATTCATTTGTGAGACAAAGGGAATTAACTTTAGTGCAACTAGTGACCATTTTAACTAAGGTAATAAGCTAATGTGCCTTGTCCCAAAATCATAGTCCCATTCCCAAAAGTCTCAGCCGTGTTTTGCAAAAAGCCTATACTCCTACCTTGCCTAAATACTCAGTAATGGTGATGATGAAGAAGGGTGTGGGTTCAACAGTGACCATGAAACTATTACACCAACTTTTCTTTGTCCAATAGCTGCTTCTTCCTCCCTTTGGTTTGATTTCTAGGGCAAATCCAGATATTAGACAATAGTTTGGCTATATATAGGAGTTTCCTCCTCTTCATTTTTAATTGTTGGATCTCTATTGAAGTTCAGAAACTTGTGTGTGTGAGTGTTGTTGAGTTGGAAAGGAAACCTGAGATTGAAAGCAAAGAATTTACTTCAAAACTTCAGAAAGTAATATCCCTTTATATGTTCTTAAATTCAAGTTTTACAAAGTTCTTAGAAAAGTGCTAAAATACTTGTTTTGAGTTGGAAAATTTATGGTTGAAGCATGATAGAATCTGTCAATTGATGCTAGACATTGTTAATATGGTTGAATATGAAATAAACAAAATTTAAACGTAGTAATTTGCCCAAGTAACGAATCCGTAGTGAAGAGAATCGCTAATGTGTTAAACTTTGGAAAAATGGCATAAATCTTGAATTTGATTGTTTATGTGATTGGAATTGTTAGAAGCATGCTAGGGATGCTTGGTAGTAAGTTTTTATCAATTGGGCATCATTACATTGCTGTTTGGTTAAGATATTCGGATATAGGTTCGTAGCAGGGGAGGAGGATTACAACTGCAGTAGCCAACTTTGGTTGGTGCCTACCGACGGCACCCCGCCCTTGTGGGGGTCCTACTGATTGTAAAGGGCCCGCCTTACCTGAAGTTAGCATTAGGTTAGGTTGCTATTTTTGTTGTTCGATACAAGGAGTCCTAAACTAGTCTAACCTAACTTAACGTAGAGAGCATACATAATCTTTAAACACGTGTCAATACGTATTGCAAGATGTTTTAGTGGGTTTAGAGTTTGAGTTATAATCTCTTGAAAGAAAAGTTAAAAGATGAAAACCATGTTTAGAAAACCTTACGCCTTTTTGAAATCTAACCTTTTGAGCATGTATTCTCAACTTAGTTTGTTTTATAAATACGTATGAAATGTGAAATCAAGGTACTTTGCATGCTTAATTTCTTTGTCATGAGATTTTAAGATTGGAAAACCAATTGAGTTGAAAACTCTACAACTTGTATTGTGAACTTTTGAACAACTATGATAGGATACTTTATGCCTCTAGAGATAACCGACATATTCGCACATCTAGTTAAAAACGTTATAATTATGCAAGCATGACCTAAAAGAGTTTTTATGTTGAAAGAGGTTGTTTGGCAATGTTACGTGGTTTAATGAATGCTATGGTTAATAATTGATATAATGAGCTCTTTTGACTTTGTAAAATGGAAATTTATGAGTAAACTTAAAAATTGTTGAAAGTAAATAAAAAGGGCCAAACTTAGCTTAAAGATTTTTTAACATGTATTTGTGAAACAACTTAAACTAGAATGATTAACTTAAGTAATATTTCACATATGAGATGAGTATAAGAGACTAAAATTGCCAAAATGTTCCTAAAGATTTTAATTATACATCTATGAATTTGACTGTGTATAGCCTTCCTGAGTTTAGATATGTGTGATAAATGTATGTGGATATGTATGTCAAGGTGCGTGTGACTAATGAATACCTATACATACATAAATAGGATAATATAGTTCATTGAGGTGATTTTACGCTACAAGTGGTAATCAACGCTAAAGGTAAGTTTTCTAACTTACATGACTTTGAATATTGTGCAAGTTTCTCACCTTAAACTTCCTATGTTATTGCAAGTTTCCTAACTTCATTCTTATAATTAAATGCAAGTATTTAGACCATATTTTTTATTGGGAAACTTCGAATTATTGCCTACTTACATTGAACAAATATCTACATTCATATGATTATGATTCCTAATCGGAAGTTGATTTTTATATCTTGATTCATGTTACGAGAATTGAAATCAATGTTCCCAAAGGTTGTCTAAGCTATTCGATTCGGCTAGACAAAATATCATGTGTCAGAAAGCTATCCAAACCAATTGACTTGGTGCGGACTCTTATAAATCTACTGAGATGAACAACCCTCTTAAAAGGGGAAATTTTATATTGTCGGGGAACCGACGTGCGCACATGAGTATGATTAAATGTTATGCATAACGTAGCGTAATTTAGGCTGATCACCTGTTGTACTCGTTTATATTGGATTTGCAGTATAATATTGTTAATTCTAGTAAGAGTTCTTAGTCCTTAGTGACTGCTCAGTGTTCATTCTTATTGAACCTTGAAATGAATAAACTTTAAAATTTTGATGATATCCTTCAGTCTATAGTGACACTTATTGAAAACTCTTGATATCCTTGAATTATCATTTATTGTTATACCTTTGAGATTCAACCGTTATAACTGCTTATTCTTATTGTTGTATTACTTGTTGGGCAAACTTGTTGCTCATTCTTGCTTCCCTAAAAACATTACAGTTAAGGCAGAGCAAGGCGGTACGTCACGCAAGGATAAAGGGAAGGGCAAGGCTACTGAATAGCTTAGTCCTTTAGGGGTAGAAGAATTATTATTGTTATAATGTTGTATTAAGGGATGATCAAATTATGTTTAAGTAATGTTTAAGTTTAATCACTGTAATGCTGTAGTAACGGTCACGGTACCTTAGGACAAGAATATTTATATTATATCATTGTAAATTATTCTATTATTCCATTGTTGATGATTTTAGTATAATTTTAGAATTAGCACGTGACGAACAAAATTCGAGATATGAGTGTCTGAATTTGGGGGCGTTATAGGTTGGTATCAAAGCATTAGGTTATATACCTTAGGAGCGAGAATCCTTAGACTATAACCTTTATAAGAACTTATAAGATAGAAGGAGATAAAACTCATATAGAGTTTTCCTAACGATTTAGTTACATTATGAGATATATTTTCATGCCTTGCAATGAATTTATGTTTTGATGGATTTTGTTGTTTATTTGTCTTATGTTTGTGGTTGTATGATGATGGACTTGGGAGGGCCCAGCCGAGTTGTAGATGAGGAACCACGTGACATACACATGGTGTGACGCCCCCAAAATAGGTATACATCACCCATCTTGAGTCGCCAATACATGGTACAAAATTCAAATACAACTTAATTATACAACAGTCGTGTAAAGTACGACAAAATACATGCTGTGAGTTTTAATACAAATATTGCCTACTAGACAATATCCACTCTCAGAATAAGTCCTCAATACATTTATTGTCACACTATTTAACAGAATAGTGAGGACTACTAGCTAACACTATCATCCAGAACATTACTCCGTTCCCCGACTCGTCCCAGCTACGTTCTCATTTCCTGAAGAGAACAGTGAAAGAAAGGGTGAGCTCAACTAGCCCAGCAAGAAATATTATGACTAAGATAATGCAGAATAAGTTATCATTAGTCCTCAACAATGTTAAACTGATAAAATACAATAGACATCAAGTTTAACTGCAGCGGAACAAGCAATCCATTAAAAGAGTCAAGTAGAGAATAAAATCTACTATCTTTTATGATTTAAAAGGTTTTTTCATCACTTTTATCATTTGGGACTCATTTCAATAAATAATCCACATCATCCACCTGACTACTACCAAGGATATTCATTAGGTCACGACCATAAATTCCATGCACTACTGGCCAAGGATATTTGTGTATTCATCAATGGTCATGATCATGCCAACAATCATCCATCAATGCACTACAGGCCAATGAGGACTTTTACCACATCACTTGTTACATTACTACCATGATTACACCGAATAATCCCTCGGTCATAATCATACCAAGCCCATCCATGCTCTACAAAGCCATAGATGACTTTAAAAAATATAAACATGAGGATGATGACAATGATATAAGAATTCAATAAAACAAGTTCAAGAATTAAGTTATTCAGAACTAATAACGCCCAAATTGTCAACATGATACCGCTTTGTAGAGTAAAATTCAAGAATGCTCAAAAGAATATTTCCATGAAAATCTTGGATGAAGCGCAAATATCAAGGATATTCCACAAATTTCATGGAGTATAGAAGTCAAAATTTTAACCAACCGAGTATAATAAAGAATGGAATAACAAAAGAAATCACCATGCATGCGGTGCTCAGACAGTAAAAGTTATTCCAATGTAATAATAATAACGGAACGGTGAGTCGTGAAAATCACAATCATGTGATTTTCCAATGTAATAATAAAGAATGGAATAACAACAGAAATCACCATGCATGCGGTACTTCAGATGAGAAAAGTTATTCCAATGTAATAATAAATATGAGAATATTAAAGACGGAACCAGTCCGGTAAAACACATGATGTAATATTCCAGCAGAATAATAAAGACGGAACCAGGTCCGGCGTAAAGCACAAACAGGATGTTCCAACGGAATAATAAAGACAGAATAATATAGATGGAACCGTCCTCCAGTAGTTACGATGACGAGGATGTTCCAACGGAATAATAAAGACAGAATAATAGAAGAATGTCACCAAGTATAGGGTAGCCCGCTTATATAGGTTATTCCAACAGAATAATAAGTAATGGAATAACAAAAGTTCTCTTCATGAATATAAAAGTATAATATCCCTTACCGTAAAAGAACTGGATATAAGAGTAGGGAAGTAGCAAAATACTTTTCTATAGTTTCTCTATAATTTCTCTCTGGAGTTTCAGTGAATTCGTAAGAAAATAATGAAGGAATGAGCTTCTATTTATAGAAAAATAGAATGCATAGTAACTAATTCATGAACGATCCCGATTGATTTACTTTTAATCGGACGGTCCATATTTAAAGCAAAATCTTTTAAATAAAATATAATATATATTATATATATATATTATATTTATATAACATAATTCAACTTAATTCAAACCACTAACAATATAATATAATATATATATATACACATGCCAAATAAATATATAATATAAGGATGATGATGAGGAGGAGATAGAGCTAGATCCCGTAGAGTCGGATCCCGAGGAAGAAACTATCGAGGATGAACCCGTGGAAGATTCTGATGAGGCTACTTTTGAAGACCGACTGTTGGGGGAATATGAGGAGCGAATTTTGGAATTCGAATGCCGAGTTGAGGAACTAGAGACCCAGGCTCAAGAGAAAGAAACTTAGATGCAAAAATTGAGGGAGGAAGACCATGAGAGGAAAAGGAAGATCCATGAGATGGAGGTAGATATTGACTATCGCAAAGAGGCAGGTGTCCAGATGGGAACCCTTTTTCACCGATCGATATCCAGGAACGTGGAATTGGTGGGTAAGCTAGAGGAATCTGAGCAGAAGGAGTCGAGTGAGAAAGCCGAGAAAGAGGTTCTTCTCACTAAGCTTGAGCTGAAGGTAATGGAGAGGATCCACTTTGAGGAAAAGTGGGAAGAAGCTAATGATAGAGCAGGAGACCTGGAAGATGAAGTGAGGTGTAAGAGGAGGAAGATGAACAAGATGGGCTATGTTTTGCGCACGGCCATGGAGAGATTGATTGATGATGTATATCATTACCCAGCGGAGCAAGGATAGACTCGTCATACCATAAGTAGGGACTTGGTGGCGCACATAACTCAAAAGGAATACAAGAGCATTGTCGAGCGCGGAATGTTAGATTGAGGTCTAGATGTTAGTAGTAGTTGTTGTTATTTATCTATGATCTGTTGATGTAATCCCCAATCTTTTGTGTGAGATACGGGATAGTTATGCAAACCCCAAACTTTTGTACAATGTTAGAGGGGTAGTATGTTAGTGTTTCCCTATCTTTTGTGATATTAGGGGATAAAAGTTAACATTTATAGAAGTATACTAGGAATGATTGCAAGATCCCAACTTATTATAAATAAAATTAAATTTTTCTCTATTCATTATTCTAAATTAATAAGGGTTAATTTGATATAATGTTTTGGTTATGGGTAAAATGTGCAAATTTTACAAAATAAGAAAGTGGTTATAAAATATTCCTTTTGTCGGAGAATATTCGCTTGGTCGTGGAATATTCTTTTTGTCAGAAATATCCGTACGACGGCGCAGTCAATTATGGGCCCCATAACGGAAAACGGTTGGATGAAGGAAAGCGACAAAGTTTGAGTTTTATGAATAACGGCGTAATTGTTACCGTTAACGCTGTTGGAATACCTGGTGGTTAAAATACAATAATATGCATAGTAAGACAAAGAAGACATGGTATCAAGACAAGATAGTTGAATTATTGATTCGTACATAAGAAGGCACTACTCAATAATTGTTACAGTAATCACTGTTCAATATTTTATTTTATTGATTCAATAATTCATGCGTTGATAGTTTATATTATTGTTATTTCAATAATTGTCACTGCACAGTATTTCCCATTATCAGATCAATAATTTATATTATTTAAATAATATTATTAGATAACATTATTGGCAATGTCTAGAAAGTTCTGTCAATGAGAGGTTTGGTCACCTAATTGCGCTACAAAGAAGGAGAAATCCTTATTGGAAAGCCCCTTTCCAGGAACGGCCGTTGTCATAATTGTGATTCGTAATATTATTTGTGAATAATTAAGTATTGATTTATATGATAAGAAAATATTTATTTGATGTGGATATAAATGATGGATTTATTTATGTAGTTATAAATGAAGGAATTAATCTTTGAGGTGTTTTATCGGTATTTTGTCGAATGGAGAATTAAAATCATCCGTTTGTGGATTTGGATATTTTTATTTGGAATTTGAAAAACTCAAAGCTACAAAGTTGTAGAGAATTCGATTTCAAAGTGAATTGACATAAAATTCGTATTTTTACGATAAACGGCTATTTTCTATAAATTATTGAAGTTTCAAAAATAAAATAATTTTTATTAAATTATGGGTGGGACCCACTTATGTTATAAACATTTGGGCTGTTGAATTTTCTTCCTAGATGGCTGTTGGTGGCTTGGTTGGTGAAGGTTGGCGTGGATGAAGAAAAAGAAAATAATATTTTATTATTTTAGTCTCCTACGGCGTTTCTAGCATTTTCCTATAAATAAAGCGCTTAGGTTAGAATTGAAAATCACACCGTAAACAAGTTTTCTTTCTCTGTAGATTATAGAAGCGATATGAGTATTTATATACTTTGAGAGTTCATTTCTCAGACAAGCTTCCTTGACTTTATATCAGATATTCATCGTAAATCATAGTTATTTTGATGTAAGGGTGTTATTTTCTTCTTAAATGATATTATTTTTCAATATTATTATTATGCGAAATATTGGTGAACTTTTTAATCAAATTTGGAACTTTTTGTGTCGGGGTTACTATTCACATATATGGCACTATTCACGTATACGACACTATTCACGAATACGACACTATTTATCGAAAAATAAAAATTTTTCTTTATGTCCAAGATGTCTATTTTGGCTACTATCTTTGATTGTATCCATGTTTTGATAGTTATTTTTGAATTCTGCTTCACAATTGGTTATTATGAAATATTATTGATCTTGATAAACTGTTATACGAATCCCTAATATTGTCCTTCTGTCTCACTGGATTCGTTTTCCTTAAAATATTTTTCATCATCCTCAGTCTTAAATGATGATATTACTGAATATCTTTGGCCTGTAATACAAAGATGAATGATTAACTGATGAATATCTTTGGCCCGTAGTGCAAAGATGAATAGGTGTTGAGATGAACATGACCGACTGGTGATATAAATGAATATCTTTGGCCTGTAGTGCAAAGATAAAAATTTGATTAAAGATGTATATTGATTGATGTTACAGGGATAAAATATTGACGATGAACTTTTAAATCTTAGAAGATAGTAGAATTCATTCTCTACGTGACTCTTCTAATGGATTGTTGTTTTCGTTGCATTTGTTGATCTAAAACTTGTTGTCTATTATATTCTATCAGATTTTTCCCTGTTGAAGACTAATGATAATTTGTTGTATATTATCTTAGTCATAATATTCTTTACTGGACTAGTTGAGCTCACCCTTTTCCTTTTTGTTCCATTTTTCTTCTCAGGAGGTGAGAACATAGCAGGATCGAGTCGGGGTATGGAGTGATGGTTCTAAAAAGATGTTTTAGCAGTCCTCACTATTTCTGTAAAATATTGTATGAATAATTGTAATGAGGACTTATATGAGTGTTGATATTGTCTAGAAGACTGTATTTAAACTCACAGTATGTGTTGTCGTATTTTACACGACATTTGTATTATTGAAGTTATAGTTTGCTTTCTGTACCATGTATTTGGCGACTCAGAATGAGTGTTGTATACCTATTTTGGGGGCGTCACAATGATCACTTGATGTAATGATTTGGCATATGAATATAAATGTTCTTATTTCAGAAACCGTGTCATAAAACTTTATTTTCCTTTTTGCATTAAAGAAATACTTAATTAATATAATTAGAGACTAAGGATGATATTTTGTGATGTAGAAAATGCCACCCAGACATAGACTAGCAACACCGGAAGAATCGGTTAATAGCGGGAGGGAACAAGTGGACCCTATCCAACGGCTACTAGACTTACTAGGAGAAGCCCTGCGGGGAAGAAACAACGAACCCGTACCACCCAATCTCCAAGCGGTTCTAGTTACGAACTTTAAAGACTTTAGGAGTGTAGGTGTGAGGTTTGTAATATTCATGAACGCAATCAAATTGCACAAATAAGCGGAAACATGTAAAAATCAGAGTTTAAAATTTTACAAACCATATACTCGGATCATCCTTTATGCACAATGTGACTCCCCCAAAATAGGTATACATCACCTATTCTGAGTCGCCAAATACATGGTGCAGAATACAAATACAATCTTAAATATACAACAAGAGCTGTGAGTTTTAATACAAATATTGTCTTCTAGACAATATCCACTCTCAGAATAAGTCCTCATTACATTTATTATCACACTATTTTATAGAATAGTGAGGACTACTAAGACACCATCTCGGACCGTCACTCCGCTCCCCGACTAGTCCCGCCACGTTCTCATTTCTCAAGAGAACAATGCTGAAAGAAAGGGTGAGCTCAACTAGCCAAAGAAGAAATATTATGACTAAGATAATGCGTAATAAATTATCATTAGCCTTCAACAATGTTAAACCGATAAAATACAATAGGCATCAAGTTTAACTGCAATGAACAAGCAATCCATTAAAAGAGTCAAGTAGAGAATAAAATTTACCATCTTTTATGATTTAAAAGGTTTTCATCACTTTTATCGCCGAGACTCAATTTCAATAAATAATCCACATCATCCCAAAGACTACGACCAAGGATATTCATTAGGGTCACGACCACAAATTATCCATGCACTACGGGCCAAGTATATTCGTGTATTCATCAATGGTCATGATCATGCCAACAACTGTTCATTAATGCACTACGGGCCAATGAGGACTTTTACCATATCATTTGTAACATTACTACCATGATTACAAGAATAATCTCTGGTCATAATCATACCAAGTCCATCCATGCACCTACAAAAGCCACAGATGACTTTCAAAAAATATAAACATGAGGATGATGACAATGATATAAGAATTCAATAAAACAAGTTCAAGAATTAATTTATTCAGGAACTAATAAATCCAAATTGTCAACATGATACTTCTTTATAGAGTAAAATTCAAGAATGCTCAGAAAAATATTTCCATGAAAAGAGATTTGGATGAAGCGCAAATATCAAGGATATTCCACTAATTTCATGGAGTATAGAAGTTAAAACTTTAACCAACCGAAAGTATAATAAAGAATGGAATAACAAAAGAAATCACCATGCATGCGATACTGCGCAGATAAAAGTTATTCCAATGTAATAATAAATAACGAAACCAGTCAAAGTAAATTGCACTGACAGGATGTTCCAATGTAATAATAAAGAATGGAATAACAACAGAAATCACCATGCATGCGGTACTTAGATGATGAGTTATTCCAATGTAATAATAAACAACGGAACCGGTCAAAGTAAATTGCACCGATAGGATGTTCCAGCAGAATAATAAAGACGGAACCAGGTCCGATGTAAAACGCACAGACAGGATATTCCAATAGAATAATAAAGAATGGAATAACAGAAGAATTTCACCAAGTATAGGGTAGCCCGCATATACAGGTTATTCCAAGAGTAATAAAGAATGGAATAATAGAAGTTCTCTTCATGAATACAAAAGAAATAATACCCATTACCTTAGAATAAAGTTGATATCTTGGAATAGAAAATATAGAGACTTCTCTTCTTCTTTCTTTCTATAATTTCTCTCTATAATAAATGCTCTATAGCTTTGGTGAATTGGTGAGAACTGAAAGAAGACTGAGCTTCTATTTATAGAAAAATATAGTTTTGATAATTGCACGTTTTGGGGCTCGAAAAATTACAGTACAATACCTCCAACTTTTCTTTCATTTTTAATTTAGTCCTGCAAGTATTATCAAACTTGCACCACCTCCCCTAATAGTAAATAATGTGAATCAATAGTTCAATCATATGAATCAATAGTTATAATCATGTGAAAATATGAAATACAGTATAGTACCTCCATCTATACCTCCCTTTTTAACTTAGTCATGCAAGTATTATAAATCTTGCACCAACTCCCCTAATAGTAAGTGAATGTGACTCAATAGTACACATATGTGAATAAATAGTTATATAAGCATGTGAATTAGTAGTAATTAATTGCTCATTTATCCGATAAATTACCCGATTTATCAATATAACCCTTAGACATCAATTATCATCGGAATAGATGTCGATTTCAACTAACACCAATAATCCCAACATAATGGAACTATCAAATTCATCTTTAATCAACACGAACTTATTCATTATTAATATCATAACTCACAATATTTAACAACCAGGTCATTCCCAAAAAAGAGGGGGCTTTCCAATAAGGATTTCTCCCTATAAGCGCACAATTAGGTGACCAAACTCTCCTCGCGTAACTTCTAGACATTGTAAATATTGCAATTTAATAATATGAATAACTTTGTCATCTCAATTATTGATTTAATAATATATCATATAATGCGCATGATATCATGTGACAATAATTGAATCAATAATATGAGAGATATGATGCAACAATTATCGTGAGCAATAATTGAGTATAATCGAGTGACTTCTCACGTAAAGATCAATAATCAATACTAAGTGTGCTACTATGCAACCACGCCAGTATTATTGTACTTTTACTACCGAGTAGTTCAACAAGATAATCTCAGAAAACTTCCGCCATTATTTTCATAAAAATATTTTTGTCGCTTTTCTCAATCCAAATAATAATTTCATTGTAGGGTCCACCAATGATTGTGTCATTGCATTTAATATTCTCTCGCTAAAACGAATATTCCCCACCAATTGAATATAATATAACAACTTGCATACTTTGCAAGAATTTATAAATACTACCCACAACTATAACATTATAACAAATTCATTCCATAATATTCAAAAATGATAATTATAGAAAAATCATCTTTATTCATAAAAGTTGGGGTCTTACACACAATTATTAATTAAACGAAAAGATATGAAGAACAAGAATCATACCCTTGAAGATTCGAGCTTCCTCAGGTACAAGTTCACCTCCAATCCTTTTCGCGTCAACTTGAATCCACCGGGTTTGGTTCCTTTCTTTGATCAACGTTAGCCACCCAAGTTTTTGGCCTCTAGAGGTGATCCACCAAGAAAGAATAAAGATTCAAGAAGATGGGTGTTTGACAAAACCTTAGTTTTTCTATCTCTCATAGAAAAGGAGCGTACTCTCCAACACTTGGAATCACGTTTGTTGTGAAAAAGTCAATAACAACTCTACACCCATAATAAGACTCCTCTTATTTATAGATGTAGGCAACCCTCCTTAATAATTAAGGAATTAGGTTTTATTTTAATTAATTAAACTCTTTTAATTAATTAGGGTTCCAACCTTATTAGGAATAATTAATTAAACTCTTTTAATTAATTGGCCTCCTAATCTTATTAGGATATATGAGAGTACTTTTATTAATTAATTCCCAAACTCCTTTAGAAATTAAATAATAATAATAGTAATAATAATAATAAGACTCCTCTTATTAATTTATATTTAATATTTCTAAAATATTAAATAATAAATATTAAGCTATTTAATTTATTCTATCACCATAGATTAAATTAAATATACTTAACTTATTATTACGATTATGCCATTAACTTCTTAAATAATTATTCTTCCTTTTATGGTGTGACCCTTTAGGTTCTCCATATTAAACCGGTTGTGAATAAATCAATTAGAACAATTCTAATCTTATTTAAATAAATAAATTAAATTATTAATTTATTTAAATAAATAATATTTATTCTACAATAGGGATAAGCCTCCCTAGCGATCAACGACTTTCCAGATAATATAGATTTCAACATTAATCATAAAAGAACATTTGAGTAAATAGTTACCGTATAATTCAATCCTTCCACCATACAATGTCCCAATTAAATATAAGACATGGAATTACTGTCAAGTCTTATTTTATTTAATTATATGTATTTCGATTCTTAAATGGACAAATCCAAATAATGCAAATTAGAAACTCCTTTCTAATTTCATTCTGCCTTGGCCAAGGACTACTGAGTTGTCATTTATCAAATCACATAGGATATTTCTCTTCTTTTACTAGAAGTGGTAGATTCTTTATTGATCATACATTATCTCTATGTATAACTTATTATACCCAAGCATACCCTTTGATATACCCTAAGGGTCTTAAGGAATAAGTCAAAGTATAACTCATCATACACGAGATACTATGATGATCTCAAGTCCAAGGATCACTTGTACTACTATCACTAAAGGAATTTCTATTGACAGGCAAGTAAAACTCCATTAGGTATTCCTTAGCGAGCCACGTTCAGTGAACTTATTCTCTAATAAGCACCTACATACTTGCTTTAGTGTCTCCACACAAATGATCATGAGATCAATCATCCTCATCCAATGAGCAAGCAACGTATGTACCAATCTATCCGGATTCACTAATCCTCAATTTAGTTATCCAACGATTGGGAACTATTTTAGTTTTAAGCTTTCTAAGAATTTAGATCTCATTAGAATGATCATCATCATTATTCTAAAGCATTGTTTAAAACTATGGGTTTATCACATATTATAAAACAACATCATGTAGATAATTAAAAGCCTTTAATAAATTAATACTTTTTATTAATAAATGAATAAGATTGTTACAAAGTGTATGCTTTATCATCAAACATGATTGGCTTGTGTGCATACTACGTTCAAGGTAATGCTTTACCTTAAAGTGGATTTTCTGTCATCTTAGTCTGTTTAAAAAAAACTTGAGTCTGTTAAGCCCTCTAATTTTAATTTAGACCCACCATAAATTTTAATCACATCCTTAGTACCGGTTAAGTACTTTAAGATGTTTTTCATTGACTCATAGTGGACTTCTCCAGAATATGACTGATCAACATCAGGTCTCGTATATTTCATTGCATACATGATAGTTACTCATGCGAGCTCTCTTTTATGAGTCTATGGGGACTATTAAGAGAGATACACTCCATGGCTCATCAACATGAGACAACTCTTGGAGTTTGCCATGCTAAACGACTTTAGCATCAAATGAATATACGTTCCTTGGGTTAAGTCGAACATCATCTTGAATCTATCTATATAGATTTTATCCCCAATTATGATACTCTTCCCAAATCATTCATGGGGGAATGTTTAGACAACTTTATCTTTACTGATTGTAGCATTGGTATATTATTCCTTATCCGTAGTATATCAAGATATAATACTAGGAATATCACGACGCTCCCACTGACCCTTTTATACACACTAGGTTCATTCTTGTTTTTGATAAAATTAAACTCTTTTGATTCTCATCAAAATGAATGTTTCATATTTGAGAAGCTTGCTTCAATCCATTTCTCTGAGTGTCTACAACTCTTACCTCGTCGTATGTAACTGGATTATCATCTTCTATAATGTGTACCTCATCATCATCATCATCTATGATGAATCCATACCTCCTAGGTATCTTCGGTACTGTTCCAGATTTACGATTCAGTTGTGGTACAATAGGTCTATCTATAGGTTCCTCTTATTTGACTTAAAGTGATTTATGGTTCTTGAACTCTTTAAGATCTATTATCCTTCCACTAGCTCCTTCAATGATAAACACCTTTATCTTAGAAGGTAGCGTGTTTCGCAACAAACACCTTTTGCTAAGTAGGATTATAGAACATATGCCCTAAACTTACTCTAGGATGTCCCACAAATTGACACTTGTCAAATCTTGGCCCAAGCTTATCCTTTGAAACCTTTTCACATAAGTTGGACAACCCCTTATCTTAACATACTTAAGATTAGGAATCCTCCCTGTCCATAACTTTTATGGAGTCTTGGGGCCGGATTTTGAGGTTACCTTTTTCGTAGATATGAAGCCATTTCTAGGGCATGACCCTAGAAGGATACTGGAATGTCGGTAAAATCATTATGGATCGTACCATGTCCAACAAGGTATGATTTTTCCTTTCAGATACATCAATCAATTATTGCGTATCAGGAGGCGTCTATTATGATAAAACCATTTGAGATGATCTAGAAACTTATTGCACAAGTATTCCTTCCTTGATCCGATCAAAGAATCTTAATACTTTGCCAATTTGTTTCACTTATGAATTCTTTGAACCTTTTAAATAATTCACACGTGTATTTCAGCAAATACACACATTCAACTCTTTGAATGGTCATCTCCTTTTTATTATACTAATTTGTTCAATATTTAAAATTATTTTTACGTAAGTCAAGTATACAAAATCCATTAAGTAATATTCCAATTCTATATAAAACATTATTATTATAAATAGAACAATAATTTTTCTTAAATATAATACCAAAGATTTCATTGTCCAACACCAAAATAGAAATAATGTTTCTAACAAGTACTGGAATACAATAACATCTTATTGACTTATTAGATTTTCCCGTAGGCATTGCTAAACTATAAGTTCCCATGGCTAATGCAGCAACCTTTGCTTCATTTCCCACACATAGGATTACTTATCTTTGTTTAACTTTCTACTTCTGCTTGGTCCCTTCATAAATCTATATTTATGATAACCAAAGTCGGTATCCAATACCCAAGTAGAACCTTGACCTAAAGAAAAATTTATTTTAAATCATGAACAAATTTATATTTATAACCGAAACTTCACTAAGCTTCTTTGGTTAGCCTCTGCAAGATACTTCTCACAGTTTCTTTTCAGTGTCGAGGCTTATTGCAGTGGAAGAAAAATCTTTTGTTATCCTTATTAGTTTTGTTCTTATTATCCTTTATTTTTGCCTTTTCTATTTACCTTCTTTGAATCGTTCTTCTTTTCAGAAGATCGTTTGGCTCCTACCAGTAAGACTTGGTCTTTTATGGTTGGAAATTGACTCTCAACATTTTTCAACATGTTAAGCAAATCAGCGAAGCTAATATCTAGCTTGTTCATATGAAAAATTCACAACATTTGTGAAAGGAGTCCGGGAGTAACTGCGGGATCAAATCTTGGCATAACTCTCCATCCATGACAAAACCAGTGTCATCGGTCATTCTAGATCGGAAGAGATCTTTAGATATCTGATATCTATTAGTCCTACTTTCCTCACCATCAACTACTTGATGTGCGGGGAATATAATAGTGAAGATCCATAGTTTCATGTCTTGTGTCGAAGCTCGTTACTCATGGATGCGAGCATGATGTATTGAGCCAACTGTGCATCATCTTGCCACTTTCTAAAAATAGCAATCTCTTCCTTAGAGGCATTTTCTGCAACCATTGCAGGGATAGGCGTATTAAGGACATAAGATAACTTTTCAGCCGTGAGAACTTTTCTCAATTTTCTTAACCAATCCGTTCAATACGGTCCGGTTAAATAGCATCTAATATACTTTGCAGTGATAGTAATTTAGACATTGTAAAATTCTGTAAATGAATTTATAATTAACAACATTTTAGCATACATTCTTTTATTAATTACCAAAATAAATTAGGTCTTGTTTTAAATTGGTATCTCCCACTATTTTCTTCAATCTATATTACCCTCAATATATATAGTTCAACAATATCTAATTAAAGATATGCTAGTGAGAATAAGGATCTCATTTCAAATGTATATAGCCTTGTGTGTGCACAACAAACTATATATAAATAAATAGGTAGACAACTCTTGTCAATTACATCAACTATGTAACTCCTTGTATTTTGCCTCTTAAATCATAATGGTCAAGTGTGTGCACATCCGAACTAAAATGATTTAAGTTAAGTCAGACCCAGCATTTCCATATAAGTGAAGAGAAAACTACGGCCCTTGTGTGTGCACAACAAAGTAGTAATGTTCAATTCCTTATAAACATCATATTAATAAAAACAACATCTTAAATATTTAATACTTGCCTTGTGTGTGCACAACAAACTCATATTAAATATTCAATACTCTATTGTTTCTATTGGTAGAAGGCAACGTTCGATATTCAAAATATCTTTGAACGTTACAACTTAACTTCCCAAAGCCGAAAAAGATCAAGGGATGTTTCTCGTGTGGCTCAACTGAGCATCAAATCAAGGATTGCCAAAAGAAGGGGAGCAACGGAGGAAGCAACCAACATGGAGGGGGCAACAAGCTGATGATCGACGGACCAACGCAATCCAACCTATCGACTGGCCGAACCTTTAACATGACTGTCCAAGACGCGGTGGCTGCAAAGGACGTGGTGTTAGGTATTCTCCCAATCAATAATATAAAATGCCTATGTATTATTTGATTCGGGTGCTACTTGTTCCTTTGTGTCTGAAGAATTTGCTAATCGATTAAACTTACCCCATGAACGCTTAGAAAATTCATTGAACATAGAGATTGCAAATAAGGAAGTAATTTTCATAGAGTTCATTTGCCGAAACAGTTGTGCAAACATTAGAGGTCACGAACTAAATGTACACTTAATTCCGATTAGACTGGGAGAGTTTGATGTGATATTAGGAATGGATTGGTTATCCAGCCACGCTGTGATAATCGATTGTCGAAAGAAAAGTGTGAACCTTCAGACTCCAAATCGGTCTAAGGTAGTGTTTTATGGTAGCTCATCGCTCAAGCAATCGTGTTGCCTTACGATGATGTAGGCCAAGAAATTGCTAAAGAAAGGATGTGTAGGTTATTTAGCCTATATAGGGACACTAAAAAAAAGGGAGTAGAAATGAAAAATATATCAGTATTGATAGATTTCCAAGACGTGTTTCCAGATGATCTGCCTGGTCTTCCACCAGACAGAGAAATTAAATTTTTAATAGACTTAGCACCAGGAACGACACCGATTTTGAAATCCCCATATCGTATGGCTCCAGTAGAAATGAAGCAATTGATGATACAATTGCAAGAGTTGCTAGATAAGGGCTACATTCGGCCGAGTGTGTCTCCTTGGGGAGCACCTTGTTTGTAAAGAAAAAGGATGGATCGATGAGGCTCTTTATCGACTATCGGGAGTTGAACCGAGTGACGATTAAGAATAGATATCCTTTGTCAAGGATAGATGACCTTTTCGATCAACTGAATGGAGCGAAGTGTTTTTCCAAGATAGGCTTCGAACGGGTTATCATCAGTTGAAAGTGCGAGAGGAGGACATACCAAAGACGACATTCCGAACTCATTACGGAAATTACGAATTTCTAGTGATGTCATTTGGGTTGACTAATGCTCCGGTAGCATTCATGGAATTGATGAACCGAGTTTTCAAGCCATACTTAGATAAGTTCGTAGTAGTATTTATCGATGACATTTTGATTTATTCAAAGACTAAGGAAGAACACGCCGAACACCTGAAGATGGTATTGGAATCATTGAGAAGGGAAAAGATGTACGCTAAATTTTTGAAATGTGAATTTTGGATGGAGAAGGTTCAGTTTTTAGGACACGTGATAGATCAAAATGGAATTTATGTGGATCCTGCAAAAGTGGAGGCGGTAAGTAATTGGGAATAACCTAAGATTCCAACAGAAGTAAGAAGTTTCTTAGGGTTAGTCGTGTGCTATCGAAGATTTATCCAAGATTTTTCTAAGATAGCAACCCCGCTAACCAATCTAACGAGGAAGACAGTGAAGTTCGAGTGGACAGACAAATGCGAGGAGAGTTTCCAAGAGTTGAAGAGGAGGTTGAGCGATGTATTATCATTACCAGATGATACGGGAGGATTTGTGGGGTATAGTGATGCATCGCATAGAGGACTTGGCTGTGTGCTAATGTAACATTGCAAGGTCATTGCGTATGCATCACGGTAGTTGAAGGATTTCGAAAAATGATACCCTACCCATGACTTGGAGTTAACGGCGATAGTTTTTGCATTGAAGATTTGGAGGCATTGTTTGTATGGAGAAAAATGTGAGATATATACAGACCATAATAGTTTGAAATATATCTTCACACAGAAGGAGTTGAATATGCTACAAAGAAGGTGGTTGGAATTAATCAAGGATTACGACTGCAAAATTCTTTATCACCTGGGAAAAGCAAACGTAGTAGCTAACGCCTGGAGTAGAAAAAGAAGGGAGAAGTTATTCAAATTGACAACTCGGGAGGAATTAATAAGAGAAATGTAAAAGTTGGAAATAGGGGTGGAGGAACCAAAAGAAGCGAAAGGAAAATTATTCGTGATAGAAGCTCACCTGACGTTATTGGATAGAATAAAGGAAGCACAAGAGAAAGATGAAGAATATGAGAAGATAAGGAAGCAAATAGTAGAAAATGAGGAAGAAAAGTTCAAAGTGGATAAAAACAGTATATTGAGATTTGAGGGTCGAGTATGGGTGCCAGCTGTAACCGAACTGAGAGAGGAAATCTTGCACGAAGCACACAATATTACATATTCTATTCATCCAGGAGGCACAAAGATGTACCGGGATCTTCGACCCCACTTTTGGTGGCCTAATTTGAAAAGAGAGGTTGTAGAGTGCGTTAGTAGATGTCTTACTTATCAAAGAGTCAAAGCAGAACACCAGAAGCCAAGTGGACTACTTCAACCACTGGAAATACCGGAATGGAAATGGGAGCACATTAAGACAGACTTCGTGGTTGGACTTCCGATTACACAGAAGGGTTATGATGCCATTTGGGTTATCATGGACCGACTAACAAAGACAGCTCATTTTCTACCCATCAATATCCGATTCAATTTGAACCAGTTAGCAAATTTATATGTAAAAGAAATCGTATCGCGACATGGAGTGCAAGTGTCGATTGTCTCCAATCGATATCCGAGTTTCACGTCAAAATTCTGGAAGAGTTTGCAAGAACGAATGAGAACTCAATTGAGATTAAGTACTTCTTATCTCCCTCAAACTGATGGGTAGAGTGAACGAACCATACAAACATTGGAGGACATGCTTAGAGCTTGCGTGATGGACTTCAAGGGGAATTGGGACAACCATTTACCATTGGTAGAATTCGCTTACAATAATAGCTATCATGCGAGTATCGGCATGCTGCCCTATAAATCTCTTTACGGGAGAAAGTGTAGGACGCCATTGTGTTAGGATGAAGTCTGAGAACGACAACTTTTGGGACCGGAATTAGTTCAAAAAACGGTCAACTTGGTAACAATGATAAGAGCCAGATTGGTAGCAGCTCAAGATCACCAAAAGAAGTATGCTGATTTCCGTCGTCAGAACCGAAACTTTAAAGTCGATAGTTTTATGTTTTTGAAGGTGTCTCTCTGGAAGGGAAAGATCAGATTCGGAAAAAAAGGGAAATTGAGTCCGAGGTTCATAGGACCATTAGAAATATTGAGGAAAATAGGCGAAGTGGCGTACAAGGTAGCTTTACCGCCTGAATTGGAACACATCCACAACGTGTTTCATATTTCGGTGTTACGTTCGTACAAGCCGACTATAGACACATGATCTCCTACGATGTAAGACCCCAACTTTTATGAATAAAGATTAATTTTTTATAAATATCTTTTTGAATAATAAGGTATGGATATGATAAATGGTATAGTTGTGGGTAATATTTATAAATTTTGCAAAGTAAGCAAGTTGTTATAAAATATTTGTTTGGTCCGGGAATATTCGTTTTATCAGGAAATATTCGTACGACGATATAATCATTGGTGGACCCCACAACGGAGTTACTATCGGAGTTAGAAAATGATAGAAATATCTTTTTATAAAAATAATGGCGAAAGTTTTACCGTTAACTGTTGAAATACCCGGTGATAAAAGTACAGTAATTCGCGTGGTTGCATAGTAGCACACGGTATTTGATGCTTACGTGAGAAGTCACTCAGTTATACTCAATTATTGCTACAGTAATTCCTACATAGTATCTCACATTATTGATTCAATTATTATCACAGTATCATCTGCATAATATTTTATATTATTAAATCAATAATTGAGACGACAAATTTATTTATATTATTATTTGTATTATTGAGAATGTCTAGAAAATTTTGTCGAGAAAAGGGGTTTGGTCACCTAATTGCGCGCCAATGGGGAGAAATTCTTATGGGAAAGCCCCCTCTTTCCTGGGAATGATCTGGTTGTTAATATTGCAAATTATAATATTATTGATGAATAATTGTTGTTTAAAAATATGTTTTGTGAAGGCCAATGAATTGAGATAAATAGAGGGGATTTTTATGAAGTATTTGCTATAAATTTTGCTTATTACATAGACTCCAACTTACTCATTTTTCAAAATAATCGGTAGAAAGTTATTCTATATATATATATATAATATTATATATATGTCGTGTCGTGTGGGGTGGGGTGGGGAGGATTAAAAATGTTGGGGAAAGGTTTGTTAAAATGGTGGGTTATATATATATATATTATAAGTTTTATTTTATTAGATTATAAATAGAATATATTATATTTTATTTAAAGTTTTTGTTTTATTAAAATATTTTATTGCACAATAATGAATAGTAAAAATTAAAATTTTTAGATGATTCGGTGCCCGAGAATGTTTACTATGCGTTCGTGATTTTATTTTCTAAATAGTATCCGTCCATTCTCCTATAAATAGGATGCTTAGTTTAGAATTGAAAATCATACCAAAATCATAGAATTCTTCTTCTATAATATTAAGCGTATTTCTTTTGAGTTTAAGAAAGCTTTGAGTGTAGAAAATAGTATAAGTTTTCTTCAAGAATATCCCCGCCCTACCATTCAGAAGTACTCTCCTTTTAAAGCAAGGGATTTTATTTTTGTTCAATATTCATATGAAATAATATTTTCTTCAATACTCTGTAGTGTGTAAGTAATATTATTTTGTTTTAGATTCTGAATTTGATCTACACTCATTTTGTTAATGTATTGCTTCTATACTCCGTGAAATTAGTAGAATATCCTTGAAATTTACGCTTCATCTAGTATCTTTTCACGGAAATATTATTTTGAACATACTTGATAATTTTAAACTTTTCATGCCGGGGTACTATTCATGGAGTACTATTCCCAAAGTACTATTCACGGGGTACTATTCACCCGGGATACTATTCATGACAAAAATTGATTTCTTTTCTGTCCAAATTATTTTTGATACAATATTATTCTTGAATTTTACTCCACAAAGCAGTATCATGTTGACAATTTGGACATTATTAAATTCTGGATAAATTTAATTATAAATCTTTAAAATTTATCGTTACTCTCATTTAATTGATTTCTTATATCATTGTCATCACCTTCATGCTTATATTGTGATGAAAGTCATCTTTGACCCGTAGTGCATAGATGGACTATTGATCGGCATGCTTATGACCAGAGATTATTCGGTATAATCATGACCTGTAATGTTATAAATGATGTGGTAAAAGTCCTCATTGGCCCGTAGTGCATTGATGGACAGTTGTTGGCATGATCATGACCATTGATTATAATACAAATGTCCTTGGACCGTAGTGCATGGATGATTCATGGATGTGATAATAATGAATATCCTTGGCCCGTAGTGCATGGATAATTCAGTGATGTGGATTATTTATTAAGTTGAGTCTCAACGATAAAATTGATAATAAACTTTTAAATCATAGAAGATAGTAGATATCATGTTCTACTTGACTCTTCTAATGGATTATTTGTTCCGCTGTAATTAAACTTGATGTCTATTGTATTCTATCAGTTTAACACTGTTGAAGGCTAACGATAATTTATTCTGCATTATCTTAGTCATAATATTCTTTACTGGGCTAGTTGCTCACCCTTTGCTTTCATTGTTCTCTTCAGGAAATGAGAATATAGCTGGGACTAGTCGGGGAACGGAGTGATGGTCCGAGATGGTGGCTATAGTAGTCCTCACTATTCTATGAAATAGTGTGACAATAATTGTAATGAGGACTCTATTTGAGTTTGGATATTATCTACGAGACAATATTCGTGTTAAAACTCTCAACTATGTTTTGTCGTATTTTACACGATAGTTATATAATTAAGTTTGTATTTAAATACTGTACCATGTATTTGTCGACTCAGAATGGGTGATGTATACCTATTATGTGGGCGTCACATACGAGCCCATTCAAGTAGAGAAAAATCTAACGTATGAGGAAATTCATATTCAAATACTAGATAGAAAAGAGCAAACATTGAGGAATAAAGTTATATCTTCTATAAAAGTAGTTTGACGAAACCATGACACCGAGGAGGCCACGTTGGAATTAGAAGATAAGATGCGAATGGATTATCCCCATTTATTTGTGTAACCTTGTACAATTTCGAGGACGAAATTCTTATAAGGGGGGAAGATGTAATACCCGCGATTATATTAATATTGAAAATAAAGATTGTTTGAATATTTATTTGAATATAAATATATATAGTGTTGACATGAGTTGTGGTAATTAATTTAATTGAATAAGCAGGTGATAATTAAGCAATGTAGTAGAAGCGATGAGAAGCTTAGTTTAAGCTTGTGAAATTATGCCTAGTGTGGCAAAGTGGTGAAATGAGAAAGTACTAATTAAATTAATGATGAAATGGATTAAATTAATTAGTACTAGAAATAAATGAATAATTATATAATGTTATTAACTAATTCATATTATTATTCATTAATTATCATGAACAATAGTATGTAAGGAGAAATCATATCTAATAAGGTTTTTCTTTCAATATAAAATGAGGTGTGACATTGGAATGTGAATAATTATTATATAAAACTATATGATAAAAATAAGCTTAACTTATGTAATTTACTAAGTTGTGTAAAAGAGTCTTATGTGACATCATGATGTGCGTGGGAGTAATTAAATGGGTACGTATTTTAAACCTTAACTTTGACTAAATAAATAATTAATATTAAATGATTATTTTAATATCTATGTAGAATTGGAATCATAAGTTTTATGGAAAAGAATATCTGCATTCAACTAAATTATATTCTAGTCTAATATAAATATTATTTGGAATAAACCAATGTACATGAATTATATGATTATTTGTATTTGTAATCTTAACTTATCACATTGTCATAATATCAACTCATTAAAATTCATTTTTGAGACAAAGGGAATTAACTTTAGTGCAACTAGTGACCATTTTAACTAAGGTAATAAGTTAATGTGCCTTGTCCCAAAATCATAGTCCCATTCCCAAAAGTCTCAGCCGTGTTTTGCAAAAAGCCTATACTCCTACCTTGCCTAAATACTCAGTAATGGTGATGATGAAGAAGGGTGTGGGTTCAACAGTGACCATGAAACTATTACACCAACTTTTCTTTGTCCAATGGTCGCTTCTTCCTCCCCTTTGGTTTGATTTCTAGTAGGCAAATCCAAATTATTAGACA
Source organism: Panax ginseng (assembly GCA_020205605.1). Classification (NCBI taxonomy): domain Eukaryota; kingdom Viridiplantae; phylum Streptophyta; class Magnoliopsida; order Apiales; family Araliaceae; genus Panax; species Panax ginseng. Next base: position 28,427,929 of record CM035149.1, read on the forward strand.
ATAGTTTGGCTATATATAGGAGTTTCCTCCTCTTCATTTTTAATTGTTGGATCTCTATTGAAGTTCGTAAACTTGTGTGTGTGAGTGTTGTTGAGTTGGAGAGGAAACCTGAGATTGAAAGCAAAGAATTTACTTCAAAAACTTGTAAAGTAATATCCCTTTATATGTTCTTAAATTCAAGTTTTACAAAGTTCTTAGAAAAGTGCTAAAATACTTACTTTGAGTTGGAAAATTTATGGTTGAAGCATGATAGAATCTGTCAATTGATGCTAGACATTGTTAATATGGTTGAATATGAAATAAACAAAATTTAAACGTAGTAATTTGCCCAAGTAACGAATCCGTAGTGAAGAGAATCGCTAATGTGTTAAACTTTGGAAAAATGGCATAAATCTTGAATTTGATTGTTTATGTGATTGAAATTGTTAGAAGCATGCTAGGGATGCTTGGTAGTAAGTTTTTATCAATTGGGCATCATTACATTGCTGTTTGGTTAAGATATTCGGATATAGGCTCGTAGCAGGGGAGGAGGATTACAACTGCAGTAGCCAACTTTGGTTGGTGCCGCCTCGACGGGCACCTGCCTTCTGCTGGGGTCCTACTGATGTAAAAGGCGCCTTACGGGTTCAGCAAAGAGGTTGAGTTGCTATTTTTGTTGTTCGATACAAGGAGTCCTAAACTGGCCTAACCTAACTTAACGTAGAGAGCATACATAATCTTTAAACATATGTCAATACATATTGCAAGATGTTTTAGTGGGTTTAGAGTTTGAGTTATAATCTCTTGAAAGAAAAGTTAAAAGACGAAAACCATGTTTAGAAAACCTTACGCCTTTTTGAAATCTAACCTTTTGAGCATGTATTCGCAACTTAATTAGTTTTATAAATATGTATGAAATGTGAAATCAAGGTACTTTGCATACTTAATTTGTTTGTCATGAGATTTTAAGATTGGAAAACTAATTGAGTTGAAAACTCTACGACTTGTATTGTGAACTTTTGAACAACTATGATAGGATACTTTATGCCTCTAGAGATAACCGATATATTCGTATATCTAGTTAAAAACGTTATAACTACGCAAGCATGAACTAAAAGAGTTTCTAAGTAGAGAGTTATACTTTAGTTACATACAACTAAATCTAATACATGCAAGCATGCGTAGAAAGAGGTTGTTTGACAATGTTAGGTGGTTTAATAAATGTTATGGTTAGTAACTGATATAATGAGCTCTTTTGACTTAGAAAAACGGAAATTTATGAGTAAACTTAAAAATTGTTGAAAGTAAATAAAAAGGGCCAAACTTAGCTTAAAGGTTCTTTAACATGTATTTGTGAAACAACTTAAACTAGAATGAGTAACTTAAGTAATATTTCACATATGAGATGAGTATAAGAGACTAAAATTTCCAAAATGTTCCTAAGATTTGAATTATACATCTATGAATTTGATTGTATGTGGATATGTATGTCAAGGTGCGTGTGACTAATGAATACCTATACATACATAAATAGGATAATATAGTTCATTGAGGTGATTTTACGCTATAAGTGGTAATCAACGATAAAGACAAGTTTTCTAACTTGCACGACTTTGAATATTGTGCAAGTTTTTCACCTTAAACTTCCTACGTTATTGCAAGTTTCCTAACTTCATTCTTATAATTGAATGCAAGTATTTAGACCTTATTTCTTATTGGGAAACTTCAAATTATTTTTATATCAAACTTACTTATATTGATCAAATATCTACATTCGTATGATTATGATTCCTAATCGGAAGTTGATTTTTATATCTTGATTCATGTTACGAGAATTGAACTCAATGTTCCCAAAGGTTGTCTAAGCTATTCGATTCGGCTAGACAAAAGATCATGTGTCAGAAAGCTATCCAAACCAATTGACTTGGTGCGGACTCTTATAAATCTACTAAGATGAACAACCCTCTTAAAAGGGGAAATTTTATATTGTCGGGGAACCAACGTGCGCACATGAGTATGATTAAATGTTATGCATAACGTAGGGTACTTTAGGCTGATCACTTGTTGTACTCGTTTATATTGGATTTGCAGTATAATACTATTAATTATAGTAAGAGTTCTTAGTCCTTAGTGACTGCTCAGTGTTCATTCTTATTAAACCTTGAAATGAATAAACTTTGAAAATTTTGATGATATCCTTCAGTCTATAGCGACACTTATTGAAAACTCTTGATACTCTTGATATCCTTGAATTATCATTTATTGTTATACCTTTGAGATTCAAACGTTATAACTGCTTATTCTTATTGTTATATTACTTGCTGGGCAAACTTGTTGCTCATTCTTGCTTCCCTAAAAACATTATAGTTAAGTCAGAGCAAGGCGGTACGTCAGGCAAGGATAAAGGGAAGGGCAAGGTTACGGAATAGCTTAGTCCTTTAGGGGTAGAAGAATTATTATTGTTATATTGTTATAATGTTGTATTAAGGGATGATCAAATTATGTTTAAGTTATGTTTAAGTTTAATCATTTTAATGTTGTAGTAACGGTCACGGTACCTTGGGACAAGAATATTTATATTATATCAATGTAAATTATTCTATTATTTTGTTGTTGATGATTTTAGTATGGTATTAAAATTAGCATGTGACGAACCAAATTCGAGATATAAGAGTTTTTAAATTTATCTTTAATGGTCCCACAAGATTACATAAATTGATAAGTATTTTTATTTTTTTAATAATAACAAACCCCATTAAATGACATACTTACCCTTCACTTAATGTACTTTAACAAATCTTTTCGAGGATAAACAAAATTGAATTTTTAGTCATCCCTAAGAGAATAGAGAGACTAATGAATATTATTTTTATTTGTTCATACTAAATGTAAAGTTATTTTCTATAAACAATAACTTAATTTGTTAAACTATGATCATATTTATTATATATTAAATTATACACCATTCGCTACAAAATATAAACTTCAGTTTGACTTTTCATAGTCAATATGTAATATTTATAAATTTAAAATTAATATAATTTATTTAACCTTTTAATACAAAACTTTTTAGATAATTTATAATTTTATTATTGTAATGTCTAAATTTACTGAATTCATGCAAATTTTTAAATATTATAATTGGGGAAAAAGCACCTTTACCCCACTGTGGTTGTAGTATTTTAAGCAATTAGCTATTGTGCTTTTCAAATATTCAATTAGCTCACTGTATTTTTTAAAAATGTTCAATCAAGCCATTCCGTCCAATTTTGCTCATGGACATTAAAAAATTGGGCCAATTTTCCTACGTGGCTTTTGAAAAAATAAATAAAACAAGTTATTTCCTACGTGGCAAGCCAGTAAGCCAAATTCCTAATACTATTGAGCCACTGCACTTTAAAAAAATGCAATTGGCCCATTGTGGTTTTAAAAATATTTTTATATTTTATTTTCTTTCTTTTTCTTTACCTAAATATTTATAATATGTATAATATTAATAAAAATTAATATTATAATATTTATAATATGTATGTTTTATTTTAAAAATAAAAATAAAAATACTTTTATGTTTTAAAATACTTATAAAAAAATTTAAAATAAAAATAATTTTATGTTTTATTTTCTTTATTTTTCTTTACCTAAATATTTATAATATGTATAATATTAATAAAAATTAATATTATAATATTCATAATATGTATGTTTTATTTTAAAAATAAAATAAAAATACTTTTATGCTTTAAAATACTTAAAAAAAATTTAAAAATAAAAATATTTTTATGTTTTATTTTCTTTCTTTTTCTTTACCTAAATATTTATAATATGTATAATATTAATAAAAATTAATATTATAATATTTTTAAAATAATAATAAAATTAAAATAAATATTTTAATTTATTTTCTTTTTGTATTTTTTTCTTTTATTTTTCCTTTCTTTTAATAATTATTTTTATTTTAAAAATTAATACTAATATATATTTTAATGATATAAAAAAGGTAAGTATTGTTATAAAATTATGTATGTCTAGATTCATAATATTATGGATGTCTAGATACATGTAACTCCCATGAGTTTTAAAATTCATGACTCTTGAATTTTGTAACTTCCTAATAGTATTGATGTTCTTATTTCTATAAATAAGATCATTACAAAAGATTATGCAAATACTCTCTTTTCTCTAATTATCTTTGATCTTGATTTTAGTTATATTTTATAATACGTTATCAGCACGATTTGTTCTTCACTTTCGTCTTAAAGATAATCATATTTGGTTTGAAGCAAAAGAAGGTATAACCCTCTCTCTATATATATACACACACTTTTGATTCGCAATTTTGACATTTTACTTGTTAGTTTGCAAGTTATGGGCAGAATATTATCATCATTGTGCGCTGTATGTTTATCACACATTTACCGTTTACTTGTTCATTATTTAAACACTATAGCTCACACAATTGCTTTGGAGTTTCTTTTGCATCACATACTGTTTTGGTAGTAGGTTTATAAGCGCATCTAATAGTTGCTTGTATTATTTGATTGTGCATAAACATGTTGTTGTCAGTACGTGTATCACATTGAGATCATTACACATTAGCAAGTAGTATTATTTGGACGTTGCATGCGCAACATACAGTTAAATTTCACTGGTGTTTAAATAACTATTTGTAAATACCAGAAGTAGTAAAGTAATCAAACTTGATCAGAACTCATCAGTATTTGAGTAACCTTTAATAAAGCTCTAAAAATTTCCCACATGCTTTCGGACAATGCAATAGCTAAATGAAAACCAATCACAAAATCAACATGATCATGGTCAACCTATCGGAATAGATTTCTTCAAGTTACAGCAAGAAGTCCAAGCATTCGTATATGCTTCAGAGTATAACTATATATTAGTATTAATTTTTAAAATAAATTAATGGCCGTAGGTACAGGGTAGCATTTCATTATACCCATCTAATTTTATTCATCTCATTTAACCCTCTCTTGTCTCATCAGCGATGTATCCTTATCTTCACCATCACTCACCATAGATGAGTGCTCTCTCCGTAGCCCCTCTACCTCTCTCGTTGAATCCCAAATTTCTTGTTTAGTATCTATCTAAATCTCTAATCTGGATGAACTACAGAGATATATTGCTCGATCATACGACACACAAATCTGAAATTGCTCGATCTTGCCTCTTCTACAAAATTCTTATTTCACCAGTGGTAGAGAAAGGAGAGGAAAAAACGACATCTCCTCCTTCCCCTCCCTCAAATCTGTTGTGGATTAAATATGAAATTGTCTGATTAATCCGCTATTTTTTATTTTGATCTGGTGTTGGGTATTGGATATCTGATGCTATTGGTTCGTCAATCACCAGTTTAATTTTGGGTTGTTCTGGCCGGATTCTATGCCTTTGGGTAGGCGACTGGTGGTGTTGGGTCGACGGATTCCAGGGTTTTAATTTTGGTGAGGAAGAAGATGAACAGTAGGGGAGTTTGAGTTTGAATTAATTAGGAAAAAAATGAGGATAAATAATGTTTTATTTATTTATGTTTGTAATTTGTTTTATTTCTTTTTTGTCTAAAATTTTTTTTTTAAAAAAAATTGGTTTTATACCGTCAAATATAATCATGTACATGGAAAAATTGTATTTTTATTTATTGTTTTATTTTAGGTTTATTTATTCATTTTGAAGGAGAAAAAAAATAGGAAATGAAAAATTATTAAAAAATGAATTAAAATATTTATTTTAATTTTTTTGCCACATAATCAATGATTTTATTTTTTATTTTTTTTGTGTTGCCACATTAGAAAATAATGATTTTTTGATTTTTTTTTTCAATGCCACGTGTGTAATTATTTGACGTCCGTCCAAAAAATTAGACGGAATGGCTTGATTGAATATTTTTAAAACGTACAATGGGCTAATTGAATATTTTAAAAGCACAGTGGTTAATTACTTAAAACACTACAACCATAGTGGGGTAAAGGTGTTTTTTCCCCATTTTCTAGTTATACTCTTAACATTTATGGCAGGGTTCTAGCACTTTTAGAAAATCCTGGGGTAGTGACTTAACTATAAAATACTAAGCATTATTCCATGTCGTTTCTACTGGCTGTATGTTTAGGCTGAACATCAAGATGTAGTCCTGAACCTCTCATAGCTATAGGGAAAGTCATAATTGATGACATTCAGGATAAAGACACCTCATTATAGTCTAGCTGATTATCTTATAGAGGAAGAATGATTTTTCAACTCTATGACAGCTCTAGTCTTTTTTATACGGAAATAATTTCCTATTTCTTGAAGGGAAAAAACGTCTTTCCTGAATAGACAAGCTAGGGAAATCCAAGCTAGGGATCTACTCAATTTCATACAACCAATTATAGAAATATTCGTAGTTCATAGTTTTTTTACTAATTAGAAATTGAGTAAATACCTAGGATTTCCCATCATTTTGAGATTAAGTCAAAGTGTTCTTTCCCATCTTGAAATGGAAAAAAGACTAGATCCTAAATGCCCTAGCTTGGATATCTCCTAATTTTGTGCTTGTTTAACCTGTTATGGAATGACGTACTTTCCCATCATGTTTTTTTCGATTCTTCCATAGAAAAAGACTACATCCCTAACTTGGAGTATGGACTAAAAATCCTTCGTTACACTCGGGCTTTGAAGCTTGCAAGAGAGTGCAACCTGGGTAGGTTGCATGAAAGCCCCCACTCTAGGAACTGCCCAACATGAGTCTTTCCCGCCGCCTAAAGCAGAAGGAAGGACGTAATTCGGATGAAGCAGCTCCCTAGAAGGAGAAACCGGTCCTCCCCGAGGGAGGAGGAGCGCAACAAAGGAAGGGATAACGTTAAGCAATTACGTGCACGCGCGTCAACGCGGAAGCCAAAAACGCGCCTCTCGTTGATTGCACGGGTAATCAACGCTCTCTCGCCGACCCGACTATTTCGTTATAGGAAATAGAGTACGGGTTGACCGCTGTAAAGCAAAAAATACTGAGGCTTTTGAAGGACTACAACCCAAATTCATACCGTATGGAGCCATCGTCAAGTTTAGGTATTAGCTGTGAAGTTCCTAAGGAATCTTCACGCCCCATGTCTACTATGGAGGAAACAGGTAGGTCGACCTACCCTAGGCTTAGCGTGTACGCTACCCTCTGTATTCCTGGCTTCTTGAGGCAATCGTTGTCGTCTTGTCTTTTATTATACTACCAATATATCGGAGATAACCACTACAATGCGATAAGAATTCCGGTACAAACCTCCCATCAGTTGAGCAGCTAACAAAAGGCAGTATATGGTTTAATGATCACTAACGTCAATTTCGAGTTTGAGTTCTTGTTCTTTTTTTTTTTGTGAAATAAGGACTACTAACATCTCTGAAAGAAGTTGGTGTCACCCTCAAAGGGAGACGAACATAGCAAAGATGGGGAAATAATTCTTTCTGTATAGGCCCTTTTGTAGCTTTCTATTAGACTTGCTAGACAGGGGATGCTTTGCTCCCCTAAACCAAGTTTGTAATTTGAGTAGTTCTACACAGACAGTTTTTTTGGACAGGTCCAAAATTTGTTTTTTTTTGTTTTGACTCCAAAAAAATGTATAGTATTTATTCTAACGAGAATTTTTACAGAACTCAGCAATTTAAGTATAATTTGGATACATATAAAAAATAGTGTTGTACAGTCTGTGCAACACTATTTTTTATATGTATCCAAGTTACACCTAAATCACCGGATTCTGTAAAAATTTCAGTTATAATAAATGCTATATATTTTTTGAGAGTCAAAGTAAAAAAAACAAGAGCAAGTTTTGGACCGGTCCAAAAAACCTGTCCAAAAAATCTGTCTGCCTATACTTATTGTTGTAATTTTAATTTTATAGTTGATAGTTAATTTATAATTTTTTAATTATTTAAAAAAATTGAACTTTCTGAAAATGTACAATTGTGTGAGAGTGGACAGAAAATTTCTTTTTACTATCATTATATTTTCTTCAATTCAAATTGTAAAAATTATTATTGACATTTAAAAATCAAATTTAAAATACATTTAAATTCAAAATTAGTAAGAATTTTTAATAATTACAAAATAATAAATATTAATATTTTATTAACTAAAATTAAATCAATTTTAAATTTGAAAATATTTTAAGTTAATTTTAAAACAATTAAGTTAATATATATTTTATGTTACTCCGTACAAATTTAAAATTTAGAATATTACAAATTAATTATTAGGATCAAAGTCCAGTGAGACGTGTCTGAGGGAGTAGAATCAACGCCGCACATTCAAATTTTGATTAATTAATTTGACCGTTAATATTGGGGCGGTATAAAATTATATTATATTCAAGAATTTGAATATACTGGGAGTAAGAGAACACAGTTGAGTTGAAGGCAGAAGAAATATTTAGAGAGAGAAAGTGTAGATAGAGAGATAGTGGCGACTGGGTTAGAAACCAGAATCGATCACTGAATTACAGTATTCGAGATGTTCTTGGCCATAATTAATCACCAAGAAGAAGAGGAAGAAGAAGGAATCGGCACTAAATTACTGTATTAGAGGTGTTGTTTAATTGGGTTTCTTCCAGAATGAATTACCCAAAGGAGGAAGAGGTATTGTCTTTTTTTTTGAGTAATTTCTACTTTCAGTTGATGGTACTGTTTAATTTGGGTTTAATTGGGTTTCTTCCACGATTTCTTGTCAATTTGAGCTTCTTCTTTGTGTTTCTTGTCTAATTTGGGTTTAATTTGGTTCTTCAGAATCTTCACTGAATTACCCAAAAGAATAAAAAGGTTTTTCGATTATTTGAGTAATTTCTACTTTATTCGTACTGTATAATTTGTAGCGGAATTGTACGATCCATCCCACATCTATTCATCACCTTAATGCAAGACTTTTTGGTATTGTTTGCAGCCCAATAAGTATGTTGGACCACCTCCTTACCTAAAAGGTTAACCTATTATAGGTTGATGTTCTACCATACTTATTAAGCCATCTACACTCTTGAATTTAACCGATGTGGGATTCATGTGAAATCCCAACAATCTCCACCTTTCACTTGAATACCCATCACAAGTATCATACTAGAGTATCTTATCATTAAGCGCACCTTCTTTGAATCCTTCAAGAGCTCTCTGTTCGACTCTAATACTACTCCCAGCAGTTTTTCCTAGAGCCATCCCGAGCCATGCTCCACCCGATTCAAATACTTTTTGAGTCCTTCAAGAGCCTTGCTTGACTCTAATATTACTCCACCACGTCCCCGGTGTCTCAAAGAATTTCCCAGAGCCTTCCTAAGCCTGGGCATTCCACCCGACTCAAATCATCCGTGCTCCACCCGACACGAGGGCCCCGTGCTCCATTGATTCAACTCTATTTACTCCACCCACGAGGCTGCCGAATTATACCTCTCGCAAGCCCCTCGCACCTTGAAGTTGACATTGGACTCCCCACGAACCATGGGCTCGATACCACTCAGAATGGAATCAGACGATCCATCCCACATCTATTCATCACCTTAAGAATAAGACACTGTGTAGACGAGCCCAATAAGTATGTTGGACCACCTCCTTACCTAAAAGGTTAACCTATTATAGGTTGATGTTCTACCATACTTATTAAGCCATCTACACTCTTGAATTTAACCGATGTGGGATTCATGTGAAATCTCAACATAATTTGGGTTTGATTGTGTTTCTTCCACGATTTCTTGTCAATTTGGGTTTCTTCTGTGTTTCTTGTCTAATTTAGGTTTAATTGTTTTTCTTCAGAATTGTCACTTTATTACCCAAAAGAAGAAGAGGGTATTTCGATTATCTTAGTAATTTTTACTCTATGTATCCTTACAGTTTAATTTGGATTTCTTCTATGATTTCTTGTCTAATTTTTGATGGTACTGTTTAATTCTTGATTTTCTCTGTGTGTTTTGTGGATTTTTTTATGATTGCTATTAATAATTTGTATTGTTTGTGGCTTACATTGAATACATGTTTTCTTAACATATGTTTTCTGTCTAATTGGGTTTTTTCCTTGATTTCTTGTCTAATCGGGTTTTTGTTTGTTTTATTCATCACTTTGAGTATGAGTTTCACTAACTCTTTTTCTTTCCGTAGTCTACTTGACTTTTTTTATTTATTAATGTTGTTCGTTTGGAAACACCATTATCGTAATCTCTCTAAAAAAGGAAAAAAATGATGTTGGTTTTCTTTAATTTTGGATTCCTTTTTTATTGCAATGCGCACATTAAAATGAAATGGGTTTTGGTTGATCTTTTGTTTTCGCTTAATATGTTAATTGCCCTATGTGTTTCTACTTACATTTGATATTCCCCCTCTCCTCTTGCTGTCTGAAATTGTATTTCAGTTTCCCTTCTTTGTTGAAAAACAAACAAACAAAAAACAATTAGATTCTTCTAGTTATTGAAAATTACTCAATGCAATTTCTTGTTTGGTTTACAACAGGTTCATGACCATTTCAGTTTTGGACCTCCCGTGTGCATATTTGTCTGTAAACTACTTGAACAGATTCCTTTCTGCCTATGACTTACCATTAAGCTCCTAAATCAAAGCCTAAGTTATTAAATTTTATTTAGTTAAAATGTTAATTGTAGGTAATAGTTTTATATGCTCATTTTTAAATGACTCTTTATTGCAGAAGGGCAAAGCTTGGATGATGCAATTGCTGCCTGTAGCTTGTTTATCTCTGGCAGCCAAAATGGAGGAGACTGAAGTGCCTCTATGCTTAGATTTGCAGGTAGATCAATAGTTTTGTAAAATTATTTTCTAACTGAATGAAATCTCACACTATTTTCGAGTCTAATTGTCCTGATGAGTTTGATTATATAATTAACAGGTGTGTGAATCAAAATTTGTATTTGAGGCAAGAACCATACAGAGAATGGAGCTTCTTGTTTTGAGCACATTGAAGTGGAGAATGCAAGCAATTACCCCATTCTCATTTATAGATTGTTTCCTCGCAAAGATAAATGGTGATCATATCTCATCAAGATTGTCAATCTTTAGATCAACCCAACTTATATTAGGCATAATAAAAGGTAGTTTTTTCTCTCTTTTTTTTTTTTTTTATGTTTGTTTGTGTTTGCATAGGGTTTGGCAGAAGGACTGATATTTTGTTTTATGGAAATTTAATGCAGGGATTGACTTCTTGGAATTCAGGCCATCTGAGATTGCAGCAGCAGTGGCAATGTCTGTTGCAGGAGAACCTCAAACAGTAGACACTAAGAAAACATAATTGTCCTTGTCTTTTTTCTTGAATTCATTCTATTTCTACACCTTATATCATTTTTTGTGCTTCTAGGTTTTCTTTGTATTTCTGAATTGATGAAGATTGCCACCAAAAGTGCACAATTTGGTGACAAAAGCACAAGCAGCAGGCAGGGGAAAAAGAATCTCAAGGTAATTGATAGACATTGTATGCCATTTATCTGGGTTTCAACTAAATTAAATTTGAGTGTAGTAGCTTTTACATTGTAGCAAAATTGTTTACTTTTACAGTCATATTAGTTTCTGTTTTAAGAACACGGACTTTTTTACAGTTTTAAAATGTAGTTCCTTTTCTAATAGTATGTATAAATGCTGTTTGTTGAAAATTTCTATTCACATGGCTATTTTTTATAGATTATTTTTTCCATGCTTTCCCAGGCATAATATAGAAACTGTCATCCTTCCTTTTGTTGGTTAGGAGATTTAGATTCTTGATATATATAATATCATCATTTGGATGGCATTCTTATTTTCAGTTTTACCTAAAAAATCTTCATTCACGGTGACATTCCTTCACCTGAATACGTTATTAGCAACCTGCTTATTCTAGTAACTTGGCTGTTATACATCATGATGGTGCATAGTCTAGTTTTTCCTACCAGCCTTGGATGTCTATACTTTTAGAGCAACATTATACCTTTGCAATTACTTTTTGTCTGGTTGGCGAATTTTTTGGTCATGTTCGGAAGAGGCAGCCATGGGCAGATCCAAAGATTGTTAAGGTAGCGATTAAACTTTTCTCACCCCCTCCCTCAAGGGGCACATTAGTCCTGAAATTATGGGCGCTGTCCTAATCATTGATTTTGGCCCTCTTATACGCTATACTTAACTCGAATACGAACTAGGCATTCAAACAATTTGCTCTGGTGTTTCTTTTTGTAACAGCAACTCATAGATGCAAAATTGTATGCATTACTTGGTGAAAGGAATGCTGCAGATAACGAGAAGCCTGTTAAAAAGAAGAAAGAAAAACCTGTCAAAGTAGAGGTGAGCATGGCTGCATTCTTTGAATGCAGAGTTGAAATACTTGCACAAGTATTTATTTGCATTTAATGTAGGAGAAAAATACTGTTGAAGATACTGCTCTGCCAAAACCATCAGAAGAAGAACTCAACCCATATGCAATATTCCCTCAACCTGAGGAAAATTTTAAGGTACCCAACTGCTTCATAACCTCTTACACTTTGAGTTTTTAACTTTAACTTCGATCTATCTACATGAGACTTGATGAAAAGTATTATAGTGAAAGTGACAAAATGCATGAATAGACCGTGGTAACACTTTGAATGGTAGCTGTATGTTGCGTCTTTCCTTTTTTTTCCTTCTGATTTTTCGAGTGTCTAACATGGTGATGTTACCCATTTTTACTTTCTAAATGGGGACATGAACAGAATAATATACTTGTAAGTTGTGACTGTGTTACTGGGGACCTGTGTTTTTGCAAATGATATTGATAAGGGTTATTCACTTATGAATGCAGGAATTTTGTATGTTAATCACTATTATGTGCTTAATCACTATTATGTGCCTCATCACCTTAATTGTTCATGTACCTCTCAAGTTGTCTTCAATATTTAATTTTTGTCGTGGCTCGTGTATAGCGGTGTATTTTCAGACCAGTATGTATTAAAAGGAACATAAATTTGCCGTGAATATGTTTCTGTTCATTTGCTTGAGCCGCTACATGATCACATGGCAGAATCTATGTCTATTGATCGGCCCTCTTCAGTTTTTTGTCCTGATTGGTGCAATATAATCTTAATGTTATACACGAGAGTTTTCCTCAGGCGATAACTTTACCATCTTCTTTTCTTTTTATAAGTGGTCTAGTTCAAACTCTTTAGTTTCTCGGGTGGACACATTTCCCCTGCCCCTGCTGTCTACCAGGAGATTGGTGCATATGCTTCAGTGTTTGAAAGTTGGGCAACTATTATCTTTGTGTTGCATAAGTTGGTAATGTTGTTCTTATGTAGGGAAAAAACCAAGTCACTTAGGTTTCTGATATTTGTGTTTGTACAACAAAGGAGCTAAGAGAAATTCTCAGTTCTCAGTAATTTTGATTTTTGAATGTTTTTTATTAAAAAAGGAATAAGTTCTCCTTTTACATATTGCGGAGTTCAGATTTTAAATGCACTATTTTGGTCTTTTGAGTCATCCAAATTCTGCAGCATATATACAATTATTGCGGAGTTCAGATTTTAAATGCACTATTTTGGTCTTTTGAGTCATCCAAATTCTGCAGCATATATACAATTATTGCGGTTTTTGATTGCCCGATATCTTTTTCTTGAATTCATTCTATTTCTGCATATATACAATTATTCAAATTAGAAAGTTAATAATATAATGTAAGAAAGGTTCAGTTTCTTGAGGTTCTGTCATGTTCAGGTTCTTGTTATCATGCCAATATTTTGGTAATTGGAACTATTAAGTTCACTTTCATTACACATTTTAACTACATTTAGTGGTTGTATATGCTTCATTTTGATTCACCATCTCATATTGAATCAGTTCTGATTTCTCAAAATTGGGAGGGAAAATCAGCCATTTTCACGCTTCTCAGGACTATATATAATTTTGTTGCAACTCTTTTGAAGCTCATAGTCTTGTTCCAAGTAAGATATCTTATTTTTTGCAAATAAGTTGTGATATTTACTACATATTTTAATATGCAGGATGTCTGCATATAAAAATAATTCCCTTTGTTTTTTTCCCTGTAGCATGTTTATCATGTAATACCTTTTAGGTAGTCCTAATCAATAAATACCCACGGGTGTCATATTCCATTAATATGTACTAACAATTAGTATTTGGTAATTTTAATGAACAAAATGATGATCCGTCAAATTTATGGATATCACATCATCCTTTTAATATACCTTGAACTTACTTTAAAGTTACCAGCCCCAAGTGGAGTACTTCTCTACTCGTGTATTGTTCCCAACTTGGGAATACTACTGTTATAGTATATAATATTAATATTAATATTCCTCCGTTGGAAACCCACCCACTATCTATTTGGTAATTTCCTAATTTATCTCCTACCAGTAAGCATTTATAGAATAGAATAATACACAAGTCATATATTTATAAAAAGTATAATTCTATGTTCTCTTTTAAAGCAAAAGGAATCCCTTGAGCGTTCATGAGGTGAATCCACCCTTGATGCGGGGGGTATTCCTCCTCAAATTTTTGGTTAGATGACTTTTCATGCTGAATTATATTACTTGATTGAGACTCTTATATATATACCAGTTCACGTGTACATATTATGTTAAGGTATTTATATATGTAACAGTTCACGTGTTTACAGATTATGTTAATATATGTTAATTAACATCCAATATGTTAATTATAACTTTTATTTGATAAGTATAACATTCACAGAATCTAGACGCACACACAAATAAACATACAATCTAGAAAGAGGATTTAGACAAACATACAATTACATGAATTAAACAATTCATGAGCAAATGCAGAAATTTGCTAATATATTTGAATCCAAGGCACATAATACATGTAATAAAAACTATTTATTATAACTCACAACCATGTAAGTTGAAGATGGAGGTAAAAGATAGTAGATTCAACTTCTTGAAATTGGATCAATATTAGTATTTGCAAGCATGAAGAAATTTTAGTAGCAAGTGTATTATTAAAATTAGAAATTGTTGTTTGCTATGTTTGAATGATATTGTATTAATGTGATTTAAGTTTGAACGAGATTTTAAAAATATTTTGCAGGTTGTATTGATTCTCAGTAAGCTTGCTCAATTTAGAAGTCTTTACTTTTCTTGGAACATGAGGTACTATTTATCGGTATATTTTCTTTCTAACTTAAATTTTTGTTTGAGAATACAAGTTTGACAAAATTAGCAGTCTTTCTTGAAGAGAAAAGCGAGGTAGTAAGATTTGGATTTTATGATAGATTTGGGTAGAAAAAGAGTCGTAAGTAGGTATAGGCATAGAAGATGGCTAGTTTTATAAGTTCTAAATATTTAGGAACGTGATTATATTATATTATATTATAATTATATGTATTATATTATATATTATATTATATACGTAATATACATATGTATGTATAGATACACATTATATTATACATTATATAAAATATGTTACATATGTTTATGGATTGGTTTATGGTATGAGTCGTGTAATTCTAAACTTTGTTTGGAATATTATAATTTTTTTTATTGGTCTTGCTTGAATGTGATGCTTCGTTGGTGGTTATTGATTACACTATCAAAAATCATGTATTAAGCTTATTGTGATATGAATTTTAAATGAGTTTTTTCGTGTATCTATTTAGTGTATTTGTTATATTGTATTTAATATTCTAGTTTATTTTGTATTTTTTTTGAGAGATAATAATACACTTGGGGCACCCTTTTGAATATGTATTGATATTTCTTTGTATGTCTCTATATGGGTTGTGCCAAATGAAAATTTTGTAATGTAGAACTTATTATAAATGTAAGGCATAGAGTGTGGTTTGGAAAGGTTGAGTGAATTTTTATAATGTAACTCACAAACCATGTAAGCTAAAGATGAGGGTAAAAGATGGAAAATTTAGCTTCTTGAAATTGGATCAATATTGATATTTACAAGCATGAAGAAATTTCAATAATAAAGATATTATTTAAATTAGAAATTGTTGTTTGAATAATATTGTACTAATGCGATATAAGTTTGAATAAAATTTTAAAAATATTTTGCAGGTTGTATTGATTCTTAGTAAGCTTGTTAAATTTAGAAGTCTTTACTTCTCTTGGAACATGAGGTACTATTTATTTATCGGTATATTTTCTTTTTTATTATTATTTCTTTATAACTTAAATTTTTGTTTGAGAACACAGGTTTGACAACAGTAGTAGTTTTTCTTGAAGAGAAAAGGGAGGTACTAAGAATGTAGTGGGATTTGAATTTTGTGATAGATTTGGGTAGAAAAAGAGCCGTAAGTGGGTATAGGCATAGAAGAGGGCTAGTTTTATAGATTCTAAATATTTAGAAAAGTGATATAATTATATTATATTATATTATTATGTAATATATATATGTTTGTATACCTGTATATCTATTATATTATATTATATTATTATATAATATACGTAATAAACGTGTATGTATACATGTATATCCATATATATATGTATTATATTATATACGTATGTACACATATGTTATATATATTATATAAAATGTGTTATCTATGTTTACGGATTGTTATTAAATTTTGTTTGGAATATTGTAATTTTTTGATTGGTTTTGCTTGATGAATGTGTTATATATGTGTTATTTTTTTTGTTATTGTGTGATGTTTCGTTGGAATATTGTAATATTTGTTTTGATTGTGATGTTTCGCCGGAATATTGTAATTTTTTTTATGAATGTTGATTTTGTTTGTGAATGTGATGTTTCGTTGATGAATACATGATTGTAATTTTTTTGTGTTGTTTTTTTACTTTGTTATATATGTTTGGATGTTTTGTTATTATGTTTCATAGGTGGTTGATGTCCTACTTATTGTGATATGAATTTTGAAAGAGTTTTTTCGTGTATCTATTTAGTGCATTTGATATTCTAGTTTATTTTATACTTTTGTTGAGAGATAATTTTACACTTGGGGCACCCTTTTGAATATGTATTGATATTTCTTTGTATATTCAAGTAAAAATTTTGTAATGTAGAACTTTTTACAAATGAAAGGCATAGAGTGGCTTGGAAAGGTTGAATGAATTTTTGTAATATACAACTCACAAACCATGTAAGTTGAAGATGAGGGTAAAAGATGAGAGATTTAGCTTCTTGAAATTGGATCAATATTGATATTTACAAGCATGAAGAAATTTCAGTAGCAAAGGCCGGTATTATTTAAATTAGAAATTGTTGTTTGAATAATATTGTACAAATGCGATATAAGTTTGAACAAAATTTTAAAAATATTTTGCAGGTTGTATTGATTCATAGCAAGCTTGCTAAATTTAGAAGTCTTTACTTCTCTTGGAACATGATCATACTAATTATTTATTGGTATATTTTCTTTTTATTCTTATTTCTTTCCAACTTAATTTTTTTTTTTAGAACACAGGTTTGACAAAAGTAGGAGCTTTTCTTGAAGAGAAAAGGGAGGTAGTAAGAATGTAGTGGGATTAGGATTTTGTGATAGATTTGGGTAGAAAAAGTACTGTAAGTAGGATAGGCGTAGAAGAGGGCTAGTTTTATAGGTTCTAAATATTTAGGAAAGTGAAATAATTATATTATATTATTATGTAATATACGCTATATACATGTGTATGTATACATGAATATCTATATATGTATATATATATATATTATATATTATATATATACGTAATATACATATGTATGTACACGCTATATTATATATATTATATAAATATATATTATATAAAATGTGTTATATATGTTTACGGATTGTTATTAAACTTTATTTGGAATATTGCAATTTTTTAATTGGTCTTGCTTGATGAATGTGTTATATATGTGTGTTATTTTTTTGTTATTGTGTGATGTTTTGTTGGAATATTGTAATATTTGTTTTGATTGTGATGTTTCGTTGGAATATTATAATTTTTTTTGATGAATGTTGATTTTGTTTGTGAATGTTATGTTTCGTTGATGAATGTGATTGTAATTTTTTTGTGTTGTTTTTTTTATTTTGTTATATATGTTTGGATGTTTTGTTATTATGTTTCGTTGGTGGTTGATGTCTTACTTATTGTGATATGAATTTTGAATGAGTTTTTTCGTGTATCTATTTAGTGTATTTGTTATATTGTATTTGATATTCTAGTTTATTTTGCACTTTTGTTGAGAGATAATTTTACACGTGGCACCCTTTTGAATATGTATTAATATTTCTTTGTATATTCAAGTGAAAATTTTGTAATGTAGAACTTACTACAAATGTAAGGCATAGAAGTGTGGCTTGGAAAAGTTGAGTGAATTTTAATATTATATGTATATTTCAGTTTCTTGAAATTAGATCAATATTGATATTTTACAAGCATGAAGAAATTTTAGTAGCAAAGGTATTATTTAAATTAGAAATTGTTGTTTGAATAATATTGTACTAATGCGATATAAGTTTGAACAAAATTTTAAAAATATTTTGCAGGGTGTATTGTTTCTTAGCAAGCTTGCTAAATTTAGAAGTCTTTACCTCTCTTGGAACATGAGGTACTATTTATTTATCGGTATATTTTCTTTTTTATTCTTATTTCTTTCGTACTTAAATTTTTGTTTGAGAGCACAAGTTTGACAAAAGTAGTAGCCTTTCTTGAAGAGAAAGGGGAGGTAGTAAGAATGTAATGGGATGAGGATTTTGTGATAGATTTGGGTAGAAAAAGTACCGTAAGTAGGTAGGTATAGGCATAGAAGAGGGCTAGTTTTATAGGTTCTAAATAATTAGGAAAGTGATATAATTATATTATATTATATTATTATGTAATATACGTAATATACATGTATATCTATATATGCATTGTATTATATATTATATTATATACGTAATATACATATGTATGTACACATTATATTATATATATTATATAAATATATATATTATATAAAATGTGTTATATATGTTTATGGATTGTTATTAAACTTTATTTGGAATATTGCAATTTTTTAATTGGTCTTGCTTGATGAATGTGTTATATATGTGTGTTATTTTTTTGTTATTGTGTGATGTTTCGTTGGAATATTGTAATATTTATTTTGATTGTGATGTTTCGTTGGAATATTATAATTTTTTTGATGAATGTTGATTTTGTTTGTGAATGTTATGTTTCGTTGATGAATGTGGTTGTAATTTTTTTATGTTGTTTTTTTATTTTGTTATATATGTTTGGATGTTTTGTTATTATATTTCGTTGGTGGTTGAGGTCTTACTTATTGTGATATGAGTTTTTTCGTGTATCTATTTAGTGTATTTGTTATATTGTATTTGATATTCTAGTTTATTTTGCACTTTTGTTGAGAGATAATTTTACACATTTGGCACCCTTTTGAATATGTATTGATATTTCTTTGTATATTCAAGTGAAAATTTTGTAATGTAGAACTTACTACAAATGTAAGGCATAGTGTGGCTTGAAAAAGTTGAGTGAATTTTTGTAATGTACAATTCTCAAACCATGTAAGGAGAAGATGAGGGTTAATGATGGGATATTTAAGTTTCTTGAAATTAGATCAATATTGATATTTACAAGCATGAAGAAATTTCAGTAGCAAAGGTATTATTTAAATTAGAAATTGTTGTTTGAATAATATTGTACTAATGCGATATAAGTTTGAATAAAATTTTAAAAATATTTTGCAAGTTGTATTGTTTCTTAGCAAGCTTGCTAAATTTAGAAGTCTTTACTTTGTATATTCAAGTCAAAATTTTGTAATGTAGAACTTACTACAAATGTAAGGCATAGTGTGGCTTGAAAAAGTTGAGTGAATTTTTGTAATGTACAATTCACAAACCATGTAAGCAGAAGATGAGGGTTAATGATGGGATATTTAAGTTTCTTGAAATTAGATCAATATTGATATTTACAAGCATGAAGAAATTTCAGTAGCAAATGTATTATTTAAATTAGAAATTGTTATTTGAATAATATTGTACTAATGCGATATAAGTTTGAACAAAATTTTAAAAATATTTTGCAAGTTGTATTGTTTCTTAGCAAGCTTGCTAAATTTAGAAATCTTTACTTCTCTTGGAACATGAGGTACTTTTTATTTATCGGTATATTTTCTTTTTTATTCTTATTTCTTTCTTACTTAAATTTTTGTTTGAGAACACATGTTTGACAAAAGTAGCAGCCTTTCTTGAAGAGAAAGGGGAGGTAGTAAGAATGTAGTGGGATTAAGATTTTGTGATAGATTTGGGTAGAAAAAGTACCGTAAGTAGGTAGGTATAGGCGTAGAAGAGGGCTAGTTTTTATAGGTTCTAAATAATTAGGAAAGTGATATAATTTTATTATATTATATTATTATGTAATATACGTAATATACATGTATATCTATATATGTATTATATTGTATATTATATTATATACGTAATATACATATGTATGTACACATTATATTATATATATTATATAAATATATATATTATATAAAATGTGTTATATATGTTTACGGATTGTTATTAAATTTTGTTTGGAATATTGTACTTTTGTGATTGGTCTTACTTGATGAATGTGTTATATATGTGTGTTACTTTTTTTGTTAGTGTGATGTTTCGTTGGAATATTGTAATATTTGTTTTGATTGTGATGTTTCGTTGGAATATTATAATTTTTTTGATGAATGTTGATTTTGTTTGTGAATGTTATGTTTCGTTGATGAATGTGATTGTAATTTTTTTGTGTTGTTTTTTTATTTTGTTATATATGTTTGGATGTTTTGTTATTATGTTTCGTTGGTGGTTGATGTTTTACTTATTGTGATATGAATTTTGAATGAGTTTTTTTGTGTATCTATTTAGTGTATTTTTTATATTGTATTTGATATTCTAGTTTATTTTGCACTTTTGTCGAGAGATAATTTTACACATGTGGCACCCTTTTGAATATGTATTGATATTTCTTTGATTATTCAAGTGAAAATTTTGTAATGTACAATTCACAAACCATGTAAGCAGGAGATGAGGGTTAATGATGGGATATTTCAGCTTCTTGAAATTAGATCAATATTGATATTTACAAGCAAGAAGAAATTTTAGTAGCAAATGTATTATTTAAATTAAAAATTGTTGTTTGAATAATATTGTACTAATGCGATATAAGTTTGAACAAAATTTTAAAAATATTTTGCAGGGTGTATTGTTTCTTAGCAAGCTTGCTAAATTTAGAAGTCTTTACTTCTCTTGGAACATAAGGTACTATTTATTTATCGGTATATTTTTTTTTTTATTCTTATTTCTTTCTTACTTAAATTTTTGTATGAGAACATAGGTTTGACAAAAGTAGCAGCCTTTCTTGAAGAGAAAGGAGAGGTAGTAAGAATGTAGTGGGATTATGATTTTGATAGATATGGGTAGAAAAAGTACTGTAAGTAGGTAGGTATAGGTGTAGAAGAGGGCTAATTTTATAGGTTCTAAATAATTAGGAAAGTGATATAATTATATTATATTATATTATTATGTAATTTACGTAATATACATGTATATCTATATATGTATTATATTATATATTATATTATATACGTAATATACATATGTATGTACACATTATATTATATAAATATATATTATATAAAATGTGTTATATATATATTCGGATTGTTATTAAACTTTGTTTGAAATATTGTAATTCTGTGATTGGTCTTGATGAATGTGTTATATATGTGTGTTATTTTTTTTTGTTATTGTGTGATATTTCGTTGGAATATTGTAATATTTGTTTTGATTGTGATGTTTCGTTGGAATATTATAATTTTTTTGATGAATGTTGATTTTGTTTGTGAATGTGATGTTTCATTGATGAATGTGATTGTAATTTTTTTGTGTTGTTTTTTTATTTTGTTATATATGTTCGGATGTTTTGTTATTATGTTTCGTTGGTGGTTGTTGTCCTACTACTTATTGTGATATGAATTTTGAATGAGTTTATTGGTGTATCTATTTAGTGTATTTGTTATATTGTATTTGATATTTTAGTTTATTTTGTACTTTTGCTGAGAGATAATTTTACACTTGGGGCACCCTTTTGAATATATATTGATATTTCTTTGTATATTAAAGTGAAAATTTTGTACTGTAGAACTTACTACAAATGTAAGGCATAGAGAAATTGGATTAATATTGATATTTACAAGCATGAAGAAATTTCAGTAGCAAAGGCCGGTATTATTTAAATTAGAAATTGTTGTTTAAATAATATTGTACTAATGCGATATAAGTTTGAACAAAATTTTAAAAATATTTTGCAGGTTGTATTGATTCTTAGCAAGCATACTAAATTTAGAAGTTTTTACTTCTCTTGGAACATGAAGTACTATTTATTTATCGGTATATTTTCTTTTTTATTCTTATTTCTTTCTAACTTAAATTTTTGTTTGAGAACACAGGTTTGACAAAAGTAGCAATCTTTCTTGAAGAGAAAAGGGAGGTAGTAAGAATGTAGTGGGATTAGGATTTGTGATAGATTTGGGTAGAAAAACTATCGTAAGTAGGTAGGTATAGGCGTAAAAGAGGGCTAGTTTTATAGGTTCTAAATATTTAAGAAAGTGAAATAATTATATTATTATGTAATATACATGTATGTATATACATGTATATCCATTATATTATATTATATATATTTATGTAATATACATGTGTGTGTATATGTATGTACACATTATATTATATATATTATATAAAATGTGTTATATATGTTTACGGATTGTTATTAAACTTTGTTTGGAATATTGTAATTTTTTGATTGGTCTTGCTTGATGAATGTGTTATATATGTGTGTTATTTTATTTGTTATTGTGTGATGTTTCGTTGGAATATTGTAATATTTATTTTGATTGTGATGTTTCGTTGGAAAATTATGTTTGGATGTTTTGTTATTATGTTTCGTTTGTGGTTGATATCCAATTATTGTGATATGAATTTTGAATGAGTTTTTTCGTGTATCTATTTAGTGTATTTGTTATATTGTATTTAATATTCTAGTTTATTTTGTACTTTTGTTGAGAGATAATTTTACACTTGGGCACCTTTTTGAATATGTATCGATATTTCTTTGTATATCAAGTGAAAATTTTGTAATGTAAAACTTAGTACAAATGTAAGGCATAGAGTGTGACTTGGAAAGATTGAGTGAATTTTTGTAATGTATAACTCACAAACCATGTAAGCTGAAGAATAGGGTTAAATATGGGAGATTTAAGCTTCTTGAAATTGGATCAATATTGATATTTACAAGCATGAAGAAATTTCAGTAGCAAAGGTATTATTTAGATTAGAAATTGTTGTTTGAATAATATTATACTAATGCGATATAAGTTTGAAAAAAAATTTAAAAATATTTTGCAGGTTGTATTGATTCTTAGCAAGCTTGCTAAATTTAGAAGTCTTTACTTCTCTTGGAACATGAGGTATTATTTATTTATCTGTATATATATATATTTTTTATTTCTTTCTAACTTAATTTTTTTTTGAGAACACAGATTTGACAAAAGTAACAACCTTTCTTGAAGAGAAAAGGGAGGTAGTAAGAATGTAGTGGGATTAGGATTTTGTGATAGATTTGGATAGAAAAAGTAACGTAAGTAGGTAGGTATAGGCGTAGAAGAGGGCTAGTTTTATAAGTGCTAAATATTTAAAAAAGTGATATAATTATATTATATTTATTATATAATTATGTAATATACGTATGTATGTGTATACATGTATATCTATTATATTGTTTTATATTATTATGTAATATACGTAATATACATGTGTATGTATACATGTATTTATAGATATATATTATATTATATATGTAATATACATATGTATGTACACATTATATTATATATATTATATAAATATATATTATATAAAATGTGTTATATATGTTTACGGATTGTTATTAAACTTTGTTCGAAATATTGTAATTTTTTGATTGGTCTTGCTTGATGAATGTGTTATATATGTGTTATTTTTTTTTGTTATTGTGTGATGTTTCGTTGTAATATTGTAATATTTGTTTTGATTGTGATGTTTCGTTGGAATATTATAATTTTTTTGATGAATGTTGATTTTGTTTGTGAATGTGATGTTTCGTTGATGAATGTGATTATAATTTTTTTGTGTTGTTTTTTTATTTTGTTATATATGTTTGGATGTTTTGTTATTATGTTTCGTTTGTGGTTGATATCCAATTATTGTGATATAAATTTTGAATGAGTTTTTTCGTGTATCTATTTTGTGTATTTGTTATATTGTATTTGATATTCTAGTTTATTTTGTACTTTTGTTGAGAGATAATTTTTTACTTGGGCATCCTTTTGAATAGATATTTCTTTGTATATCAAGTTAAAATTTTGTAATGTAAAACTTAGTACATGTGACGCCCCCAAAATGGGTATACATCACCCATCTTGAGTCGTCAAATTCATGGTACAAAATTCAAATACAACTTAATAATACAACTGTCGTGTAATTTACGAAAAAAATACAAACTGTGAGTTTTAATACAAATACTGTCTGCTAGACAATATCCACTCTCAGAATAAGTCTTCACTATATTTATTGTCACATTATTTAACAGAAAAATGAGGACTACTAATACTATCATCTGGATCGTCACTCCTTTCCCCGACTAGTCCCGGCTATGTTCTCATTTTCTGAAGAGAACAGTGAAAGAAAGGGTGAGCTAAACTAGCCCAGTAAGAAATATTATGACTAAGATAATGCAGAATAAATTATCATTATTAGTCTTCAACAATGTTAAACTTATAAAATACAATAGACATCAAGTTTAACTGCAGCGGAACAAGCAATCCATTAAAAGAGTCAAGTAGAGAATAAAATTCACTATCTTTTATGATTTAAAAGGTTTTTCATCATTTTTATCGTTGGAACTCAGCTTAATAAATAATCCACATCATCGAATCACCCCTAAACTACGGCCAAGGATATTCTTTAGTATCACGACCACAAATTATCCATGCACTACGGGCCAAGGATATTCGTGTATTCATTAATGGTCTTGATCATGCCAACAACTGTCCATCAATGCACTACGGGCCAATGAGGACTTTTACCACATCATTTGTAACATTACGGTCATGATTACACCGAATAATCTCTGATCATAATCATACCAAGTCCATCTATGCACCCACATATGACTTTCAAAAAATATAAACATGAGGATGATGACTATTGATATAAGAATTCAATAAAACAAGTTCAAGAATTAATTTATTCAGGAATTAATAACGTCCAAATTGTCAACATGATACTTTTTTGCAGAGTAAAATTCAAGAATGCTCAGAAGAATATTTCCAAGAAAAGATACTGGATGAAGCGTAAATATCGAGGATATTCCACTAATTTCATGGAGTATAGAAGTCAAAACTTTAACGGTGAGTATAATAAAGAATGGAATAACAAGCAGAAATCACCGTGCATGCGGTATTGGCGTAGGCGGAGTTATTCTAACGAGAATAATAAATAACGGAAGCAAGTCGAGGCGTGTCCTTGCCCAAGCGAGGATATTCAAGCAGAATGATAAAGAATGGAATAACAACACAAAATCACCATGCATGCGGTACTTGGCAAGAGCGAGTTATTCAGCAGAATAATAAATAATGGAATCGAAGTCCGTAAAAGCGTCATGCAGACGGGATGTTCTAACGAGAATAATAAAAACGGAATCGGTCCGGCGTAAAAGCGCATGTGATAGGATATTCAACGAGAATAATTAAAAGGCGGAACCGGTCCCGTATATAACGTAAAAACGAATGTTCCAGCGAATAATAACGAATAGAACAACAATGAGAAATCACCAAGTATAGGGTGAGCCAGCGTATATAGGTTATTCCAATGAATAATAAAGAATGGAATAACGAAGTTCTCTTCATGAATATGAAAAAATAATACCCCCTTACCATAAAAAAGCCGATATAAGAGTAGTTAAGTAGCGAGATATTTTTCTTCTTTCTCTCTACGGTTTATCTCTATAGAGTTTCAAATGAATTAAGTAAGAAAATAATGAAGGAATGAGCTTACATTTATAGAAGAATGGATTGCATAAGTAACTAACTCATGAAGCAGTCTAGATTGATTTACTTTAATCGGACGGTCCATAATTAAAGGAATTTTTTAAATAAAATATAATATATTCTATTTATAATCTAATAAAACGAATAACTTTTAAAAAGATTTTACTATGCAAATACTATGCATAATAAAATATAATATATTTTAATTATTTGTACAATAAAATAGATAACTTTATAAAAGTATTACATTTTATATAAAAAGATTTTACTTATTAGCCTAATAAAGCGAATAACTTTATAAAAGTATTACATTTTATATATCTAAAGTTTTTACTGTTTTATTACGTTAATAATCTGAATAAAACAAAACATAAATCATCATTATTATTATTCACACTATTAATCGACCGGTCGTTCGAGGAAAGAGGGGCTTTCCAATAAGGATTTCTCCTGATTGGCGCTTGATTAGGTGACCAACCTCTCCTTGGCGAGAACTTTTAGACATCGTTAATAATGCAAATAATAATATTAACAACTTCGTCATCTCAATTATTGATTTAATAACATATAAAATATCGACAATAATTGAATCAAATTGAGTGACTTCTCACATAAGCTAATCAATATCGTGTGCTACTTATGCAACCACGTGTATTCTTTATACTTTTACTACCGAGTAGTTCAACGATTATCAGCGGTAAAACTTTCGTCGTTATTTTCATAAAAAAAATATTTTTTGTCGTTTCTCGATCAAATGATAATAATTACATTTATAGGGGTCCACCAATGATTGTACTTGAGTCGTCACGGATATTCCCCGACAAAAAATATTTCCCGACCAATCGAATATAATATGACAACTTGCATACTTTTGCAAAATTTGTAAATATTACCACAACTATAACATTATATTAAATTCATTCCATAATATTCAAAAATGATAATTATAGAAAATTCATCTTTATTCAAAATTTGGGGTCTTCTGACCTCCCTTTTTAAGAAATTTCGCCCTCGAAATTAGGGTGCGTACACAGTATGTCAACGAGGTAAGGATACCTTGATTTCATTTCAGATTCTAACTCCCAGGTCATTTCCTCAACATCGTGGTTTCTACATAAAACTTTGACTTGAGGTATAACCTTGGAGCGTAGAATATGTTCCTTCTTATCCAAGATTTGAACTAGAACCTCTTCATACGTCAAATCTTCCGCTATTTCGTCTGGTTCTAACTCAATAATATGGTTCGGGTCTTTCACATATTTACGTAACATGGATATATGAAAAACGTTATGAACACGAGACATACTTGGCGGTAAAACAAGCCTATAGGCCACGATTCCTACTCGATCGAGGATTAAAAATGGGCGATGAATCGAGGATTGAGCTTTCCTCTCTTTTCAAATCTCGTAACTCTTTTACATGGAGCAACACGTAATAAATATATGATCTCCTATATCGAATTCCCGTCCCTTTCGATGAAGATCAAGATAACTCTTTTGTCGATCTTGTGAGGGTTTTTATCGTTGTCGGATCGTTTGAATCTTTTAAAGTAGTCATACGTACCAACTCCGGTGCCAACAACGTTACTTCACCCACCTCATCCCAAAGACATCTTTGAGAAGCGACACTTTCTTCCATACAACGCCTCGAATGGAGCCATTCCAATGCTTGTTTGATAACTATTGTTGTAGAAAAACTCCACCAACGGTAAGAACTTGTCCCAACTTCCCTTGAAATCAAGGACACAGAGTCTTAATAAATCTTCAAGAGTTTGAATAGTCCTCTCTGATTGTCCGTCCGTTTGAAGATGATATGCCGAACTAAATCGTAAATCCGTGCCCATAGCTTTTTGCAAAGTAACCCAAAATCGTGAAGTGAATCTTGGGTCTTGATCAGAAACTATGGATACTGGCATACCATGCAGTCTTACAATCTCATTTATGTACATACGAGCAAGACATTCAAGTGTATAAGTTTCTCGTATTGATAAGAAATGAGCATACAAGGTCAATCTATCAACAATGACCCAAATTGCATCTATGCCTTGAGAAACCTTGGGAAGACCAGTAACGAAATTCATGGTGATGTGCTCCCACTTCCATTCTGGAATTTCAAGTGGTTGCAATGGACCTTTTGGTACTTGATGCTCCGCCTTGACTCTTTGACAAATTAGACACCTTGAGATAAGCAGTATTTATCTCTCTTCATATTGCCCCACCAAAATGTATGTCGAAGATCATGATACATTTTAGTACTCCCAGGATGGATTACAAACGGTGTGTTGTGCGCCTCCATCACGATTTTATACTTTAACTCAGGGTCGTTAGGAACACAAAGTCTGGAGTTGACTCGAAGTATTCCTTCTTTATCGATTCTTGCTTCCGGCATAGCATCTTCTTGCACTTTCTTCCTCATACGCATTAGCTCCAGGTCTGTAGTTTGAGCAGCTTTAACTTTATCAATTAAAGTCGGTTCTACTTTCGTATGTTAAATCATCATCACATGGGTCCACTGAGTCTTTAACTCTATCTCCATCCTTTGCAAGTCACACAAAATGGGCCTTTGCGTTGACAATATCGCTTTTCGTGCCGCATATGATCTTCTACTCAATCGTCGGCTACCACGTTCGCTTTTCCGGGATGGTATTGGATGGTATGATCATAATCTTTCAGCAGTTCAAGCCAGCGTCGTTGTCGCGTGAGTTCCTTTTGAGTGAAGAAATATTTGAGGCTTTTATGATGCGTAAAGATCTCCACTTTCTCCCCATACAAGTAATGCCTCCAAATTTTAAGTGCGAAGACAACGGTGCCAACTCTAGATCATGAGTAGGATAATTCCTCTCATATTCTTTGAGTTGCCACGAGGCATAAGGCTATGACTTTCCCATGTTGCATGAGAACACATCCCGACCCTTTGCACGAAGCATCATTGTAGATGACAAATCCTCAAAGGCGGATGGTATTGTCGAGCAGTCTTTGAAATGAGTCTTCTCTTGAGTTCTTGAAAACTCTTCTCACATTCCTCGCTCCAACCGAATTTTGTATCTTTACGAGTCGGTGAGTTAAGGGAGTAGCGATTCGAGAAAACCCGCCTACGAATCTCAGATAATAACCATTTAAGCGAGAAAGCTACGTCTTCGATCATTTGATTTAAGTTGCTCCGGCTTTGAATAGCTTGATCTTTCTTTGGGTCAGCGGATATTCCATGACTTGATATCACGTGCCCGAGGAATGCTACTTCCTCGAGCGAACTCGCATTTCTTGACTTGGCATAAAGCTTATATTCACGAAGCTTTTGATATCGACCTCAAGTGTTGCTTTCATGATCTTCACGGCTTCCGGAATAAATAAGGATGTCATCGATAAAGGCGACCACAAAGTGATCCAAATATTCCTTAAATACTCGGTTCATCATATCCCATGAAGGCGGCGGGAGCATTAGTCGATCTAAAAAGACATGAATAGGAATTCATAATGCGTACCAAGTTAAAGCCGTCTTTGGAATGTCATCGGTTCTAATCTTGATTGGTGATATCCGGAACGAAGATCGATCTTTGAAAAGAATTTGGCTCCTTGCTGTTGGTCGAATAGGTCATCAATGATTCGTGGCAATGGGTATTTATATTTTGATAGTGACATGATTCAACTCCGATAATTAATACAAAGTCGTATACTCCCATCTTTCTTCTTCACGAATAGAGCAGAGCAGCACCCAAAGAGAAGTACTAGGGACGAATAAAACTAATGTCTAACAATTCCTGCGGTTGGGTCTTTAACTCGAAGTTCAATAGGAGCCATTCGATATGGGGCTTTGAAAATGGGTTTTGTCAAGGGTTCAAAGGTCGATACAAAATTCAATTTCACGCTCTGAGGGTAGGCCGGGGAAGTTCTTGAGAATCGTCGGAAAATTCATTAACAATAGAAATATCATTCAAAACTGACGTATTTTTGTTTAGATCCGTGATGAGCTAAGAAAGCTTGACATCCGTTTTTTAATAAATGAATAGCTTTATAGCTTGAGATGACAGTGATTGATTTTAATGGTTTGGTTGCTTGAATTCGCATAATAGGTTGATTAGGAATATGAAAGCTAACAATCAATTTTTGCATGATGAGTAGTTAACCAATCAATCCCTAGAATCACATCAAATGCAAGTATTTTCAAAGAAATAAGATCGAGAGGTAACGTGCGGTTACCAATTTGAACCAAACAAGACTTATACACAGTGGATGTAATGAAGGTTTCTCCCAACGGAGTTTCAACAGATAAGTCAAAGTCCAATTTCTTCGTAGTCAAATTTAAGCGTTGGTATAAGTAGGAGAAATAAAAGAATGGGTAGAACCGGTATCAAATAAGGTATAGACTTCGCTAGAGTTTATGATAAGCTTACCCGTAATGACCTCATTCGGGTTCCTTACTTTCTGAGAGGTTACAACAAACGCTCTCCCTTGTACTACCGGTTTTGACTTTTTTGGGGCGGCCTTTGATGCCTCCATCCCAGCTGAGCTTATCTTCGGTGCACGACAAAATTGGGCTAGGTGACCTTCTCTTCCACAGTTGTAACATGCTTTGGATGACATCGCACAGTTGGGACTGATGTGTCCCTCTCCTCCACACTTGAAGCATATGATAGGTGGTCGTTTTCCTTCCTTAACGACAGGTGCTGATGCTGACGTCTTTCCATCATTGTTGAATCTTCTCTTCTTGAAATGTCCATTCTTATTGTTTTGGCCATGATTACCACCGAAGTAGTTACCATTTTTGGCATGTTGATTCCCTCCACGCTTATTATCACCGCTTCGATGAATGTTATCACTGGCATTATCATTTTGTCGGCTGCTTTCCTTTGGTTGGGTTGACTCATTATCACGTTCCAATAACTGAGCCCTATTAACAACATCATCGAATACAAAACACGGTTTATGAGAGATAAGATATTGGCGTATCTCGGGTTTCAAACCTCTTAGAAACATTCGCGTCATTCTCTCCTCATTATCAACCAAATGGGATATGGCCGGGATAACTTTCGGCAAACTTGGCTTCGTATTGCGACACGGTTATGTTGTTTTGTTCGACTTGATGAACTCTACCTCTTTCGTGTGAGCTGAATACTCTCGGAAAAAGTACTTGTCGAGCAGTTCTTGGAAATTCTCCCAAGACATCTTGATCTGGCGAGTTGAGTACGCTTTCTGATTCCCACCCGATGTCTGCCCTGCCTTGCATGACATGAAGGTGGCAAAGGGAACCTTTTGCTCCTCGGAGCATCCCAAGACATCAAATATCTTGTTGATCTGCTTAATCCACGTCTCCGCCTTAAGTGGTTTTGGCTCTCCAAAAAACTCCGGTGGTCCCAGTTCCTTAAACTGCTTCGCGGTGACCGTCCGAGAGTTGCCAGTGTTTCCACCTGCATTTTGGACAGGAGCCGCTCTCGCCTGATGTTGCATAAATTGCATAAAACCTTTGAACATTCCATCGTTCATCATTTGGTCAGTGTTGTTATTTGCCTGATGAATGTCGCCTTCCTGATGCACATTATCCTGATTATTGATCTGTGGAGACTCAACGGTCTCCCGTGCTCCATTGATGTTCTCAACGTTCTCGGATGCCATTTTCAAACACTTGCCACAAAACAAGGGTTAATTATCATATCACATATTATCCCTATACTACGGTACGACCAATTAAATATCAAATAAACTTAGGTAGGTCATACTAGCGAAGGAATTCCCGTCTCTCCCCTCTAGTTCTTGTCTCACACCTTAGCAGGATCATATCCTAAGCTTTGATACCAGTTGTGGCGCCCCAAAATAGGTATACATCACCCATCTTGAGTCGCCAAATTTATGGTACAAAATTCAAATACAACTTAATAATACAATATGTCGTGTAAAAACGACAAAATACAAGCTGTGAATTTTAATACAAATCATCGCTCAGACGATATCCACTCTCAGAATAATTCATCACTACATTTATTGTCACATTATTTAACGAGAAAAGTGAGGACTACTAATACTATCATCTAGGCCAGTCACTCAGGTTCCCGATTAGTCCAGCTTACGTTCTCATTTCTGAAGAAAACGGTGAAAGAAAAGGGTGAGCTCAACTAGTCGATAAGAAATATTATGACTAAGATAATGCGAGAATAAATTATCATTAGTCTTCAACAATGTTAAAAGCGATAAAATACAATAGACATCAAGTTTAAGCTGCGGTGGAACAAGCGATCCATTAAAAGAGTCAAGTAGAGAATAAAATCCACTATCTTTTATGATTTAAAAGGTTTTCATCATCATTTTTATCGTTGGGACTCGACAATAAATAATTCACATCATCGAATCACCCCCTGCACTTTTCTGACGAGGATATTCTTTAGTATCACGACCACAAATTATCCATGCACTACGGGCCGAGGATATTCGTGTATTCATTAATGGTCTTGATCATGCCAACAATTTGTCCATCAATGCACTACGGGCCAATGAGGACTTTTACCACATCATTTGTAACATTACGGTCGTGATTACAAGAATAATCCCCTGGTCATAATCATACCAAGTCCATCTATGCACTTCTGAGGCCACGAGATGACTTTCAAAAAAAATATAAACATGAGGATGATGACAATGATATAAGAATTGATAAAACAAGTTTAAGAATTAATTTATTCGAGGAATTAATAACGTCCAAATTGTCAACATGATACTTCTTTGCGAGTAAAATTCAAGAATGCTTAGAAGAATATCTCCATGAAAAGATCTTGGATGAGCCGCAAATATCGAGGATATTCCACTAATTTCATGGAGTATAGAAGTCAAAACTTTAACCGGTGAGTATAATAAAGAATGGAATAACAACGAAATCACCATGCATGCGGTGCTTGATGCATAGGCGAGTTATTTAACGAGAATAATAAATAAGCGGAAGCAAGTCGAGGCGTGTCATGCCAAGCGGGATATTCCAATGAGAATGATAAAGAATGGAATAACAGCGAAATCACCATGCATGCGGTGCTTGATGCATAGGCGAGTTATTCCAGCGAGAATAATAAATAATGGAATCGGTCCGGCGTAAAAGCGCATGCAGACGGGATGTTCCAATGAGAGAATAATAAAAAGACGAAACCCGGTCCGAGCGTAAAATGCGCTGATGCAGGATATTTCAGCGAGAATAATAAAAAGCGGAACCGGTCGGCGTAAAAAACACTGAGACAGGATGTTCCAATGAGAATAATAACAAATAGAACAACAATGAAATCACCAAATATAGGGTGAAATGGCATATATCTGAGTTATTCCAACAGAATAATAAAGAATGGAATAATGAAGTTCTCTTCATGAATATGAAAAAATAATACCCCTACTAGTAAAAAGAAGCTGGATATAAGAGTAGTTAAGTAGCGAGAATATTTTCTTCTTTCTCTCTACAGTTTATCTCTATAGAGTTTCGATGAATTAAGTAAGAAAATAATGAAGGAATGAGCTTTTATTTATAGAAGAATGGATTGCATAATAACTAACTCATAAGCAGTTGATTGATTTACTTTAATCGGACGGTCCATAATTAAAGCAAAATCTTTTAAATAAAATATAATATATTCTATTTATAATTTAATAAAACGAATAACTTTTAAAAAGATTTTATTATGCAAATACTATGCAAACACTTATGCATAATAAAATATAATATATTCTAATTATTTTCTAATAAAATAGATAACTTTATAAAAGTATTACATTTTATATAAAAAGATTTTACTATTAGCTAATAAAATGAATAACTTTATAAAAGTATTACATTTTATATAAAAAGTTTTACATTTTATTACGTTAATAATACGAATAAAACAAAACGTCATCATCATTATTATTATTCATACTATTAATCGACCAGGTCGTTCCCAGTAAAGAGAGGGCTTTTCAATAAGGATTTCTCCCTATTAGCGCGCAATTAGGTGACCAAACCTCTCCTTGGCAGAACTTCTAGACATCGTTAATAATGTAAATAATAATATTAACAACTTCGTCATCTTAATTATTGATTTAATAACATATAAAATATCGACAATAATTGAATCAAACTGAGTGACTTCTCACATAAGCATTAATAATCAATACTGAAGTGTCTTTATTATGCAACCACGCGTATTCTTGTACTTTTACTACAAGAGTAGTTCAACGATTATCAACGGTAAAACTTCCGTAGTTATTATTTTTATAAAAATATTTTTGTCGTTTTCTCAATCGACATTAATTACATTGTGGGGTCCACTGATGATTTGTCTGGTAAATGCGGATATTCCCACGACAAAAAGAATATTTCCCGACCAATCGAATATAATATGACGACTTGCATACTTTGCAAAATTTGTAAATATTACCCACAACTATAACATTATATTAAATTCATTCCATAATATTCAAAAATGATAATTATAGAAAATTCATCTTTATTCAAAAAGCTGGGGTCTTACAGTACAAATGTAAGGCATAGAGTGTGACTTGGAAAGGTTGAGTGAATTTTTGTAATGTATAACTCACAAACCATGTAAGCTGAAGAATAGGGTTAAATATGGGAGATTTAAGCTTCTTGAAATTGGATCAATATTGATATTTACAAGCATGAAGAAATTTCAGTAGCAAAGGTATTATTTAAATTAGAAATTGTTGTTTGAATAATATTGTACTAATGCGATATAAGTTTGAACAAAATTTTAAAAATATTTTGCAGGTTGTATTGATTCTTAGCAAGCTTGCTAAATTTAGAAGTCTTTACTTCTCTTGGAACATGAGGTACTATTTATTTATCTGTATATTTTCTTTTTTATTCTTATTTCTATCTAACTTAATTTTTTTTTTTTGAGAACACAGGTTTGACAAAAGTAACAACTTTTCTTGAAGAGAAAAGGGTAGTAGTAAGAATGTAGTGGGATTAGGATTTTGTGATAGATCTGGATAGAAAAAGTACCGTAAGTAGGTAGGTATAGGCGTAGAAGAGGGCTAATTTTATAAGTTCTAAATATTTAGGAAAGTGATATAATTATATTATATTTATTATATTATTATGTAATATACGTAATATACATGTGTATGTATACATGTATATATAGATATATATTATATTATATACGTAAAATACATATGTATGTACACATTATATTATATATATTATATAAATATATATTATATAAAATGTGTTATATATGTTTACGGATTGTTATTAAACTTTGTTCGAAATATTGTAATTTTTTGATTGGTCTTGCTTGATGAATGTGTTATATATGTGTGTTATTTTTTTTGTTATTGTGTGATTTTTCGTTGTAATATTGTAATATTTGTTTTGATTGTGATGTTTCGTTGGAATATTATAATTTTTTTGATGAATGTTGATTTTGTTTGTGAATGTGATGTTTCGTTGATGAATGTGATTGTAATTTTTTTGTGTTGTTTTTTTTATTTTGTTATATATGTTTGGATGTTTTGTTATTATGTTTCGTTGGTGGTTGATGTTTTACTTATTGTGATATGAATTTTGAATGAGTTTTTTCGTGTATCTATTTAGTGTATTTGTTATATTGTATTTGATATTCTAGTTTATTTTGTACTTTTGTTGAGAGATAATTTTACACTTGGGCACCCTTTTGATTATGTATTGATATTTCTTTGTATATCAAGTGAAAATTTTGTAATGTAAAATTTAGTACAAATGTAAGGCATAGTGTGACTTGGAAAGGTTGAGTGAATTTTTGTAATGTATAACTCACAAACCATGTAAGCTGAAGAATAGGGTTAAATATGGGAGATTTAAGCTTCTTAAAATTGGATCAATATTGATATTTACAAGCATGAAGAAATTTCAGTAGCAAAGGTATTATTTAAATTAGAAATTGTTGTTTGAATAATATTGTACTAATGCGATATAAGTTTGAACAAAATTTTAAAAATATTTTGCAGGTTGTATTGATTCTTAGCAAGCTTGCTAAATTTAGAAGTCTTTCTTCTCTTGGAACATGAGAGTCTTATTTATTTATCTGTATATTTTCTTTTTATTCTTATTTCTATCTAACTTAATTATTTTTTTGAGAACACAGGTTTGACAAAAGTAACAACCTTTCTTGAAGAGGAAAGGGAAGTAGTAAGAATGTAGTGGGATTAGGATTTTGTGATAGATTTGGATAGAAAAAAATCTAGTAAGTAGTAGTAGGTATAGGCGTAGAAGAGGGCTAGTTTTATAAGTTCTAAATATTTAGAAAAGTGATATAATTATATTATATTTATTATATAATTATGTAATATACGTATGTATGTGTATACATGTATATCTATTATATTGTATTAATTATTATGTAATATACGTAATATACATGTGTATGTATACATGTATATATATAGATATATATTATATTATATACGTAATATACATATATGTATGTACACATTATATTATATATATTATATATAATGTGTTATATATGTTTACGGATTGTATTAAACTTGTTCGAAATATTGTAATTTTTTGATTGGTCTTGCTTGATGAATGTGTTATATATGTGTGTTATTTTTTTTTGTTATTGTGTGATGTTTCGTTGGAATATTATAATTTTTTTGATGAATGTTGATTTTGTTTGTGAATGTAATGTTTCGTTGATGAATGTAATTGTAATTTTTTTGTGTTGTTTTTTTATTTTGTTATATATGTTTGGATGTTTTGTTATTATGTTTCGTTTGTGGTTGATGTCCAATTATTGTGATATGAATTTTGAATGAGTTTTTTCGTGTATCTATTTAGTTTATTTGTTATCTTGTATTTGATATTCTAGTTTATTTTGTACTTTTGTTGAGAGATAATTTTACACTTGGACAACCTTTTGAATATGTATTGATATTTCTTTGTATATCAAGTGAATTTTTTTTAATGTAAAACTTAGTACAAATGTAAGGCATTGAGTGTGACTTGGAAAGGTTGAGTGAATTTTTGTAATGTATAACTCACAAACCATGTAAGCTGAAGAATAAGGTTAAATATGGGAGATTTAAGCTTCTTGAAATTGGATCAATATTGATATTTACAAGCATGAAGAAATTTCAGTAGCAAAGGTATTATTTAAATTAGAAATTGTTGTTTGAATAATATTGTACTAATGCGATATAAGTTTGAACAAAATTTTAAAAATATTTTGCAGGTTATATTGATTCTTAGCAAGCTTGCTAAATTTAGAAGTCTTTACTTCTCTTGGAACATGAGGTACTATTTATTTATCTGTTTATTTTCTTTTTTATTCTTATTTCTTTCTAACTTAATTTTTTTTTTGAGAACACAGGTTTGAAAAAAGTAACAACCTTTCTTGAAGAGAAAAGGGAGGTAGTAAGAATGTAGTGGGATTAGAATTTTGTGATAGATTTGGATAGAAAAAGTACCGTAAGTAGGTAGGTATAGGCGTAGAAGAGGGCTAGTTTTATAAGTTCTAAATATTTAGAAAAGTGATATAATTATATTATATTTATTATATAATTATGTAATATACGTATGTATGTGTATACATGTATATCTATTATATTGTATTAATTATTATGTAATATACGTAATATACATGTGTATGTATACATGTATATATAGATATATATTATATTATATACGTAATATACATATATGTATGTACACATTATATTATATATATTATATAAATATATATTATATAAAATGTGTTATATATGTTTACGGATTGTTATTAAACCTTGTTCGAAATATTGTAATTTTTTGATTGGTCTTGCTTGATGAATGTGTTATATATGTGTGTTATTTTTTTTTGTTATTGTGTGATGTTTCGTTGGAATATTATAATTTTTTTGATGAATGTTGATTTTGTTTGTGAATGTGATGTTTCGTTGATGAATGTGATTGTAATTTTTTTGTGTTGTTTTTTTATTTTGTTATATATGTTTGGATGTTTTGTTATTATGTTTCGTTTGTGGTTGATGTCCAATTATTGTGATATGAATTTTGAATGAATTTTTTCGTGTATCTATTTAGTTTATTTGTTATCTTGTATTTGATATTCTAGTTTATTTTGTACTTTTGTTGAGAGATAATTTTACACTTGGGCAACCTTTTGAATATGTATTGATATTTCTTTGTATATCAAGTGAAATTTTTTTAATGTAAAACTTAGTACAAATGTAAGGCATAGAGTGTGACTTGTAAAGGTTGAGTGAATTTTTGTAATGTATAACTCACAAACCATGTAAGCTGAAGAATAGGGTTAAATATGGGAGATTTAAGCTTCTTGAAATTGGATCAATATTGATATTTACAAGCATGAAGAAATTTCAGTAGCAAAGGTATTATTTAAATTAAAAATTGTTGTTTGAATAATATTGTACTAATGCGATATAAGTTTGAACAAAATTTTAAAAATATTTTTGAGTTGTATTGATTCTTATAAAAGCTTTGCTAAATTTTGAAGTCTTTACTTCTCTTGGAACATGAGGTACTATTTATTTATTTGTATATTTTCTTTTTTATTCTTATTTCTTTCTAACTTAAATTTTTTTTTGAGAACACAGGTTTGACAAAAATAACAACCTTTCTTGAAGAGAAAAGGGATGTAGTAAGAATGTAGTGGGATTAGGATTTTGTGATAGATTTTGATAAAAAATAGTACCGTAAGTAGGTAGGTATAGGCGTAGAATAGGGCTACTTTTTTAAGTTCTAAATATTTAGAAAAGTGATATAATTATATTATATTTATTATATTATTATGTAATATACGTATGTATGTATACTTGTATATCTATTATATTGTATTATATTATTATGTAATATACATAATATACGTGTGTATGTATACATTTATATTTATATATATATATATATAATATTATATCGTAATATACATATGTATGTACACATTATATTATATATATTATATAAATATATATTATATAAAATGTGTTATATATGTTTACGGATTGTTATTAAACTTTATTTGGAATATTGCAATTTTTTAATTGGTCTTGCTTGATGAATGTGTTATATATGTGTGTTATTTTTTTTGTTATTGTGTGATTTTTCGTTGGAATATTGTAATATTTGTTTTGATTGTGATGTTTCGTTGGAATATTATAATTTTTTTGATGAATGTTGATTTTGTTTGTGAATGTGCTGTTTCGTTGATGAATGTGATTGTAATTTTTTTGTGTTGTTTTATTATTTTGTTATATATGTTTGGATGTTTTGTTATTATATTTCGTTTGTGGTTAATGTTCTACTTATTGTGATATGAATTTTGAATTGGGTTAAATGCAAAGTCAGTGAACTTATCTGGTATTTGGGTATGAAGTCCCTTTCTTTTCTAGTCAAAAATTTGGACTTTGAACCCCCAGGCGCCACATGTGCGTTGTTGACCCGCTGAAGTGGCACACGTGGCAGGTCAGACGTGGTATTTAATATTATAATTTGACACGTGAGCTTTGTTGACGTGGCTTCTTTTAATTTTTTTCTAAAAATTTTCCTTTCCAAGGATTTGAACTCACAACCTCAAATTTAGAACTTTGACCATATGACCACTGGAGCTAAACAAGCAACTGTTAATATTTTGCAAGAATTAATCGTTATATCAAAACATAAGATTTCCCCATCTTGCTTAGCATTAGCAGTTGTGGTACTAATAATAACAATAACAATAACAACAACAATAATAATAATAGTACTAATAATAAAAATAAAAATAAAATAAAATAGTAATAATAATAACAATAACAATAACAATAATAATAATAAAAATAAAATAAAAATAAAATAGTAATAATAATAACAATAACAATAATAATAATAATAATTGTACTAATAATAATAATAATAATAATAATAATAATAATAATAATAATAATAATAATAATAATAATAATATTGTCTGAGTTCACATGCATTAGCTACTTAAGCCTTCATATGGTCAAAGTTCCAAATTTGAGGTTGTGAATTCAAATCTTTGGAAAAGCAAATTTTTGGAAAAAAATCAAAAGAAGCCACGTCAGCAATGCTCACGTGTCAAATTATAATATAAATTATAATATTAAATACCACGTCAGACCTGCCACGTGTGCCACCTCAGTAGGACAACGCACATGTGGCGCCTGGGAGTTAAAAGTCCAAATTTTTGACTAGAAAGGGGCTCAGTTTGCGTTGACTAAAAGAAAGGGGCTCAATACCCAAATACCAGATAAGTTCAGTGGTCGACTTTGCATTTAAACCATTTTGAATTAGTTTTTTCGTGTATCTATTTAGTGTATTTGTTATATTGTATTTGATATTCTAGTTTATTTTGTACTTTTGTTGAGAGATAATTTTACACTTGGGCAACCTTTTGAATATGTATTGATATTTCTTTGTATATTCAAGTGAAAATTTTGTAATGTAAAATTTAGTACAAATTTAAGGCATAGTGTGACTTGGAAAGGTTGAGTGAATTTTTGTAATGTATAACTCACAAACCATGTAAGCTGAAGAATAGGGTTAAATATCGGAGATTTAAGCTTCTTGAAATTGGATCAATATTGATATTTACAAGCATGAAGAAATTTCAGTAGCAAAGGTATTATTTAAATTAGAAATTGCTGTTTGAATAATATTGTACTAATGCGATATAAGTTTGAACAAAATTTTAAAAATATTTTGCAGGTTGTATTGATTCTTAGCAAACTTGTTAAATTTAGAAGTCTTTACTTCTCTTGGAACATGAGGTACTATTTATTTATCTGTATATTTTCTCTTTTATTCTTATTTCTTTCTAACTTAATTTTTTTTTTGAGAACACAGGTTTGACAAAAGTAGCAACCTTTCATGAAGAGAAAAAGGGAGGTAGTAAGAATGTAGTGGGATTAGGATTTTGTGATAGATTTGGGTAGAAAAAGTACCGTAAGTAGGCGTAGAAGAGGGCTAGTTTTATAAGTTCTAAATATTTAGGAAAGTGATATAATTATATTATATTTATTATAATATTATGTAATTTACATATGTATGTATACATGTATATCTATTATATTTTATTATTATGTAATATACGTAATATACATGTGTATGTATACATGTATATCTATTATATTATAATTATATTATATTTATTATATTATTATGTAATATACATAAGTATGTATACATGTATATCTATTATATTATAATTTTTTGATTGGTCTTGCTTGATGAATGTGTTATATATGTGTGTTATTTTTTTTGTTATTGTGTGATGTTTCGTTGGAATATTGTAATATTTGTTTTGATTGTGATGTTTCATTGGAATATTATAATTTTTTTGATGAATGTTGATTTTGTTTGTGAATATGATGTTTCGTTGATGAATGTGATTGTAATTTTTTTGTGTTGTTTTTTTTATTTTGTTATATATGTTTGGATGTTTTGTTATTATGTTTCGTTTGTGGTTGATGTCCTACTTATTGTGATATGAATTTTGAATGAGTTTATTCGTGTATCTATTTAGTGTATTTGTTATATTGTATTTGATATTCTAGTTTATTTTGTACTTTTGTTGAGAGATAATTTTACACTTGGGCACCCTTTTGAATATGTATTGATATTTCTTTGTATATTCAAGTGAAAATTTTGTAATGTAAAACTTAGTACAAATGTAAGGCATAGAGTGTGACTTGGAAAGTTTGAGTGAATTTTTGTAATGTATAACTCACAAACCATGTAAGCTGAAAAATAGGGTTAAATATGGGAGATTTAAGCTTCTTGAAATTGGATCAATATTGATATTTACAAGTATGAAGAAATTTCAGTAGCAAATGTATTATTTAAATTAGAAATAGTTGTTTGAATAATATTGTACTAATGCGATATAAGTTTGAACAAAATTTTAAAAATATTTTGTAGGTTGTATTGATTCTTAGCAAGCTTGCTAAATTTAGAAGTCTTTACTTCTCTTGGAACATGAGGTACTATTTATTTATCTGTATATTTTCTTTTTTATTCTTATTTCTTTCTAACTTAATTTTTTTTTTGAGAACACAGGTTTGACAAATGTAGCAACCTTTCTTGAAGAGAAAAAGGGAGGTAGTAAGAATGTAGTGAGATTAGGATTTTGTGATAGATTTGGGTAGAAAAAGTACCGTAAGTAGGTAGGTATAGGCGTAGAAGAGGGCGAGTTTTATAAGTTCTAAATATTTAGGAAAGTGATATAATTATATTATATTTATTATAATATTATGTAATATACATATGTATGTATACATGTATATCTATTATATTATATTATATTATATTATTATGTAATATACGTAATATACATGTGTATGTATACATGTATATCTATTATATTATAATTTTTTGATTGGTCTTGCTTGATGAATGTGTTATATATGTGTGTTATTTTTTTTGTTATTGTGTGATGTTTCGTTGGAATATTGTAATATTTGTTTTGATTGTGATGTTTCGTTGGAATATTATAATTTTTTTGATGAATGTTGATTTTGTTTGTGAATGTAATGTTTCGTTAATGAATGTGATTGTAATTTTTTTTTTGTTGTTTTTTTATTTTGTTATATATGTTTGGATGTTTTGTTATTATGTTTCGTTTGTGGTTGATGTCCTACTTATTGTGATATGAATTTTGAATGAGTATTTTCGTGTATCTATTTAGTGTATTTGTTATATTGTATTTGATATTCTAGTTTATTTTGTACTTTTGTTGAGAGATAATTTTACACTTGGGCACCCTTTTGGATATGTATTGATATTTCTTTGTATATTCAAGTGAAAATTTTGTAATGTAAAACTTAGTACAAATGTAAGGCATAGAGTGTGACTTGGAAAGGTTGAGTGAATTTTTGTAATGTATAACTCACAAACCATGTAAGCTGAAGAATAGGGTTAAATATGGGAGATTTAAGCTTCTTGAAATTGGATCAATACTGATATTTACAAGCATGAAGAAATTTCAATAGCAAAGGTATTATTTAAATTAGAATTTATTGTTTGAATAATATTGTACTAATGCGATATAAGTTTAAACAAAATTTTAAAAATATTTTAGAGGTTGTATTGATTCTTAGCAAACTTGCTAAATTTAGAAGTTTTTACTTCTCTTGGAACATGAGGTACTATTTATTTATCTGTATATTTTCTTTTTTATTCTTATTTCTTTCTAACTTAATTTTTTTTGAGAACACAGGTTTGACAAAAGTAGCAACCTTTCTTGAACAGAAAAAGGGAGGTAGTAAGAATGTAGTGGAATTAGAATTTTGTGATAGATTTGGGTAGAAAAAGTACCGTAAGTAGCTGGTATAGGCGTAGAAGAGAGCTAGTTTTATAAGTTCTAAATATTTAGGAAAGTGATATAATTATATTATATTTATTATATTATTATGTAATATACATATGTATGTATACATGTATATCTATTATATTATATTATATTATATTATTATGTAATATACGTAATATACATGTGTATGTATACATGTACATATAGATATATATTATATTATATATTATATTATATGTGTAATATACATATGTATGTACACATTATATTATATATATTATATAAATATATATTATATAAAATGTGTTATATATGTTTACGGATTGTTATTAAACTTTGTTCGAAATATCGTAATTTTTTGATTGGTCTTGCTTGATGAATGTGTTATATATGTGTGTTATTTTTTTTGTTATTATGTGATGTTTCGCTGGAATATGGTAATATTTGTTTTGATTGTGATGTTTCGTTGGAATATTATAATTTTTTTGGTGAATGTTGATTTTGTTTGTGAATGTGATGTTTCGTTGATGAATGTGATTGTAATTTTTTTTGTGTTATTTTTTTATTTTGTTATATATGTTTGGATGTTTTGTTATTATGTTTCGTTTGTGGTTGATGACCTACTTATTATTGTGATATGAATTTTGAATGAGTTTTTTCGTGTATCTATTTAGTGTATTTGTTATATTGTATTTGATATTCTAGTTTATTTTCTACTTTTGTTGAGAGATAATTTTACACCTTGGCACCCTTTTGAATATGTATTGATATTTCTTTGTATATTAAAGTGAAAATTTTGTAATGTAAAACTTAGTACAAATGTAAGGCATAGAGTGTGACTTGGAAAGTTTGAGTGAATTTTTGTAATGTATAACTCACAAACCATGTAAGCTGAAGCATAGGGTTAAATATGGGAGATTTAAGCTTCTTGAAATTGGATCAATATTGATATTTACAAGCATGAAAAAATTTCAGTAGCAAAGGTATTATTTAAATTAGAAATTGTTGTTTGAATAATATTGTACTAATGCGATATAAGTTTGAACAAAATTTTAAAAATATTTTGCAGGTTGTATTGATTCTTAGCAAGCTTGCTAAATTTAGAAGTCTTTACTTCTCTTGGAACATGAGGTACTATTTATTTATCTGTATATTTTCTTTTTTATTCTTATTTGTTTCTAACTTAATTTTTTTTTTGAGAATACAGGTTTGACAAAAGTAACAACCTTTTTTGAAGAGAAAAGGGAGGTAGTAAGAATGTAGTGGGATTAGGATTTTGTGATAGATTTGGGTAGAAAAAGTACCATAAGTAGGTAGGTATAGGCGTAGAAGAGGGCTAATTTTATAAGTTCTAAATATTTAAAAAAGTGATATAATTATATTATATTTATTATATAATTATGTAAT
Organism: Panax ginseng; assembly: GCA_020205605.1. Classification (NCBI taxonomy): domain Eukaryota; kingdom Viridiplantae; phylum Streptophyta; class Magnoliopsida; order Apiales; family Araliaceae; genus Panax; species Panax ginseng. Next base: position 28,472,609 of record CM035149.1, read on the forward strand.
ATATGTATGTATGTGTATACATGTATATCTATTATATTGTATTAATTATTATGTAATATACGTAATATACATGTGTATGTATACATGTATATATATATATATATTATATTATATACGTAATATACATATGTATGTACACATTATATTATATATATTATATAAATATATATTATATAAAATGTGTTATATATGTTTACGGTTTGTTCGGAATATTGTAATTTTTTGATTGGTCTTGCTTGATGAATGTTATATATGTGTGTTATTTTTTTTGTTATTGTGTGATGAATATATTATAATATTTGTTTTGATTGTGATGTTTCGTTGGAATATTATAATTTTTTTGATGAATGTTGATTTTGTTTGTGAATGTTATGTTTCGTTGATGAATGTGATTGTAATTTTTTTGTGTTGTTTTTTTATTTTGTTATATATGTTTGGATGTTTTGTTATTATGTTTCGTTTGTGGTTGATGTCCTACTTATTGTGATATGAATTTTGAATGAGTTTCTTTGTGTATCTATTTAGTGTATTTATTATATTGTATTTGATATTCTAGTTTATTTTGTACTTTTGTTGAGAGATAATTTTACACTTGGGCACCCTTTTGAATATGTATTGATATTTCTTTGTATATTCAAGTGAACATTATATTATATATATTATATAAATATATATTATATAAAATGTGTTATATATGTTTACGGATTGTTATTAAACTTTGTTTGGATATTGCAATTTTTTGATTGGTCTTGCTTGATGAATGTATTATATATGTGTGTTAATTTTTTTGTTATTGTGTGATGTTTAGTTGGAATATTGTAATATTTGTTTTGAATGTAATGTTTCGTTGGAATATTGTAATTTGTTTAATAAATGTTGATTTTATTTTTGAATGTGATATTTCGTTGATGAACGTGATTGTAATTTTTTTGTGTAGTTGTTTATTTATTTTGTTTTATATGTTTCGATGTTTTGTTATTATGTTTCGTTGGTGGTTGATGTCCTACTTATTGTGATATGAATTTTAAATGAGTTTTTTCGTGTATCTATTTAGTGTATTTGTTATATTGTATTTAATATTCTAGTTTATTATTTACTTTTGTTGAGAGATAATTTCACACTCTTTTGAATATTTATTGATATTTCTTTGTATGTCCAAGTGAAAATTTTGTAATGTAGAACTTACTACAAATGTAAGGCATGGGCTTGGAAAGGTTTAGTGAATTTTTGTAATGTACAACTCACAAACCATGTAAGCTGAAGATGAGGGTAAAAGATGGGAGATTCAGCTTCTTGAAATTGGATCAATATATATTTACAAGTATGAAGAAATTTCAATAGCAAAGGTATTATTTAATTAGAAATTGTTGTTTGAATACTAATGCGATATAAGCAAGCTTGCTAAATTTAGAAGTCTTTACTTCTCTTGGAACATGAGGTACTATTTATTTATCGGTATATTTTCTTTTTTATTATTATTTCTTTCTAACTTAATTTTTTGTTTAAGAACATAACAATAGCAATTTTTCTTGAAGAGAAAAGGGAGGTACTAAGAATGTAGTGGGATTTGGATTTTGTGATAGATTTGGTTAGAAAAAGAGCCGTAAGTAGGTATAGGCGTAGAAGAGGGCTAGTTTTATAGATTCTAAATATTTAGGAAAGTGATTTAATTATATTATATTATATTATTATGTAATATATATATATATATATATATATGTTTGTATACATGTATATCTATTATATTATATTATATTATATTATTATGTAATATACGTAATAAACATGTGTATGTATACATGTATATCCATATATATGTATTATATTATATACGCTATATACATATGTATGTACACATTATGTTATATATATTATATAAAACGTGTTATCTATGTTTTACGGATTGTAATTAGGTATAGGCGTTGAAGATGCTAGTTTTATAGATTCTAAATTTTTAGGAAAGTGATTATATTATATTATATTATATTATATTATATTATTATGTAATATACATATGTATGTAAACATGTATATCTATTATATTATTATATTATATTATTACGTAATATATTATATTATATTATTATGTATACATGTATATCTATATATTTATTATATATTATATTATATTATATTTACATATGTATGTACACATTATATTATATATATTATATAAAATGTGTTATACATGTGTGTTATTTTTTTTGTTATTTTGTGATGTTTCGTTGGAATATTGTAATTTTTTTTTGAATGTTGATTTTGTTTGTGAATGTGATGTTTCGTTTATGAATGTGATCGTAATTTTTTTGTGTTGTTTTTTTATTTTGTTATATATGTTTGGATGTTTTGTTATTATGTTTTGGTTGATGTCTTACTTATTGTGATATGAATTTTGAATGAGTTTTTGTATTTTTGTTGAGAGATAATTTTACACTTGGGGCACCCTTTTGAATATGTTTTGCCAAGTGAAAATTTTGTAATGTATAACTTGCTATAAATGTAAGGCGTGGAGTAATTTTTGTAACTCATAGACTATGTAAGCTAAGATGAGGGTAAAAGATGGAAGATTCAGCTTCTTAAAATTGGATCAATATTGATATTTACAAGCATGAAGAAATTTCAGTAGCAAAGGTATTATTTAAATTAGAAATTGTTGTTTGAATAATATTGTACTAATGCGATAAGTTTGAACAAAATTTAAAAAATATTTTGCAGGTTGTATTGATTCTTAGCAAGCTTGCTAAATTTGGAAGTCTTTACTTCTTTTGGAACATGAGGTACTATTTATCGGTATATATATTTTTTTATTCTTATTTCTTTCTAACTTAAATTTTTTTTGAAAACACAGGTTTGATAAAAGTAGCAGCCTTTCTTGAAGAGAAAAGGGAGGTGGTAAGAATGTAGTGAGATTTGAATTTTGTGATAGATTTGGGTAAAAAAAGACTGTAAGTAGGTAGGTATAGGCGTAAAAGAGGGCTACTAGTTTTATAGGTTCTAAATATTTAGGAAAATGATATAATTATATTATATTATTATGTTAATATACATATGTATGTATACATGTATATATATCTACATATGTATTATATTATATTATATACATATGTATGTATAGGTTATATTATGTATTATATAAATATATATTATATAAAATATGTTATATAAAATATGTTAAACTTTGTTTGGAATATTGTAATTTTTTGATTAGTCTTGCTTGAATGTGATGCTTATTGTGATATGAATTTTGAATAAGTTTTTTCGTGTATCGATTTAGTGTATTTGTTAGATTGTATTTAATATTTTAGTTTATTTCGTACTTTTGTTGATAGATAATCTTACACTTGGGGCACCCTTTTGAATATGTATTGATATTTCTTTGTATGTCTCTACATGGTCGTGCCAAGTGAAAATTTTGTAATATAGAACTTTTGTTATGTACAACTCACAAACCATGTAAGCTAAAAGATGGGAGATTCAGCTTCTTGAAATTGGATCAATATTGATATTTACAAGCAAGAAGAAATTTCAGTAGCAAAGATATTTAAATTAGAAATTGTTGTTTGTTAGAAAGGTCTTTCATTCTAATGCGATATAAGTTTGAATAAAATTTTACAAATATTTTGCAGGTTGTATTGATTCTTAGCAAGCTTGCTAAATTTAGAAGTCTTTACTTCTCTTGGAACATGAGGTACTATTTATTTATAGGTATATTTTCTTTTTTATTCTTATTTCTTTATAACTTAATTTTTTTTTTAAAACACAGATTTGACAAAAGTAGCAGCCTTTCTTGAAGAGAAAAGGGAGGTAGTAAGAATGTAGTGGGATTAGGATTTTGTGATAGATTTGGGTAGAAAAAGAGCCGTGTGTAGGTATAGGAAGAGGGATAGTTTTATAGGTTCTAAATATTTAAAAAAGTGATATAATTATATTATATTATTATGTAATATACATATGTATGTATACATGTATATCTATTATATTATATTATATTATTATGTAATATACATGTGTATGTATACATGTATATCTATATGTATTATATTATATTATATACGTAATATACATATGTATGTATTATTATATTATATATTATACAAATATATATTATATAAAATGTGTTATATATGTTTACGGATTGTTATTAAATTTTGTTTGGAATATTGTAATTTTTTTGATTGGTCTTACTTGATGATTATTTTATATATGTGTTATTTTTTTGTTATTGTGTGATGTTTCGTTGAAATATTGTAATATTTGTTTTGAATGTGATTTTTCGTTGATGAATGTGATTGTAATTTTTTTGTGGTGTTTTGTGATTATGTTTCGTTGGTGGTTGATGTTCTACTTATTGTGATATGAATTTTAAATGAGTTTTTTCGTGTATTTATTTAATGTATTTGTTATATTGTATTTAATATTCTAGTTTATTTTATACTTATGTTGAGAGATAATTTAACACTTGGGGCACCCTTTTAAATATGTATTGATATTTCCTTGTATGTCATATGGTTGTGCCAAGTAAAAATTTTGTAATGTACAACTTTCTATGAATGTAAGGCATAGAGTGTGTCTTGGAAATGTTGATTGAATTTTTGTAATGTAAAACTCACAAACCATGTAATCTAAAATGAGGGTAAAAGACTGGAGATTCGGCTTCTTAAAATTTGAACAATATTGATATTTATAAGCATGAAGAAATTTCAATAGCAAAGATATTATTTAAATTAGAAATTATTGTTTGAATGATAGTGTACTAATGCGATATAAGTTTGAACAAAATTTTAAAAATATTTTGCAGGTTGTATTAATTCTTAGCAATATTGTCTTTACTTCTCTTGGAACATGAGGCACTATTTATCGGTATATTTTCTTTTTTATTCTCATTTCTTTCTAACTTATATTTTCTATTTATCATCGGTCATGCAACAAACGTTACTATCAAAAATTACATATGAGACCAAGTTGATAGTAACACAACCAACAACTATGACTTTTTTTTCCCATTGAACCTATAAACTAGAGGTAACCTAGATATAGGTTGGGTTCCCATCACACCCAGCTTAGATGGTTTTAAGACCCATATCTCATGTAGTCAAACTTATTAAGTCTCTTGTCAAAGGCTTAGTAAATGGATCAACCAAGTTTTTACTTGACTTCACAAACAATAGTTATGATATCATCATGTATAAATTATCTCACAAATTCATGTTTTAGACCAATATGTCTAAACTTACCATTATAGGTACCTGTTGCCTCTTTTATAGTTCCAATAAAAGAGCTCTAACTCATGCAAGTATACACGGGTCAACAAGTAATACAGAGTAAGTAAAGTATCGACCCCACAGAGAAAGTTGTTAACCTTAGACTACTATGCATTAATTAACTCACTATATTTATATGCTAAGACTATTGACTTAATTGTTGATTTGAACTAATTATGATTACCAACTAAAAAATAAGAATATAAATGGACTAAATATAATGTGGAAACAATGGGATTCTAACTCCATTCAATATTTCGTTTAATCGCCATATGTCATGCAAGAAGTGTTCACATATCACAGGGAGATAGCCAAGAGCACGAAGAGAGTTATAACCATTTTCCAATGCACTATAACCAACTCACATAGCATCTACAGATGTTAGACTCTATGTAATCACCAATACCATCACAATTACCATATTCCTATGCGCAATTGTAATCCTATTGATTTTAAGCACAACTCTTATCCTAGCTCATACGGTGAAACAGTATATTCCTATCTGAATCACAAAATATGCAAGACTTACTCTAGCCCCATATTCGCATGCTATCATGATTACAATCCATATTTATATGTTCATTTTCAATCCCATACAAATACTGAAATGAATGATTATCAGTCATTCATACATGTAAAATAACCATGATAGATAACCCATATGATATGCAATACAAATCTAACATTTAGATGTGCAACCAAACTACATATTAAAATCCGTTAGAATCCTATAATGGAGTTTAGTTCATGACTGAACCAAAAGCCATTATGGGATCAAGGCTAAACATAATCAATAAACAAACGAATGGAAGAAGAAAGATAGAACAATTAAACCCAATCGCTGAATAGTAATCAATGATTAACTATTAAATCACCAAAGGAATCCAATAAATAAGAATCAAAATCCATGATGGTAAAGAATTCTGAGAAGAAGAGAAATAGACGTTATGGCTTCCTTCTCTGTTGGAATCTCTCCCAAGGTGTAAACCCTAGTTATTACTCAAGAAAATACGTAATAAAAGTCACCTCCTCCTCTGACACCAGTCAGAATCGTTTTAAACCCAATTACACATCATTTAATTGAGAATTAAAAATAAAAAAATTAAAGACATCGACGCGCGCGGCCGGCGCAAGACATCTCTAGTATCTCGCTCTGCGGTAGCAGAGACTTACAAAGAAGTTAGGCCGACCCAGACGTCCTCACGCGCGGTCGCGCGATCACGCTTTCATGGTGGTAGCGTTGAGTAGCTTCGGCGGGTGGCGTCCATTGCCTCATGGGCGCTTAACTTGCAGAAAGTTCCCCATGTATAGTCGTCGGCGGTATGAAGTCTTCGATTTTGCCTTGCTTGCCATGTGATATACAAGACTACCTGTTCTCGCGATTCTTGAGTCTGGTTTTGCTCTGCTGCTGCTGCTACTTGCTCACACTTGATTTAATTCTCTTGCTTGCTTGATTTCCATGCCTCATTGTACCCCTATTGCATGTACCTCCTCGCCTTGCGACTAGTCTTCGCGCATCCGCTCACCGATACCTCTAATTCCACCAAAATGAAGTCGATTTCTGCACTTATTCACAAAAAGGAGTTTTAAGCACATGTAATGCAAAATAACGTGGAATGCAACTAAAACACAATGAAATGTACTTGAGTTGGGCAAAATTCGCATGGATTGATATATAATAAGTGAGTAAAAATACCACTTATCAGTACCACTATTCACTTTTATAACTGTAGCTTCACTATCATAATATAGTAAAATTGGAGGCATTGGAATTGGCCATTGATTTATGTCTAACAACATATTTCTAATCCAATCAGCCTCTTTTCCTGCTTGAGCCAAAGCAATAAACTCTGACTCCATAGTAGAGTGAGAAATACAAGTCTGTTTCTTGCTTGCCCAAGAAACAACACCACTGGCAAGAGTAAAAATCCACCCACTTGTTGATTTATTATCTCCCACGCTATTAATCCAGCTTGCATCAGAGTATCCCTCTAAAACACTAGGGAATTTATTATAGAACAATCCTAAGCCACTGGTTCTTTTAAGATATCCAAATATCCTCCCAATAGCTTTCCAATGATCAATATTAGGACTACTCAGATATCTACTAAGTTTAGAAACTGCAAAAGAAATATATGGCCAAGTACAATGTATAACATACATAAGGCTGCCAATAACACTTGTGTATTCTAGCTATGCAATAGCTCTGCCATTATTTTATTTGAGTTTAACTCCATTCTCCAAAGGAGTATTCACCTCCTTAAAACTCGAGGTGACTAAACTTAGTTAATATCTTTTCAATATAGTGAGATTGCTTTAATACAAAACCCCCACTATGTTTTTTAACTTTGAAGCCTATAATAGTATCCACTTCACCTAAGTCTTTCATCGTAAAGATAGAGGATAGATAATTTTTAGTCTCATTTGATAGGTCTCCAAACCTTTATGTTTGTTTTGATGATAAATATTTTTAGTAACTAGGTTAGTCAAAAGGGTAGAATCCTCTCCATAGGATTTTATATAAGTTTTTCAAATCATCAAATTTAATTTGACCAAAAATGTTTTTCATCCGTGTTAATGAAATTGATTCATAAAGTAAAATTTCCTAAGGCAAGGAAATTCTTATTTATTTTTTCAAAATGATTTTACAAAATCTTTATGGGCAAAAAAATTATAAACATATTTAAATATATATATATTCATATATATATATATATATATATATATATATGTATAAATATATATATATATATGTTAAGTATATATATAATATATATATCGTGCACTAATAAAATTTGCATGTGTTGTGTGTGCAAGTGAATCAAATGTGCATGTGTGCGTAAGGGCTAAAAAGTCGTGTGTGCCTATGCAGATTAATAAAGGCTAAGCCTTTGTGTGATAGTAGGCATGTAATTGGTTTGTCAAAACTGGAAGCTATCATCAGCTTACTTCTTCTTTAACCAATCTGTGTCTCAAATGAATCTGGAATGCTTAAATTACCATCATGCAATCTGGACCGTTAAATTCAAAATCAGTTTACCAAATTATCCTTTTGTCCTAAACTCCAAAATTCTATAAATAGGAAGCTTTTCATTCATTTTCATTCACTTTCATTCACCAATTAAAAATCAGAAAAACTTATTGCCTACATTCTATCAAATAAAGCTTTCACTCTCTCTTCTAAACAAAGTTCTAATCTGCCAAGAAGAGAAAAATTAGTCAAAATATTTGAGATAAGTTATTAATTTATTGTTGCTTATATTCTCATACTTGCTTATATATATATATATATATATATATATATATATATATATATATATATATATATATATATAGATATTCAAATATAAATTGTTATGCACATCTATATATATCTATATTTCATCGATAATATCAAGCAAAAAGTCAGTACTTAGACACCGATATAATTTGGAAGCAATTTCTCTGAAATTCTCCGAACGGTTTTTAACATTCTAAGTGACTTTTTATTGATATAGATACATTACATGAATATTACATAATATTTATATAATTATTAGATTGTGAAATGAACAACTTAGTCAGTACTTAGATACCGATATTCAGATATATTTCTTAACAAAAATTATTATCTGAACGGTCTTTAAAATCCTAAGTGGCCAATTTTTTACAACGTAGATCAAATATACAAAAATATATATCTTTGAGTGAAACAAATTTATTTGATATATCAAATATTATTTAATTGATTAATCTATTATACTTAATAATTGTCATCACAAACATACTTATTCATAAATTACTTGTTCATAAGTGATTTAAATTGTTATCCAAACTCATCTTTATATATGTTTAAATCATAGAAACACACTTTTATTTATAAAGAAAAATCCTTTCTAATATGTTTAAACCATAGAAACACATTCTCTATTAAAGAAAAGGAAAATCTTTATAAAAGTATATCAATTTACATATCTGATATCTGCTTACACAGAAGCATATCACATAAAAGTCTTGAACTTGTATAAATTTGTACTAAACTTTATCTGCTTACTTTAGAAGCAAGGTCAAATAATTTATTGTAAAAAGAAAAAGGTAGAGTTAGTTTATTTTATGTACATGTGAGAAAGACGAGTAATTCTTTGACCAAGATTAGAGTCTTAGAGAGGTCAGTTAGGAGTTGGGTCTGTAGTGTACTTGTGAGGTAAGGAAGAGACTGTTGTATCAAGACCAGATCATAGAATAGTTCTGAACTCAAAAGGAAGGTACAACTAAGCTTGAGTAAGGAGCTGGGAGTTTAGTGTTAGAGATAGTTAGTTGTGGATAGTTATAAGTTTATCTATAAAACTTTGTAAAGGCTTCTCCGCCTATTGAAGGAGTATTTATTATTGGGAGTAATAGGATCTCAAGTTCTGAAGAGGAGCTTGAGACTGGACGTAGCAACATACCCGAGTTGTATGTTGTAAACCAGATAAATATCTGTGCAGGTGTGATTGAATTTTTACTATCTTGATTATTCATTTCTGACACTGCAAATTAATTTACTAAAAATTCAAAAAGACCTAAGATAATTTTGTAAATAGTGATAATCTATTCGATCCCCCCTTCTAAATTATTATTGGACTTTCAATTGGTATCAAAGCGGTGCTCTTTAACTTATTTTTTAAGTGAATATAGGTATATCTAAGAGTAGATCCATCTATGGCCTACAATACTACTGATTGCGGAGAAATATTATCAATGTTCAGACCTCCACTATTTGATGACACAAACTTTGTCACCTGAAAGAATAGATTCAAAATATACGCCAAGTTACAAGGAATCAAAGTTTGGCCTTCAATAGAACGAGGTGTAAAAGTTCCCACAAAAATTGAAGGAGAAAAGATTATTGAAAAAGATGTTGATGAGTTCACTACTGATGAAGAAAAGGCTATGAATATAGCAACCTGAGCTGAACAGGTGTTGACTAGTGCTCTTATTGAAAAAGAGTACAAAAGAGTTAGCAATTATAAAAATTGAAAAAAAATCTGGAAAAAAATTGATTGTAACCTATGAAGGAACCAATCATATCAAAGAAACTAGAAAAGATGCGTTAATCCAAGAATATGAAAATTTAAAGTTGGAAGAAGATGAAAAAATCATTGATATGGAAACACGTTTTTCCAGAATCATTGATGAACTAGAACAACTATGGAAGGCATATACAATTAATGAGAAAAACAGAAGAATTCTCAAAGCTCTTTCATCCATCTGGAAAATGAAGGTTATTACTATAAAGGAAATGCAAGACCTAACTACTTATCCTATTGTATAGCCTTATTGGAAATCTCCGTGCCTACGAAGTCGACATGTTAGTCGAAAAAGTAGAATCAAATACAGATCTCAAGAAGAAAGGAATTGATTTCAAAGCTCTACTTGTAGATCAAGAAAGATATGATGAAGAAGTTGCTAAACAAATCAAGGAAATTGCAAATCTATGTTTAATGGCAGACAATGATTCATCACCAAGATTTGAGGTAAATTCTGAACATCAATTACCTAGTACTTCATTTGTCATTCTAAAGCGTATAATTGTTTATATAAAGATAATCAAATTATTAAAGAAGATTTTATTAAATTAAAATTTTCATTAGAAAGTTAATTAAAATCAATAAAAATCTTGAAATAGAAAATTCAAATTTAATTATAGTTAATAAAAGTTTAAATAAAGAGAAACTAGAAAATGATTCTTCAAGAAATCTATCTTTAAAGGAAGAATTAAAAAAATTAAAAGGAATAAACAAAGATCTTGAAATAGAAAATTCAACACTTGTCATTTCTATTGAAAATCTTGAAGTTGAAAAATCAACATTAAAATGAAGATACTCAAATACAAAATAAAGTGTTAAATGAAGATATTTAAACTATCAAAGTTGAAAATTCATCTCTAAAGATAGAATTAGAAAAATAAAATGAAGATTCTTTTTGATAGAGCAAATTAAAATCTTAACAAAAGAATGTGAAGATTTAAGCAATATTATCATTAAATTCACAAAAGGGAAAGAAAATCTTGATGTTATGCTTAATCAACAAAAATGTGGATTTGACAAAAAAGGATTAGGATATATTGGAGAACCAACAAAAGATAAAAAAACATCTCCCTTTGATAAATGATCTTACTGCAATAGAAGTGGTCATTTCGTTCACATGTGTAATGCTCGAAATGGAAATTATAAAGGAAAAATGATTTAGGTTCCAAAAGGAACTTACACTGCACCAATTATTGTAAAGAATACAAGAAAAGAGCTCATAATTAAAGATCCTATAGAAATTATAATCAAAACTTTTCTAGATATAAAAGTAGAGTAAATCGTGCATCTTATACACTTGCTACTCATAAAATGCCTGTGTCTACTAAGATTGATTATCCTGTACCCAGTTTTATAAAAGAAAACACAAATGTTCCTTATAAAAATGGAAAACTCACCCAAAAGATCGTTCTTATTAAAGGGCACCAATTCGAGAAATTAATAAATGTTGCAGGTATGTCTTAAAAATGTCGACATCATTGTTGGGTCTAGTGATATTACTTTGTGAAATGATTTCTCTGAAAGCATGAGTAATGATTTTGAAATAATCATGATGGGAGAATTAAACTTCTTCCTAGGATTGCAAATCAATCTAGGTGAAAAAGATTTTAACTATGCAGATCATCATGATCATTTAAAGTACAAGTAACACATATCAGTTTTCTCATAATTATTTATGCATTTAAATATATATGGTATTAATTAGAACATAGTAGTAACTTTTAATATTTAATTGTGTAAAATTTTATTATATAAATATATTTTTAAATATATATATATATATTTAAATATTTTTAAAAAAATATTTGAAGTTTTTAAGTTTTTTTAATATTTAATATTTAAATATATTTAATATTAAATAGACTTAATTTGAAGTGTTTATTTGCGTATGTATAAATTTAAATGGTAAATAGCCTCCATATTTGAATACTGATTTGGACCAATCATGAGCAACCACACGGATTCAAAACCTGCAAGTTTTCTACCGTTCGATCTAAAGTAAAAAATAATTCTCAATTCTTTTCAGATACTAACAACGTTTCTGCAAGTTTTGAACAATATTTATCCCCCCCATTTTTTATAATGACAAAGGGGAAGAAAAATATGATATATATATCAATTTATTTTTATGTGATATCATATATCAACTACTATGCATGAGCTACGATTTTAAACTGATATTTATATAAACAAGTATGACAAAAATTCAATGTTTCAAAAAATAAATGTTTTATGTATGCATAAACTGAGGGGGAGAAGTTATATAGAAAAATATTTTTAGTAATTTTCATCATCAAAAAGGGAGAGATTGATAAGTCTCCAAACCTTTATGTTTATTTTGATGATAACAATTTTTAGTAAATAGATTTAGTAAATAGGTTAGTCAAAAGGGTATAATCCTCTCCATAGAATTTTATATAATTGTTTTTCAAATCATTCTATTTAATTTGACCAAAAATATTTTTCATCAGTGTTAATGAAATTGATTCATAAAGTAAAATTTTCTAAGGCAAGGAGATTCCTATTTCTTTTTTCAAAATGATTTTACAAAATCTTTATGGGCCAAAAGAAAAATTCTAAACATATATATATTTGTATATATATATATGTTAAGTATATATATAATTTATATATATAATGTATGTGTGTGTGTGTGAGTTTTGTGCACTAAATATATGTTCATGTGTTGTGTGTGTAAGTGAATCAAATGTGTGTAATGTGTGTGGGTTTGAAAAGTGAAAAGTGTGTGTGTGCTGGCAGATTAATAAAGGCTAAGTTTTTGTGTGTGATAGCGGGCATGTGATTGGTTTGTCTTTAGCCAATCCGTGTGTCTCAAATGAATCCGGACCTTTCAAATTCCCATCATGCAATCTGGACCATTAATTTCAAAATTAGTTTACCAAATTATCTTTTTGCCCTAAACACCAAAATTCTATAAATAGGAGGCTTTTCATTCATTTTCATTCACTAATTTAAAAATCAAAAAAGCTTACTCTCCTTGCCTACATTCTGTCAAATAAAGCTTTCACTCTCTCTTCTAAACAAAGTTCTAATCTACTAAGAAGAGAAAAATTGGTCAAAGTATTTGAGATAAGTTATTAATTTATTATTGCTTATATTATCTGATACTTGCTTATATATATATAGATATTCAAATACAAATTGTTATACACATCTATATATATCTATATTTCATATATCAATATCAATTAAAAAGTCAGTACTTAAATAGCAATATAATTTGGAAGTACTTTCTCTGAAATTCTCCTAACGATCTTTAAAATCCTAAGTTACTTTTTATTGATATATAGATACATTATATAAAAATTACATAATATTTATATAATTATCAGATTGTGAAATGAACAATTTAGTCAAGACTTTTAGATAACCGATATTCAAGATATTTCTTAATAAAGAATATTATCTGAACAGTCTTTAAAATCCTAAGTAGCCAAATTTTCACAACGTAGATCAAATATACAAATATATATATATATATATATATATATATATATATATATATCTTTGAGTAAAACGAATTTATTTGATCTATCTAGTATTTTTTAATTGATTAATCTATTATACTTGATAACTGTCATCGCAAGTATTTTATACACAAACATACTCATTCATAAATTACTTGTTACATTATATAAGTGATTTAAACTGTTATCCAAACTCATCTTTATATCTATTTAAATCATAGAAACACACTCTTTATTTACAAAGAAAAATCCTTTCTAATCTGTTTAAACCATAGAAACACATTATTTATTAAAGAAAAGAAATTTTTTTATAAGAGTGTATCAATTTACATATCTGCTTACACAGAAGCATATCACATAAAAGTCTTGAACTTGTATAAATTTGTACTAAACTTTATCTGCTTACTTTAGAAGCAAAGTCAAACAATTTATTGTAAAAAGAAAAAGGTAGAGTTAGTTTATTTTATGTACTTGTGAGAAAGATGAATAATTCTTTGACCAAGATCAGTGTCTTAGAGAGGTCAGTTAGGAATTAGGTCTCTAGTGTACTTGTGAGGTAAGGAAGAGATTGTTGTTTCAAGACCAGATCATAGAATAGTTCTGAACTCAAAAGAAAGGTACAACTAAGCTTAAGGAAGGAGCTGAGAGTTCACTGCCTGAGATAGTTAGTTGTGGATGAAGGGTTTCGGCACATAAAACGCAACGAAAATAAACAATTGAAAAACAATTGCGAAACCCTAAAACAGTATTCAGGCAAAAAATAAATTAATTCAGTGATTAGAAATTATACCGATTATTAAAGCTAGAATCGATGCGGTCGAATCTCCAACTCAATCCAAACGAACTGCGTCTCTACGGTATCCACACGAACGCCCCGTGAATCGTCGTACGATCTGTAGAAAAAAAGGAACCGCGGTACTAGCCACCAAGGATGAGAATTTTTCTAAAACTGTTTTCTCTAGTCTCTCTCTAAGAGCGGCTACAGTTTTTTTTGTTGTAATACCTAAAATGGTTGATATATATCATATATATAGAAGTTAGGAGGAATTAATCAAAACCTAATATAATTAAAATTCCAATTTATATATGTATCTTAATTAAGTCTTACTTAATTAATATACATATATATACAAATTATCCTTTTAATTTAAATTCGTTATTTAAAATACTATCAATCATATTGATATATTTAAATCCTTACAATTTAAATTAATTCCCTTTTAAATTACGTTCTATGTGTGTGACCCTATAGGTTATTATTACATTGGCAATAATTTTAAAATCATATTATAAAATTATAATAATAATAAGATCGATGATTCGATGCAACCTTTTCGTGACCAATATTTTAATATAATTTAATCCTTTTAACCTTGACATCCTAGATTAAACTCGAGTCATGGAATGTGTCATACTCTTCATAATTTAATCTATATTTTTCTTGATCAATGAGTAGACTATATGAAACAAATCACTATTTAAGCATGGCCATGCATTTCATAGTCCTACTCAATCAAGAGGCCTATGGATATCACCCCTAATATATATAGGAGGGTTAAATTTCATCTATATCACTCATATTCCTCACACGATTCATGATGTACCCAATAATCATCTTTATAGTCCACCATATTAAAGGTAACATTTGATGATATCAAAGTACATAAATTTCTGTGTAGTAATATAGTGATTTCAGGTCTGAGGACCATTACATCATTGTCACTATGAGAATCACTAATAACACTTTGCATATTGTTCCACGTAGAATTCTCATGGTGGGTCTGTTCAGTAAATCATTCTCTAACATGTACCTATGCATTGACTTAATATCTCATATATTTATAACCAATGAGATTTGGTCATCAGTCAATCCACATACTAGTCTCAATGCATCATTGTTGTCCCATCAACAATGATACTCGACTAGGGACATTTAATAGCAATGATACTAATTGTAATTACATAATCATGTTCAAGTCATATACTTGAAACTATATAATTTGTATCACTGTTCTAAGGAATTTTATTATGTTAACATTTATATAACGTAGTAAATAAAACCATAATAAAATCATTCATTTATTCAATCAAATATAATATCAAAATGTTAAGCAATTATATCAAATAATTGGCCTCTAGGGCATAAACTCTAACAGTGGATAGTTGTAAGTTTATCTATAGAATTTGTAAAGGCTTCTCCGTCCATTAAAGGAGTATTTATTACTGGGAGTAATAGGATCTCAAGTCCTAAAGAGGAGCTTGAGACTGGACGTAACAACATACCCGAGTTGTATGTTATGAACCAGATAAATATATGTGTATTGTGTGATTGAATTTTTACTATTGTGATTATTAATTTCTGACACTGCAAATTAATTTACTAAAAATTCAAAAAGGCCTAAGATAATTTTTTTTAAATAGTGATAATCTATTCAACCCCCCTTCTAAATTATTATTGGACTTTCATCATTTACTCCAATTTTATTTGTATTAATAATCAACATATCATCTATGTACAAACAAACTATCACCATATAGCTAGAAGTGGTTTTAGAGTATATGCACATATCTTCAGTATTATATTTAAACACAATTTAAAATAGCAGCATCAAATCTCTCGTGTCATTGTTTTGGTGTCTATTTTAGACCATAAAGGGACTTAACTAATTTGCATACTTTAGCCTCATTTTTGGGAACAACAAACCCTTTGGGTTGTTCTATATATACTTCTTAGTTCAAATTACCATTCGAAAATGTTGTCTTAACATCCATTTGATGAATGTAAAGATCAAAAAATAAAGCTAAGGCAAAAATAATTCGAATGGAAGTAACTTGTGCTACCGGTGCATAAGTATCAAAGTAGTCAATACCCTCTACTTGTCTAAAACTTTGTCAATACTCAAGTATTATTTGCCAAGATTGAATCCATTTCATCATTTATAACTTCCTTCCAAAAAACAACATTCCTAGAAGTTATAGCTTCTTTAAATGATTTAGGATTAGTCTCAAGACTATATATATATATATATATAGGGTATTTCATTTACCACTTCATTATTTTGGTCCCCTTCCACCAAAAATAATAAAGACTAAGAAGAAATAAAATTATCATCTAAGTCTTTATCTTTTTTAGCTCTAGTACTCCTTCTAGGTCCACTTGGTTGAATTGGAACACTAGGTTCTCCAACCTCAACATTAGACCTTACAGGACCACTAAGCTCATCAAGTTTAGGCATAACCACATTTTCAACATCTTTTGAGAATTTATTTTCAAAAAATTCCACATCCTTTGACTTATATATAAAATTAAACTCTGAATCAAGAAGTATGTATGCTTTATTATTTATAGTATATCCAACAAATATACTTCTAATAGATCTAGCCCCTAACTTAGTCCTTCTGGATCAAGAACTCGAAAATAAGCTATACACCCCCACACTTTAAAATAATTTATGTTAGGACTCCTGCCTTTCCATATTTCATAAGAACTACTTTTAATTATAGTACTAGGAATCCTATTTAAAATATGACAAGTAGTTAGGAATGTCTCATCCCATAAATTATTTGGCAAACAAGCATGATTTAACATATAATTAATTATATCATGAAATACACGATTTTTTTTCTTTCTGCTAAATTTTGTTGTGGTGTATATATTGTACTCGTTTGATGTATAATGCCATTTTCTTCACAAAATGCGTCAAAAGTATTCAAACAATATTCCATACCTCTATCAGAACGCAAAATTTTAATCTTCTTCTCAAATTGATTTTCTACTTCTGATTTGTATATTTTTAAATGAGTTAAATGCTTCATCTTTTGTTCTTAACAAATTAATACACATAATAATATATGCTAGCATCATCTATAAAAGAAATGAAATATCATTTTCCACCCCCTGTCAATATTTCATTTAACTCACAAATATCAGCATGTATTAAAGCTAACAATTGTGATTCTCTATGCACATTTGGAAATGGTTTTCTCACAATTTTTGATTTAACACAAATTTCAAATTTCTCAAGTTCAGTATTGTCGATATTAATTAATTTCATTGCATGCATATTTTTCAAATTCTTTGAATTTATATGTCATAAACGATTATGCCACAAAGAAATTGCATAAGTAATATAAGCAGAAACATAACTAATTTTATTAATAGATAATTTTTACATTCCATTACAAGCATAATCTTTTCCAACAAAAACACCTTTCTTTGAAAGAATGACTTTGTCGGACTCAACATAAACTTTAAAACCTTTTCTATCTAAAAGATCAACAAAAATTAAATTTTTTCTAATTTCAAACAGAAACAACACATTGAGCAAGGTCAACTTCTTCCCAGAGGTGAAGTCAATTTCCACAGTTCCTTTGTCATTACCAGTTGCCTTTGAACTATTTTCCATCTGAACTTCCTGTCTAATAACTTCTTCAAATGTTTTAAACATCTCGTTGTTGTTTCAAATATGGACAGTAGCTCTGGAGTCCAACCACCAAGATGGTCACTAGCCATGTTAACCTTAGAAATCATAGTCACATCAAGACTAAGATCAGAGACCATGACAACAAGGTTCTCCTCAATCATGTTAGCAGAGTCAATCTTGCGTTGTTTACATTCTCTGGCATAGTATCCAATTTCTCTGCAATGATTGCAAATTTTAGTAATAAGAGTTATAAATATTTATGGAATTGAATAAATATTTTGATGCGAATTAGTTTGGATAATTTATTTGGTGTATTTATGTTACCCAAATATATGAGGGTTATGGATATATTTTAGTGCGTAATTTTAGTACGCTAATGGATTAAGAAAATAATTAGTCCAATTAAAAGAACTAAATTTAATTTAATTGATAAAAGAGTTAAATCGAAATTCTAAATTTATCTTATAAGTCTGTATGTAAGGAATTAAATATTTTGAATATGTGAGAATTAAAATGTCCAATTTAATTTCATAATAAACCCAATTTAAATTCAATTTGTAAAAACCAAAATTAGATAAATGGGGGATTTAATTATCAGTAATTGGAAAAGAGTGTTTGGCTAAATAAATTAGCAGGCAATTATATATGCCTTCCTCAATAGGAGTTAAGTGTGACATTTATCAGCAATTAGAAGAGAGGGGAAAAAAGAAAAAAAAATGTGCAGGCAAATTAGTTATTGGGAAATCAAACGCTCAATTGGTATAACCCTTCTTCTCCCTATGACGCTCAATAAACCCAAATTAAAATCAAGTAAAGTCTCATAAGTCTCATTTTTCAATAGAAAAACTGAGTTCATATATAGAGAGTGTGTGTGTGTCTGTGTCTGTGGAAAATTGGAAGAGAAGTTCTGAGAAACCAAAGAGAAGCCAGCAATCTGCACCATCTAACTTAGCTAAGGAAGATTCAAAAGGTAAGAATCAACTCTAAAACTCTTAAATTCCCATTTTCTTAAATGTTATATTGCTGAGAATTGTTTGGGTTATGTGAGATGATGAAAGGCTTGATTAGTGTAATTTACAAGTGAATTAAACTAAACAAATCTGAGTTTATGAGTAATGGGGAAATAAATGGACCTTTGGTCCATTTTAGATGTTATGGTCTGTTTTAGAGGCTATTTTTGTTATGTTCTTATGTTTAAAGTTTTGATTTGATGGTAGTATGTTGTACTCTTCTAAAATATGAAAACAACCCAATTTGAATGAATCAAAATGGATGTAGAACGAATTTGTGGTGGTAGATTTTGTAAAGAATCTAAAAATATGAAAATCTAGCATGAACACCAAATTTGAGTCATTAGAGGGTTTGTTAAAATTTCTAGAATATTTTAATTGTTTTGTAGATGTATGGTTCTATGTTTGATGAGTTCGTAGAATTAAAAACCATCTGATTTGGTCCTTAAATGAATAAGATAGAAGGTTCGGATGGAAACAAAGTCTGAAACGAGACTAGAAAACCATTACTGCATGTATGCCGCCAAGCCATGATCCGAGTTTATCTAGTAGTGCCAGGCTTATAAGACTAAGGCCAAATGTGGTGCGGTCGCACTAGTAGCAGGATAGGCCCAGAAATAAGTCATTATATGTTTCTAGGGGATGTTTATCTAATCTATTCTAGCAAACATTATAACATAAAACTAAAATGCTACATCACCAAAGCATGTGTTAAATCAAACACAAAGATGATATTATAGGTTATGAACTAGGAATTGTTGAAAATCTTTAAGGCGATGGTGTTACTGAATTATCATTACCCCTTCATCGGGGAAATATGTTTCCAAGGGTTTGAAATCCTGTGATGGTGCTGCGGCCAGTTGATCCGCAATTCGTTAACCTTTGATAGACTTTTAGGTCACTGAATTGCTTGACCCATGTTTTCGCCTTAATCGGATCGGGATTTCCCCAGAAATCTGGTGGTCCCAACTCCTTGAACTACTTGGTCACGTGATGTAAGCGGCGTTGCCATCATTTCCACCCGTATTTTGTACACGAGTCTCCTAAATCGATTTTGCATGAACTCGCAAAAAGCTTCTAAACATCCCATCGCTCATCGCTTGTTTCAGTAGCATTGTTTATGAGGAGGAATATTATCTTCCGCTGCACGCGTCTCTCTGGGTTTGTGACTAAAGGTTGTTCCACAGCCTCATACACTCCATTGTTAACGCTTCTCGTGCCCATTCTTAACATCGCTTATATAACAAGGGTTAATTAAACAAATTAACATATCACATAATATCCCTATATTATGATGACCAACAAATAAGCTTAGATAGGACACACTAGCTTTAAGGATTTACTCATCTCTCCTCCTAGTTCTATTTCCCGATCTCCGCCGTGGAGACCATATCCTTAAGCTTTGATATTAACTTGTGACGCCCCAAAAATAGGTATACAACACCTATTCTGAGTCGCCAAATACATGGTAAAGAAAGCAAACTACAACTTCAATAATACAAATGTCGTGTAAAATACGACAGCATATACTGTGAGTTTAAATACAAATATTGTCTACTAGACAATATCCACACCCAAATGAGTCCTCATTACAATTATTCATACACTATTTTACAAAAATAGTGAGGACTGCTACAACAACTTTCTAGAACCATCACTCCGTACCCCGACTAGATCCTGCTATGTTCTCACCTCCTGAGAAGAAAAATGGAACAAAAAGGAAAAGGGTGAGCTCAACTATCCCAGTAAAGAATATTATGACTAAGATAATATACAACAAATTAATCATTAGTCCTCAACAGAAAAAAATCGATAGAATATAATAGACAACAAGTTTTAGATCAACAAATGCAGCAGAAACAGCAATCCATTAGAAGAGTCACGTAGAGAATGAGTTCTAATATTAGGGATCCGTAATACAGTTTTATCCAAGATCAATAATACTTCATATTAACTGATTTTGAAGCAGAATTCAAAAATAACGATCAAAACATGGATACAATCAAAGATGGTAGCCAAAATAGACATCTTGGACAAAAAGAAAAATTTTTATTTTTCGGTGAATAGTGCCGTATACGTGAATAGTAACACCGACACAAAAAGTTCCAAATTTGATTAAAAAGTTCACCAATATTTCGGCATAATGATATTGAAGAAAATAATATCATTTAAGAAGAAAATAACATCCTTTACCTCAAAATAAGCGTATTTTACGATCGAATTTCGGATATAGTCTTGTGAAACTTGCAACAGTATAAGAACACTCAAAAAATACTCACAAAAATACGCCGATAATAATATAGAGGATAAAAGAGAAAACTTGTTTCGGTGTGATTTTAAATTCTAACTTAGCCTCTATTTATAGGAAATTGTTAACGCCATATAGAGACTAAATAATAAATTAATATTATTTCATTAACAAATTCTCTACGCATGCTTTTTGACAAAACTCAGCCACCAGACATCTTTGAACCAAATTTAGCAGCCCACATGTATTCAACACATGTGGTTCCCACCCATAAATTAATAAAAATCATTTTATTTTTTGAAACTTCAATAATTCATAGAAAATAGCCCGTTTATCAGAAAAATATGAATTTTATGTCCATTCTGCTTGAAATCGAATTCTCTACAACTTTGTAGCTTTGAGTTTTTCCAAATTCCAAATAAAAAAATATCCGAAATCCACAAACGGGTGATTTTTAATACCTCCATTCCGACAAATACTGATAAAACACCTCAGCATTAATTCCTTCATTTATAACCACATAAATAAATTCATCATTTATATCCACATCAAATAAATATTTTCTTATCATATAAATCAATAATTAATTATTAACAATTAATATTACAGAATCACAATTATGACAATCAGGCAGTTCCCAGAAAAGAGGGGGCTTTCCAATAAGGAATTCTCCTTACTGGTGCGTAATTAGGTGACCAAACCTCTCCTTGACAGAACTTTCTAGACATTGCCAATAATATTATCTAATAATATTATTCAAATAATATGAATTATTGATCCGATAATGGGAAATTCATGCGTTGATAATTATTGAAACAATAATAATATAAACTAACAATGCAAAGAATTATTGAATCAATAACATAAAATATTGAGCAATAATTATCGTAATAATTATTGAGTAGTGCCTTCTTACGCATTTAATCAATAATTCAACAATACTGCAACCACGCCAGACATCGTATTTTAACCACCGGGTGATCCAACAATGTTAACGGTAACAATTACGCCGTTAATTATAAAAACTCATACTTTGTCGTTTTCCTTCATCAAACTGTTTTTAGTTATAGGGCCCACAAATGATCGCTACTTATCGCATTTGAGATTCCGACAAAAAGAATATTCCACGACCAAACGAATATTCCCCGACAGAAATGAATATTTTATAACCACTTGCTTATTTTGCAAACTTACACATTTCACCCATAACCAAAGCATTATATTAAATTAACCCTTATTAATTTAGAATAATGAATAGAGGAAAATTTAATTTTATTTATAATAAGTTGGGGTCTTACAACCTCCCCTCCTTATAAAATTTCGTCCTCGAAATTGACGTACGTACCTGGTGTTTCAAACAGGTGAGGGTACCTCACTTTCATTTCCGATTCCAACTCCCAAGTCATTTCTTCAATAGCATGGTTCCTCCACAAAACCTTAACTTGTGGTATAACCCTGGTGCGTAGGACATGCTCTTTCCTATCCAATATCTTGACAGGTACCTCCTCATACGTTAAATCTTCGGCTATCTTGTCTGGTTCTAACGCAATAATGTGGTTTGGGTCTTTCATATACTTATGAAGTATAGATATATAAAAAACATTATGAACACGAGACATGTTTGGAGGTAATGAGAGTCTATAGACCACATTTCCTATTCGATCAAGAATCTCAAATGGACCAACAAATCTTGGATTGAGCTTTCCTCTCTTTCCAAATCTTGTAACTCCCTTCCATGGAGCAACACGTAACAGTACATGATCTCCAATATCAAACTCCACGTCATTTCTATGAAGATCAGCATAACTCTTATGTCGATCTTGTGAGGTCTTTATACGTTGCCGATTCATTTGGATCTTTTCTGTAGTCATGCGTACTAATTCTGGTCCCAACAATGTTGCTTCTCCCACCTCGTCCCAGCATACTGGTGAACGACACTTTCGTCCATACAACGCCTCAAATGGAGCCATGCCTATACTTGCTTGATAACTGTTGTTGTAGGAGAATTCCACCAGTGGCAAGTACTTATCCCAACTTCCTTTGAAATCTAAAACACAAAGTCTTAATGGATCTTCAAGGGTTTGAATAATCCTTTCTGATTGTCCGTCCATTTGAGGATGATATGCTAAACTGAATCGTAAATCTGTGCCCATAGTTTTCTGCAAGCTAACCCAAAATCTTGAAGTGAATCTTGGGTCACGATCTGAAACTATGGATACTGGCATGCCATGCAATCGCACAATCTCATTCACGTACATACGAGCAAGACGTTCAAGGGAATAAGTCTCACGTATCGGCAAGAAATGGGCAGACTTGGTTAATCTATCAACAATAACCCAAATCGCATATATGCCTTGAGAAACTTTGGGAAGACCTGTAACGTAATCCATGGAAATGTGTTCCCACTTCCATTTCGGAATCTCAAGTGGTTGCAATGGACCCTTTGGCACTTGATGCTCCGCTTTTACATGTTGACAGGTTAAACATCTTGAGATAAACTCCGCGATCTCTCTCTTCATATTGTTCCACCAAAATGTATGTCGAATATCATGATACATTTTGGTACTCCCAGGATGGATTGCAAACGGGGTGTTGTGTGCCTCCATCATGATTCTATGCTTCAAGTCAGAATCGTTAGGAACATAAAGTCTAGAGTTAACTCGAAGTATTCCTTCTTCATCGATTCTTGCTTCTGGAATAGCTCCTTCTTGCACTTTCTTATTCATACGTATCAGCCCCAGGTCCGTAGCTTGAGCAGCTTTAACTTTATCAATAAAAGTCTGTTCTACTCGTATATTCGCCATCATCATGTGGGTCCCTGGAGTCTTTAACTCTATCTTCATCCTTTGCAAGTCATACAAAATGGGTCTTTGCGTTGACAATATGCACTCGTACTTGCATATGATCTTCTACTCAATGCGTCAGCTACTACATTCGCTTTTCCAGGATGATATTGAATAGTTTGATCGTAATCTTTCAACATCTCAAGCCAACGTCGTTGCCGCATATTGAGTTCTTTTGGGGTGAAGAAATATTTGAGGCTTTTATGGTCCGTATAAATCTCCACTTTCTCCCCATACAAGTAGTGTCTCCATATCTTCAACGCGAAAATGACTGTTGCCAACTCCAGATCATGAGTAGGATAACTCCTCTCATATTCTTTAAGTTGTCGCGAGGCTTAGGCTATGACTTTCCCATGTTGCATGAGAACACATCCTAACCCTTTGCCTGAAGCATCACTGTAGATAACAAATTCATCCAAACCAGATAGTATTGCCAGAACAGGTGCCGAAATGAGTCTCCACTTAAGCTCTTGGAAACTCTTCTCGCATTCTTCGCTCCATACAAATTTTGTAGCTTTCCGATTCAACTAAGTTAACGGAGTATCGATTCGAGAAAATCCCTCCACGAATCTCCGATAATAACCAGCTAAGCCCAGAAAGCTACGCACTTCGGTCACCGACTTCGGTTGCTCCCAACTTTGTATTGCTTTAATCTTCGCCGGGTCAACAGATACTCCATGTTTTGACACCACGTGCCCAAGGAATGCTACTTCCTCAAGCAGAACTCGCATTTCTTCAGCTTGGCATATAACTTGTTTTCACGAAGCTTTTCAAGTATCATCTTCAAATGGTGCTCATGATCTTCACGACTTTTAGAATAGATGAGGATGTCATCAATAAAGACAACAACGAACTGATCTAAATATTCCTTGAATACACAGTTCATCATATCCATGAAAGCAGCAGGAGCATTAGTCAATCCAAAAGACATGACTAAGAATTCATAATGCCCGTACCGAGTTATGAAGGCAGTCTTTGGAATGTCCTCAGATTTAATCTTCAGCTGATGATATCCAGAACAAAGATCGATCTTTGAAAAGAATTGTGCTCCTTGTAACTGGTCAAACAGGTCATCAATACGAGGTAGCGGATACCTATTCTTGATGGTGACATGGTTCAATTCTCAGTAGTCAATACAAAGTCGCATACTCCCATCTTTCTTCTTTACGAATAAAACAGGATCACCCCAAGGAGATGTACTAGGACGAATAAAACCGATGTCTAACAATTCCTGTAGTTGGACTTTTAACTCCTGAAGTTCAATAGGAGCCATTCGATATGGAGTTTTAGAAATGGGTTTGTACCCGGTTCAAGGTCAATAAAGAATTCAACATCACGTTCTGGGGGTAGACCGGGAAGTTCTTCAGGAAATTCTCTAACAATAGAAATATTATCCAAATCTGACTTGTCTTTATTCAAATCCATAACATGGGCTAAGAAAGCTTGGCATCCATTTTTTAATAAACGAATAGCTTTGTGGCTTGATATGACAGTGACTGATTTTAGTGGTTTAGCTGTTTGAATTCTTATGACAGGTTGGTTAGGAATATAAAAACTAACAACCTTACGAAAACAATCAATTTTGGCATGATGAATGGTTAACCAATCAATTCCTAAAGTCACATCAAAAGCAAGTATCTTTAAAGAAATAAGATCAACAGGTAATGTGATTGTGCCAACTTGGATCATGCAAGATTTATAAACTGTAGATGTAACGAAGGTTTCAACCAACGGAGTTTCAACAGATAAGTCAAAGTCCAATTTCTCCGGAGTCAAGTTTAAACGTTGAGCACAAGCAGGAGAGATAAAAGAATGGGTAAAACCGGTATCTAGTAAGGTATAAACTTCGCAAGAATTCAAGATTAGCTTACCCGTGATCACCTCGTTCGGGTTCCTCACGTTTTGGCCAGTCACGACAAACGCTCTTTCAGAAGAAATTTGATTTCGACTTATCCGGATGACCCTTGAGTCACCATCCCTAATCGAACTTGGTTTCATTATAGTACAATCTCGAGCGATATGTCCTTCCTTTCCACAATTATAACATACCTTGGATTATTGTGGGCAGTTTGGGCTGATATGTCCCTCTTTCTCGTATTTGTAATATCTAACTGACGGTCGTTCTCCTCCCCTAGAATTTGTTGTTGGCGCTGGTGCTGCTGCTGCTGCTGATGTCTTCACGTCATTGTTGAATCTCCTCTTTCTGAAATTTCCACTTGACTCACCTCTCCTATTATCATGGCCACGATTACCACCCGAGTGGTAGCCTTTGTCCGTATTTTTCCCTCCTCGCTGGTTATCATCGCTCGATGATCGGGCCATCACCGATATGATACACGTTGTGGTCCCTCGGTTGGGTATACTCATTATCTCGCTCTAATAATTGAGCCTCGCATTGACAACATGTCTGAATCTGAGAGAAAATTTATGAGAGATAAGGTATTGACGAATCTCAGGTTTTAGACCTCTCAGAAACATCCGCATCATACGCTCCTCATTCTCTACCAAATGAGGTGCAAACCTAGATAACTCCGCAAACTTCGCCTCGTACTGGGACACCGTCATGTTATTCTGTTCCTGTCTAATAAACTCTACCTCCTTCATATGACGAATACTTTCTGGAGAGTACTTGTCATTGAACAGTTCTGAAATCTTTCCCAAGACATGTTGAGTGCATTTGGCCGGTCGTGTACGCTTCACGGATTCCCACCAGTAATCTGCCTCTCCACGGAACATAAAGGTGGCGAATGGAACCTTCTGTTCCTCCGTGCATCCCAAGACATCGAATATCTTGGTAATTTGTTTGACCCATGTTTCTGCCTTAATCGGATTGGGCTTTCCCCAGAAATCTGGTGGTCCCAACTCCTTGAACTACTTGGCTGTGACAAAGCGCATGTTGCCATCATTTCGACCCGTATTTTGTACACGAGTCTCCCTCGTCTGATTTTGCATGAACTGCAAAAAGCTTCTAAACATCCCATCGTTCATCGTTTGCTCGGTAGCGTTGTTTACAGGAGGAATATTGTCTTCATGTTGCACGTTCTCCTGATTTGTGACTAAAGGTTGTTCCACAGTCTCATACACTCCATTGTTAACGTTCTCAGCATCCATTCTTAAATACTGCCATAAAACAAGGGTTAATTAAACAAATTAACATGTCACATAATATCCCTATATTATGAACGACCGACAAATAAGCTTAGATAGGACACACTAACGAAGGATTTACTCATCTCTCCCCTCCTAATTCTATTCTCCGATCTCCGCTAGAGACCATATCCCTAAGCTTTGATACCAACTGTGACGCCCCAAAAATAGGTATACAGTACCTATTTTGAGTCGCCAAATGCATGGTACAGAAAGCAAACTACAACTTCAATAATACAAATGTCATGTAAAATACAACAGCACATACTGTGAGTTTAAATATAAATATTGTCTACTAGACAATATCCACAACCAAATGAGTCCTCATTACAATTATTCATACACTATTTTACAAAAATAGTGAGGACTGCTACAACAACTTTCTAGAACCATCACTCCGTACCCCGACTAGATCCTGCTATGGTCTCACCTCCTGAGAAGAAAAATGGAACAAAAAAGAAAAGGGTGAGCTCAACTAGCCCAGTAAAGAATATTATGACTAAGATAATATACAACAAATTATCATTAGTCCTCAACAGGGAAAAATTTGATAGAATATAATAGACAACAAGTTTTAGATCAACAAATACAGCGGAAACAGCAATCCATTAGAAGAGACACGTAGAGAATGAGTTCTACTATCTTCTAAGATTTAAAAGTCCATCATCAATATTTTATCCCTATAACAGCAATCAATATACATCTTTTATCAAATATTCATCTTTGCACTACAGGCCAAAGATATTCATTTATATAACTAGTCGGTCATGTTCATCTCAACACCTGTTCATCTTTGCACTACGGGCCAAAGAGATTCATCAGTTTAATCATTCATCTTTGCACTACAGGCCAAAGATATTCAGTAATATCATTATTTAGGACTGAGGATGATGAAAAATATTTTAAAGAAAACGAATCCAGTGAGACAGAAGGACAAATATTAGGGATCCATAATACAGTTTTATCCAAGATCAATAATACTTCATATTAACCAATTTTGAAGCAGAATTCAAAAATAACAATCAAAACATGGATACAAACAAAGATCGTAACCAAAATAGACATCTTGGACAAAAAGAAAAATTTTTATTTTTCGGTGAATAGTGTCGTATACGTGAATAGTAACCCTGACACAAAAAGTTCCAAATTTGATTAAAAAGTTCACCAATATTTCTAAGATAATGATATTGAAGAAAATAATATCATTTAAGAAGAAAATAACATCCCTTACCTCAAAATAAGCGTACTTTAATCGAATTTGGATATAGTCTCGATGTAAACTTGCACCAGATAAAGCAACACTCAAAAAAATACTCACAAGAATACGCTCGATAATATAGAGGGAGAAAGAGAGAAAACTTATTTCTGGTGAGATTTTCAATTCTAACTTAGCCCTCTATTTATAGGAAAATGTTAGAACGTCATAGGAGACTAAATAATAAATTAATATTATTTCATTAACAAATTCTCTACGCATGTTTTTTGACAAAACTCAGCCACCAGCCATCTTTGAACCAAATTTAGCAGCCCACATGTATTCAACACATGTGGTTCCCACCCATAAATTAATAAAAATCATTTTATTTTTTGAAACTTCAATAATTCATAGAAAATAGCTCGTTTATCAGAAAAATATGAATTTTATGTCCATTATGTCTGAAATCGAATTCTCTGCAACTTTGTAGCTTTGAGTTTTTCCAAATTCCAAATAAAAAAATATCTGAAATCCACAAACGGGTGATTTTTAATACCTCCATTCCGACAAATACTGATAAAACACCTCAGCATTAATTCCTTCATTTATAACCACATAAATAAATCCATCATTTATATCCGCATCAAATAAATATTTTCTTATCATATAAATCAATAATTAATTATTCACAAATAATATTACAGAATCACAATTATGACAACTAGGCAGTTCCCAAGAAAGAGGGGGCTTTCCAATAAGGAATTCTCCTTACTGGCGCGTAATTAGGTGACTAAACCTCTCCTTGACTGAACTTTCTAGACATTGCCAATAATTTTATCTAATAATATTATTCAAATAATATGAATTATTGATCTGATAATGGAAAATATTGTGCAGTGACAATTATTGAAACAATAATAATATAAACTAACAATGCAGCAATTATTGAATCAATAACATAAAATATTGAACAGTAATTACTGTAATAATTATTGAGTAGTGCCTTTTTACGTACGAATCAATAATTCAACAATACTGTGCAACCACGCGTATTACTGTATTTTAACCACCGGGTGATCCAACAGTGTTAACGGTAACAATTATGTCGTTAGTTATAAAAACTCATACTTTGTCGTTTTCCTTCATCAAACCGTTTTTCGTTATGGGGCCCACAAATGACTGCGCCATCGTACGGAGATTCCCGACAAAAAGAATATTCCACGACCAAACGAATATTCCCCGACAGAAATGAATATTTTATAACCACTTGCTTATTTTGCAAACTTACACATTTCACCCATAACCAAAGTATTATATTAAATTAACCCTTATTAATTTAGAATAATGAATAGAGGAAAATTTAATTTTATTTATAATAAGTTGGGGTCTTACAACCTCCCCTGTTATTAAATTTCGTCCTCGAAATTGACGTACGTACCTGGTGTTTCGAACAGGTGAGGGTACCTCGCTTTCATTTCTGATTCCAACTCCCAAGTCATTTCTTCAATAGCATGGTTCCTCCACAAAACCTTAACTTGTGGTATAACCTTGGTGCGTAGGACATGCTCTTTCCTATCCAATATCTTGACAGGTACCTCCTCATATGTTAAATCTTGATTATCTCAAATGCGGTTCTAACGCAATAATGTGGTTTGGGTCTTTCACATACTTACGAAGCATAGATATATGAAAAACATTATGAACACGAGACATGTTTGGAGGTAATGCGATTCTATAGGCCACATTTCCTATTCGATCAAGAATCTCAAATGGACCAACAAATCTTGGATTGAGCTTTCCTCTCTTTCCAAATCTTATAACTCCCTTCCATGGAGCAACACGTAACAGTACATGATCTCCGATAGTAAACTCCACGTCCTTTCTATGAAGATCAGCATAACTCTTTTGTCGATCTTGTGAGGTCTTTATACGTTGCCGAATCATTTGGATCTTTTATGTAGTCATGCATACAAATTCTGGTCCTAACAACATTGCTTCTCCCACCTCATCCCAGCATACTGGTGAACGACACTTTCATCCATACAACGCCTCAAATGGAGCCATGCCTATACTTGCTATATAACTGTTGTTGTAGGAGAATTCCACCAGTGGCAAGTACTTAACCCAACTTCCTTTGAAATCTAAAACACAGAGTCTTAATAGATCTTCAAGGGTTTGAATAATCCTTTCTGATTGTCCATCCGTTTGAGGATGATATCTTTCGAATCAATCAGAATTGCGCCCATAGCTTTCTCGCAAGCTAACCCAAAATCTTGAAGTGAATCTTGGGTCACGATCCGAAACTATGGATCTTGGCATGCCATGCAATCGCATAATCTCATTCACGCACATACGAAAGCAAGACGTTCAAGGAATAAGTCTCACGATCGGCAAGAAATGGGCAGACTTGGTTAATCTATCAACAATAACCCAAATCGCATCTATGCCTTGAGAAACTTTGGGAAGACACATGAACGTAATCCATGGAAATGTGTTCCCACTTCCATTTCGGAATCTCAAGTGGTTGCAATGGACCCTTTGGCACTTGATGATGCTCGCTTTTACATGTTGATGAGTTAAACATCTTGAGATAAACTCCGCGATCTCTCTCTTCATATTGTTCCACCAAAATGTATGTCGAATATCATGATACATTTTGGTACTCCCAGGATGGATTGCAAACGGGGTGTTGTGTGCCTCCATCATGATTCTATGCTTCAAGTCAGAATCGTTAGGAACATAAAGTCTAGAGTTAACTCGAAGTATTCCTTCTTCATCGATTCTTGCTTCTGGAATAGCTCCTTCTTGCACTTTCTTATTCATACGACGCCCCTGTGTCCGTAGCTTCGAGCAAATTTTAACTTTATCAATAAAAGTCCGTTTCTACTCAGATATTCGCCATCATCATGTGGGTCCTCGAGTCTTTAACTCTATCTTCATCCTTTGCAAGTCATACAAAATGGGTCTTTGCGTTGACAATATGCACTCGTGATTTGCATATGATCTTCTACTCATCGCGCCATACTACTACATTCGCTTTTCGGGATGATATTGAATAGTTTGATCGTAATCTTTCAACAAGCTCAAGCCAACGTCGTTGCCGCGATATTGAGTTCTTTTGGGGTGAAGAAATATTTGAGGCTTTTATGGTCCGTATAAATCTCCACTTTCTCCCCATACAAGTAGTGTCTCCATATCTTCAACGCGAAAACGACTGCTGCCAACTCCAGATCATGAGTAGGATAACAACTCTTATATTCTTTGAGTTGTCGCGAGGCATAGGCTATGACTTTCCCATGTTGTATGAGAACACATCCTAACCCTTTGCCTGAAGTATCACTGTACATAACAAATCCATCCAAACCAGATAGTATTGCCAGAACAGGTGCCGAAATGAGTCTCCACTTAAGCTCTTGGAAACTCTTCTCGCATTCTTCGCTCCATACAAATTTTGTAGCTTTCCGAGTCAACTAAGTTAACGGAGTATCGATTCGAGAAAATCCCTCCACGAATCTCCGATAATAACCAGCTAAGCCCAGAAAGCTACGCACTTCGGTCACCGACTTCGGTTGCTCCCAACTTTGTATTGCTTCAATCTTCCCCGGGTCAACAGATACTCCATGTTTTGACACCACATGCCCAAGGAATGCTACTTCCTTAAGCCAGAACTCGCATTTCTTCAGCTTGGCATATAACTTGTTTTCACGAAGCTTTTCAAGTATCAGCTTCAAATGGTGCTCATGATCTTCACGACTTTTGGAATAGATGAGGATGTCATCAATAAAGAACAACAACGAACTAATCTAAATATTCCTTGAATACACGATTCATAATTCATAATGCTCGTACCGAGTTCTGAAGGCAGTCTTTGGAATGTCCTCAGTTTTAATCTTCAGCTGATGATATCCAGAACGAAGATCGATCTTTGAAAAGAATTGTGCTCCTTGTAACTAGTCAAACAGGTCATTAATACGAGGTAGCGGATACCTATTCTTAATGGTGACATGGTTCAATTCTCGGTAGTCAATATAAAGTCGTATACTCCCATCTTTCTTCTTTACGAATAAAACAGAAGCACCCCAAGGAGATGTATTAGGATGAATAAAACCGATGTCTAACAATTCCTGTAGTTGGACTTTTAACTCCTGAAGTTCAATAGGAGCCATTCGATATGGGGTTTTAGAAATGGGTTTTGTACCCGGTTCAAGGTCAATAAAGAATTCAACTTCACGTTCTGGGGGTAGACCGGGAAGTTCTTCAGGAAATACATCAGGAAATTCTCTAACAATAGAAATATTATCCAAATCTGACTTATCTTTATTCAAATCCATAACATGGGCTAAGAAAGCTTGGCATCCATTTTTCAATAACCGAATAGCTTTGTGGCTTGATATGACAGTGACTGATTTTAGTGGTTTAGCTGTTTGAATTCTTATGACAGGTTGGTTAGGAATATGAAAACTAACAACCTTACGAAAACAATCAATTTTGGCATGATGAGTGGTTAACCAATCAATTCCTAAAATCAATTCCTCAGTTTTAATCTTTAAAGAAATAAGATCAACAGGTAATGTGATTGTGCCAACTTGGATCATGCAAGATTTATAAACTGTAGATGTAACGAAGGTTTCAACCAACGGAGTTTCAACAGATAAGTCAAAGTCCAATTTCTCCGGAGTCAAGTTTAAACGTTGAGCACAAACAAGAGAGATAAAATAATGGGTAGAACCGGTATCTAGTAAGGTATAAACTTCGCAAGAATTCAAGATTAGCTTACCCGCGATCACCTCGTTCAAGTTCCTCACGTTTTGGCCAGTAACGACAAACGCTCTTCCAGGAACCGCTGATTTTGACTTATCTGGGACAGCCCTTGGAGTCACCATCCCCGCTGAACTTGGTTTCGCTATAGTACAATCTCGAGCGATATGTCCTTCATTTCCACAATTATAACATACCTTGGATTATTGTGGGCAGTTTGGGTTGATATGTCCCTCTTTCTCGCATTTGTAACATCTAACTGACGGTTGTTCTCCTCCCCTAGAATTTGTTGTTGGTGCTGGTGATGCTGCTGATGTCTTCCCGTCATTGTTGAATCTCCTCTTTCTGAAATTTCCACTTGACTCACCTCTCCTATTATCATGGCCACGATTACCACCCGAGTGGTTACCGCCTTTTTCCATATTTTTCCCTCCTCGCTGGTTATTATAGCTCTGGTGACTGCTGTCACCGATATGACCCTGGTTGTGGTCCCTCGGTTGGGTATACTAATTATCTCGCTCTAATAATTAAGCCTTGTTGACAACATCTGAATACAGAGAAAATTTATGAGACATAAGGTATTGATTTAATCTCGGGTGTTTTAGACCTCTCAGAAACATTCGCGTCATACGCTCCTCATTCTCTACCAAATGAGATGCAAACCTGGATAACTCCGCAAACTTCGCCTCGTACTGGAACACCGTTATGTTATTCTGTTCTAGTCTAATAAACTCAACCTCTTTCATATGACGAATACTTTCTGGAAAGTACTTGTCATTGAACAGTTTCTGAAATCTTTCCCAAGACATGTTGAGTGCGGTTTGGTCAGTAGTACGCTTCACGGATTCCCACCAAGATGTCGCTCTCCACGGAACATAAAGGTGGCGAATGGAACCTTCATTCCTCCGTGCATCCCAAGACATTGAATATCTTGGTAATTTGCTTGACCCATGTTTTCGCTTTAATCGGATCGGGCTTTCCCGTAAATCTGGTGGTCCCAACTCCTTGAAGCCGCTTGGTTGTGATGCATCAGCGCATTGCCATCATTTCCACCCGTATTTTGTACACGAGTCTCCCTCGTCTGATTTTGCCTGAACTGCAAAAAGCTTCTAAACATCCCATCGTTCATCGTTTGCTCGGTAGCATTGTTTACAGGAGGAATATTGTCTTCCTGTTGCACGTTCTCCTAGTTTATGACTAAAGGTTGTTCCACAGTCTCATACACTCCATTGTTAATGTTCTCAGCAGCCATTCTTAAATACTGCCATAAAACAAGGGTTAATCAAACAAATTAACATATCACATAATATCCCTATATTTTGACCGACCAACAAATAAGCTTAGATAGGACACACTAGCGAAGGATTTACTCATCTCTCCCCTCCTAGTTCTATTCCCCGATCTCCGCCAGAGACCATATCCCTAAGCTTTAATACCAACTGTGATGCCCCAAAAATAGGTATACAGCACCTATTCTGAGTCGCCAAATACATGGTAAAGAAAGCAAACTACAACTTCAATAATACAAATGTCGTGGTAAAATAATACTGAAAGATATATCGTGAGTTTAAATACAAATATTGTCTACTAGACAATATCCACACCCAAATGAGTCCTCATTACAATTATTCATACACTATTTTACAAAAATAGTGAGGACTGCTACAACAACTTTCTAGAACCATCACTCCGTACCCCGACTAGATCCTGCTATGTTCTCACCTCCTGAGAAGAAAAATGGATCAAAAAGGAAAAGGGTGAGCTCAACTAGCCCAGTAAAGAATATTATGACTAAGATAATATACAACAAATTATCATTAGTCCTCAACAGGGAAAAATCTGATAGAATATAATAGACAACAAGTTTTAGATCAACAAATGCAATGGAAGCAAAGAATCCATTAGAAGAGTCACGTAGAGAATGAGTTCTACTATCTTCTAAGATTTAAAAGTTCATCATCAATATTTTATCCCTATAACAAAGAATCAATATACATCTTTTATCAAATATTCATCTTTGCACTACTAAAGCCAAAGATATTCATTTATATCACCAACCAATATGTTCATCTCAACACTGCTCATCTTTGCACTATGGGCCAAAGAGATTCATCGATTTAATCATTCATCTTTTGCACTACTGTGCCAAAGATATTCAAGAATATCATCATTTAGGATGAGGATGATGAAAAATATTTTAAAGAAAACGAATCTAGTGAGACAGAAGGACAAATATTAGGGATCCATAATACAGTTTTATCCAAGATCAATAATACTTCATATTAACCAATTTTGAAGCAGAATTCAAAAATAACGATCAAAACATGGATACAATCAAAGATGGTAGCCAAAATAGACATCTTAGACAAAAAGGAAAATTTTCATTTTTCGGTTAATAGTGTCGTATACGTGAATAGTAATCCCGACACAAAAAGTTCCAAATTTGATTAAAAAGTTCACCAATATTTCGGCATAATGATATTGAAGAAAATAATATCATTTAAGAAGAAAATAACATCTCTTACCTCAAAATAACCGTACTTTTGGTGAATTTTGATATATAGTCTTGTGAAACTTGCACCAGATAAAGCAACACTCAAAAAAATATTCACAAGAATACGCTTTATAATATAGAGGGATAAAGAGAGAAAACTTATTTCTGGTGTGATTTTCAATTCTAACTTAGCCCTCTATTTATAGGAAAATGTTAGAACGCC
Source organism: Panax ginseng (assembly GCA_020205605.1). NCBI lineage: Eukaryota > Viridiplantae > Streptophyta > Magnoliopsida > Apiales > Araliaceae > Panax > Panax ginseng. The sequence continues at coordinate 28,508,748 of CM035149.1, forward strand.
ATAGGAGACTAAATAATAAATTAATATTATTTCATTAACAAATTCTCTACGCATGCTTTTTGACAAAACTCAGCCACCAGCCATCTTTGAACCAAATTTAGCAGCCCATATGTATTCAACACATGTGGGTCCCACCATAAATTAATAAAAATCATTTTATTTTCCAAAACTTCAATAATTCATAGAAAATAGCCCGTTTATCAGAAAAATATGAATTTTATGTCCATTCTGCCTGAAAACGAATTTTCTGCAACTTTGTAGCTTTGAGTTTTTCCAAATAAAAAAATATCCGAAATCCACAAACGGGTGATTTTTAATACCTCTATTCCGACAAATACTAATAAAACACCTCAGCATTAATTCCTTCATTTATAACCACATAAATAAATCCATCATTTATATCCACATCAAATAAATATTTTCTTATCATATAAATCAATAATTAATTATTCACAAATAATATTACAGAATCACAATTATGACAACCAGGCAGTTCCCAGGAAAGAGGTTGCTTTCCAATAAGGATTTCTACTTACTGGCACGCAATTAGGTGACCAAACCTCTCCTTGACAGAACTTTTTAGACATTGCCAATAATGTTATCTAATAATATTATTCAAATAATATGAATTATTGATCTGATAATGGGAAATACTGTGTAGTGACAATTATTGAAACAATAATAATATAAACTAACAATGCGGCAATTATTGAATCAATAACATAGATTATTGAACAGTAATTACTGTAACAATTATTGAGTAGTGCCTTCTTACGTAAGAAACAATAATTCAACAATACTGTGCAACCATGCGTATTACTGTATTTTAACCACCGGGTGATCTAACAGTGTTAACGGTAACAATTATGCCGTTAATTATAAAAACTCATACTTTGTCATTTTCCTTCATCAAACCGTTTTCCGTTATAGGGCCCACAAATGAATGCGCCATCGTACGGAGATTCCCGACAAAAAGAATATTCCACGACCAAACGAATATTCTCCGACAAAAATGAATATATTATAACCACTTGCTTATTTTGCAAACTTGCACATTTCACCCATAAGCAAAGCATTATATTAAATTAACCTTATTAATTTAGAATAATGAATAGAGGAAAATTTAATTTTATTTATAATAAGTTAGGGTCTTACACTTAGCCTTTAACAGTATAACAACTGATAGAATATAATAGACAACAAGTTTTAGATCAACAACTGCAGCGGAACAAGCAATCCATTAGAAGAGTCAAGTAGAGCATTATATCTACTATCTTTTATGATTTAAAAGTTTATCATCAATTTTATCCCCGTAATACCCATTAATAGATCTTTATTATACTCAAGATAAAGAGAACTTTTATCACCTGTCTTCACCTGAACCACCAAAGATTTTAGTTAAATTAACAATTCATGTTTATAATAATGTGAATCAACAGTTCCTCCTTGCCACAAAGGCTTAATAGAACGTTTACTCAAAATTCTTACCCCAAAGGCCAAAGATATTCAAAAACAATGATCATACCAATCAGTTGTCTACCTTTGCACTATGGGCCAAAGATATTCAACTATAAAACCAATGGTCATGATCATACCAATCAATTGTCTATCAGTGCACTACGGCCAAAGACATTCAACTGCTAACTAATGGTCATGATCCTGCCAATCATGTCATCGAATTATTCATGCACTACGGGCCAAGGATATTCGTTAGTATCACCAGTGGTCATGATCATGTCATACACTTGTCCATCTTTGCACTACGGGCCAAAGCTTTCAATCAACAGTTCATCTTTGCACGTAAGCCAAAGATATACAATTGCAAAATCAATAATCAACAGTCCATCTTTGCACGTAAGCCAAAGATATACAACCGTAAAACCAATAATCACCAGTCCATCTATGCATGTAAGTCAAAGATGACTTTCATCACAATATAAGCATGAGGATGATAACAATGATATAAGCATTAATCAAACGAAATCAAGGATAAATATTAAAGACTTTAAATTTATCCATAGTTTAAAAATATCCAAATTGTCCACATGATACTGCTTTGTGGAGTAAAATTCAAGAATAATATTCATGTATCAAAAATAACTTGGATAGAAAAGAAATATATTTTTCGGGTGAATAGTATCCCGTGAATAGTGCCCTGTGAATAGTACTTTAGGAATAGTACCTCGTGAATAGTATCCCGGCATGAAAAGTACCCAAATACCCGAGTGAATAATACTAGAGTGAATAGTAACTAGGTGAATAGTAACCCGTGAATAGTACTTTATGAATAGTACCCCCGAGTAAATAATACCCGAGTGAATAGTACCCCGTAAATAATACTTCGAGTGAATAGTACTCGAGTGAATAGTAAGAAATAATAAACTTTACGAATAAGAAATAAATAACATCCCTTACAAATATTGAACGAAAATAATATTCCTTACGAATATTAAACGAAGACAATGAATATTGAACGATTACGAATATTGAACGAAAATAATATCCATATGAATACGAAAAATAATATCTCTTCTGAATATGAAAATAATACCCCTACGACTGTTGAATGAAAATAATATTCCAACGAATATTTAACGAAGATAATATTCCTACGAATATTGAACGAAGATAATATTCTTTATGAATATTGAACAAAAATAATATTCATACGAATACGAAAAAAATAATATCTCTTCAGAATATGAAATAAATAATTTTCCTTACGACTGTTGAACGAAAATAATATTCCTACGAATATTGAACGAAGATGATATTCCTTACGAATATTGAACGAAAATAATATTCATACGAATACGAAAAATAATATCTCTTCAGAATATGAAATAAATAATACCCCTTACATTGTTGAAGCGAAAATAATATTCCTACTTAATATTGATCAAGATGATATTCCTTACGAATATTAAACGAAAATAATATTCATATGAATACGAAAAATAATATCTCTTCAGAATATGAAATAAATAATACTCCTTACCTCAGAAGAAGACTGGATACTGGAATAGTGAAGTAGGAGACTTCGCTTCTTCTTTCTCTCTATAGCTTCTATCTCTATAATTGCTCTTGTGAGACATAGTGAATTGGTGAGAATGAAGGAAGAATGAGCTTCTATTTATAGGAAAATATAGTTTCGATAATTGCACGTTTTGGGGCTCGAAATATTACAGTAGAATACCTTCCTCTTTTTCTTTATTTTTAATTCAGTCCTGCAAGTATTATCAAACTTGCACCACCTCCCCTAATAGTAAATCATGTGAATTAATAGTATAATCATGTGACTCAATAGTATAATCATGTGAAAAAACTAATTACAGTATAGTACCTTCATCTATACCTTCATTTTTAATTTAGTCATGCAAGTATTATCAATCTTGCACCACCTCCCCTAATAGTACATGCATGTGAATCAATATTACACACATGTAAACACATAGTTATAAGCATGTGAATTAATAGCAATTAATTTCTCATTTATCCGATTAATTACCCGACTGGTCAATATAACCTCTACACATCAATTATTATCGAAATAAATGTCGATTTCCACTAACACTAATAATCCCAACACAATAGAACTATCAATTTCATCTTTAATCAACACGAACTTATTCATCATTAATATTATAACTCACAATATTTAACAACCAGGTCGTTTCCAGGAAAGAGGGGGCTTTCCGATAAGGATTTCTCCTTATTAGCGCGCAATTAGGTGACCAAACCTCTCCTTGACAAAACTTCTAGACATCGTTAATATTGCAAATAATAATATGAATAACTTTGTCATCTCAATTATTGATTTAATAATATAAAATATTATGCAGATGATACTATGACAATAATTGAATCAATAATATGAGAGATGTGATGCAGCAATTACTATAGCAATAATTGAGTATAACTGAGTGACTTCTTACGTAAGCATCAATAATCAATACCGTGTTCTACTATACAACCACGCCAGACATCGTATTTTTTTTACTACTGGGTAGTTCAACAGTTTTAACGGTAACACTTTCGTCGTTATTTTTATAAAAAGATAATTCTGTCATTTTCTAACTACGACAATACTTCCGTTGTGGGGTCCACAAATGATTGTGTCGTCGTACGAATATTCCCTATTAAAAAGAATATTCCCCGACCAAACGAATATTCACCGACACAACGAATATTTTATGACAACTTGCTTACTTTGCAAATAGTTTCATATATCACCATTAACTTTAACTTTTTATCAATTTAACCATTTACGAAATAAAATAATAATTATAAAAAAATTGAATACTTTCATTTCATAAAATTTGGGGTCTTACATCCGGCGTTGATGAGGTCGAATGACAACTGTATGTAGCAAAAGGTTCCCTAGGGAGTAATGAATGTTGTCTTCTCCTAGTCCTCTTCAACAACCATGATTTGGTGGTACCCAGCAAAGCAGTCAACAAAGGAATACACGCCATACTGAGCTGTATTGTCAATGAATATGTGGATAAATGGTACCGGGAAGTTGTGTTTGAGACAAGCTTTGTTCAAATCCCTGTAATCCACGCATACTCGCATTTACCCTTCGGGTTTAGGTACGGGAACTATATTGGATAGCCACTCAGGGTATGTTGATACCATGATGATACTGGCTTGAAATTATTTCACAATTTCTTCCTTGACTTTTAAACTCCACTCAGGTTTTAATCTCCTAAGCTTCTATTTAATTGGCTTGAATCCCTCTTTTATGGGAAAGCGATGAATGACGATATCAGTTGCAAACTGATCATGTCTTCATGAGACCATATAAACACATCCTGAAATTGGGTCAATAAAGCAACCATATCATTCCATTGGCTTGGGGTAAGGTCCATGTCAATCTGGATTTGTTTGGGGTTTTCTGAGCTTCCAAGGTTGAAAGAGGTGGTTTGATCAAGGTTTAGTTTGGGTTTATCTTCGACCCATTCTTTGATCTCCTCAGGCACCTCATAGTCCTCTTGATCAATCTCCATCAAGTCAGATTTCAACTTTATATCAAAGTTGTAGTCATTGTGAAGAATTGGCACCCCATCAGCAAGTTGAGACAAATCTAACTCTTGAGTCGTGAAACAAAATGTTTTCACTTAATATATGAAACTGTTTGATCATACAAAGTGTTAGCATGGAATGACAAAAGCAACTGCTTATACTATGCAACAAAAGTAAGCAATTAATGCTATCTACAGGGCAGAGGGATTTTCTGCCCTTTTTTACCATTTTCGGCAAATGCAAGGAGTGTTGCTCCAATTGCCTAAGGTCGAGTCCTGATGGACAGCTGTGATGAAGGGGCAGTTATCATCCTCTTCCTCTTGAATAATGACCATGACACCTGAGCAGTCATCATCTGAGATATTCTTGTTCATACCTTCGGTATGTACCAGAAAGTACATCTTCGATAACCGTCTCTTTATGTCTTGTTTGCGCTTTTGATTCCTTTCCTCAATATCTGGGTCTGGAATTAGGACTTCTTTCCCATTAAATGGGGTATGGGCTTAGGAACAAAGATACCCGCCTACGAGATGTGAATTTTTCTTAGAGGTCGCATGTAATCTGATCCGTAGGTTTAAGCAATAACATTTTAGATGAAGGAACCAGTGTATGCTTGTGCGGGTTCCTGTGACTTGACCCAGAGGATTAGCCTAATTTGGCCTTCCCTGTTTGGCTGGGAATTTGAATTGGGTATTTGATTCATTGTTGATTCTTTCCTAACCCTTGTCATGGTTGAAAACCCAAGGATATCATCTCTTGACTGGCCGACATTACCTCGGCGGAAACTCAGGGTTTCAGTATTAGAGCCCTGATGGGTTGATAGTGAGTGTTGCTCACCTCAAGGGCTTGGAAGCTGACAAGCTCAACTTCTTCATTGAAACTTATTAGAGGCATTTCACTTTGGACAGGATACTCTGTTTCAGCATTGAAAATGACCAGATTATTGTTGATGATATACTTGAGTTGTTGATGAAGAGTGGATGGGACGGCTCCCGCCATATAGATCCAAGGTCTTCCCAACAGTAAATTATATCCTGTAGTAATTTTGAGCACTTGAAAGGATATGTAGAAGATATGTGTATCGATTTCCACTGGTAATTCAACCTCTCCCACGACATTTCACCGAGATCCATCAAAGGCTTTGATGACGGTGTGGCTACTTCGGATCCGTTTGGGATTGATCTTCATCTTTTCCAATATGGCATAAGGGAAGATGTTTAGGGACGATCCTCTATCTATTATCACACCTCCAACCACATATCTGGAAGACATCACTGCTATGTGTAGTGGCTTGCAATGACCCGTCCCTTCGGGCGGTATGTCATCATCAGTGAAAGATATCACATTGTTGTTGAAAATGTGATCTACCAGATGATGTGACTTTTCAACATACACAGTCTTTGGCAAGTGGGTTTATTCTAATATCTTCATCAAGACCTTCCGATGATCTTTCGAAGAGAATACCAAGTCTAGAATAGATATCTGTTAAGGTGCTTCTTTCAAGCTTTGCACCACCTTGGCTTCATTATGTCCCATCTTGCGGAGGAATTTTTCAATTTTCTCCTTGGGCACTTTCCCCTTAGATCTGATGACTGGTTTCATCACTCGTTGAGGGAGATACAGCGGATTTTCCTTGGATAACGCAGCAGTTGTGTTTGATGTTGATCTTTCAACCTCTCCATAATTCCATGGGATTTTTTTAAGGCTCGTGATAGGATATTGCGGCCTGAATGGCAATATTATGGTTTTTGGTCCAGCCACCTTCAAAGGGTTTTCAACACTTTTGAGCTTGATTGGTTGAATTATAAAGGGTGTTGCAGCCAGGTCTCCCTTAGAGGATATGACTGCTATGATCTCCCTCCATCTTTGCGATCCCGGAGGAAAAGTATTTCCACTCTCAAGTGATACGGTGTCATCGTCTGCCATTTGCAGGTCACCGCTGTCAATCATATTTTGGATGAAATGACGAAGTGCCCAGCATCCTTCAGTGTTGTGACCACGAGAATTAAAGTGGTATTGACAGACCCCAGTAGCATCAAATCTTTTTGAACGTGGATTGACTGGAGGTAGCAGTGCTGTGATTTTTCCCTTATTGATCAGCATCTGCAATATTTCTTCCATCGGTTGGCCCAACTGCGTGAACTCCCTTTTGTTGGAAAAATGCCGACGGGCTTGAGCTCTTGCTTTTCTTGCAAGCTTTTCATCCAAGGTTTCATTTTCTTGGATCTGTGGTGGATTCTTTGTGATAAGCTAAGGGAGAGAAGACTTGCATGCTCCTAACTGAATAACTGCAGTGTGACTTGGTGTTGATGTATCATCCGTTCTACTAGTTGATTGACCTGTTCATCAATAGACTTCAACTCCCGTTCTATCATGAATTGGAAATCTGAATAATCCCACTTGTCGGAATTATCTTTGCTTGTTTGGGGAGAGTCACCCACATATTTGAGGTACTTGGAGCTCGCCTCAATTGATCAAGTTAACATCATCTTCCTGGTGTTGAGGGAGAGGGTTATCTTGAACATGTGGTTGTTTGGGCTTATTCACCACGATCTTACCATTTTCTATTAAGTCCTGGATCTTATGCTTGAGGGCCCAACAATCCTGGGTGTCGTGGCCTGGAGCTCCAGAATGGTAAGCACACTTCTTACTTGTATTAAAGCCCTTCCCATTTGGATTGGCTGGTGGAATTCGATTGACTAATAAAACCATTTGCCGCTCTAAGACGCGATTTGGGGTCTTAGGTTATGGCAGGCAGAGAGGGAGACGATTTGGGGTTTTGGGATAGGGCAGGCAGAGACGCGATTTGGGTTTCGCCTTTAGGTTATAGCCGAATGATTTGGCTGTGAAAATTTTAATATTTAAATTATTGTAAATTTATTTACTTGGCTTAAAGAAATAGTGGATATTGTAAATTATTTGTAAAGTATTATTAAAAATAAATTTATTATTGTAAAAAATTAAACGTATTTATATTACAATTTATATTTATCACAATTAATTCTAAAAAAAATTTAAACATCTAAACAATAATATATAGTGAGTAATAATTCTTTCATTAATAATATTTTTCCTCACAAATTTTTATCATAAATTAGCGTCAAATATCCTTCTACCACGTTAATTTTGTGAAAGAAAAATTGTGAAGGATGTTTCTTTCGCTAATAACTATATTGTCACTATATTTTTTTTTCTTCACAATTCCTTCGCTAAAAAACTTCACATGTGAAGGAATGAATTCCTTCACAAAATTTTCTTCGCTACATCCATAATTTCTTGAAGTTTCTATGAAGTTGCTTCGTCAAAAATTTAAATCAAATAGTGATTTAGATTATCAAAATTGTACAAGATCATCAACAACAATAGCAACCATCAACAACAATGACATGAAATCATTTCAGAATCGTAGTTGTTCAATTAGAACAACTACTAATCAATTCAAATCAAAATCTAGAAACATACCTAAAATGTCAAATAATTTACGCCGCCTTCAAATGGGATTATTGAAAATTGATAATGGAGGTTCTTGACTAAATGGAGGTCGCCTATCGATAAAAAGAAGGCTTGATTGACGCTTGGATACAAGTTTGTTTGGAAAAAATTTTGTCTCCATATAAAAATGTGACGTCATTGCATACTTTGTCACTAAATATAAGGATTTATGACGAACCAGTTTTGTCACTTATCCACTCATCTAATTAGTGATGCACTACTATCTTGTCATATAAAATTGGTATTTGTGATAATAAAAATTGTCATAATTTATTAATTTTTCGTCTTTATAAAATTTACCTCCAAAATTTCTTAAAAACTTTAGCCTCCAAATAAAATTGTGACGATATTACGTACTTTGTCACTAAATATAAGAATTTATGATGAATCATTTTTGTCACTTATCCACGCATCTAAGTAGTGACGCACTGTTATCTCGTCATATAAAATTGATACTTATGACAATACAAATTGTCATAAGTTATTATTTTTTCGTCTTTAAAAAATTTCCCTTCAAAATTTTTCAGAAAAATTTTGCCTCCAAATAAAATTGTGACGATATTACGTACTTTGTCACTAAATATAAGAATTTATGACGAACCATTTTTGTCACTTATCCACGCATCTAATTAGTGACGCACTATTATCTCGTCATATAAAATTGGTATTCATGACAATACAAATTGTCATAAAGTATTATTTTTTCGTCTTTAAAATTTTTTCCTCCAAAATTTTCCAAAAAAATTTTGCCTCCAAATATAAGAATTTATAACAACCCATGTTTGTCACTTATCCATTCATCTAATTAGTGACAAACTATTATCTCATCATATAAAATTGGTATTTATGACAATACAAATTTTCATAAATTATTATTTTTTCGTCTTTAAAAATTTTCCCTCCAAAATTTTTCATAAAAATTTTGCCTTCAAATAAAATTGTGATGAATCACTAAATTTTACATATAATCAATGACAAACTATTATGTTGTCATCGAAAGAAATATTGTGTGACGATAAATATTGTCATCAATTATTACAAAATGTCACTAAAAGGTTTCCCTCCAAAACTTTGGTACGAAATTCTACCTCCAAAATAACTTGTGACGAAATTTTGTTAATCGTCATCAAATGTGTAAATTAGTGACGATATAAATGATTAATAGTAACAAAATTAAAGGTCGTCACAAAAGTAAAAGTTTTAGTGACGATTATAAATTTTGTAATTATTAATTAACAAATTGTGATAAAATTTTGTGCGTGACAAAAAATTCGTCATTAAATGTGTGTTTTCTTGTAGTGAGTGATTTTCTTCTGAGCTGTCAGAAGTTTGAAAATGTTTTCCAGTGAGTCCCCTAAGGGTGTGAACACTCTTGAACGTCTGACTTATCCACTCTTTGGCAATGGAGGATTTGATGATTGTGCTTGAAAAGGGGGATTAATTAGTTTCTCCTTTTAATAGGCAAGTTTTGATTGCCTTTTTGATTATGTCCTTGCAGTATCAAGGAGACATATCTTCTTTCTTCTAATGGACCCTCCAGGGGTTATTCTCATAACTTCCAGATTGAATATGCTCAGCTACAGCTTTTAAAGCGACGAGGTCTTGAATCTTCCCAAATTTTAACCCCATCTCTGTCATTTCTTCGTGCTTGATCATTTCTGAAAATGATTTTCCTATACCTGCTAGGACAAGGAAGAGATTTGGAGGCAAAATTGATTTCATTTTTTGCTCAAAATTTTCCCTCCAAAATTTGAAGAGTTTGGAGAGATGGGAAAGGATGAGAAAGTTAATTATTTTATTTTACGTAAAATAACCTTTCAAAATAAATAATATCATTTATTACATTAATATATAAGGATAATATAGTAATAGTGTAGTTTAAAAATAAAAATATTTTCTCTTCTCTTCCCTCCTCCTAAACTCACAAACAAAAAAATATATAATTAAAATCTCATCCTTTTCATTCATTTCTAAAACTCACAAACATGATAAATGGAAAATTATAATCCATTCTCATTTCTTTCCATCCCTTTCTCTTCTATACTTTCTCATCCTTTCAAACTCACAAATATAAAAGTGCTTCTAAAAAATTACCAAACACTAAAACACTTATATAATTAAATAGATAAATAAAAATACTAAAAACTTGTTTATTTAATTCATTGAGGTGGATCATATATATATATATATATTGACGGGCCAATGAATTCTATATAAATTTGATACTTGTATAGAAATATTATCCACCTCAATTACTCTCAATATTAGCCAAGCAATGGTTGTTTGATACTATAAATGATAAATGATAGTGAAAAATAATGACAAATTGAGACTAATAGACTATCATTTAATTTTATTATTCTAAAATAAAAATATATCTTTAATAAATTAAATCGAACTAAAAAAGAAAATTGTATCTATAATTTATGAGTATTAGTTAAAAATCCTATATAATTTGATTTTGAAATGTTAGTTTAATCATTATTTATTAAAATAGTTAGACATAATTTTACCCAATAATAATATTCATATTCGCTTTTAGTGTTTAATAAAATTCATTGGCTCATCAAGAAAAAAAAAATATATATATATATATATATATATATATATATATATATATATATATATAGGAAATGATCTAGGAAAAGCGTTAGTTCTTAGCAGTGTTTCAACTAACTGTTATCCAGCCGTCTAATGGAAGATCTAAGGGACTAGGTTGGGGCCAGCCGCTACTCCTTCTAGTGGCTAGCCAAATTCTTTTATATTGGCCGCTACTCGCTCTAACGGCTAGTCAAATGACCGTATTTTTCTACTAATATAAGAAATAGTACTTGATTAGGTTTGATTAGGTAAGTTGGGAGTAGTAGTTAAATACATAACTTATTTGAGTATGAATATGATATAAACTCAATTACTATTTCCTATTTATAATTAAAATTTATAAGGTGATAATAAGTAATTATCCTTATACATACCTATTTTATTAATTAGTATTATTGATAATCCATATAAAAAATAGTGATTGATTTTATATTAATTTATACTCAAATAAATTATGTATTCAATTACTACTCCCAAATTATCTAATCAAGTATTATTCCTTATATTAGTCTACTATTATAATTCTTTATATTTGTGAACTAATAGGCCTGATTAAGCCAAATCCTTCCTTTTATGTTGGCCGCCAACCCAGCCCCTTAGATCTTCTATAAGTTCTATTGGACGGTTGGATAACAGTTAGTTGAAACAGTGTCCATAACTAACGTTTTTCATAGATCATTTCTCATATATATATATATATATATATATATATATCGGTCCGGATCTTAAGCTCACCTCTATCTAACATACCTTGCTCACCCCCCTTTAGCAACGGATCGGACGACGATTTGATCATCGCTATAGGTTCGATCGCAAGGTATGTTAAATAAGAGGTGAGCTTAAGATCCGGATCGATATATATATATATATATATATATATATATATATATATATAAAGAAGATAACGATCACGGTAAGTGGTAACATTTTCCTCAAAGGGATTATTGCGGATGAAGAAAGATGGGGAAGTGGTTCTTATGACTAAAAGACAATTTGCATCCCAAATTTTATATTTTTGTCGACTTTTGTACCCCAAACTGAAAAAGGTGTCTAAATACACCCCAAACTTCATTATACGTAATAAAATCAAGACACTTTCTTCACTTAACCGGCCATTCAAAGTGACCAAGCTAAGGTCATAACACAAGTTGAGGTGCAAATCGTCTTTTAGTCTTAAAAATTGCCAAAAATAATTAATTTTAAATAAAATAAAATAATTATAAAATAATTAGTTTTAATAATAAAAATAAAATAATTAATTTTAAAATAAAATAATAAAATTAAAATAAATATTTAGAATTAATGATTAATAATTAATCATTAACTTGTAAAATAATTATTTTATTTTTATTTTTAAAATTAATTATTAATCATTCCGGTTAAAAAAATCAATTTTGCCACATAAAAAAAAATTCTGTTTTGGTTTTTAAAAACAAAATTTTGTAAAAACAAAATTTTTAAAAATAGAATTTTTCAAAAACAGAATTTTGTAAAAACAAATTTTTTTTAAAACAAAATTTTTTAAAAACAGAATTTTATTTTGTTTTAAAAAATTCTGTTTTTAAAAATAAAAACATAATTTTTAAAAACATAATTTTGTAAAAATAGAATTTTTTTACAAGTTAAAAAAATTTGTAAAAACAAAAATTTGTTTTTACAAAATTATGCTTTTACAAAACTATGTTTTTAAAATTTTGTTTTTTTTTTTAAAACAGAATTTTTTTAAAACAAAATAAAATTCTATTTTAAAAATTTCTGTTTTTGTTTTTAAAATAGAATTTTATTTTGTTTTAAAAAATTTCTGCTTTTAAAAACAAAAACAACATTTTTTTTAACTTGTAAAATAAAATTCTGTTTTTAAAAACAAAAAGTAATTTTTTTTTATGTGGCAAAAATGATTTTTTTAACTGAAATGATTAATAATTAATTTTAAAATAAAAATAAAATAATCATTTTACAAGTTAATGGTAATTATTAATCATTAATTCTAAATATTTATTTTAATTTTATTATTTTAATTATTTTATTTTAAATTAATTATTTTATTTTTATTTTTAAAACTAATTATTTTAAAATTATTTAAAATTAATTATTTTTGCCAATTTTTAAGACTAAAAGATAATTTTTGCCGGTGACTTTTGACCGGTTAAGTGAAGAAAGTGTGCATTTTGTTACGTATAATGTAGTTTGGGGTGTACTTAAACACCTTTTTCGATTTGGGATGCAAAAGTCAACAAGGGTGTAAAATTTGGGGTGCAAATTGTCTTTTAGTCTGGCTCTTATCTTTCTAGGTTATGTCACGTTAAAATAAAATAAAATAAAATAAAGAGGAAGAATTTAAAAAAGATTTTAAATGGATAGAATAGAATTGATGGATGCTACAATTTTTAATATATATCTCATAAACATATAACATATACAAAATAAAAACAGACAAATAGAATAAAAATAAAAATATTAACCAATCAAATCTATGAGTCAACTCGGTTCAAGAATAACCAAAACATCTCGGTTAATTCATACAATAAAACGTGCTTTGTGTTCTTATAATAAGTATAGATTTTTAATTTTTCATCTCAAACTTTTTCATATAATTACTAAATTTTGTTATAAAATTGATAGAAGTGATCACTTTAAATAAAATATGATACTTAATTTCTAGTTAAATACTATATATAAATTGAGTGTAAATATTTAATAATTAATATGAATAGTCTATATATTTTGAAAATTGATATTTTCACAAATAAATTTGATAGTTTCACAAGCTCTTTCTCACATGAATGGTGGAGTCCACCTCATGTGATTCATGTGAGAGATCTTGTGAAACTACATCAATAGTGGAGTCCACCTCATGTGATTCATGTGAGAGATCTTGTGAAACTATCAAATTTACTTGTAGAAATATAAATTCCCTATATTTTATATATGTTTGTAATTCCACAATTTCGTCAGGCTTATAATGGGTCGAACAACATATAATTACACTACGTGTTTAAATTTTTATTAATCATAACTGTGATATAAAAACCAGATCAATTATTATTAATCAACATAACCATTAGCATAACATTCAATGTTCAATAACTGGTCTCATTTGTAACACTAAAAATGGCTACTCATGAAAAATCAAATGCCAATTCCCTTATCAACCACATAACACACATAAGCTCACAGATATAATCCAAACCTTTGTCCTAATAGACATAATTTATCACCTGAAATTGAATCCCAAAGATCAAACCCCTCTAAATATATTAAGGTCTTAAACAACCAGCATCAAAAGATAAACATCTAGTCACAACAGCTGTCCCGACAAATACTCGTATTTAATCCTGCATAAGATGAAAGTCGAACTTTAGATTATAGCGAAACTAATAGCAAACATAAATATTATACCCCCTCAGAGTCCCATTCGTAAAATTTGTAATCTTTAAATTATATAATTTTCTTCTATGTTTATCCTCGAGTATAATGATTGTGAAATTTACTAGTGATGACAAGTTAGTGAAATTATGTTGCTATACTTTAGCAAATCGTGTCATTTTGTGATAGAGAGGGCCATATTAATTTGATCTAATATCAGTAAAGGTTCATAAAGCCTGTATAAAAGGTATTTTGTTAGTGGAATGAAGAATATTTGTGAAGCTAATGAGTAATGACTATGCATTTCATTATATTCATCCTATTTTCACCAGATTAACATGATGACGGAAGAAAAAGAAGGTAAAATTTTTCAATACCCATGTTTAGAGAAGAATCACAATAGCTTTATATCAACATCCATATTCCCTTCGAAGACCAACCTTACCTAACCACCGGATGCCAGTTTATCAATAAACATAATATACTATTCTTTAATTCTCCTAATTTTTCAACATGATGCATGAGATGCATAAAATGCCAAGTCACAGACAAAACTTTGTCATCTTCAAGGTACTATATAACCCAGGGTCAAAACATACTGAGGCACACAATATATATAGGAGCAAAAGGAAATTTTCCCTACATAAAGCAAGCCCCCTCCACCAAAGCCTATCCTGTTCCTATTACTAACTTTCTCATTAATCATACATTTAGCACACAGACAAAGAAATATTTATTTTACCACTTTTGTAAGCTATGTATAGAGAATAAAGCGCTAAATACAAGAGAAGAAATGAAACTAGATGTTGAATCAAGATATTAGATATGTACAGGAAAAGATTAGTTGTGTATCAGACTCACCAATTCCCATGGTGAAATGATGATTGGGATTCTTTATTGTCTATAATAATTTACTAACCATATTATTGAACTTAAAATAATTGCAGGATTATCAGACAGTGCAACGTTAAGCTGTTATGGACTAGTAGGAAAACAAAGTCTAGCGTACCTCATCATCATCATCATCATCATCGCCTCTGTCTTCTTTGTTCTTTTTGAGGCGTGTCGTACCACCCTCCTTGCTGATGGGTAACTTCATTGCACCAAAGGGTGTGTCCACGTTGATATTTCCCTTCATGGTGTAACCAGTACCTTTTCCTCTAATCATATCCCAAAGAGCTGATCCAAAATCCTTAGGCCTGAAGGTAATGGGAATGTCAATGTAAGTGATACCACTTTTTTCAATTTTAGCAGATTGGGTGAGTTCTGCTCCTCCAATGCTCACATCAGACAGCCAAACCTCGTAGTCTAGTGCATTGAGTGCCAATTCAAAGTCGTTCTTGTTCTCCAATTTCAAATGAAGGATCGCAACAGTTTCTTCAAAAGAGAATCTTTCAAATTTAATTTTCTCAAGATCAATATCAGGTTGGTAAGGTATGGGGATCTCTCCTGTTTTCTCAAGTGGCAAAGTTAACCTACCAAAGAAAGGCACATCCACAATGAAATCAACCTTGATTTTATAAGGAATGATGCTTCCAGGATGTATATCATCATATGTATTCTTAATGTCATCATATACAATACAAATTGGTATCTTGACAGTCTCTGAACCATGCGCATGGATAGTTCCAGCATCGGGGATCAAGCCCGAAACTAGTTTCCTTCCATCACTCTCAACTAAGTAGTTTATGTCAATGAGAGGGATTGGAATAGGATTTGGATTCTTCACAAGCACATCAACAACGATATCAGCCCTTTCAAGATTAATTTTAGTAATATGAATCGCAGTAACATCAGCAGTTGGCTTCCCAAATCCTATCGTTTCCTCAATCTTTTCCCCAATGTCTTGGACAAAATCCTTTACCTTGTCAAAGAATCCTCCCTCTCCTTCTTCTTTGTTGTCTTCTTTGTCCTTGACACCCCTTTCAACTATCTCAGGCTTATCAGATGACGCCATACCTTACTGGCAACACCGTTACAAAAAAATAAAAAATAAAAAAATCAATCATAAAAAAAATTTACATAAAAAAAAAGAATATTAAAAGATAAATTAACATAAAAAATAGAGCCAGATGCATACAAGGACCAGATTTATGAGCTGTGATCTTATGAACATATACCACAACTACTACACTTTCATTTGCAAGGACAATGGGGATCTTGATCATTTGTGAAAAACATAGTACTAGCAACACTGTATTCTACATTTCTACTTATTCCATCTTTCTTCATCACCTAAATGATTTCCAAAATTCTAAATATTAGAAAATATAATATATATGTGTGTGTGTGTCTGTGTGTGCGCGCACATGCTTGTGTGTATTTAATTCAACTTTTTGGTGGTGAATATTAAGAATCAACGCATAAAAGAATGGGGGAACTAACAAAATTGCAATCAGACTACACAGAAATGTCAGGATTAAGGTGTCAGTAAAATATAAGTAAGATCCATAAAAATAAAGCGCCCAATAAACAATCAACATGGAACACAAAATATACTACATGAAACAAATTGAAAGTCAAATTATCATTCTTATGCAACATTTCAATCTGATCTATAAGAACCCAGAATTTCATTGAAAGTCAAACTATCATTCGTATGCAACAATTCAATCTGATCTATAATGTGAGTATTCTAAATTTTCGAAAACAACAAAATCAAGAATAATAATCAAAAAAAACTTGAAATCTGGAAATTGAAGATCAGGAAAATGGAAATGAGTGAACGAGCGACAAGTTAATGAAATTTGAGGGTTTAAAATTAATCAGTAAAATAGAACATAGATTTGTTAGATCTAACCAAAATAATTGATATAATTTCAATTCCATGTTTTAATTCACATAACTAAAACATGGAATTGAAAAAATCAGTAGATCTTAGTAATTATTTTACCTGAGAAGAGAAGTAAAGAGAGACTTGATGCAGAAACAAAAGAACCCGAAATTTGTTTGCTGCTAATGGGGATTTATCAGAGCTGAGAACTGAAAAAGGTCTTTAATGGTGGAATGTATGTGCTTGAACAAGAAAGAGCTCAGTTGATCATGAAGCAGAAGAGTGATCAAAAGGGTTATTATTTTATTATTATTTACTTAATTTTTATACATCGACGGATAACTAACGTGCTGTATAGCGTGGGTATAGAGAGTATGCACGTTGTCCAATTTGTATAAAGCACATGGCCTTTCAAATGGAGTAGTTATTATAGGTAATTTTTTACTCTATGCGTGCGACTTTATTTGTCGTAAATGATTTTTATGCTCAAATTAATTATTTTTAAGATTAATAATTAAAAAAATTTAAATTAAATAATGTTATAAAACTTTAGCAAAGTATATAAAAATATTCTTATAATTGCTACTTAAATTTAGAGAGAATAAGCAAGAGAAAAGAGAGAAATTCTTCAGATAGAATTCTTATTAATTTCTCTTCAGTGTGTATTCCTTATATAGGCGATGAAAGGAGGAGGTTCACGGGAGGAAGAAGGAAGGAGAAAAGGGGAGAGTGCTTCACGGGAGGTTCCCTCACATTGAGGGAAAGGAAAGGAAATTGCCTACTAAGTAGGTAATCATTACAACACTTCTCCTGATTACTTACGATAGAAGATTATGTCTCATTAAAAATCTTATTAAGAAAACTCAGTGGAAAAAACTTAACGAATGAAAAAAGAGTACATATCGTTTACATAAATATCCTTTAATTGACTGTCTCGTTAAAACCTTGTCTGGAAAAACCCATTTGGATAAAAATTGTGACTAAGAAAAAAGAGTACAGTCTTCCCCCCAAAAGGAATTCATTTCTCCTTGATAAAATGTTGTCATAAGTCTTTCAGTCGACACATTCCGATCTTTTTCCGAAGTTTTGCAAACGTTGCATTTGGTAGCGACTTTGTGAATAAGTCGGCTAGATTATCACATGATCGAATTTGATATACATCTATATCACCCTTCTTTTGTAGCTCATTGTGAAGAAGAATTTAGCTGAAATGTGGTTTTTTCTATCTCCCTTAATGTACCCTCCTCTAAGTTGAGCAATACATGCAGCGTTATTGTGACGCCCCCAAAACAGGTATACATCACCCATCTTGAGTCGCCAAATACATGGTACAAATTTTAAATACAACTTAATTATACAACAGTCGTGTAAAATACGACAAAACATAATCTAAGAGTTTTAACAAGAATATTGTCATCTAGACAATATCCACACTCAATGGAGTTCTCATTACATTTATTGTCACACTATTTAACAGAATAGTGAGGATTACTAATGCTATCATCTAGACCGTCACTCCGTTCCCCAATAAAAAGAAAATTCTGCCACGCGTTCTCATTTCTCAAGAGAATGAAAGAAAGAAAAGGGTGAGCTCAACTAGCCCAAGAAAAATATTATGACTAAGATAATGCAAAATAAATTATCATTAGTCTTCAACAATGTTAAACTGATAAATACAATAGACATCAAGTTTAACTACGGCGGAATAAGCAATTCATTAGAAGAGTCAAGTAGAGCATGATATCTACTATCTTCTATGATTTAAAATGTTTTCATCAATTTTTATCGCTGAGACTCAGCTTAATAAATAAACCATATCATCGAATCTTTTCTGCACTACGGGCCAAGGATATTCATTAAATCATCAATGGTCATGACTATACCGAATAAACCCTGGTCATAATCATACCAAAAACTGTCCATCAATGCACTTCAGGCCACTGAGGACTTTCACCACATCATTCGTCACATTACGGTCATGATTATACCTAATAATCCCTGGTCATAATCATATCAAGTCCATCTATGCACGTAAGCCAAAGATGACTTTCATCACAATATAAGCATGAGGATGATGACAATGATATAAGCATTAATCAAACAAAAACAAGGATAAATATTAAAAACTTTAAATTTATCTAAATATTATCAATCACTTAATAAACTCTTCATCTAATATTATTAATATTATAACAATATTTTAATCACTTCTTAAACTTATAAACAATTTATTTCAATTGTTTACACTTTACCAAATAATACATTTAATCATTCAAAAATGTCATACTCATAAGATTTCATCACCAATGATCAAATCCCTCATCAAAAATCTGCATATACCCTATATAGGATTCCCAAGCCATAAAATCATATTTTCTAATTTTGTTACTTCACATAACATATTTAATTTATTTACTCATAACTAGTTCATTTTCATGAAAAATACCAAATCAGTTCCAAAAATATTTCTTTTCTGGGATTTAGCAGAATATAGTCCCATATTGAACATATATTTTTCTCGAAAATTTTAAAATTTATTTACTATTTTTCATATGGCCAAAACTGCCGAATATTTAGACATTTATCATAATATGTACTTTTGTCCAAAAATTCTGAAATTTACAGGGTATACTCATGTTATATACGTGTACTCCCAATAAAAATTTCACCAATTTTGGAGTTAACCACAAGGAGTTATAAGGGTTTACTTTTAAAATAGTTTTTTCCCATAAAATCCATAACTCTTAATCTATACATCAAAAAACTGTCATTTTTGGACACAATCTAAAAAACTCATCAAATTATCATTTCAAATTTTTTCAAAATTTTTGAGGGTCAGAAAAATTACGAAACTGCCACTGGCAGAAACCCCTTTTGAATGAAAATACTATTCATATGAATACAAAGGATCATTCACCATGCATGCGGTAATCCACATAGACAGGTTATTCTAACAGAATAATAAAGAATGGAATAGCAGAAGAATTCACCATGCGTGCGATAGGACCGCATGCATAAAAGTTATTCTCAACAAAATAATAAAGAGAATGGAACGGTCGTACGTAAAGCTGCATGCACAGGATATTCCAAATGAATAATAAAGAATGAAACCGGTCATGCGTAAACCGCATAGGCAGGATATTCCAATGTAATAATAAAGAATGGAACCGAAGTCATGCGTAATCGCTTGCATAAGATATTCCAATGTAATAATAAAGAATGGAATAACAACAGAATTAACCGTGCATGCGATGATGTAATCTGCATGCAGAAAGTTATTCCAATGTAATAATAAAGAATGGAATAATGAAGAATTTCACCATGTATGCGGTATTGCATAGGCAAAGTTATTCCAACATAATAATAAGGAATGGAATAACAATAGCTTTCTTCATGAATACGAAAGAAATAATACCTTTACCTGTAAGAAAAGCGGATATTAGAATAGTGAGGTAGCAGACTTCTCTTCTTCTTTCTCTTTATAATTTTCTCTATAATAATTGCTCTAAAGCTTTAGTGAATTGGTGAGAAATGAAGGAAGAATGAGCTTTATTTATAGGAAAATATAGTTTCGATAATTGCACGTTTTGGGGCTCAAAATATTACGATATAATACCTTCCTCTTTTCTTCATTTTTAATTTAGTCCCGCAAGTATTATCAAACTTACACCACCTCCCTAATAGTAAATATTGTGAATCAATAGTTCAATCATGTGAATCAATAGTTATAATCATGTGAAAATACGAATTACGAAGATAAGACTCCATCTATACCTCCATTTTTAACTTAGTCATGCAAGTATTATCAATCTTGCACCAACTCCCCTAAGAGTACAAGAATGTGAATCAATAGTACACACATGTGAATAAATAGTTATAATCATGTGAATTAATAGCAATTAATTGCTCATTTATTCGATTAATTACCCGATTGGTCAATATAACCTCCAAACATCAATTATTATCGAAATAAATGTTAATTTTCACTAACACTAACAATCCTAACACAATGGAAATATTTTTCTCAGAAATTTTATTTTTGAAATTTTGAAGTTTGACTTTTTTTGAAAAAGTCAATTGTTGACTTTTTTGACCAAAAAGTCAACCCCGACAAATTTTGTGTTTATAGTCTATTTCTACTAATTTTATCGTTTCGGACTCAAATATCACGTCCGTGTCTCCAAATTCAACTCCAAACTCAAATTTGATTTTTAATAACATTCATCATTAATATTATAACTCACAATATTTAACAACCAGGTCGTTTCCAGGAAAGAGGGGGCTTTCCAATAAGAATTTCTCATTATTGGCGCGCAATTAGATGATCAAACCTCTCCTTGACAGTACTTCTAGACATTGTAAATATTATAATTTAATAATATGAATAACTTTATCGTCTCAATTATTGATTTAATAATATAACATTTTATGCAGATGATACTGTGACAATAATCGAATCAATAATATGAGAGATATGATGCAGCAATTACTGTAGCAATAATTGAGTATAACTGAGTGACTTCTTACGTAAGCATTAATAATCAATACCGTGTACTACTATGCAACCACGCGTATTACTGTACTTTTACTACCGGGTATCTCAATAATTTTAACGGTAACACTTTCGCCGTTATTTTTATAAAATGATAATTATATCGTTTTCTAACTACGATAAT
The DNA here is from genome assembly GCA_020205605.1 of Panax ginseng. Taxonomy (NCBI): domain Eukaryota; kingdom Viridiplantae; phylum Streptophyta; class Magnoliopsida; order Apiales; family Araliaceae; genus Panax; species Panax ginseng. The sequence continues at coordinate 28,530,681 of CM035149.1, forward strand.
ACTTCGGTTGTAGGGTCCACCAATGATTGTGCCATCGTACAGATATTCCCCGACCAAACAAATATTTTATAACAACTTGCATACTTTGCAAAATTTATAAATATTACCCACAACTATAACATTATATCAAATCCACACCATAATATTCAAAAAAAAATATTTCGAGAAATTTAAATCTTTATTTATAAAATTTGGGGTCTCACAGTTATCCTCATACAGAATTCTAGGAATGTCTTTAATTGATGGTAATCCACATGATTTTTGAATATGCTGAATAATTGATCTCAACCAAACGCACTCTCTGCTTGCTTCATGTATAGCGAGAATCTCTGAGTGATTTGAAGATGTAGCTATCATGGTTTGCTTTGTGGATTTCCAGGATATAGTTGTGTCACAATATGTAAATACATAATCTGTTTGTGATCTTCCATTGTGTGGATCTAATAAATATCCTGCATCGGCATATCCAACCAATTGCGATGTTGAATCTCTTGGATAAAATAATCCAAGATCTATACTTCCACGGAAGTATCTCAAAATGTGTTTGATCCCATCCCAATGTCTCTTAGTCGGAGAAGAATCAGATCTTGCTAACAAGTTGACAAAGAAAAGTAATATCGTGTCGCAGTACAGTTTGCAAGAGATACATAAGAGCACCTATTGCACTTAGGTATGGAACTTCAGTCCAAGAACTTCTTCCCCACTTTCAGAGGCGAAATGGATCTTTATCAACTTTTAAAGATCGAACAACCATCGGGGTAGTCAAAGGATGAGCTTTATCCATATGAAAACGATCGAGAATCTCTTCAAAGATATGTGGATTGATGAACAAAAATTCCGGATGATAAATGCTCCACTTGTATTCCCAAACAGAATTTTGTCTTTCCAAGATCTTTCATTTCAAATTCATCTTTTAAATAAGTAGCAGTTCTTGTGAGTTCTTCAGGAGTTCCTACAAGATTCAAATCATCCACATATACATCAATGATGGAAAATTCACTTTGTGATTTCTTAATAAAAACACATGGACATACTTGATCATTTATATATCCATCTTTTATTAAATAATCACTAAGTCGATTATACCACATACGACCAGACTGTTTCAACCCATACAACGAGCGTTGTAACTTGATTGAATATATATGACGGGGCTTTTGTGATTCAAACCATTTTCAATCCTTCGAGGATTCTTATGTAAATCTCAACCGTCAAGTGAGCCATATAGGTATCTTGTTACCACATCCATTAGACGTGTTTCCAAACCTTCCATGGTTGTCATACTTATCGAAGTTTAAAAGTGACTCCATCCATTCTTTGGAGATTATGTATCCCGATAATCAATACCGAGTTTTTGTGAAAACCTTGAGCTACAAATCGGGCTTTCAGATCTCACAATTTCATTTTTTCTCATTTCGCTTTCGATAAATACCCATTTGTTTCCAACCGGATTACACTCCACGGTGTTTGGACCATCGTCCAAATACTTCTCTTTTCAATAGATGTTGTAGCTCTCGCTTTTGAATAGCATCTTTTCATTTTGGCCAATCTTTTCTTTTTCGACATTCTTCCACGTTTTGTGGTTCGGGATCCGTGTCGTCGAATCAAAGTAATATCGATGCTATAAAGAAAGCAAAATATATCGTCAATCATGACTTTGCTTCGATCCCATATTTTCTCATCATGTACATAATTTATTGAGATCTCTTGGTGTTCATCTCTTATCCCTTCACTAAGATTTTGAACCTCTTCTGGGGATATTCCCACTCTTGGAATATGTGCTACTTCTGGAGCAGTTTGTACCTCTTATGGGGCTATTCCCACTCTTGGAATAAGTTCTACTTCTGGAGCGGGTATTCCTTCTGGGATTCCCTTATTTGCTTTTGATTTTCGTGGTACAGTGTCTTTTGCACCAATCGGTCTTCCACGCTTCTGGCGTGGTTTAGATTCTTCTATTACCTTATTCGTCAATTCTCCAAGAATTGATTTTTCAATAGGTATTTCTATCCTTGCTGGAGTATTCACTGCAGGTGTATGTGACTTTATCATTTTTCTAGCATCATTAAATGCATCTGGCATTTGATTTGTAATATTTTGTAAATAAATAATTCTTTGAACTTCAATTTCACATTGTCCTGTACGAGGATCAAGTGAATTTAATTCTGATGCATTCCATGATATTTCAGAGGGTTTTTTATTTAAAACATTCCCTCCTCCTAATGGTGGAAATACAGATTCATCAAAATGACAATCTACATAACGTCAAAAAAAAAACATCTCCAGTTAAAGGTTCAAGATATCTGATAATAGAAGGAGAATCAAAACCAACATAAATACCTATTCTTCGTTGGGCTCCCATTTTAGTTCTTTGTGGAGTTACAATTGGAACATATACTGCACTTCTAAAAACTCGAAAGTGTGATATGTTGGGTATCTGTCCAAGAACTAACTGTAAAGGAGAAAATTTATGAAGAGTCGTTGGTCTTACTCAAATGATGGCTGCAGCATGAAGAATTGCATGACCCCAAACTGAGGTAGGTAAGTTAGCCCTTAACATTAATGGTTGTGCAATTAGTTGAAGTCTTTTTATTAAAGATTCAGCTAAGCCATTTTGTGTATGAATATGAGGAACAGAATGCTCAATGAAAATTCCAATAATCATACAAAAATTATTAAAAGTCATTGATGAAAATTCAGCTGCGTTATCAAGTCGAATTGACTTGATTGGATGATTCGAGAATTGAGCCTGTAACTTAATTATTTGAGCAAGAAGTTTGGAAAAGGCAAAATTTTGATAAGAGAGAAGACAAACATGAGACCATCTATTTGAAGCATCTATTAAAACCATGAAATATCGAAATGGGCCAGACAATGGGTGAATAGGTCCACAAATGTCTCCTTGAATTCTCTCTAGGAATTTTGGGGCTTCTTTATAAACTTTTCTTTGGTGATGGTAGAACAATTAATTTTCCTCGAGAACACGCAAAGACTGGGAATTCACTACTAGGAAAAACCTTTTTATTTTTGAAAAGATGACCAGTAGAATTTTCAATAATACGACGCATCATAGAAGTACCTAGATGACCGAGTCTTTCATGCCAAAGCATAAACGATTTGGGATCTATAATTTTTGGAATTAAAACATTATGAGACTCAATTACTCTAATTTTCATAGTATATGATAAAGAAGAAATTGAATGAAGTTTTTCTAAGATATTCTTTTTTCCAGAAATAGTAGAAGTAATGAGAAGATATTCATTATCATTCTCATTGGTTGTTTCAATGTGAAAATCATTTAGTCGAATATCTTTAAAATTAAGCAAATTTCTTCTTGATTTACTAGAATATAGAGTATTTGTGATAAAAACTTGTGTCTCATTTGGTAGCATGAAACTAGCTTTTCCAAATTCCTCAATTAAATTTGATGTGCTAGAGATAGTTCCTACATTTCCCTTAGCTTTGATTAGTTGTGAAAAATATTTCTCACTTTGAAGGATTGTATGAGTTGTTACACTGTCTGCTAAACATATATCCTCCATATCCATTAAAGATGGTCGTCTCAGTTGATTAGAGTTTCGTGCTGAGCTGATAACGTGTTATAAAATTTTAGCAAAGTGTATAAAGATACTCTTATAATTGCTACTTAAATTTAGAGAGAATAAGCAAAAGAAAAAAGAGAGAAATTCTTCAGAGAATATTCTTATTAATTTTCCTTCAGTGTGTATTCCTTATATAGGCGATAAAAGGAGGAGGTTCACGGGAGGAAGAAGGAAGGAGAAAAGGGGAGAGTACTTCACGGGAGGTTCCCTCACATTGAGAGAAAGGAAAGGAAAGAAAATTGCCTACTAAGTAGGTAATCATTACAACAAATAAGTTGATTTTGATAATATATTCGAAATATTATCTTATGATATTAATTATTTGTCAATATCTAATAATAATTTTTAATTTTAAATATGATTAATTTGACCATAAAAAATTAATTAAAACAAAGAAAATTGAACGGAAGAAGTATTAAAATTTTGAATAATTTTTTGCGTTCCAAAATAACTCCCAATTTAGAGTATTTTACTTTCGGGGATGTTTGAATTTTATGTCACTTTGAACTTCATTTTAACAAACAGTTAAATTTTAGTTTAAAAATAAAATAGAATATTGTAGTGAAGATTTTGGAAAAGTCAAATGAGGTCTTAGATACTAGAACTTTGACACTGTTTCTAGTTTTGGACGAAAAAAAAAAAAATTAAATTAAAACAGGGAAAAAAGAAGAATAAAAAACTTGAAATTTTACTTTGTGTCGTTTCTGAGGTTTTAATAGAAAAAAAAATAGAAAATTTAAAAAAATTATTTTCTTGCGTTTTTGAGTTCCAATAAAAAAAAATATCATTTTTACAAATTTACATTTTTATTAATTATAATCATTGAATCTTAAATAAAAATATGCGAGATAAATTTAATTAAATAAAAAAATTCATAATTAAATACAAAAATCCAAATAAATAAATGTTAAAAATCAAAAGCAGAATAAAATCGATTAGTAGACGCAAAGAATGAAAGAGCAAAAAAACAGTACATACGGGGAGATGAGTTGTAATTTAAAATTTATTATATTGAAAGTTGATAATAATATGAGAATTATAGAACTATTATTTATTTTAAATTGTTTTTCGTTCAAATCAGGCCAATTTTAGACGTAAAACTTTGGTAGAAAAAATAACCAAGTTTTTTAGTTTATTAAAAAACTCAAAAACATATAAATTAAAAAAAAAACTTAAATTTTCCGTCTATTTGTAAAACTTAGAAACAGATTGTTAGGTATCATATTTGATTTTCAATATTTCTTTGTAAGCTTATTATTTCTCCTAATAAGAATAATGATTCTTGATTTTGACTATAAAATTTATTATTTTAATAATATATATTCAATTAAAGAAAAATGATTCTGAAGTTAAAAAGAGAAATTGCAAATGGGTCCAACTCATTCTCTCTTTAAAGTCAATTCACAATATTTAAAATTTAAAGTTAATATAATTTATGTAAAAAATATTCAAACAAATTCTAACCATAAATAGTTACGAGAATTGTTATTTACTCGATGAAATTTAATTTTCATAAGATTATATAAATTTACATGCACTATTCGAATAGTAAGATTGCAAGTGGAGTATCGTAAAGCTATCGAATTCCCTAATGAGAATATCAATTTACTACCTACAATAGTTACATTTTTATTAATGCGGACCAATATTTTTTACTCTGCACAGTTATAGCATGCTAGGAAATTGAAAGAAAAATAATTTTGTGAGTATAAACTTTATGAAGAATTTTACAATTGCTTCAGTTCCCCCCTTCACTCTATTTTCGATTAATACATATGATCAATAGAACTCAAAAACTACACCACTATGTGGTACATGATAATAGAAGAATGCGCAGATAAACCGGACACCATAAGCGCTAAGCGGTGTCTGTGGTGCCGCAGCCAATGTGATCCTTGAGAATGTCTCTGAGGCAGTCGAGCTGCTCAAAACCCCCTCGGAGCTCCTCCCACTGCAAAGAAAACATTTCAGCAAAATGGCATCATATCAGTTCTGCAATTTCTTTCTTTCTTTCTTTCTTTAATATGTTAAGAAACATAGTCAAGGGTAGTAAATGCAATTGACTAGGAACAAGGAAATTTTGTGACCAATGTTTTCCTCAAATAATTTGGAACTAAACTTAGGCAGAAGGATGCTAATTTGCTTATAATATCAGCTATATAATAAAAGTGACATGGTTCCCAAAAACTGAGTTATCTTCGAGCAGAAAACAAAAAACCCCCTTCTTGATACGAAGACAAGATGAAGCCAACTTAAGTTCCTTGACAATATAGTTGTTGCTCAGTGATGACATGCATAGTGTAACATGTTTGCTGTTTCCTATTCGGCTACCCCTCCCTCAGTTGGCAATCTGATGCTTTTAAATAATCAAATTAGAATTTGATTAGAAGCTTGTTGTAAATAGAACCATTAAGCAAATTTCTTGCTCTATATCACTAGATGTCTATTCTGTTGATTTCACTGTGCACCTAACAGAAGTATGTAGCTTTCTTATCGTAGAGCTTCCACAAATGTTTTCACTATACAGCAAATTGCTTGGAAATGTCGCACCAAACCAAATTAGCAATATAAATGAATGCATGTTATTTATGATATCACTAGAAAACCACCATGGGAAAAAGGCCATTACTTACAAAAAATGTCCTGACCGATAGACTAAACACAAGCTTAACTTTTGGCATATTTGTATGAAGGGACTACTACTTCAGCCGCAGGACTGCATTTTTACACTTGATAATTTAAGCACTTCATCATTAAACTAAGCAAGGGTCCAAAAATCATATAGATAAACCACATAGACTTCTCAGTTACACCCAAATGTTTCTGGCTTTGCCACATATCTCAACCGCTTTGCACCATAAAGCGAAAATCCTACCCAACACACTGTATCCAACAATCTAACAGATTCTCCTCTTCTAAAATAACTTTTTTATTATTATTTTTGAAGAAAAGCATCAGAGCTCTTTGAATAGAGAAATTGAACTACATGCGGTCAAGAATATCTTTTGTTGCGCGTTTTGTGGGTTACTCAGAATTTGAATATGGAGGTCCTAGACCCTAACAGTTGAAATCACTCATTTCACTTTACTATGAAAATTTGGTTCTTCCATTGGCTTTCTCACATTTCAAAAGACTATTTGATTGGATCAAGATATGTAGAGTTTATTGCTCCCACTCCCTACCAATATTATTCTCCTATAAACTTATCACTTCCTTTGGGCCATTTGGAAGCCTGTAAACTTTAACCAGAACATTACAAACAACATGATAAAAAATTCGGAGGAAACCTTTAAAGACTGAGCAATGTTTAATGCAGATGACGGATGTTTCATGTAAATCAAAACAAAAGTTCCACTATACATCAGTACAGTCCCCCATTACAGTCCATGACCCAAGAAGGCGTATATAGTAAAATATAAATGCAAACTAATATCATGTGAAGTGGTTTTGGCAAATGGATTTTTGCACAGCTTGTCCTACTTCAACTAACATTGTTTTTCAGTGAACACAAGGACGCATGAACATAAAATTAATGCATAGATAATAGACGTGGGAACTCACTTCTTGGAAAGACACGGATACGAGCTCCCAACCAGCAGCAGCAATATAGCGACGTTTTAACATCGTATGACCCAAAGGGACCCCTGCAGAATGCGTAAGAATAATTTTAGCAAACTTTTAGGGATGAAAATGGAGACTAAACGAATCAATTAAATATCAGTATGGCAGAGATGGTAATACAGCTTATAAGTTTAGGTTATTGTGAAACCCACCAGAATTTCTCGAGAAATGAGTTGGCCCATCAATCTCTAGAGCAACTTTTTGATCAATCAAGACTGCATCAAAACTGTACCCCTCCACAGAATATTCTCTGACCCAATCAAGACCAGTACTAACCAGAAGACGGCCTACCTCCTTCTGGAATGAGGAAGTCATTTTCTGATTGAACCTCTTAGTTCTTCCAGCACGAACAATTTTCTCCTCAAGATCACTCCTGAGAGACAACTGAAGTTGCGGGTATTCAAGTTTCAGGCATTGATTCACGAGATAAGCCTGAGAAGCAAACATGATATCCTCCCTATACTGCTCTGAAATCTGTTGCTCCTCAAAATGACTTAAAGTTTTCCACACATGAGAAAAGAAATTCCGGTCCATTTGCCCAAGAACAGCATAAGACCAAGAAATGTTCCCAAGCTGATCTCTGTTGAAATTGAGAACAGGATAGTCTAGAACTCCTTCAATATCAAGATCTCCACTAGTTTCTGCACCTCTTGCATCACTATAATTAAATTTTTCTTCACCTTTGTAGCATTTGAATTGGTGCAGATCCTTAAAAACATTATCAAGAGATTCCAATAAAGAATCGGCAGGTTCATACAGAGAAGCAAAAGCCCACAAAACCTGCGCAAGTTCTTGTGCTTGAAAAGTGTGAATTATGCTCGAAGCTCTTTTTGACAACTCTGAAAAGAGATCTGGAGCAGAATGCTGCATAGAAGCGAAAGCACCTGCTATATTGGCAACGTTTTGTGAATTGAATTCACCAACCTTGGTCAAGGCCACCTCTGCCACTCTATCCATCTCTGACAAATAAAGAAGCTCTCCTCCAATCTTAGACAATGCCCATGCAATATTCGAGATACCTTGAGGCGAGCATTCAGGCAGAGCCATCATCGCAGTACCCACAAGCATAGACATCTCTCTTTGACGAGCAAACGCCAGCCTATGAGTCCTCATCATTGATACTTTTTCCATGTTCTTTGCAATTCGATGGAGTGCAGTGGCTATGTTCAATGGAGAGAGAGGCGAGGGACTCAAGCCTTTCCCCACGGCCATGATTGTCTCGGCAGCAACCTCCAGTACTTCTTCTGAGGTCTGCGCTTCCACAATTGCTCTATTCAAATTAATCTCTTTCCTACGGTTAGAAGGCCCCGAGAATTGAGAAAGCCTTTTAACGAAAGTTTCCATCGTCTTCTCCTTCTGTTCTTCAAACATCCCACCAGCAAGCATACTCACAGTCCTTCTAAGCTGATTAGCATCTTCAAGAGGATTCAAATTATCCAAGTTAAGATCATCCTCCTCGGAATCAATATCAGACTCTTCTTCATCTGCCTTTTCAGCCTTCTTTTTGTTTATCACTGATTTCTTGCTCTTCTTTTTCTTATTCTTCTTACGATTAACGAGGTTTTCCATGGTGCGAGTCAATCCCCTCGATTCAATGGACTTAACCGCAATCTTCCTTGCCCTCACACACCAATCCATACTATCAGTATCTTGGAGCAATTTGGAGTCTTTCTTCTGTTTTCTTTTCTTAGGGGGCAAAAACCCCAAAGGATCAAGGTCCCCGATAAATTCTGCTTCCCAATCCATATTAGAATCTTCTTCTTGTTGATCATCATCATCATCATCATCAACATTCTTAAAACCAACAGAATTATAATCTTTTGTTCCTACATTAGCAATATAAGAATTCTTTCGACTTCCCCAGTAGATTCTTCCACTATAGAAATCAAATCTCGAGTTTTTGAATGGGAGTCTGGTGTAAAAATTATGAGTACTGGTACTTGAAGTTGGATGATTGAAAGCCACAGAATTAATACACAAGGGAGTTGGAGAAAATGTATTTAACATTATTGCCTCCATTTATTTCTTATAATAATTTAATCCAATTTTTCAGTAAATATTCAAATGGAATGAATAATTGATAAACCTCCTAACAGTGAACACATTTCAATCACCTCCATATATATATACTTATACATACATATATATACATATATATATATATATATATGTTTATATATATTAAAAAGACAACTACTTCGCCTTTGTTAATACATAAACAAAAAAGATAACGGGAGAAGGGAAGAACCTGGCCGGGAAATTGAAATCACTGGTCGCTAACCAAAAAGCTTCCTTTTTTCTCCTGGGGTTTGATTGAATAATATAGATTTATTAAAAAAAAACATATCAGGGTCGGATTACGATAAGCAGTTCTCTTTAATCTTTAATCTTTAATCTTCAACCTTCAATCTATTTTTTCTCTCTACAATTCCTCACAGCCGGTCTGTAATTTATTATGGATAAGAGGCAAGTACCGACTGTCGTTTAGATTATGTTTGTTTGAAAACAGAATATTTAATTTTAAGTATGTTGTTTGTTTTTTAATTTGAATTTAAGACTATTAATCTTAAAATTATAAAATAAGTTAAGATTTTAAAATTATTTTACATTATATTGTATCTCTGATATTATAATATCTATCATTTGAGTTTAAAAATTATTAAATAAAATTAACTTCAATCTTTTTTAAAAATGACTATCATATCATGTAATTTTTATTATTATTATTGATAATTTAAAATTTATTAATACAAAGACTAAATATTATTATTTTTTTGAGAAGCGAGAAGTTGGGGGTGGATAAGGTGGGGGGTGAGGTGTATATATAATCACTGAATATTATTTTTTTGAAAAGGGTGGAGATGGAAGTGGAGGTGGAGGTGGAGGTGAGGTTAGAATGGTCGAGTGGGGTGTATACATAATAAGTAAATATATATATTTTTTTAAGGGGAGGAGCGGAGGTTAGGGGCCGGACAGGATAGATATCATTTTTTGGGGTTGAGAGTGGATAGAGGTTGTACATAATCAATAAATATTATTTTTTTAAGAGGTAGAGGTAGGGGTAGGGGTAGAGGTGGGGGTTGGGGGGTGGGAGTGGGGGGTGAGGGGTGAGGGGTGGGATGAGTATATATAATCCTTTAATTAATTCTCGAAGAAACAAACATAAGATTGAATTATTTTAAATTATTTTATAAATAATTCTATAAAAAACAAACACTTTATTAGGATTATTTAGTTATTTATAATCTCGAGATTATAATCCTTTTAAATAAACATGACTTATTGCATTTCTCATTCGGCCCAGACCCAAGAGAAATTATGGATCGGGTCGGGTCATATGAGTGGGACTATATTTAGCAGCCAAAACCCAAAAGTCGGAGTCTTTTGCAAGAAAAGGGCTGGTTTTGGTTTGTGATTCTTCATGTACTGCAGGCTCTATGTAGCAGTAGAACTCTATTGAAGACTTTAAATTGTAAGTCCTTCATGTTCTTTGATTGAAGGTTAATAGACAGATTTTGAATTGTTTCTTTAATCTTTCTCTTATGCTATCAATAAGCTCAGATTCTCATATTTCTCATGATGTAACTTTATATTGTGAATGTTGTTCATTTGGGTGCCAACTAAATGTGGTATTGAAAATAGAAAAACTTTGGTAATGAATGAATAGAAATCAACTGAATGTGATATTGAAAATTCAGTGTTGATTTATTTATTTATTTATTACCTTTTTTTTTTATTAATTTTCTTTTCCATTCTTTTCCCTTGAATTTTCCGGAGCTCCAAACAAAGCATATATGTAGATTCAAGTAAAGGGTTTTGGTGGAAAGAAGCAGTTATAATGAAGCAGATGTTTAATATGCGTGAATCTTGCTGGGTTTTCCGGTTCAGTGCACAGTGTAGCTTCAGTTAGCATTGTGAAAGCAAAAATAGTTTGTTGTTCACTACTCTACTTATATGATTAACTGCAAGTTCTTGAGTACAGACAGTTTAGAGGATTTTATGAGTTGGTGATATATGCTGTTGAAGAACTTATTCTCATTTCTCATAGTGTGAGTACTTTAAATTCATGATAAAAAAAAATTGTACTGGAAAAAACAAAAAGGAAGAGATTTGAAATTCACATGAACTAAATTATTTTGTATGACATTGACATGACATATCATAGTCAAGATGAGTTATTCGGCTGAGGTGGAGAAGAAAATGACAATAGAAAGAAAAGGGACGAATAAAGGAATACAAAGAAAGGAAAATCAGGGGAGATTCGGGTATACATTTGAGCCCCTGAAGCTGTATATTCTTCTGTACTGAATTAATAATCAAAGAATAATCTATTTGCTTCTGAAATGATTCTCATAGGACACTTTCGTCTGGGATGACAGCTCCCTTTAGTATTACAACTATCCCCATTGTGATTATGTAGCCATAAGCTTCATTGTTCCCTTCTTGGACGTTGTCTTTATTTACAATCTACATGACATCAAAATACATTTATCCGATGGTAAATGATAAAGAGAATTCTCAACATAATATGAATATTGCAACTCTGAGAGTATATAGTAATGCACATATCTCTGTACATTGTACAACACACAAAATAGATGTGCAATGTAGGCATTTTATGTAAGTATATATATCTATGTTTTGTACGTCTATTTATAGCAGAGGAGAAACTAGGGCAAAAAGTTTGTAGGCTGCTTATTACAATTTCATTATGGTAACGATATCATAAAAGACTTAGGATATAATATAGTTTGAGAAAATTATGTTTAATGCCTAGTATTGAATATTGTTGGATTTGCATTTCGTACCGAAACTTGTTAACCTTCAAAACTTATTAAAAATAAATAAAAATACTGATAGTCTATAAAATTGCCAAAGTGAAATAAATCATAACATGCATTGGATATCGCAGTATTACTAGATTTGTACCATAACATTTTTTCCGATCCTTGCATTCTTATCTACTATAGCTTTCTGTATGTGTGAACCTTCCCCAATGCCAATAGGGATGGCCAAGCCCTTGTCTTCATTACCATTCTGCACATATTTTGTTTGTTATACATTTGCATGAGAAATGAAATTATTAATCAGGTGTTTGGTATTAGTGTAAATTTGAAATACTTAAAATTTTACTTCGACAGTGCTTTCACATTATGATAAACAAAGGGGATGACTATTTTCACAAATTATTTCGCTAGTTCCACAAGGCCCGGTTCACGAGTGTGGGACATACTATTAATGTGAGGGGGACCTTGTCGAAGTAGCATGTTTTCTTGAGGACATAGAAATTCCCTAAACAAAATGGGAGTTATCTCACTATGATAATCTTTATTAGTTTGATAACAAATTTTTTAAAAAGTAATAAGTATTAGCTTACTCGTTTAAATTCCATCTTGGAATTGATCCATTTTCACTTAGGTCCCAAATAGCCTTCAAGAAATTAATGGATTAATAAAGGAAAGGTGAAATATTTGTGATGCCTCTTACAGTCTTACTTGATAGATATCAGAACCCATGATTACTGTATCCTTGATTACGGCCCCATCTCCAACCCTTGTCCTCAGACCAAGTACTGAACCTTTGATGCTGCATTTCTGTATGAAAGAAAGTAAATACCAACAAAGAGAATTGAAAGAAAGTAAAAAAATAAGCTTCACAAATATGGCAAAGTGTTCATGATATATAAATGTTATTATGTATTTATGCTCCTTGTTATTATGTATATATTGTATTGAGTACACATCCAATTTACACTCTCCTTGCCGATACACACAGGGAGCTTAGTCATTTTGGGTATTTTTTTTACTCCTCTGTCCCACATCTCACCACTCCTCTTCCTCTTCAGTTAACTGTCCTCTGTCCCAATTTCTCTCTCTTCTTCAAGCAAATCCAATCATGGTTTTTAAGCTGATGAAGAAATCCCTTCAAATCCTCATCAGAAGAAGATCACCAAGATCAAAACCCTACTACACCTCCCACCGTCAAAGAAGACCTCTCCGTCCTAGGCCAAACTATCGGCCTCCAACTCCGTTGCGTCGCCGACTTCCTCTCTCCATCGCCTCCCTCCTCCGTCCCCACCCCGGCCGAGGACACTTCTTCGGAGACATTTCTCGGAATTAAAAAAGATTTAGTTGAGATCGGCGGTAGCTTCAAAACGAGTCTCTCCTTGCTTTCCTCTAATTTGGAGGCGAAGAAGAAGAGGAGGACGAAGATGCAGTGGGTATAACGGAGGAAGTTGTGGAATTTGTTCTCAAGATTTCAAAGCGGCCGGAGTTATGGACTGATTTTCCTTTAACACTTCGCAATGGTAAAGTTCTAATTTGCTCATGTTGCTTCAATTACATGCACTTATATGTGCATAATATTTATATTGTATTTCTATACTTTCAATCCAATCAGACCTACTTGGATTAATGGGGAATTATAGCGAAAATAAAATGATTTTTGATCAATTTTTGGGTTTCCAATTTCTTCATCAGCTTGAAAACCCGTGATTGGATTTGTTGAAGAAGAGAGAGAAATTGGGACAGAGGACAGTTAACTGGGGAGGTGTGGTGAGATGTGGGACAGAAAGGAGTAAATTTTTTTACCCAAAACGACCAAGTTACCTGCGTATCGGCAAGGAGAGTGTAAATTGGACGTGTGTGTAGATTTACTCATATGTATTTCCTTAGTTTTGAGGCTGATTAAAGCTAGTCCTTACACTGAGGATGCAACCATCGCCAATAACACTATCTGTAATTGTAGCATCAGTTATTAGAGTTGGAGGCAGATACCGAGGTAGAGTGTAAACAGGAGAATCTCTATCATAGAAGCTGCTAACAAAAGATGAAATTTCTATTAGTTGGATGTGAGACCGAATATAGGTGAGATATTCACTAAAGCAATGCACTGGCTATATCCTTTTACTTTTCCTAATATTTTAAGCTACCGACTTATATGCCATATTTGTTTTCTTTGTGCCTTCCATATTTGCATGGTAAAATGCTTCAATGTTTCTCATGTCCTCCCAGTACCCATCAAATTGATATGCCTGAACCTGGTTCATTGCATGAAATATTTCCTCTAGAGTTAAGAAAAAAGAAATGAAAATTGCAAAACGAATACATGGTGAGACCTATCCACGTAATATAAAAGATTAAAGAACCTGATCACCTTCATTCCTAAGGATATTGCAGCTGGTACTACTTCACTTCTCAAGTCATTTGACTTGGGTAAGTATTCTCTTAGTAGCTTTACCATTACATCTCTGTTTATGACGTAGATCCCCATGCTTGGGAAATCATTGTGAGAAGTATCATTGAACATTACTGAGCTTTGTTCCTGAAATTACAATAGGAGCTTCTTAAGATATTGTTTCTCATGTTCTTGTCCATACCCAAATTAAGAGAAGACTACAATTAATATATAAAAGAAGAGAATCTCTAAGCAAAAGTAAGTAAAAAACTTACTGACATGGACTTCACCGGTGCCTGTCTTGCTTTCTCTTTAAACTTGATAACTTGATTATCTGTATCTACTATAAAACTACCATAAGCCGAATCATGATTTCTCATGCTACTCAAGACCGCTACAGTCACATCAGCATTGTTGCTTCGGTGGGCCTCTATAAGTTTCTGATAGTCCATCTTGTATAGATGGTGACCAGGAAGGACCAGAAACTCAACTACTGGATATTCTTCTAGTACCCACAAACATCTTCTTACAGCATCGGCAGTTCCCTAAACATAGAAGAATATAGTTGGAGTAGTTATGATATGTTGATATGTAAAAAATATAGTCCCTTTGTTCCAAAATTAAAGAATTTGTTTTTCAAATTAGGGATACATAACTATAAAGTTACATGAAGTTCCTAACATGTCATTACTTATACACTAGATAGATTGAGTACTACCATGCCTCCACTACTACAATTCTAGCAAATGTAGGGATATGTTTGGAAAAGCAAAGTTTTCCTAAAAGTCGTCGTTTTAGAGATGTATCTTTAATTTTGGAAGAGAGGAGTATACGATTACATTAAGATGCAGTCTCCATGTATATCTATGCATAAAGGAAACACTAACCTGAAACCACCCACTGTTTTCAGGACTCTGATATGCTGCAATCACTTCGACAAATCCCTCGTTGGCAAGACGTGCTCCAGAATAAGCTCTTGAGAGGTGGGAATTGAGAGACGTGGAGTTGTATTGCGTTAAAACATAAATCTTGGTTATGTTACTGTTAATGCAGTTGCTTACAACTCCATCAATGAGTCTGTAGTTTCCTGCTATCGGAATGGCCCCTTCAGATCTTCTCTTTGTCAATGGGTAAAGCCTCGACTCTTGTCCATCTCCAAATACTATTGCTGCAACACTCTAGTGACATAACTATATTCTTCAATACAGATAAATATATCTAGAAGTTCTAATTTTTTCTTAAGTGAAAGATGTAATATCAACTTTAAAAGTAATGCATATATAAATGAAGACCTGATTTGCTGGAGGAAACTGATAAATTGGATTTCCAGGTTGCTGTGAATTGGTTGTGAATGAGCTTGAAGGACAAATAGAAGTAAGCTTCAATGGAGGTTTCTCACGATAACGAGGGAGCTTTGATCTGATACTCAAACAAGTGGGAAGAGAGAGCTGCAATACAACCATGACCAATTAGATAGAGACAGTGATAGATATGCAAGTTTTTTCCCTTTTTTGTATATCTTGATCTTCCTAGTATTTGGTGGTCTCAAGAATTTAAAAGACGTTCTTAGAAGAGAATATTTAGGTTCCTTCTTCATGGAAACGGTTAGTTTGTGGTGTGGATGAAGGTATGACAATGCTATCAGATTCTATTGTAAGCTTCTCTTGCCTTTCTTCTTTATTCTTTCTACAGGAAATATATGTTTTGCACTTTGTTTGATGTGATGTAAAGGGCATCTCAATTTACAACACAATACCAGCCAGATGGTTTGCTAATTTATGCCATCCTTGCAAAATATGCATGGTTTTCACAAGCTATTTCTGTTGCTAATATTAAGTGGGTCCCACATTCTTCGGAAATGGTAAGATCTTTGGTGCAAGCCTCGATGCATCCTGGCGTGTCATAGAAGGATGATAAAACGTGGAGGGGTCTTGTGGAAAGAACATCTCCCTTTGCATATTACCCTCAGAGCTTTGATTGTTTTTTTTTCTTTTGGGTGCAATGGAGACCCGTAGACAGCTTTGGGTCACTTGTTATGAAATCTTATTCCTGCAAAACACCAAATGGAATAGTGTCATATCTGTAAATTTTGATTTGAAGACCACCTTAGTTTTATTTTATTTGAAAACCACCTTCTTTGGGGTGGAGGGGGATAAATAGGATATTGAAAACTTATTTATGAAAAATAATCAGGGGTAGTTTAGTCCACAGACTATAAATCTTGGTGTCAAAGTGGGGGGTATGGAGTGGTGCAGAAGGCAGGCATTGTCCCAGCTTTTATGTCTTCTGCTCCTTGTTCCTTTCTATGTTAAGCAAGTTTTTAGGTACTATCATACTAACTACTTCTCCATGTCATTTACATCTTACTCCCTTATACCCCCATATGCAACATTACTTGGACATCACTCTTTTTAAGGTTGTCGTGATACATGCCTTTGTCATTATTGACATGATTATCTTAGAACAAAACCAATATTTATGAGTATTTTATTTTGTTTCATAAATGAAAATTGCAGCATTTTCACTGTTGGCAATTTTATCATTTAACTATTTTATTAAGAATATTATGATAAATTTATGCTCATTGTAATTATCAGCGTATGTGGTTATATGAAATAGAAAGAAATTAAGAATAATCACATCCTAATTTATTTTATCTTATGGCTTAGAGACTACATAAGTCATAATCTAATTTTGTCAATAAATTTGTTGACAGATTTTGTGACATACTTTTCTTCGAAAATGAATATCTTGTGACATTATGTACCGATTTTTTAATTGTTAATTATGTGAACAAGTATTAATAATAAAATTTTATTCAAATATGCATAATAGAGTACATAGATTTACAACCTTTTATGCATATATGTATAAGGCCAAGTTGAGTGAGTATAAAGCTACTCAGATTTAATTCACAAAATTTATCAAGTATAAAATAAGGATTGATTGAGACTCATTTAGCTATCGAATCAAATTGAACCCGAATAGTTTAAAATTTTTGAACAAATATGATCCGAATTTCAATAGAAAATTACAATTTAAAGAGATCTAAATAATGTATCGAATATTTTGAGTCGAACTCGAATCAAATCTTTAATTGAACGAGTACGAATCGTGCTCAAACTATTTGTTCATTTTAAAGACTTGCGAATGTATTTGATCAGTAAGCCTTAGAAATGTTTGGCACATTTAAATTTGTAAATGCATTTGAAAATTTTATTAGTTTAAGATAATCATGTCTATAATCCATTCTTTGCCAAACCACATGGAGTAAATCTTTACATCTGTTTGGATTTGGATTCCTAACTCGGTACCAGAATTACAAAAGTGGGGAAATAAAGTTTAAAAAAAAATTAGGTAAGGGGCACAACATTACTCGTCTTCAAAACTGCTTTCTTTTTCTTTTCTTTTTTCCTTTTTTTTTTCAATTTCCTACTTCAAAATAATTGATTTCTGGCTCAATCATACTTGCCATTTATCAGATGAGTTTAAAAGAACTTGTCTTGTATTTCTAATAGAAATTCAGAAATTATCATTCCTTTGCGGCTGCAGGCAGCATGTCGCCGCTGCGACAACTTTTAAACTCAAAAATAGGCCAAGAAATAAAATTAGGCCATCACTAGGCACCAAAATCACCAACTCCAGTTGACCATTGCAGAAACCAAGCTTCCCAAATCACATAATGTTAAATAAAGACACAGAAAAGTACACTGACGCCAGATTTCAGTTATAGTTTTTCGTGCAACAGCCCGGATGGGGCAGTACTTGTGATATTTCAGCGTGGGATGCATTTTATTTGGCAGTTTTGTCTTCTTATTTATTTCAACCCATGTTCATTCTACCGAGCAACATAGAGTTGATCATACTCTTAAACATCCCTACAATTCTTCAGCTCCCTAAAATCTCGACAAAGAGATAAACTCCCGCAGCTCAAAGAAGAAAAACACACGCAGACCGATTTCTGGAACAGATGGTAGAGCATAAAATTATCCTACCTCGTAAAAAAATTATTACTGCTTCAGATGGTGCTCAAACAAGGATGCCATCTCGATCTGTAACAAAAATGGGGAAAAAAAAATTAAAACTAATTATTCATTTAGCCAAAAATACAACTACTGATATAAAGAGATTTTTTTCTCCACAAGCCATATAAAAAAAATAATCATAAGTTCTAGGTCAAAGATAGTCAATCAAACTCAACAAAGCTTGTTTCAAATATATTATATTAGAGAAGATAAATTAATCTGTTTCACTGTTATGTTATGGAATCGATTATTTGTTTCTCTGTCTTTCCTTTTGTTTTTTTAATATAAAAGTTAACGCGTCTTTTATTATAATCTCCATCATGTCGGTTTCATCTCCTCATTGCCTTAGCAATCCCAGCAATATTGACCACATCATTCTTACTGGCAGAGCTATTGATTTTAGCTGTGTTTGCCAAAATTACCGAAGACAATCACATCAATAAGCTAGGAGTCTATTAAATCAAGCTTACATGTAGAAAAGATAGCTGGGGGAATGTTGAGTCGGTTGGTGATAATGAATTTGCCGATTTCTTCTGAAATTTGTACTTATTTTTCATAAAAGAGTGATCTCAACCTCCCTATAATATTTGTTTGACAGATTTGGAAACTGTTTAAAATTGTGGGACAAGTGCTGAATATGAGAAATTAAATATCTAATAATTCACATGTTGACATAGGGACAGTACGTGTGTCAGAACATCAACAACTGTAGGCCAAATGGCTGTCCTTATAATAATACTCTCTGCTTTGTACTACTATGATAATAAGTAATGCTACTATCTACATACTACAGTCAACTTACAGCAGTCAGAGCTGTTTCGGCGCCCTTATTCCCTGATTTACCACCAGCTCGATTCAAAGCCTGCAATATAACGGAAAAAAACGTTAAAAATGTAGCCACCACATAACAGAAATGAAGATAACGTGTCTAAGAGTCTTTAGGAATCCTTGACTGCAGAAAAAGGAATAATCGTTTTTTCTTTTTATTTTTGGTAAGCAGAAAAAGGGTAGCTACACTGAATATCAAAAGACTACTACAAAGATGACACTAATATTTTACAAATTTACCTGCTCCATGTTTTCACACGTCAAGACGCCAAATATGCAAGGAACACCTGCAGTGTCAATATGACAAAGACTTCAATGCACGACTAATAAAATCTATAATTGATGAAAAAGCAGGCAAATCTATGGAAAATGTAATACTGGTGACAGCTAACCTGGTAATTAGCTAGTTAAGTGTGTTTGGTAAAACTAGACGCCTTTCTTATTTTATTTTTTTCCCTTTTTTATTGTTTGGGAGTTAAGCTAGAAGTTACAAGGACAGCAATTTTTTTAACAAGTTCTCCAATTAGGCACAAACTCATGCAAGTATGTCCCTGTGGATGTCTAAATTAATTTAATCTTTTTTGCTATACTAAAAGAATAGTTTGTACTAGAGTTGTCAATGAACCAAACCATGATCCTGATTTGACCTGCTCCAATATAATTTATTGGATCAAAGCTCCAACTCATTTATTTATTGATTTGTGATAAATTGATCCATTGGATCAATATGTTAAATGGGTCATATCATGGATCTGATTTGATTTGACCTACTGATCCACTAAAACAAAAAAAATACTCCTCTCAGGTCAATTTTTTCTATCTGCTCTTCTTCGACTTTTTCTTTCGATTGCAACAGAAATTGGATATGTATACACCCGCAACCAAGGGTTTGGCCAATCAAGCTAATATATGAACTTAACCTTTAACATACTTGCCAATTGCAATAGTTGATTTTTTCTTCTTTTTTTTTCTTTTTACTTTCACAGATTCGTCCATGGAGTTTAAATTTGAAATATTAATACCAAAATCAAGTTATCTAATCAATGTCACCATTAAAACCCATTTATTTCTTTCTCCAAACCAATCCATCATCAGTTCTTAAAAATAAAACTTGAAAACTTTTCAAAATTAATTATGTGGGTCTACAAATTTAAAAAATTAAAGTGTTTGGGAGTAAAAAAATTTGTTTGGGAGAAAAAAAAATTAGTGTTTGTGTGTGAACTGTAGTGGTGGTGAATGGGCATGTCGATACAAATACATATGCATAGAAGAAAGAGATTCAAGAAATTGCGGATGGAACATGAGCGAGGAGAAAAAGAGAGAGAAAAGAAACGTTGAAAAGAAAAGGATAACCATGTAATGACATTTTGTTTTAACTGTTTCATCTTTGGTAAAATATTTATATAAATCTTGGCTTAATATTTATATTAAAGAAATTTTTAAGAAAGTGATTTTTGAACATGAAAAAATTGAATTTTTTAGATAGAGAAAGTGAAAAAAATTAGTGAGAAAGTGAAAAAAAATCAAAGTGAGAAAGTAAAAAATTTAGAGAGATTAAGTGATATTATTTCATAAGTTAATATAATTTATAGATAATAGCATTTAATAGAAAAATATAATTGTACAAATAATTTTTTTTAATGGATCGATTTGGATCATGATCCATATTGTTGGATCAAGTGGATCATGGGGCAGATCAATGCTCATTACATAATGAATTAGATCATTGATCTACTATCACACTTACTTGGTGGATCATATTGGATTAGACCCATTAACGGACCTAGTTTGTACGTTGTACAGTAAGTTACATATTCCCGCTAAAATGAAAATTTCAAAATAACCACATTTATTAAATTATTCAAGGCACTGGAATGTGCCAAGGACATTTCATAATAACAACATATTAGAGGCAGGAATAATAGTATAATGGAATTAAAAGTATTAAAATGGTCATGCGTCACGGGAACGCGGGCGCAAACCCATATGAAAAGTCTGACCCGGGTGGAGAGATTAGTCGGACTGCGGACCGGATACTCCACATTATCATAAATAAAATAAAAATTAAAGGTATTATTTGAAAGGGGGTGAAATTAAGATGCAAATGACATTAAAACATTACACCAACCTGAACTCAGACCAGCTGAGAGTACACCAGAAGCGGCTGAATTAGCAACAGCATCGTAATGGGAAGTATCACCTCTTATCTACTAACCAAAAAATCTTTACAAATTAGGCATCTAATGGCAATCACACAGCAAATTAACAGAAAGAAGAAAAATGCTTCTATTTTAACCTAAAATCGATACAGCTAAAACAGTGTCCAAAAGTTGGGAGCTAGACTACGAGGAAATCTTCAAGGGCTTATTTATTAAATATTGAAATGAAAAGGTCAATGTAAATAATAAGCACTCAATTTATGGAGGGTAGCAATTATGATTAAAAGTGGGTAGCAATTATGATTATCATTTGGCCACATTTTCATTTTATAACTTCGCTTAACCTATTTTACCCCTGAAAAGTGGGATGATTGGAGCTCCCACTCACTTTCAACCGATTGACAGTTCAGAGTTTGCAATTTAAAACCAAAAAACAAGTTTGTGGTGCAACTGCAAGGAGACACATTTTAATGTATGGGGTGCAAAACTCGGTGGGGGTGTAGACTCTAGCATGAAATTTGCACTTTAGTTTGTTCTTTAAATAAATAAAAGTACTTAAAGACACCAAATCTACAATTTTTTCATCTACCTCCTTGAAATCCCCACCAATAGATGTCATAACATAACAATACAAACTGGGGAAGAAAGGAGGAAAAAGAGAAAGAAAGAAGATAAGAACAGTCAGTCAGCCATGACACCTTTTCTTGCCCTCACATGGCCCCATGAAATTCTATAATGCCAAAAATGTTTAAAACAACACTATCTTATAGTGTTGCAGAATGCAGCAAATTTGAAACACAATTCAGTATTAATTGAGAGAGCACTAGAAAGTCACCAAATTATAAGCATGCAATCAAAATCAAAGAAAATTTTAAGAAATATAATGAAAACATTCCATCATAAAATGGAGTCGGCTCCAAATAAATATATACCAAGTTATCTGATCGTGAAAAGTACTACTATCCCCATTCCACATCATTTGCAACTCTTTTTTAGAGTGTGCATTACAAATTTTAAGACGTGTCAAAAGTATAATTTAAATAATATATTTTTTTAATAAATATATATATATTATACTAAAATCATAACATTTGAATATATATATATAAATATACATATTTATATAATATAATTTTGGAAGTCTTAAAATATGTGTCACACTCTAAAAAAGAAGTTGCAAACAATGTTGGACAGAGGTGGTACGTTTAATCATTCAAAATCCAAAGAGAAGAAACATTGTGTCAAAAACACTAAATTACCATATAGCAACAGTTTGGTGTATAAATTTATAAAGGCTCAAGAAATTTGTGCATGCACAAACATTTTTTTTTTTTGCTAAATTAGTAGGCACAAACAATTGACCTCACTAATCAATTACTTTCCTCCACCAGTAAAGTTAGCACTGATATTTCAACTCCTTGCATGCAGAAAAAGTTGGCCTTGATTTCCCATGCATGTTGGTCACGGATTGATAATAGTTTTGTCTTCTTATGACAAGATTGACAACAAGTCTAACATCTTGGCTGATCAGTTTTTGGGCCTTAGCAATCAAGGGCAGTAAAATAGTATGCTTGCAGATTTCTCACCTTATTGTCAAATTCATGTCCAGGAAATAAGGTGGGCAATTAAAACTTTGTTCTCTCAAGTTTGCCTATAAAAAGATTACTCCATCATCTAGAACATAGTTATTAAGTTGGCGCTTAAGTGACAACGATTAGTCACCCGGTCGCTGTTGAAAGTGCAAGTTGACACCTCGACTTGATAGTCGCTAAGTCATCCGACTTGAGCAATTAGTCTTCGCCTAGTTGGTTCAGGTGCCCGACTTGGTATCTAGTCGAACGATTTGGGAACAAACTCAAATTTTAATTTACCTAACTCAATTCCAAATTCCAATTGACTCATAACCAAGTAACTCACCCCATTAAAGATCCAAACAAAATAACAAATATATCCAAAGTTTGGAAAACATTGGCAACAAAGAAGAAAAGGGAACTTACACGATCTAAATATTGGCAGGAAAAAAAAAACATCGGCCTACAACTTAATTGTGTTATGTAGATATCCAAATAGCAAATCGTTCGAGAGCCAAAAATTATAATATGAGCAAGGATCCTAATAGGAATTTAATTTTATTATCAATGATATTTAATAATTTTGATTGTGAAATTGTAATTTTTGTATGTTAACTGTAATTTGAAAATTTGAATATATATGTATAAAATGAGTATTGTAAATAATTTGTTGCTTTACCGGTAACTAGTCAGGTGATTAGTCGACTGGTCGCTGAAGCAGTCAGCCACCAACTCACTTCGACTTAACGACTTGATAACTATGATATCAAATCATCAAAATTCAGAGAGAACAATAGAATGAAATACTCGATGAGTATTCTACAGAGAATTGTGAGAATTTTATAAGAGAGGTATCTCTTAGTGAGAGAAATAGTGAGTAAAGAGAGTTGTATTCTCTATAAATTTTTCATAGTGTATTTCTGAATTCTCTCCCATGATTTTTTTCAGTTAGATTTTTCACGTAAATTTTGTGTCTCATTATTTTATTTCATCCAGTTGTGTAAGTGTGTTTAACTTAGTGTATTTGTGTGCACTTGATTTCTCAATAATTGGTATCAGAGGTCTTGGGTTCACGTCTTTGGTGTTTAGAAAAGTGGTTCAAAAGGCAGTGCCTTTAATAATGGTGGTTATTTAATTAGTCACCGTTGCAAAGCATGGAGAGAATCACACTTGACTTAACACTTACCTGACCAACTGGTGTGATCTGTTTAAGAGAAATCTCGCAGGTCACAAATATAAATATGACAAACACGAGTTAAGGTATGATGTTGAAGCATTTGACAAATTCAAATTTCACTAATTGGCAGAGTACTGTCAAAGACGTATTGGTTTAACAGGGACAGACAGAGGCACTTGAAGGGAAGGAAACGAAACCAACGACCATGACTGATGATTCGAAATGGTAAAGGACTAATCCTTCTACAGACAAACTTTAGGGAACAAAGTTTTAATTGCCCACCATATTTCTTGGACACAACTTTAACAATAAGGTGAGAAATCTGCGAACATACTATTTTACCGGCTTTGATTACTAAGTCCCAAGAACTGATTAGTCAAACTTTTAGACTTGTTGTCAATTTAATCATAAGAAGAAGATTATTCTCAACCCGTGATCAACATGCATGGGAAATCAAAGCCATTATCAATCTTCACCTTGGCTTGGATTCTCCAAATATAGCAAATTATGAACTTCTTTCTCACTATAGAAGTATCCCTCTCCCAAGATACTCCACCATGACTTCAGCACGTACTAATCAATTTTCTAGGTACCAAGAAACCTTACAACCAAATTAAAATGGCCATGGCTTTCTTTACCTAGAGGCAAGAAGTGTGTGGGTGCATCCTAACTTTCTCATAATTCATAAAAAATAAAATTTCAATTGTGAATGATATATCAAATATTACACAACCCAATCACATAGGGATTTCCTTGTACACGAAAAGGTATTATGGAAATAAATTTATAAATAAGATTTGTTTTCATTAAATTCTCAAAAAACTGAGGCCAATTGAAGAGAAAAGAAGGTCTACGGGGACATATATGCAAATGAAGCAACATATATTACAAAATTTGCATAAGCACTAATCCGAAAGAGCATTATTTTATGCATGACAAATTGAAGCATAAGCTGCTGACGTAATAAAATGCTAATAAGTTCTGAAATGCTGGAGCATGAAAAAAAAAGTTTCATCTTAGGAAATTCTCTAAAACACACACACAAAGAAGAAGGAGAACGAGAAAAAGAAGAAAAAGAAGATGTCTCCAATAGCAATTTATGTATACATGAAACAAACTGGCTTACTTAGTGGGATCATCATGGTACTGAAGAGCATAAATTGAAACTAACTAACTTAGACAACACAAAACCATAAACGAATGTGAATTAACCACAAAGTGTAACCCAAAAAAAAAATCATTATACATAACCTATCAAACATGTAACTCAAAATGTAATTTAACATGTCACAAATGTAACCCAAAAGGCACATTTTTTAGATAATATAAACCAAAGGAACTTTCAACTTATCATAAATGTAATCCAAAAGATAATTTAAGTGATTGTGCATCAAAATTTCTGAAGGTCAGCCATCATGCCATGAAAGGAAGAACACATCTAACTACATGTGATGATTCATTAAGCCAGAAAATACTTGCTTTCATTCTTATATATACAGTCGTTATTGAAGTATGGTACCTTTAGAAAGGCGGGGATGAGGCAAAAAACAATAAAAAAACGTGTAAAGAGGCCACAAAGACTGAACAACCAGACAAAGATTTACCAGAAGTAGATAGTAGAGCTGTCATTTATGAAACAAATTAATTTTTTGATAGGTGATATTATGAAATAAAATCATACCACAGCTCCAATACACAATATTGCTTGATACTTTCTTGACTTCCCGAGCCTCTCTGCAACAACACCAATCTCAAAACTACCAGGAACCCACACAACCTGATTGATAAAAACAACAGTGATCCATGATGTCAGAAGTCAGTCAAGTAAAAAAAGTTCAACAGCAGAACAAATTGATTGGAAGGGGAAAAGCTGTTTTGAGATACACTTGCAACAATGCCACATTCAAAGATTTAAATAAGCGGTAAGTGAATCATGTTTAACATGGTAGCGCCTCGAATGAAAATTTTAAATTATCTTGCAAGATTATAGCAGTATATGCTGACTTCGTCTAAAGGTTATCTACTTAGTTGTTCCATGAGGTGTATTACTAAAATTTTTTGGAGTCGACAGGCATATCCAGCCCCCTAGTCAAGAACCCATCAAATGAAAGGGAAAATGAAGAATGTATTGAGTAACAGCAACTGAAAGTCAGAAAGTATAATATTAAAGTTGTAATTAACATCATCTAAAATTTGATGGGTGATAATTCAATTTGAATGGCCAAGGTCTACAAAACTATCAACCAGTCTTTCAGCAAGACTCCACAGGTGTACTACTGTAGGCACTAATAGTATGTCCAGCAGCTATCCTACAAAACAAAATTCTAGGTAGAAGTTATATATATTCAATTCCAAGAAGTATCAGTTGAATGATAAAGTTGAAAGCAGGGTCCGATATTTGGATCAAGCATCTGATACTAAGAGGAGAAGAAGTGTCAAACCTAATGTGTAGACAAGAGAAGTGTGAAAGGTCATTAAGAAAACAAGTTTTCTTGGCCCCAAGATGATTTATTTGTTCACCTGGTACAAAATTTGAGTCCATACCAATTAACAAAACATTGATACTGGGGCTAGATATCACACTCACTCATGCATATTATATATGTACAGGTGATCTGATAGTCATGCCACACATCCTTCCAACATTTCACAACAGATCTTTACAAGACTTATCTATTAATTCGAGAAACAGGTTTATGGATATGAACATACATACATATTGAATCCTATATATGGATTGAAATTTTGTAGAATCACAATCCACTACAATTGCAGTAAATTCATTATGAATAATACTAACATGAATAATGATAATAATAATAATAATAATAATAATAATATACAATTAGAAAAAAAAAACACACTAAAAAGGGGGAACTTACAAATTAGCTGCTAAAATCTATACAATAGCATAGAGAGAGATACAGAGAGAAGGAAATAGCAACATACGTCAATATCTTCTTCTTTAACCGAATATTTCTTGAAAGTATCCAAAGCTCCCTCTAATAGCGGCCTTGTCACTATCTCATTGAACCGTGCTACCACCTTTTGTAATAGGAAAAAAAAACATAACATTAAATCACATGTTAGACATAGTTCATAGGCTTAAAAGTACCATCTACCTTAAAATAAAAGACATACAATTGACTAATCACCCAACCCTGAAGATAGTTATAAGTCACAAAATTTCTACAGAAATAAACCAAAAAACTAGCTACAAAACATAGAGCAAAGACAACAACCTTGTTGAGAGAATTCAGACCACTCCGTCAGGCAGCAACCTTTACAATCAACTACTACCCATCCAATTTAGTATCTATATTTATCCCTCTTTTAATGCTATGCTCATTTAAGATTTTTAAAGTCTCAAACTAGAGTCTAATATTATCTAAAACTGGCTTTTCTTTTCTCCCTTCCACTTCCATAAAAAAGACCTGATCTTAGATAGAAACAGGTGAAAAAGAAAATGCAAGATATAATCATATAATAACTCATCACTAGCAACCGTTAGCTCAGCCATGACCAATAATTAAGGTTGTAAATGAGCCAAACAGTTCGGGCTCGACTCGAAAAAATACGAGCGAGAATCCAATAATAAGATCTAAATTTGAGCATAAAAAATAGTTCAAATAAAAATACGAGTAGAATCTGAGCATGGTTATACTCGACTTGTTTAAGATTCAAACTACTCGAATTTTTAATTGTGATTCGATACATACTCGATTGATACAGATTCGATTAGATACTCGATACATTCTCTTATAATATATACAAAATTAAATGAAATTAGGTTAATCAATTATTATTATTTTGTTTTATTTTTAATTTTAATTGTGGTTTTATATTTATAAAGTGTAATGTTAAATATATTTTCTCATTTCTAAGTAAAATAACAAATTCAATTTACACTTATATTTATTATAAAGTTAGTTATTATGTGAATACTCGAATTCGAGATTGAATTTGAAGCTCGTGAGTAGTTTGAATATAATTTGATCCGAGTCGGACCAAATTCGAGTAATAAATATTCGAGTCGAGTCGAATGAGTAGAAGTCAAGCGTTTTGAGTCGAATACTGGTAGTTCTCTGATCGCTTCGATTCAACTCGTTTTCACCCTTACCAATAATGCGGCAAACATAACAAACTGAACCCAGATAAATTACAATGATGAATAATGCAGCTCAGTAAAAAAAATGGTGCCTGAACTCCAATTAAAATACACTATATACAAAGAGAGAGGGAGATATTGTCTTAAAGTACATACAACAGCAAATCGAAAACCAGCAGCAGAGGTAAGGGAACCAGTCAATTGTCGAATCGCTTCTGCTTGTGCAAATGCTGACCGATCTTTCCACTTCCTCTCAATCCCAACTCCCCCAAAGAGTGGATTTCCAAGCCCTGCAGATTAAAGAAATAATTTTTACCATAAAATTATCCTAATTTATGCAATGGGAAGAAATGGGGTGATGATAAAAGTTAATAAATACGAAAAACTGACCTTGGATAGTGGGTTGAATGGATGATAATGAAGAGGAGACGAATTGGACTGGAGTTTTGGAAGGTATGGAAAGAGAAATAAAGGGTAATTGTTTATGACTATTATTACCCAATGTGCGCAATGAAGGAAAGTTAATACAAGAAAGGTCAACGAATGAAGCAGACGCCATTTTCAGAGCTGGAAGAAACACTCAAGTCTAAACCGTAAAGGGGGTGTGCTAAAAAGAGGGGTTTTTGATTTTGAAGATGAAATGATCTTGGTGGTGAACTGGTGATTGTTAAGAAAAACGACTGCTAAACAAAAGGGTCTTCCATTTTTTTCCCTTGCTTTTTTATTTTGGAGAATTATGCTTACGACCCCTGTATTTTGTGGTTTGTTTCAACTAGGTCCTAGGACATTTCTTAACTAATTATAAGTAAATGATAAATTACACTCTTAATAACATGTACAAAACACAAATAAGCTTAAAAACTACTTATGAGGAAAATTTTATATATGACATTTTTTAACGAATTTTTAGTTGATATCGAGTCAACTCAGTAGTCCAAATTTAATGACTTGATAGTCCAAAAGATTTTTCTTTATTTTTTCTTATCTTTACTCAATTTTAAATGACAAATAATGCATTGTATCTTTAACAATAAATATGCACTAAAATTTTGTAAAAAAATATAACTTTTTATGATTAAGAAAACATAAAAATTTAAAAAAAATAAAAACTTTTGAACTATCGAATAATTAAATTTATACGGTTGAGTTCACTAGACCAACTAAAATAACTCAATATGCCTAAAGTCTAAAAATAAGATTGGGAATGTGAACATCAATTCTCTATATAAAAAAAGAGTATACTCCTTTCAACTCACAAAAGTTCTATTTGACAAGTTTGTTGTATAAATAGAGGAATAGAGCAGTTGAGTTAGCAATGTAATGACATTAATTTTCTCTCTTTTTTTTCTGGTTCATGTCTTGAATGTATTTGATGAGAGATGGTTTGATGGGTTTTCAAACAATGTTGTGATAGAAATGGAGTATTATATATCGTTTGATTTTGAATTAAAAGTAATTGTACAAAAATTATAGATAAAAATTAAAATAATTAATTTGGGAAAAAGAAAATAATTCGAGTAAACGAGACCGGGTGAATATGAGGTATATAATTTCGGGAAAGTATTGAGGGTACTAAATATATGGACGATACCGCCGGTTGCCATGCTTAAATTAAGTGCAAGAAAATAAATTTGTTTTATTTTGTTGTGTTTATGAGTTTTGGAGAAAAAAATATTTAAAAAAGTATATTACTATTTTACTGAGATTAAATTTGAGAATTATTATATTTATAAAGATAGTTTTGGTATTTTAGTATTCAACCTAAGTTTTAATAAAAATTTACTTTCAAATCTTTCCAAGTTTGAGAGGATTTTTTTTAAAAATATCCCTCATTCTCTTTTCTTTTATGATTAATCTCTTCCTGTTATAAAGTGATTCTCTCAACAGGAGAGATCACTGAGTGCTCTCTCTCCCTCAATTATTTGTGAGCCATCAGTTTCTCTCCTTTTTCCTTTCCT
This sequence comes from Panax ginseng, assembly GCA_020205605.1. Lineage (NCBI taxonomy): Eukaryota > Viridiplantae > Streptophyta > Magnoliopsida > Apiales > Araliaceae > Panax > Panax ginseng. Next base: position 28,560,903 of record CM035149.1, read on the forward strand.
TTTCCTCTCTCAGCTTTGCTTATAAAAGGAATGATAGTGAATGAAAACAGAAGAGCTTCTCAGCAGAATTCCTCTACAAGATTTCTCTCTTTTTCTCTTGCTTATTCTCTCTAAATTTATGCAGCAATTATAGAGAGTATATTACTATACTTTGTTAAAGTTTTATAACACGTTATCAGCACGAAGCTCTAACCAACTGAGACGATCATTTTTTTTAATGAATATGGAGGATATATGTTTAGCAGATAGTGCAACAACTCATACAATCCTTCGAAATGAGAAATATTTTTCACAACTGATCAAAGTTAAGGGAAATGTAGGAACTATCTCCGGCACATCAAATTTAATCGAGGGATTTGAAAAAGCTAGTTTCTTGCTACCAAATGAGACACAAGTTTTTGTCAAAAATGCTCTATATTCTAGTAAATCAAGAAAAAAATTTCTTAGTTTTAAAGATATTCGACTAAATGGTTTTCACATTGAAACAACCAATGAGAATGATAATGAATATCTTCTCATTACTTCTACTATTTCTGGAAAAAAGAATATCTTAAAAAAGCTTCATTCAATTTCTTCTGGATTATATACTATGAGAATTAGAGCAATTGAGTCTCATAATGTTATGATTCCAAAAATCATAGATCCCAAATCCTTTATGCTTTGGCATGAAAGACTCTGATCATCCAGTACTTCTATGATCGTCAGATTATTGAAAATTCTACTGGTCATCCTCTCAAAGATAAGAAGGTTTTTCCTAGTAGTGAATTTTCTTGTGCAGCGTGTTCTCGAGGAAAATTAATTGTTCGACCATCACCAGTCAAAGTTTATAAAGAAGCCCCAAAATTCCTAGAGAGAATTCAAGGAGACATTTGTGGACCTATTCAACCATTGTCTGGCCCTTTTCGATATTTCATGTGTGAGACCCCGAATTTTATGAAATAAAAATGTTCAATTTTTCTATTTTTATGAATAGTTAAATTGATAAAAGTTTAAAGTTAAGGGTGACATTTGAAAATTTTTCAAAGTAAGTGATGATGAAGTTTTGTTTTATTAGTATTATTAACGTAATAAAACAGAAATATCTTTTTATATAAAACAAAATACTTTTATAAAGTTATTTATTTTATTAGGCAATAATTAGAATATATTATATTTTATTTAAAAGATTTTGCTTTAATTATGGACTGTCAGATTAAAGTAAATCAATCTGGACCGTTCATGAATTAGTTACTATGCATTCCATTTTTCTATAAATAGAAGTTCATTCCTTCATTATTTTCTTACGAATTCACTGAACTCTAGAGAGAGAAACTATAGAGAGTTAGAAGAAAAGTTTTCTGCTACTTCACTACTCCTATATCTAGTTCTTTTACGGTAAGGGGTGTTATTTCTTTTGCATTCAAGAAGAGAACTTCTGTTATTTCATTTCTTTATTATTCTGTTGGAATAACCTGTATACGCGGGCTACCCTATACTTGGTGACATTCTTCTATTATTCCGTTTTTATTATTCTGTTGGAATAACTTGTATACGCGGCATACCCTATACATAACTTGTATAAGTGTCATACCTTATACTTGGTGAAGTCTGTTGTTATTCAATTCTTTATTATTCTGTCGGTGTGATTTTCACCTAACCTGGTTCCATATTTATTATTTCGTTCTTTATTATTCTACGTTTAATATCCCGCTTGTGAATTTCACACGACCTAGTTCCATATTTATTATTCCGCATTTATTATTCTGTTGGGAATAACCTGTCTGTGCGGTCTCTATCGCATGCATGGTGAATCCTTCTGTTATTCAATTCTTTATTATTTTGTTGGGAATAACTTGTCTATGTGGATTGCCACATGCATGGTGAATGATCCTTTGTATTCATTCCTTATTAACTTGTGGAAAATATCTGTTTACGTTGATTATGATGAGAGTCATAATAAGAGCATTGGATTGATGAAAATCAGGGGTATATGAAGTATTAGTAAGTGTTATGATGAGTTATGTTGGTTATTATGTGAAAACATGAAAGTTTCTTAGAAATCACAAAGGGTTGAAAAATCAAATTTTGGTAAAAACGTAACACGAAATTCAATTGACCATATCTCCTATTATATTTTGAATTTTTGAGTGTGGTCAAGTCCTAGAGTTAGATCTATGAGTTACCTAACTTATCCAAGTGGAATCACTAGAAAAGGTGTTGTAGATTTTCGTGTGGACTAATTTTAGAAAATGGGTCGGAAACTAAAAATTTCCAAAAAGTTGCTGCCATGATTTTAGAGGGGCTGTTTCGGCCACTTAAATTATGAGAAAAATTCTGGCCTTTTGAGACATGAAAGTATATGGTATAAAGTACCTCCTGTCCAAAAATGAGCTCATTCTGACTTAAAATGATCAAGTTATGACCATTTCAATATTTAGGTTTTTTGACGAAAAACGCTATAACTGGAGTTCTATAACTCCGATGACCATGAAATTTAAACTGGAAACTCACGTTAACATGTGTAAGATTCTGCCAAGATTTGGGAATTTTTGGAGTTTACCTTGAGGTAGCTAATTTCTTAAGGAATTAATTAGAAATTTATTTTTGAAAAATAGTAAATGAATTTTAAAAATTCCGAGAAAAATATGTGTTCATTATGGGACTATATTATGCTAAATCCCAGAAAAGAAATATTTTTGAAACTGATTTGGTATTTTTCATGAAAATAGTTTAGTTACGAACATATGAGTTAAATGTGTTATATGAAGTAACAAAGTTGGAAGACAGGATTTTATGGCTTGGAAATCCTATATAAGGTATATGTAGATTGTTGATAAGGAATTTGATCATTGGTGATGAAATCTTATGAATATGACCTGTTTGAATTATTAAATGCATTATTTAGTAAAGTGTAAACAACTGAAATAAATTGTTTATAAGTTTAAGAAGTGATTCAAATATTGTTATGGTATTAACAATATTAGATTATGAATTTATTATGTGATTGATAATATTTGGATAAAGTTAATGTCTTTAATATTTATCCTTGTTGATTAATGCTTATATCACTGTCATCATCCTCATGCTTATATATATGGTGATGAAAGTTATCTTTGGCTTACGTGCGAAGATGGACTGTTATTTGTTGTTGTATATTTTTGTCTTACGTGCAGAGATAGACTTGTTATGATTATGACTACGGATTATTCGATATAGTCATGACCATTGATGATTTAATGAATATCCTTGGCCCGTAGTGCATGAATGATTCGATGATGTGGTTTATTTATTAAACTGAGTCTTAGCGACAAAAACTGATGAAAATATTTTAAATCATATAAAATAGTAGATTTTATTCTCTACTTGACTCTTCTAATGGATTGCTTATTCCGCTGCAGTTAAACTTGATGTCTGTTGTATTTTATCAGTTTAACATTATTGAAGACTAATGATAATTTTTTTCTGCATTATCTTAGTCATAATATTTCTTACTAGGCTAGTTGAGCTCACCCTTTCTTTCACTGTTCTCTTCAGGAAATGAGAATATAGCTGGGACTAGTCGGGGAATGGAGTGACGTTCCAGAAGATAACATTAGTAGTCCTCATTATTCTGTGAAATAGTGTGATAATAAATGTAATGAGAACTCCTTTGAGTTTGTATACTGTTTAGATGACAATATACGTATTAAAACTCTTAGATTGTGTTTTGTCGTATTTTACACGACAGTTGTATTATTAAGTTATATTTGAATTTTGTACCATGTATTTGGCGACTCAAGATGGGTGATGAATACCTAATTTCGGGGGCGTTACATCATGGTTTTAATAGATGTTTCAACTAGATGGTCTCATGTTTGTCTTCTCTCTTCTCGAAATTTTGCCTTCTCAAAACTTCTTGCTCAAATAATCAAGTTACGGGCTCAGTTCCCGGATCATCCAATCAAGTCAATTCGACTTGATAACGCAGCTGAATTTTCATCAATGACTTTTAATGATTTTTGTATGACTATTGGAATTTCCATTGAGCATTCCGTTCCTCATATTCATTACAAAATGGTTTTATTGAATCTTTAATAAAAGACTTCAACTAATTGCACGACCATTAATGTTAAGGGCTAACTTGCCTACCTCGGTTTGGGGTCATGCAATTCTTCATCGCAGACCATCATTCGAGTAAGACCAACGGCTCTTAATAAATTTTCTCCTCTACAGTTTGTTCTTGGACAGATACCTAACATATCACACTTTTGAGTTTTTGGAAGTGCAGTATATGTTCCAATTGCACCTCCACAAAGAACTAAGATGGAAGCCCAACGAAGAATAGGTATTTATGTTGGTTTTGATTCTCCTTCTATTATCAGATATCTTGAACCTTTAACTGGAGATGTTTTTCCGACGTTATGTAGATTGTCATTTTGATGAATCTGTATTTCCAACATTAGGAGGAGGGAAAGTTTTAAATAAAAAACCCTCTGAAATATCATGGAATGCATCAGATTTAAATTCACTTGATCCTCGTACAGGACAATGTGAAATTGAAGTTCAAAGAATCATTCATTTACAAAAATATTGCAAATCAAATGCTAGATGCATTTAATGATGCTAGAAAAGTGATACAATCACATACACCTGTAGTGAATACTTCAGCAAGGATAGAAATACCTATTGAAAAATCAATTCCTGGAGAATTGACGAATAAGGTAATAAAAGAATCTAAACCACGCCAGAAGCGTAGAAGATCGGTTGGTGCAAAAGACACTGTACCACGAAAATCAAAAGCAAATAAGTGAATCCCAGAAGGAATACCCGCTCCAGAAGTAGCACTTATTCCAAGAGTAGGAATAGCTCCAGAAGAGGTAAAAACCGCTCCAGAAGTAGCACATATTCCAAGAGTGGGAATAGCCCCAGAAGAGGTTCAAAATCTCAGTGAAGGGATAAGAGATGAACACCAAGAGATCTCAATAAATTATGTACATGATGAGAAAATATGGGATCGAAGCAAAGTTATGATTGACGATATATTTGCTTTCTCTATAGCATCGATATTACTTTGATTCACGACACGGATCCCGAACCACAAAAGCGTGGAAGAATGTCGGAAAAAGAAAAGATTGGCCAAAATAGAAAGATGCTATTCAAACCGAGCTACAATCTCTATTGAAAAGAGAAGTATTTGGACCAGTAGTCCAAACACCGCTGGGTGTAATTCCGGTTAGAAACAAATGGGTATTTGTACGAAAGCGAAATGAGAAAAATGAAATTGCGAGATACAAAGCCCGACTTGTAGCTCAAGGGTTTTCACAAAAACCTGGTATTGATTATCAGGATACATACTCTCCAGTAATGGATGGAGTCACTTTTCGCTTTCTGATAGTTATGGCAACCATGGAAGGTTTGGAAACACGTCTGATGGATGTTGTAACAGCATACCTATATGACTCACTTGATAAAGTGAGATTTTATGAGAATCCTCAAGGATTAAAAAATGGTCGAATCACAAAGGCCACGTCACATATATTCAATCAAGTTACAACGCTCATTGTATGGGTCAAATAAATTCGTCAGATGTGGTATAATCGACTTAGTGATTATTTAATAAAAGATGGATATATAAATGATCAAGTATGTCCATGTGTTTTTATTAAGAAATCACAAAGTGGATTTTCTATCATTCTTCAGATATGTGGATGATTTGAATCTTGTAGGTACTCCTCAAGAACTCACAAGAACTCGCTACTTATTTAAAGGATGAATTTGAAATGAAAGATCTTGGAAAGACAAAATCGCTTGGGAATACAAGTGGAGCATTTAGCATCTGGAATTTTTTTCATCAATCCACATATCTTTGAAAAGATTCTCGCCGCTTTACGGATAAAGCTCATCCTTTGACTACCCCGATGGTTGTTCGATCTTTAGAAATTGATAAAGATCCATTTCAAATTTCTGAAAGTGGGGAAGAAGTTCTTGGACACTCAAGTTCCATATCTAAGTGCAATAGGTGCTCTTATGTATCTTGCAAACTGTACACGACCTGATATTACTTTTGCTGTCAACTTGTTAGCAAGATATAGTTCTTCTCCGACTAAGAGACATTGGGATGGGATCAAACACATATTTAGATACCTCCGTGGAAATATAGATCTTGGGTTATTTTATCTAAGAAATTCAACGTCGCAATTGGTTGGATATGCCGATGCAGGATATTTATCAGATCCACACAATGGAAGATCACAAACAGGTTATGTATTTACATATTGTGACACAACTATATCCTCGAAATCCACAAAGCAAACCATGACAGCCTACATCTTCAAATCACTCGAGATTCTCGCTATACACGAAGCAAGCAGAGAGAGTGTGTTTGGTTGAGATCAATTATTCAAAGATATTCAAAAGTCATGTGAATTATCATCAATCAAAGACATTCCTACAATTTCAGATATGAAGATAACGCCGCATTTATCGCTTTCAACTTAAAGGAGGTTACATCAAGGGAGATAGAACAAAGCACATTTCACCTAAATTCTTCTTCACACATGAGCTACAAAAGAATGGTGATATAGATGTGCATCAAATTCGATCATGTGATAATTTAGCCGACTTATTCACAAAGTCACTACCAAATGCAACATTTGCAAAACTTCAGAAAAAGATCGGAATGTATCGACTGAAAGACTTATGACAACATTTCATCAAGAAGTTATGAATTCCTTTTGAGGGGAAGACTGTACTCTTTTTTCTTAGTCAAGGTTTTTATCCCAATGAGTTTTTCCTGACAAGGTTTTAACGAGGTAGTCAATTAAGATATTTATGTAAAAGATATGTACTCTTTTTCCCTTCGTTAAGTTTTTTCCACTGGGTTTTCTTAACAAGGTTTTTAATGAGACATAATCTTGAATCAGGAGAAATATTATAAAGTGATTCTCTCAACAGGAGGGATCACTGAGTGCTCTCTCTCCCTCAATTATTTGTGAGCCATCAGTTTCTCTCCTTTTTCCTTTCCTTTTCTTTTCTTCTCTCAGCTTTGCTTATAAAAGGAATGATAGTGAATGAAAACAGAAGAGCTTCTCAACAGAATTCCTTTGCAAGATTTTTGTCTTTCTCGCTTATTCTCTCTAAATTTATGCAGCAATTATAGAGTATATTACTACTTTGCTAAAGTTTTATAACAATTCCATAAATTTCCCTCGCTCTCCATTATTTTCTCTCCTTTTTAAAAATTCACAAACAGTGTTAAGTTTACAGTTTTACCACTCAACAACTATAAGCAGTTAGCTCAAGCTCACGTAACCGTCTGTCCTGTCCACTTGGGTTTTAGATTAGGGTTTATACCTTACCAGTTACCAACAAGAACACAAGGAAGGAAGAAGGAAGGCCAACACAATTGAGAGTAACCACCTATTGGGTATTACTTAATTTTCATCATCAGTTATCATTTCGATCCGTTTCTTATGCATTTATTCATTTCTCTTTCTATTATTCTCTTCCTATATATGTATTATGTATATATTATATTTCTTATAGGAGAAAAAATTAATTCTTTTTCTGGGAATTGCTGCTGCAAAGCCTGCAATTTTTTCCCAATAATTTGTTTCATACTTGGACTTTCTATAATCTCCAAATTTTTGAGAAATTAATATCTCATTATTTTTTACCAAAATTTCATAGCTCTCTTTTTGCCATGTGTCAAAGAATTGCCCTTATCTTGAAAAGACAAAATCCATACCTTTCTAATTATGACTGTGAAAGTATAAACTTCAACCAAGTTAACATCTTTAAGTTAATCTTGTAATCCCACATATAAATTTTGATTAATTTGAGAACAACCCTCTTTATAGAAATATGGGATGAATTTGGTTTTGGTTATCTGAGAGTGGAGTTATGAAATGATTGGCTTGTTGGTTAATGACTTCATTGTCTGTCTTGCTTTAAAAGTGTGGTTTCTTTTGATTTTTTGAGTGATTGAGGAGACCAATTTGTATGTGATTAAAGCAATAGCCGGATTACTTTTTATGGTTTAGGGAGGTGGCATTGTGTTTTGGGGTGAATGAGAGGGTAGGAGAGATGAATTGTTGTTTGCTGAAATTGGGACCCGAGAGACCTTTGTCTTTGGCAATTGTCCTCAAGAGGAAGTTGAGAGTGACAGTGACATTTGCAAGAGAGGAGACACCAAGGCTCACTAATAATGAGGAGAGAGATAGAGAGATTCACGTCCTGTTAAATACCAAGCATCGATTAATTGTATTCTTGGTTCAATGAAAAGAATTACTTACTAATGTTACGATTATGACTTATGTGCTCAGATTTCCAGATTTAAAGCTTTAACCAATATTGCCATTGACTTAAAATTCTCAAAAAGCATTTACTCTATCTGTGGATCTCTGTTCGGATTTAAAAGATTAAAGAAAGGATCTGTGTAAGAAGAAATTACATATTAGTTATTATTAAGGTTCCATTTGTCGTTCGAATTCACCCATTTTCTTTCAAAAATGCATCTCTAATTGTCTTATAGTCTTATATTACATGTGCAATTTCTGCTAGCTGTAGTTATTTCAGTCCAAGCTATCTTTATTCATGTTTATAATGGGATAAAATTGTAGAATGGCATTGCAACAAACACTAAGGTTGCAGCCTTTGTTCTCTCCCATACAAGTAATAACTATGAAGTATGCACCTTCATTTTCTGCTACTGCTCCTTCTACAAGACACAAGCGGAGCAGCACTATGGTTAGTTTCTCGAGAATTAACTGTCCTAGCCTGTCATCACCATACTTTTCAAAGTCAGCTTTACAGGTTTGTTCTTTTTTTTTCCTTTCCATTTTTATTTCAACCTTACTTTTTGTAGTTGTTTTAAAGTAATATATGTTTAGATATGTTCTTTGCTGCATTGAATCATTAAAGCAGAGTGGTGCTTTCAGAAGAAGTCGATTGAAAGCTTCTAAAATTGTAGAAGAACTCAAGTCTGATGATGGAAAGAAAGACAAAGGAGGAAAATCTAATGCAAGAGATGAGGAGGAGGATCCCTTCATTATTGATGAAGAAGAGAGGCAAGACTGGAGAAGGAAGATTCGACAAGTGATTGATATGAACCCTGATGTTGAAGAAGAGGTGGACCCAGTCGAGAGAAGGGAAAAGATGCAAAAGCTTTTAGCTGATTACCCCCTTGTCGTGGAGGAAGATGACCCTAATTGGCCTGAAGATGCTGATGGTCGTGGTTTCAATTTGGATCACTTTTTTGATAAGATCAGCATTAAGAATGTCAAGAAGGATGATGATGAGAATTATGATAGCGAAGATGAAGTTGTGTGGCAAGATGATGATTACATTCGTCCAATCAAAGACATTACCAGTGCAGACTGGGAAGAGGCTGTGTTCAAGGACATAAGTCCTTTGATTGTTCTTGTACATAATCGTTATAAAAGGTTAGTTTTCATTTCTCACTAGTTACATTATTCCTTTTTGACTTTATTTTCTCTGTCAGGTTGATTTTTTTTTTCTTTTATTGTCTACTTTAGACTGAATTACTTGGAAGCTATAATTCATTTTATTTATAACACTAGTTCCATGACAGTATTACGTCATGTAGCTTCTTGTTGTTATAATTTATTTACATGGTTAGACATCCATATCTTTCATTGGTTACTATCTGTTGATGCTTGTGTAGCGCAGACACCTGATGTTTATCTGTCAGTGATTCCAATGATTTCATGGCTGTTTCGGTGATATTATAATCTCCTTTCTTGGATTAGATTTTCCAGTGTACTTTCTAAGCTTGTGTTAGTATTTCACTGTCTTAGCTAATCAGTGAATCAGCGAGATTCTCATCACAGGCTTCCAGCAGTAGTGGAAATTCTTAATTTCTTCAGGTTTCGATATTCTTCCATGACAGATGTGCAGATAGTCAGCATTGTGCTGATTAAGTTGTTTGGAAAATTTAAATGATTAGATTTTGATCCTTGAACATTCTTTTTTGTTGAACGCTACTCCATCTCTTATTAACCACTTTTTCTTATTTTCTTAATTAAGGTAAGATACTCTTCTAAATTCTGGAAGTCTTTAACTATGACATCTATCAATAGATAATGGAATTCCAACATTTTACTTTAATCTTATTGTTAATTAACAACTATGTCAATCTGTCGTAGACCAAAGGAAAATGAACAGCTTCGGAATGAATTGGAGAAGGCCAGACATTATATGGAACTGCAGACTACCATCACCAAGAGTAAGTAAAAACATTTGTTTTGTTCTCTTTTAATTTCTTTTCGATGGACACGAGAAAATAATTCCGCTCTTTTTCACTCTATCATTTTCTTCCAACTTTAACCACTAACAACTTACATATTTTTGATAAATAACAGTGCGTTGCTGTCGATGCTGTTGTCGAGATTGATTTGGTCTCTGCTCTTGAAGTTTCTCTTTATCCCCAGCTTATTTTCACAAAAGCTGGAAAGATTTTATACCGTGAGAAAGGTAAATTTTTTAAGACAATTATCTTAAATAACATTCACCTCTTGCCTCAGGCTTGGATCTTGATTGGTACCTTGTTTCTTCTTTTCTTGGGTATTCAGCAATCCGAACAGCAGATGAGTTGTCAAAAATAATGGCATTCTTTTATTACGGAGCAGCAAAGCCACCTTGTCTGAATAGCGCTGGAAATAATGAAGAAGCAATCCCTACCATTAGGTAGAGCCAGAGTAGTAATTATACTAGTGAATGTAACGAAGTGGAGAATGAAAGCTTCTGACCATACAGGTATAAGTTTGCAGTTGTCTGTTCCCTCGATAAATCAGCAGAGGTCCCAAATTCATGTTACATGAAAGTTGTAACAGAGATGTATAGCTACTTATGGAAATTATTGGTAGTTTCCTTTATTAAATTTTACTTATGCATATAGAAAAGAACCACACAAGTTTTTCTGTTCTTTGTTCTTCCATTGTCCATATTATGTTGCCAGCTATATTACTGTCAAAGTGTTCTACTAGGTTAAACAGTATTAATTCTGTTGGTTATATCGTGTGTATATATATTCTCTAATCTTTGATTTTATGGCTGTGGACTAGTGAGTGAATCTGGCTAATTTAACCAGGAGAGTGACTGAACCGAGGTCACGAGTTAACAAGGTAAGATGGACAATAGTAACCTGGTTGCTGTTATTTCAGTTTGTCTTCTTTAAAGTCATTAACAAAAGCTGGACTTTCAGATTCCCTACGTTTTTTAAACATGATTAATTAACTTAATTCTTTAATTTATAGTAGCTTAATTAGCTCAATTCTTTATTTTATTTTAGTAATTTGTTTTGTCTATGCAAACTCTTTTGTTTTCTGGACACGTATTAATAATTTGATACTTATTAGTGGCTTCTTTTAGCAGGATTGGTGTTGATTGCCTATTGCATATTCGATATTAACATAGGCCTAAACAGTATAGAAGGGAAAACAGGATCCTTGTACTGCATGTGATCGACCATGATCAAATCTCGCCAACTCTGACGAGTACCCATAGGACTTTATCTCGCCAACTCCGACGAGTACCCATAGGAGTTTATACTTGAATTTACCCGGTGCACAAATCTTTTAAGGGGACGTGTACTCGTGGGATTAGTGGAGTGGTCTAAGAAATTGGAACACACATGATCCTTGTACTCAGTGGCATGTGTTCCACCATGATCAAACCTTGCAAACTCCAAGTGATACTTGCACGTGGGATTCTCTAATAGGGTTGAATACCCATGATTTAAAAATAAAAAAAGTTAGAACAAAACTTTAGTGTTTTTTTTTGGACATGAGAAAAACAAGGTATTAGTTGAGTTAGGTGTTTTTGGTAGGCCTAACTGCTTCACCTACTGTCCAATTGGTCCATTTCAATCCAACCTGATCTAAAGGAGGTTATTTTAACTTCTATCATTCATTATTATAGTCCATTACAGTCTCTATCTCTCTTACCCAGTCTCTTTATCACCATCTCTCACAGTATTCACCATTTATGTGTTGGTAAGTTTTTCACTCTTCAAATTCAAAATGAACACTCATTCATTTCTCACCAACCATTATAAGGAGTCCAACTGGAGGTTTATTCCCAAAGAATATGCTTATCTTGGAGAAATATTCCAGAGTATATACTTGCAAGACTTATAATACAAACCGTCCTATTATGGGTGTTTGTCCTTTAGTAGTATGACTTTGCTGGAGTTTAAGACCTTTTGTGTGTGTTTTATGCAGATATGATGATGAATATGTTTTGTTGATGGTCATCTAATCATCTTTTTCTTCATTTTCCTCACTTTCTGCAGAATTATTATGGTTAGATGATCATCAGCAAACACATTCATCACTCCACATTGAACCATCGATATATTTTAACAGCAACTAGATTCCGAACTTTGTCTATTGACCCTGCATTTTATTATTTAGATCGGACCAGCGTATGAGATTTTCTTCTTCTGCCGGTAGTGATTCTTAATTATTGTTGCAAGTGCAGTTTTTTTTTTTTTGATAAGTACTACTTCTAGTGCAATCTTTCAATCTTGATTCTAGGTGTTGTGCAAGTAGTTTTTGTAATTTTTTTATTTCTTGTTTTTAAAATCTTCTGCTTTCCTCAGCCTGGAAGAAAAGGGTTTATGATTTTTGTGTAGACTCCTTCTATCTGATAGCATGTAGGATCTATATAACATGTGAAAGAAAATGTAGCAAATGCTGCATATATTTGTCCAAAGAATTTTTATAAATTGAAGTTTGGTTACAAAATAAGCAACCGATATTTGTACAGTAGAAGTTGCTGCATTCTTGAATGATTTGAACTTAATCTCCCATCCACATGTAGTTCAAGTATGAATTTTGGATTATAATGAATGCTTTTCTATTTCTGCTAAAAAGAATAACAAAAAATTTGAATTTGCATTATGCTGTATGTGAAGATCCAATAATCGGTAAGATAGATGGATTCGGACAGTGTCTAGTCAAGCACATCTGATACGAATACTACTTAATTTTATCAGTTTTTTACATAAGGAAAACATGATGGAAAATGAGAGTAGATTGGGAGTCACTTCTTAGATATATTATTACCCTTTCCAATTATTTGCAAGCTGTAGATATATGAAGGAACTATCTGCTTACAGGAAGCTAAAAGTTGTGTGAATCAGGAAGAATAAGAACAGTCTTCCCCTATGAGTTCAGCTGATGATGATGGAACAAATGCCATGGAATCTGCTTCATCTTTGGTATTGAGACTAAGCATGAAGATTACAAGTTCAGGTCCTTATTCTTCCAAGGGAAACTTCATTGGCAATGAACGAGTATCAGATTTCATGAGAACATGAAGGCCGGGGGGGGGGGGGGGTGGGGGTGGGGATGAGGGACAAAGTTTTAGGCACCAGTGATACATGAGAACATTCTTCGCTGACTGACAAGTTGTTTAGATGACTTGACAGAATCCTGAGGGGAATATCGGCCACCAGCAGCATAACCAACATGATTAAAAGACTTGTTTCGTGGTTGGCTAAACTTAGTTTCAGCACGAAAACCATCATCAATCCTTTGATCCTGTTGTTGCGTTAGGATAGAAGTCCACTATATTGTAACTATGAGTTGCAGGAGCCGAGAGAGAATTGCATTCCCGGCGAGTCTCGCTCCTCTTCTTGAACATCTTCAACACCATTGGGACCAAGCCTTCCATTCTCTCAGCTTTTTCTTCTTTAATCTTGCATTTGAGTGAAGGAAATAATAATGTTACTTATTTCAAGGCTTCAACAACCCCCTTTTGCTTAGATGGGTGTTTATTGAGTTTTTTCCCACGACTTTATATTAATATAAAAATGATAACACAAGTCAAATAATTTTGGACAACAAATAAACAAGGGAAATTAGTCAAATACAGCCTCTAACACGGGATATAACCACTGGATGCACGTAATATCCCACTAACTACGCACAGTTTCTTAAGAAGGTCATTGTCGTTTTGGAGTATAGAACTCGGAATCTATGTAGTCAAGTACTACCCCTTTCTTCCACCGTCTATATATACTCTTTTATATTAATTCTACCAAATTTCTTAACAAGAATAATATTTTTCCATTGACTTGGGTCAATCTATATATATATATATATATATATATATATATATATATATATATATATATATATATATATAAGCAAATTTGTCAATGAGTAGCAAATGGAAGTCTCTTCAGTCTTCTCTACTATTCAAATAAAGAACCTTGACTAACATTAATCATAGTAATTCTCCGACTCACCAAAATTTCCAGGTAAATACTATACAGGATGATTTTAAACTTGCATAATTTTACTTTTACTAGATATATAGTTGGGTTGTTCATTTTTGACCGACTTTTATCCATGTAAAATTAAGAATCAGGGGACTTCAAATAGACAATAAATATATTTCCTACATAAATCAAGAACTTGGTTCATTTTGAGGTTTGTATATCAATTTTCCAAAGAAAGAGGCGGAAATTTCATCCTTCTTGTTTACCAAATCCTCCTCGGCATTTTTCCATGTGGTGCTCTTATTTTATCTGATGTGCACTCACAATGTATAAATAAATAACTAGTGTATACTCCTTCTGTCCTACAAAACATGTCCAAAGTACAAAAATATTATCCCTTAAAAGATGTGTAAGGTACACAATATAATTTCAAAATGTTGTAGAAAGACCATTTAACCCTCAAAAATAATTAAGTAGTGTCCACCCCTTTTAGGAAAAAGAAAGTATCATTATGTACTTAGGTGGAGTCCATTAGGGCTACAATTGAAACTTAATAATTCTCTCCTTAAGTTTGATTTTTCTTAATTTGTTGGGTAAAAGATATACTTAAAGACATCTTTTATGAGAGAGAGTAAGGGTGAGGGTCCTGAGGGAGTATATATATATATTTCCATAAAAGTAAGGGTGAGGGAGTATATATATATAGGGTTCCATCGATGTAGAATTCTTTGTGGAGCAACCTCTTTTTTAACTTTGTGTCAATTTTTTTTTTTTTGCTCCTACTTGCTACAACACATTTAAAAAAGGGTTCTTCCATAAAGAACTTGGTTCTTTGTGGATGGAACCACATAAATATATATATATATATATATATATATATATATATATATATATATATATATATATATATATATATATCCAGAATCTTAAATTTACCTCTTATCTAACATATCTTGTATTAGACGGATCAGACCACGACCATATATTTGACTTACTGAAATTGAGAATATATTATAACTGTTACCTTTAACAGAGTTGCTGAAATTACGTTCTCCGACTGAAATTACAGGATGAAATATTGCAAATAACTCCCACAGATTGAGGAATAAAGGTCTAAAAAGCTATATAAGTACTTTTAAAAATTAAAAGGGGTCACCTGCTTCATAAGCTGATCCTTCCCCAATAAGCTGCTTCATAAGCTATATAATTACATGGATATACATGCTGGTTATCTATGAGTAAAAAAAAAAAAAGATGCAACCATACATCTTGTAACGAATAGGCTGGATTTCACAAAGGCCAAAAATTTTACAATCACCAAGTCAGATTTACAGCATATTATTTCTAAAAAAACCTCATAACACTAGAGGTCACACATCTTATACATGTGGTATGTGTGCATCAGAATTCAACTATGGTCTTCATCGTACTTAAAAACACAGATATACTATTTTTACTACATAAACCTAATAATAATTAAATACTTAAATGGAAATTTTATATAGATTAAATTTCAATTTATATTATAAAAACTTTTCTATCCTTCAAGAGACTAGAATTACTTCATTTATTCCAAAATTAGAGATACGATTTGACTTTTAGGGTCAAACGACGACATATTAAACTTTAAGATTAATACGACTCATAAAAGTTTAAAATGAAATAAATTTTACGATTAATAGTTTTTGTTTTATACTTTATAATTATAATAATTGTATTAACTAAAATTAACTAAATTCACATCAATTTGAAGTTTAATATTCCTTTGTTTTGGCCTCAAAAATCAAATTGTATCTTTAATTTTAAAATAGAATTACAAACACTTTTAATTATATTAATTTTGTTTGCAATTTTTTTATTTTATAGAACTAGAATAAAAGAAGGATCAAGTGTATACCCTTATCTTACTCAATCGTAGTCACACCCCTTTTAGCGATGGACGACGACGACGGTTTCCGGTTTCATACAACTCGTCGTCTCATACTTTTAATGACGGACAACATATAAGCGTCGCTAAAAGTATGAGCGACATTGTATTACTAAACCGTCGTCCGTCCGCTAAAAGGGAGGTGAAACTAGTGAGTAGTAAGATAATGAGTATGCACTTGATCCGGACCGACTAGAATAAATATATAGATAAAGTTTATCATGATTCACTCTTAAATATATATAGCACGGTTCAAGAGCATTACTCTTAAAGTGCATTATTTTGTTAAATAACATACCTATTTAAATGCCCTTAGTTTTAATTTCTCTCTCTTCACTTACTTGCCCGATTCAGTGCTATGAGACTCACAACTCCAAACACTCCTCCCAAATTCAATGCAATCCCTCCTTACTCGATTCCACGGCTCTGAAACTCCCTCCTCCAAACTCATCACCCCCCTCCACCGTACGACCTCACTTCTCCCTCTTCTCCGCTAGCAAACACGACCAGATGAGATCTGGTTCTGTTTGATTCTTTTATTTAGGATGAGAGATATGTGTTCTTATAAGTTTTTTTAATTTAGTTATTGATAATCATATATCCGTAAAGAGGGTTTATTTTTGGGTTTAAATTGAAGAAAAAGAAGAAAATCTACGGTAATAGTGGTACTCAGGGCAGATCTATGTTGGAAGACATTGAATTTTTTTAGTTATTAGAAAGAAGAAGAAAAAGTCAACAATTAAATATTAGAACTTAAAACTAAAGGTTATTTTAATTATGGAGTTAATAATCAATAAAAATAGTACTTATTTTAATTGTAAGCTTAAATCATGTGAATAATAATGTGGTTTAATAATAAACAATTACAATAATAGTAAAGACTATTTCTAATTGTGAAATTTATGGAGCGTGAAAAATTTAAAATGACATTAATAACATTTTAATTGTGGATAATTAATTAAAGTAATATTAAAAGTTAATAATTACTTTGACTATGGGATAATAATAATAAACAATTAAATACTTGGAAGATTATTTAATTGTGGTCAAGTGAGACATAAAAGATTAGAGTAATACATGGAGAACCTCTAATTATAACCCAAAGTAATAACAAATTAATTGTGGACTAATAAATTATGAAGAGTAATTAAGTAAATTACTTAATGAATAATTAAATAAATAGAGTAAAAATACTTTATGAATACAATAAGGCGTGAAACCTTAAATGAACAATTAAGATAATAAAAAATTATCTTATGAGATGAATACGAAGATAAAGAGAGTGATGAATAAGTCAATAATTAATTAAACGAATTGTTTTGTCACCTAAGGCTAGTGTGTTACATCGATTAAGATTTATATTTATGGGTTGATAGAGATTAACCGTTATAATAAAAATAGGTTATTCAAAGGATAAGAAGTCAAGGTCGGATATAATCAACAACTCAGACAAGTACCTAAACTTGTAATCTTATTGATCGTACGAGTAAATAATTGCTAAAATGATTCTTGTATTATATAAATTTATAAAAATTATTATTCATATCCTGAAGTTTTATTTAAATCACAATTATATTACTTGAATCCTATTGCAAGCATCAGACTTATGAATTGTTCTTAAAAATATTGAAAAAAGTGTCTACGCCATTTGATTCGGCTAGATTAATATTCATGTGATTGAAACAATCCAAACCAATTGCTTTGGTGCATACTCTTGTAATCTGTTGAGATGAACAACCCTCATAGAAGGGAAAATTATATTATGTTGGGAAATCGACACACGCGTGAGTAACATATTTTAGTGCTATGCATAACATAGGGTAGTTTGGGCTGATCACCTATTGTACTTGTTTATATTGGGTTATCAGTAAAATACTGTTAATTCTAGTAGAGTTCTTGATCCATAGTGACTACTCAGTGCTAAATATTCCTTAAATCGAAGATGTTCGAACCTTTGAATTCTTTTGACAAACCTTTCGGTCCATAGTGACTCTTTATTTAATTCAAAGGAAAGATTTGAAACAATTTGATATGTACTTTGTTTACAATACTCATACCTCCTGAGCTATCATTTATTGTTATACCCTTTGAGATTATGAATTTTATATGTCTGCTCACACTTATTGTTATATTATTTGCTGGACAAATTTGTTGCTCATTCTTGCTTTTCCTAAATATTTCAGTTAAGGCAGAACAGTGTGGGACATCAAGCAAGGATAAGAGAAAAGGCAGGCTAGGGAGTAACTCTGTTCTTCTATGTTAGAAGTTAATTATTGTAAGACCCCAGCTTTTTTTAAATAATATTGAATTTTTCTCCAATTATTATTTTGAAATAATAAGGTGTTAATTTGATATAATGCTTTGGTTATGGATGAAATGTGTAAATTTTGCAAAATAAGCAAGTGGTTATAAAATAATCATTGTTGTCGGGGAATATTCGTTTGGTCGTGGAATATTCTTTTTGTCGGGAATATCCGTACAACGACGCAGTCATTTGTGGGCCCCATAATAGAATAACTGTCGGATGAAGAAAATGACAAAGTTTTGAGTTTTTATAAATAACGGTGTAATTATTACCGTTAACACTGTTGGATTACCTGATGGTTAAAATACAGTAATACGCGTGGTTGCACAGTAGCACACGTTATTGTATAGTATTATTGAATTATTGATTCTTACGTAAAAGGCACTACTCAATAATTATTAAAGAATTATCGCTCAATATTTTATTTTATTGATTCAATAATTCACGCATTGATATTTTATATTATTATTGTTTCAATAATTGTCTTTGACAAAGATTTCTCATTATCGATCAATAATTCATATTATTTGAATAATATTATTAGATAGCATTATTGACAATGTTTAAAAAGTTCTGTCAAGGAGAGGTTTGGTCACCTAATTGCGCGCCAGTAAAGAGAAATCCTTATTGGAAAGCCCCCTCTTTCCTAGGAACGGCCTGGTTGTCATAATTGTGATTCTGTAATATTATTTGTGAATAATTAATTATTGATTTATATGATAAGGAAATATTTATTTGATGTGGATATAAATGATGGATTTATTTATTTTATGTGGTTATTAATGAAGGAATTAATGCTGAGATATTTTATCAGTATTTTGTCAGATTGGAGGTATTAAAAATCATCTGTTTGTGGATTTTGGATATTTTTAATTTAGAATTTGGAAAAACTTTCTTCTGCAAAGTTGTAGAGAATTTGATTTCGTGTGGAATGGACATAAAATTTGTATTTTTCTGATAAATGGGCTATTTTCTATGAATTATTAAAGTTTCTGATTATTGTTTAAATGATAAAACATTTTGAAAAATTCTAGAGTTGTAAGACCCCAAATTTATTTTTTTTATAAATAAAATCGAATTTCCTTTATTTATTATGTTGAAATAGTAAGGGTTGATTTGATTAATGTGGTGAGTTATGGGTAAAATGCACAATTATTTCAAACAAGCAAGTGGTTTTAAAATATTCATTTTTATCGGAGAATATTCGTTTGGTCGTGAAATATTCTTCTTGTCGGGGAATATTAAATACGATAGTACATGACCTTTGTGGGCCCCATAACTAAAAAAAATGATTAGATGAAAAAATTAAAAATATATGTTATTTATAAATAACTTGCTAGTAGTTATTACTCATTAATATTGTTGGAATACCGGTATGGTTAAAACACAAGAAGTATACAGTATTGCATCAATTATTGATTCTTACGTAAGAGAAGACACTACTCAATAATTGTTACGAATTAATTCATGCTCAAAGATTTTATTTTATTGATTCAATAATTGTTGCGTTGATATTTTATATTACTATTGTTTCAATAATTGTCACTACACAAGATTTTCCATTATCAGAGCAATAATTCATATTATCCGAATAATATTATTAGATAACATTATTGGCAATGTCTAGAAAGTTTACATCTAAGGAGAGGTTTGGTCATCTAATTGCGGCGGCAAGAAGGAGAAATCCTTATTGGAAAGCCCCTCTTTCCCCAGGAACCGCCTCGTTGTCGATGATTGTGATTCTGTAATATTATTTGTGAATAATTAATTATTGATTTATATGATGAGGAAAATATTGATTTTATGTGGATATAGATGGAGAAAATTTTTAATGTGACAATTGTTGAAAATTAATATTTTATCTTTTTCTGATAAAATAATTCATTTAAATATATTATTATATTTTAATAATATAATAATGGTGATATTTTTACAATGAATGTGAGATATATGAGTATATGAGGAGGAGGAGTATTTTTGTTACCAAAAATATTTAAAACATGTTTTTCATGTCTGTGGACCCCATTTCTTGACTGAAATTTGATTATAGCCTGTAAAATCGCCCGTTTGTGGATTTTGGTCAATTTCTGTTTGGAATTTAGAAAAATTTTCTTCTGCAAAGTTGTAGATAATGGAATTTCCTATAGAAAAGACATGAGGTTCGAATTTTTCTGATAAAAAGGCTATTTATTGTGAATTATTGAAGTTTCGGAGTTCCAAAATAATTAATTTTTGGAAGTTTAAAATATTTTAAATAACAAAAACTTTTTTGGAATGTTTGGGGGCATCATTAACATGTGCTATGGCTGAATTCAGATCTAGAGAAGTGGGCTTAAGAAATTTGATAATATATATTAATATTTTATTAAATTTTTTGCTTTGGTGTTCTAAGCATTTTCCTATAAATAGGGTGCTTAGGTTAGAATTGAAAATTACACCAGAAACTGAAGTTTTCTCTCTCTTTCTCTCTCGATATATTGAGCGTATTCTTGTGAGTATTTTAATACTTTGAGTGTTGCTATACTATTGCAAGTTCAAGTCATAGCCTTTATATCAGGTGTTTAACTAGAAATCTTGTCTTTACGAGGTAAGGGATATTATTTTTTTAAAATGATATTATTTCTTCAATATCATTATGCCAAAATATTGGTTTGAACTTTTAATCAAATTTGAAACTTTTTGTGTCGGGGTTACTATTCACGTATACGACACTATTGACGTATACAACACTATTCACGAATACAACACTATTCATCAAAAAATGAAAATTTTCATTGTCGTCCAAAATATCTATTATGGATACTAGCTTTGATTGTATCCTTGTTTTGATCATTCTTGAATTTTACTCCACTATGATTATTTATGAGGTATTTTTGGACATGAAATAACTGAAATACGAATCCTTAATATTTATTCTTTTGTTTCACTGGATTCGTTTTCTTTAAAAATATTTTTCATCATCCTCAGTCCTAAATGATGATGTCACTGAATATCTTTGACCTGTAGTGCAAAGATGGTTGATTTTATCATGAATATCTTTGGCCCGTAGTGCAAAAGATGTATGCAGTGTGTTGAGATGAACATGATCGACTGATGAATATCTTTGGCCCGGTAGTCAAAAGATGAATATTGATTGATGTTACAGGGATAAAATAATGATGATGGACTGTTAAATTCATAGATAATAGTAGATTTCATTCTCTACGTAACTCTTCTATGAATTATTATTTCCGCTGCGAATATTGATCTAAAACTATTTGTCTATTTTATTTTATCAGATTTTTCCCTGTTGAAGACTAACGATAATTTGTTCTATATTATCTTAGTCATAATGTTCTTTACTGGGCTAGTTGAGCTCACCCTTTTTCTTTTTGTTCCATTTTTTCTTCTCAGGAGACGAGAATGTAGCGAGTACGAGTCGGGGTATGGAATGATGGTTCTAGAGAGAGTTATTTAGTAGTCCTCACTATTTTTATAAAATAATGTAACAATAATTATGATGGAGATTTATTTGGGTATGGATATTGTCTAGTAGACAATATTTATATTTAAACTCACAATTTTTATGTTGTATTAATAAAGTTGTAGTTGTTTCTGTACCATATATTTGGCGACTCAGAATGGGTGATGTATACCTATTTTGGGGGCGTCACAGTTGGTATTATAGCTTAGGGATATGATCTCTGGCAGAGATCGGGGAATAGAACTAGGAGGGGAGAAACGAGTAAATCCTTCGCTAATATGTCCTACCTAAGCTTATTTATTGGTTGGTCAGAGTATAGGGAAATTATGTGGTATGTTAATTTGTTTAATTAACCCTTGTTTTATGGCAGTATTTAAGAATGGCAACTGAGAATGTTAACAGTGGAGTAAATGAGACTGTGGAGACGCCTGTACTCACCAATCAGAAGAACGTGCAACATGACAATAATGTTCTTCCCGCAAACAACACCATTGATCAGACGATGAATGATGGGATGTTTAGAAGCTTTTTGCAGTTCATGCAAAATCAGACGAGGGAGACTCGTGTTTAAAATACAGGAGGAAATGATAGCAATTCACGGGTTGTCACAATGCAAGCATTCAAAGAGTTGGGACCACGTAACTGGGAAAGCCGGATCCGATTAAAGCGGAAACGTGGGTCAAACAAATCACCAAGATATTCGATGTCTTGGGATGCACGGAGACAGAAGGTTCCATTCGCCACCTTTATGTTCCATAATGAGGCAGACATTGGTGGGAATCTAAAAGCGTATCCCATCCACCACACTCAAAGATGTCTTGGGAGACGTTTGAAACTTTTCAATGACAAGTACTTTCCTGAAAGTATTCGTCATATGAAGGAAGTGGAGTTCATTAGACTGGAACAAAATAACATGACGGTGTCCCAGTACGAGGTAAAGTTTGCAGAGTTATCCAGGTTTGCACGTATGACGCGGATGTTTCTGAGAGGTTTGAAACCCGACATACGTCAGTATCTCATTTCTCATAAATTTTCTCTCTATTCAGATGTTGTCAACAGGGCTCAATTGTTAGAACGAGATAACGAGTATGTTCAACCGAGGGACCATAACCAGGATCATATCGGTGACAGCAGTCATCAAAACAACGATAACCAGCGGAGAAAGAAGAATACGGACAAGAACGACAACCACTCTAGTGGTAATCATGGCCATGAGAATAGAAGAAGCGAGTCGGGAGGAGATTTTAAAAAGAAAAGATTCAACAATGACCATGTGAAGACGTCAACACCAACTGGTTCTAAGGGAGAACGACCGCCGGTTAGATGCTACAAATACGGAGAGGAGGGACATATCAGCCCAAACTGCCCACAACAATTTAAGGTATGTTATAATTGTGGAAAGGAAGGACATATCGCTCGAGATTGTACGATAGCGAAACCCAGTCCAGCGGGGATGGTGACTCAAAAGGATGTCCCAGAAAAGTCAAAGTCAACGGTTCCTGGAAGAACGTTTGTCGTGATCGGTCAAAATGCGAGAAACCCGAACGAAGTTAGCACGGGTTAGTTAATTATAAATTCTTGCGAAGTTTATACCTTACTAGATACCGGTTCTACCCATTCTTTTATCTCTCTTTCTTGCGCTTAACATTTGAACTTGACTACAGAGAAATTAGACTTTGACTTATCTGTGGAGACTCCGTTAGGAGAAACTTTCGTTACATCCACTACTTATAAATTTTATTTGATCCAAGTTGGCACCATCACATTACCTATTGATCTTATCTCTTTAAAGATACTTGCTGTTGATGTGATTTTGGGGATTGATTGGTTAACTACTCATCATGCCAAAATTGATTGCTTTCGTAAGGTTGTTAGTTTTCATATTCCTAAGCAACCTGTTATTCGAATTCAAGCAACCAAACCATTGAAGTCAAACTCTTTCATATCAAGCCATAAAGCCATTCGTTTATTGAAAAACATATGTCAAGCTTTCTTAGCCATGTCATGGACTTGAACAAAAATACGTCAGATTTGAATAATATTCCTGTTGTTATTGACTTCCCTGACGTATTTCTTGAAGAATTTCTTGGCCTACTCCCAGAGCGTGATATTGAATTTGTATCGACTTTAAATCCAATACAAAACCCATTTCTAAAATCTCATATCGAATGGCTCCTATTGAACTTCAGGAGTTAAAAACCCAACTGTAGAAGTTGATACCCAAGCCTCTAACTGGTGACTTCCTTTGTGGAATACACCGAAGCCAGACTCTCCGTAGGGGATGCCATATTCGTGCGGTAGTAAACTAATAGGTGTCATTGTGACATGCTATCCAAGATTGGGATATGAGTCACAGTTGAGAGCAACCTAAGTCAGTAATCAAAATACGTATCTTTCTAGGCTTAGTTGGTTATTATCGAAGATTCGTGGAAAGATTTTCTCAAATCGCTAGTCCATTAACTCAGCTGACTCGTAGAGATACAAAATTCGAATGGAGCAAGGAATGTGGGAAGAGCTTCGAAAAACTCAAGAGGAGACTCATTTCGGCACATGTTCTGACCATACCGTCTTGGAAAAGCGAACGTGGTAGCTGACGTGTTGAGTAGAAGATCGTATACGAGTACAAGTACGATATTTTCAAAGACTCATTTCGTATAACTTACAAATAATAGAGATGGAGATGAAAACTCTAGGTACCCACGTAATGATATACGAGTATAATCGACTTTAATCGATAAAGTTAAAGCTGTTCAAGCTACACACCGGAGCTGATGAATTTGAAGAAGGAGGTGCAAGAAGTTTTTATTTCAAAAGCGAGAATCGATGATGTGAGAAAAACTCAAACCTTCGATTTATTAATCCATTTGAAATTCTCGATCGAATAGGAACTGTGGCCTATAGACTCGTTTTACCGCCAAGTATGTCACGTGTTTATAACGTTTTTTACGTATCGATGTTACGTAGATATGTGGACGACCCGAACCACGTTATTGAGTTAGAACCGGACGACATAGCCGAAGACTTAATGTACGAGGAGGTACCTATCAAGATTTTGGATAGAAAGGAGCATGTCTTACATACAAAGGTCATACAACAAGTCAAAGTTTTGTGGAGGAACTATGCTATTGAAAAAATGACCTGGGATTAGCGAGGTATCCTCACCTTTTCGAAACACTGTACGTACGTCAATTTCGAGGATGAAATTTCATAAGGCGGGGAGGTTGTAAGACCCCGAATTTATTTTTTTTATAAAAAAAATGGAATTTCCTTTATTTATTATGTTGAAATAGTAAGGGTTGATTTGATTAATGTTGTGAGTTATGGGTAAAATGCGCAATTATTTCAAACAAGCAAGTGGTTTTAAAATATTCATTTTTATCGGAGAATATTCGTTTGGTCGTGGAATATTCTTACTGTCGGGGAATATTCGTACGACGGCGCAGCCTTGTGTGGCCCCCATAACGGAAAACGATTAGATGAATAAAATGACAAATATAAGTTATTTATAAATAACGTCGTAGTTATTACTGAATTATCTTTGTTGGAATAATTTATTGGTTAAAACATAATAAAGACACTGCAGTATTGCATCAATTATTGATTCTTACGTAAGAAGGCACTTACTCAATAATTATTTAAAGTAATTCTCGTTTAGTATTTTATTTTATTGATTCAATAATTGCTGCGTTGATATTTTATATTACTGTTGTTTCAATAATTGTCACTATATAGTATTTTCCATTATCTGAGACAATAATTCATATTATCCGAATAATATTATTAGATAAAATTATTGGCAATGTCTAGAAAGTTCGCTCAAGGAGAGGTTTGGTCATCTAATTCATGGCGCCAAGTAAGGAGAAATCCTTATTGAAAGCCCCCACTTTTTCCCGAACCGCCTCGGTTCACAAGATTGTGATTACGTAATATTATTTATGAATAATTAATTATTGATTTATATGATGAGAAAATATTGATTTATGTGGATATAGATGGAGAAAATTTTTAATGTGACAATTGTTGAAAATTAATATTTTATCTTTTTTTGATAAAATAAATCATTTAAATGTATTATTATATTTTAATAATATAATAATGGTGATATTTTTACAATGAATGTGGGATATATGAGTATATGAGGAGAAGGAGTATTTTTGTTACCAAAAATATTTAAAACATGTTTTTCATGTCTGTGGACCCCATTTCTCGATCGAAATTTGATTATAACTGTAAAATCGCCCATTTATGGATTTCATCAACTCATTTGGAATTTGGAAAACTTTTCTTCTGTAAAGTTGTAGATAATGGAATTTCCTATAGAAAAGACATGAGGTTTGAATTTTTCTGATAAAAGGGCTATTTATTATGAATTATTGAAGTTCCGGAGTTCCGAAATAATTAATTTTTGGAAATTTAAAATATTTTAAATAACAGAAACGTTTTTGGCATGTTTGGGGGCATCATTAACATGTGCTGTGGCTGAATTTAGATCTAGAGAAGCGGGCGTAAGAAATTTGATAATATATATTAATATTTTATTAAATTTTCTGTTTTGGTGTTCTAAGCATTTTCCTATAAATAGGGTGCTTAGGTTAGAATTGAAAATTACACCAGAAACTGAAGTTTTCTCTCTCTTTCTCTCTTGATATATTGAGCGTATTCTTGTGAGTATGTTTATACTTTGAGTGTTCTTTATACGGCAAGTTCAATTCATAGCTTTATATCCAGGTTTCAACTGTAAGATCTTGTCTTTACGAGGTAAGGGATATTATTTTTTTAAAATGATATTATTTCTTCAATATCATTATGCCGAAATATTGGTTTGAACTTTTAATCAAATTTAGAACTTTTTGTGTCGGGGTTACTATTCACGTATACGGCACTATTCACGTATACATCACTATTCACGAATACGGCACTATTCATCAAAAAATAAAAATTTTCCTTTTCGTCCAAAATATCTATTATGGATACTAGCTTTGATTGTATTCATGTTTTGATCATTCTTGAATTTTACTCCACTATGATTATTTATGAGGTATTTTTGGACATGAAATAGCTGAAATACGAATCCTTAATATTTATTCTTTTGTTTCACTGGATTCGTTTTCTTTAAAAATATTTTTCATCATCCTCAGTCCTAAATGATGATGTTACTGAATATCTTTGGCCTGTAGTGCAAAGATGGTTGATTTTATCATGAATATCTTTGGCCCGTAGTGCAAAGATGTACAGGTGTTGAGATGAACATGACCAACTGATGAATATCTTTGGCCTGTAGTGCAAAGATGAATATTGATTGATGTTACAGGGATAAAATAATGATGATAGACTGTTAAATTTATAGATAATAGTAGATTTCATTCTCTACGTAACTCTTCTATAAATTATTATTTCCGCTGCGAATATTAATCTGAAAATTGTTGTCTATTGTATTGTAAGACCCCAAATTATTAATAAATGAAATTTAATTTCCTCTATTTATTATTTTGAAATAGTAAGGGTTGATTTGATTAATGTGGTTAGTTATTGGTAAAATATGCAAATATTTCAAATAAGCAGGTGGTTATAAAATATTCGTTTGGTCATGGAATATTCTTACTGTCGGAGAATATTCATAATGATTTGCTTGCTTGACCTTATGTGGGCCCCATAACTAAAAATGATTGGATGAAAAAATGACAAGTATAAGTTATTTAGAATAAGCAGAAGTAGTTATTCAAGATTAATCTTTGTTAAAATACTCTTGGTTAAAACACAAGAAGACACCAGATTGCACCAATTATTGATTCTTTACGTAAAGAAGACACTACTCAATAATTGTTACTGATAATTCTTTGCTCAAAGATTTTATTTTATTGATTCAATAATTGTTGCGTTGATATTTTATATTATTGTTATTTTAATAAATGTCACTACACAGTATTTTCTATTATCAGAACAATAATTCATATTATCTGAATAATATTATTGGATAACATTATTGGCAATTTCTAGAAAGTTCTGTCTAAGGAGAGGTTATGTTATCTAATTGCACGCCAGTAAGGAGAAATCCTTATTGGAAAACCCCCTCTATCCTGGGAACGGCCTGGTTGTCAGTATTATGAATTTGTAATATTATTTGTGAATAATTAATTATTGATTTATATGATGAGAAAAATATTGATTTTATGTGGATATAGATGGAGAAAATTTTTAATGTGACAATTGTTGAAAATTGAAATTTTATCTTTTTCTGATAAAATAATTTATTTAGATATATTATTATATTTTGATAATATAATAATGGTGATATTTTTACAATGAATGTGAGATATAGGAGTATATGAGGAGAAAGAGTATTTTTGTTGCAATAATTTTTTAAAACATGTTAAACATGTCGGTGGACCCCATTTCTTGACTGAAATTTGATTATAGCCTGTAAAATCGTCCGTTTGTGGATTTCGGTCAATTTCTGTTTGGAATTTGGAAAAACTTCCTTCTGCAAAGTTGTAGATAATGGAATTTCTTATGGAAAAGTCGCGAGTTTGGAATTTTTCTGACAAAAGGGCTAGTTATTATGAATTATTGAAGTTCCGAAATAATTGATTTTTGGAAGTTTTATTTGTTTTAATCAACAAAAACGTTTTTTTTTCAATCCCACATGTGTGGTAAATGAGCTAAATTCGGATTCTTAGGTGGTGGGCTTGAATTTTTATTAAATAAAATTATTTTAATAAATTTTCTGATTTGGTGTTCTAAGCATTTTCCTATAAATAGGGTGCTTAGGTTAGAATTGAAAATCACACCAGAAACTGAAGTTTTCTCTCTATTTCTCTCTCGATATATTGAGCGTATTCTTGTGAGTATTTTAATACTTTGAGTGTTGCTATCCGGTGCAAGTTCAAGTCATAGCTTATATCCAGTAGTCCAGCTAGAAGTACTGTCTTTACGAGGTAAGGGATGTTATTTTTTTTTAAAATGATATTATTTTCTTCAATATCATTATGTCGAAGTATTGATCTGAACTTTTAATCAAATTTAGAACTTTTTGTGTCGGGGTTACTATTCACGTATACGATACTATTCACGTATACGACACTATTCACGAATATGACACTATTCAAAGAAAAATTAAATTTTTGTTTTTCGTCCAAAATATCTATTATGGATACTAGCTTTGATTGTATCCATGTTTTGATCATTCTTGAATTTTACTCCACTATGATTATTTATGAGGTCTTTTTGGACATGAAATAGCTGAAATACGAATCCTTAATATTTATTCTTTTGTTTCATTGGATTCGTCTTCTTTAAAATATTTTTCATCATCCTTAGTCCTAAATGATGATATTATTGAATATCTTTGGCCTGTAGTGCAAAGATTAATGATTATATAATGAATATCTTTGGCCCGTAGTGTAAAGATGAACAGGTGTTGAGATGAACATGACCAACTGATGAATATCTTTGGCCTGTAGTGCAAAGATGAATATATAATTCAAGATGTGCATTGATTGATTTTACAGGGATAAAAATAATGATGATGGACTGTTAAATTCATAGATATTAGTAGATTTCATCCTCTACGTAACTCTTCTATGAATTATTGTTTCCGCTGCGAATATTGATCTGAAACTTGTTGTCTATTGTATTTTATTAGATTTTTCCCTATTGAAGACTAACGATAATTTGTTCTATGTTATCATAGTCATAATATTCTTTACTGGACTAGTTGAGCTCACCCTTTTTCTAGTTGTTCCATTTTTCTTCTCAGGAGGCGAGAATGTAGCGAGTACGAGTCGGGGTATGGAATGATGGTTCTAGAGAGATTTGTTTAGTAGTCCTCACCATTTTTATAAAATAATGTTTCAATAATTGTAATGAGGACTTAGTTGGGTATGGATATTGTCTAGATGACTATATTTGTATTTAAACTCACAATTTTTATGTTGTATTAATAAAGTTGTAGTTGTTTCTGTACCATGTATTGACAACTCAGAATGGGTGATGTATACCTATTTTGGGGGCGTCACATGTATTTTATCAGATTTTTCCCTGTTGAAGACTAACGATAATTTGTTCTATATTATCTTAGTCATAATGTTCTTTACTGGGCTAGTTGAGCTCACCCTTTTTCTTTTTGTTCCATTTTTTCTTCTCAGGAGGCGAGAATGTAGCGAGTACGAGTCAGGGTATGGAATGATGGTTCTAGAGAGAGTTGTTTAGTAGTTCTCACCATTTTTGTAAAATAATATAACAATAATTATGATGGAAATTTATTTGGGTATGGATATTGTCTAGTAGATAATATTTGTATTTAAACTCACAGTTTTTATGTTGTATTAATAAAGTTGTAGTTGTTTCTGTACCATGTATTTGGTGACTCAGAATGAATGATGTATACCTATTTTGGGGGCGTCACAAATTGGTTGGTGAGAAATGTGCTCAATTAAATTTCAAATGTGGTGGGTGGCAATAGTAGCAGGTAAAGCCATCAGGTAGCAGGTCAAGTCTGCTTTGGCGTGGTAACATTTTCCTATAAATAGAGGGCTATGTTAGAATTAAAAATCACACCAGAAACAAGTTTTCTCTCTTTCTCTCTCTATATTATCGAGCGTATTTTGTGAGTATTTAGATACTTTGAGAGTTCTTTATTCAAGATAAGTTTCGTTCAAAGATCACATCCGACCTTTCATTCCGAAGTACTGTTTCTTTGAGTTAAGGGATGTTATTTTCTTTTTAAATGATATTATTTTCTTTAATATCATTATACCGAAATATTGATTTGAACTTTTTAATCAAATTTGGAATTTTTTGTGCCGGGTTTCTTATTCACGATATCAGATTATTCACGATAATGACATTATTCACGAATACTAGATTATTCACAGTATTGTTCATTTAAGTATAATTTTATTGTGGAATTTATACTTTTTTGTGTCGGGGTTACTATTCACGTATACGGTAATATTCACATATACGACACTATTCACGAATACGGCACTATTCGCCGAAAAATGAAAATTTTCCTTTTTGTCTAAGATGTCTATTATGGTTACTATCTTTGATTGTATCCATATTTTAATCTTTATTTTTGAATTCTGCTTCACAATTGGTTATTATGAAGTATTATTGATCTTGGATAAACTGTTATACGAATCCCTAATATTTGTCTTTTTGTCTCACTGGATTCGTTTTCTTTAAAATATTTTTCATCATCCTCAGTCCTAAATGATGATATTACTGAATATATTTGGCCTGTAGTGCAAAGATGAATGATTAACTGATGAATATCTTTGGCCCGTAGTGCAAAGATGAATAGGTGTTGAGATGAACATGACCAACTGGTGATACAAATGAATATCTTTGGCCTGTAATGCAAAGATGAATATTTGAATAAAGATGTATATTGATTGTTGTTACAGGGATAAAACATTGATGATAGACTTTTAAATCTTAGAAGATAGTAGAACTCATTCTCTACTTGACTTTTCTAATGGATTCTTTGTTTCATTTGCGGTTGTTGATCTAAAACTTGTTGTCTATTATATTCTATCAGATTTTTTCCTGTTGAAGACTAATGATAATTTGTTGTATATTATCTTAGTCATAATATTCTTTACTGGGCTAGTTGAGCTCACCCTTTTCCTTTTGTTCCATTTTTCTTCTCAGGAGGTGAGAACATAGCAGGATCTAGTCGAGGTATGGAGTGATAGTTCTAGAAAGATGTGTTAGCAGTCCTCACTATTTCTGTAAAATAGTGTATGAATAATTATAATGAGGACTTATTTGAGTGTTGATATTGTCTAGAAGACAATATTTGTATTTAAACTCACAGTATGTGTTGTCGTATTTTGCACAACAATTGTATTATTGAAGTTGTAGTTTGCTTTCTGTACCATGTATTTGGCGACTCAGAATGGGTGTTGTATACCTATTTTGGGGGCGTCACAGTTATTATGTTGTATTAAGACTTATTTATGGTTATATATTAAGTAATGTTTTGTATTAGTAATGATTGCGAGATTTGGGACGAGTATTTATGTTATATCAATGTAAATTATTCTATTATTCCATTGAATGTGTTATCAGTATGTTGTATAAATTAGATCGTGGAGCACCAGATTCGATTCGAGGTACATGCATGTATTTGAATTTGGGAGCGTCACATAGACTTCCTCCTTCAAACTCTTCGCCAACCCATCTTCCCCACTAGCAAACACAGGCATATCTTGATAATATCTCTGTAGACCCTTAACTAAATTTCAATTTCATTAATAATTAACTAGAATGCAATTTCATTTTGTGATTCGATTTGGGAATTAGCCCTAATTACTTAGTTTATTTATTTATTTAATTTTTTTTTGTGGTGGACTGTGATCAACATTACTATGATGCTTGTTTGTGGGTTGATTTTTTGGTTTATCTAGTTGTTTGTTCACCTTTTTTTAGAATTAGAATTTTTGGAGTAATTGGGAAACAATTCTCACAATGAATTAGAATGATTAATGCTGATGTTTTATGTCCTAATAATGCATACTGTGCGTGAGATGGTCAATAATTTTGCTAGTTATAGTGTCTGTGTTAATTATGTTTATGTTCTTGTATTTATTAAATTATCCTTTTTCAAAGAACGGAGTTGTAACTTGTAATTTTCTCATACGGCTCAGTAGGTTGAAGAGTGGTTACTTACAAGGGGATAAAATATAATACATTGTGAATCCATCTTTGTTTGTTATACAAGCGTTACATGATTTTGCTTGTTTTTTTAGACAATAAAAAATAAAGATTTTGTAATATTTGTTCTACAGAATTAAATTTCTTTGTGACTTACTTGCTAAAGTAAGTTCGCAATTTATTATGTTCTTTTTATAATTCTCGTGTAAAGT
Source organism: Panax ginseng (assembly GCA_020205605.1). Lineage (NCBI taxonomy): Eukaryota > Viridiplantae > Streptophyta > Magnoliopsida > Apiales > Araliaceae > Panax > Panax ginseng. The sequence continues at coordinate 28,593,675 of CM035149.1, forward strand.
CGCTCTCATTTGGGGATTGAGGGATCTTTGAGATTTTTGACTACTAGAGTTAGGGTCATTTTAGTTTCAAGTTTAACTGAAAAATGAACCAAGCTACTTGACTCGACTTCGGATTTGGCTCATAAGAGATTAACTGGCATTGCTTCAGTACATGATTTGGCTCCTTAACCTAACAAGCTTGTCTCATAGTCGGCTATTAAGATCCATTAAAAATCTTGAAACAAGTTTAATTTAAACCTTAACTTAACTCGTCTTTCTGTACGAGTTTGAGCTTTATCAACCCAAATCACGTGCTTGTTAAGCACCCAACAGTAGCTTAACAATAATCTCTTTCCTGCAATATCACTGTCAGATGATCAAGTGCAAGTATATTTGTTTCAAAATTTTCTTGCATCTCAATACTACGCTTATTAACATGGTCTAATGTTCTGTATATGTACTAAACCATAGATGATGGTCTAATGTCTTGTACAATAGGTAAGATGATGGGAATATATTGTACCAAATTATAATTTATGAAGTGATTATAAAGCTTGTATAAATGTTGTCATTCATGTTTATCTGCATGTGCATGTGTTTCCTGATTAATACCACTATTTTTTGCATCTACAACATATTAAGATCAAGTACTTGTTTATGTAGATTTAATTTATCGAGCACGTCTGTGATATTTCTAGTCTCTTTTATTAAAAGATATAGTTAGACTACAAATATCTCATACGTGTTCTTGATGTTTGAATGCACTGTGTGGTTGTGTTCTTTTCGAAGATCGATATGGGAGTTAGTGGTGATGTTTTTACTTTGCTTGAAACTAAGAGGGAGGCAAAAAGATTGTCTTTGAAGACTCGAATATAGGATGATGTTCTTATTTAAAATGTGTATAGGATGATGTTTTAGTACATGATGATGTTTTAAAACTTTTTTTTTCACAGCATGAATTCAGTTGGATGTTTTAAACTCGAAATTGCTGCGACCGCATCAAAATGCATACCCGAGTTATTATTTTTTTAAAATTTTAATATCAATTAAAATTTAAAATAAAAAATATATGGAGGAGAGAGAGAGGCGATATATATATATATATATATATATATATATATATATATATATATATATATATATATATATAAAGGGATCAATTGGATGCAATTTATAAAAAGCAGATAAAGTGTAGAATAATCATTATATTTGATCAAACTTATTTATTTAAAATGGTTTATAAGTCATTTTTGATTTATTTCTTTAAAAAAACTTATAAGTCAATTAATAAATTAAAATTTAAGTCATGTTTGAACACCCAAATAGTAAAGACTGACTTATAAGTCAGTTTGATCAACTTATAAGTTAAACCAACTCTTATAAGTCTAGCCGAATGTCCTTCAAGGGCCCATTCGACAATGACTTATTTTAAAACGATTTTTAAGTTAAAATTAAGTGAATTATAAATCCGTTTATGATTTATAAGAAAAGTGCTCGACAACAATTTAACTTATAAATAAAAATTAAGTTTAAATATGTTGTGAAGATGCTTGATTGATAATGACTTATTAATTAAATTAAAATTTAAAGATTACTAAAAAAGGCGTTAATAAAAAAATACATTGATTCAACATTTCATAATGAATCATCATTTCAACATTAATAAAATTTTAAAAAGAAACATAACTTTAATATTCATGAGATGTTTTTTAGGTCAAACAATGACATATTAAATTTTAAAATTGGTATATGACTCATAAAAATTTAGAATGAAATAACATTTGTGATTAATTAATAGTTGTTGTTATATACCATATAATTATAATTATTGTATCATCTAAAATTAATTAAATTCACAACAATTTTAAATTTAATATGTTATCATTGACCTCAACAATTAAATTGTATCTTTAATGTTGTAACCGCAGAGAAATAATTAAAGAGAGGTGTACACATATTAATTAAAGATATGTAACATATATAGAATATGAGTTTTGAGGTTAGAGAGATTATTACAATTTACACAGTACCCAAATGAAAGATGAAATTAAACACCAACAAGCGAAACGAACAAATTGTCCCTTTATATATCGGAATCGGAGTCGGTGGGCTTCAATTCACCTGAAATCCAATAATAATAATAATAATAAGAAGAAATTATTAAGAAATAATACAATTAAAATTAAAGCGACGGTGGAACGGACGTCATTAATTAAGGGCTTACCTCAGTTCAGTTCATTTTGGATAACAATGGAAGGGATGTGACAGACTTTGTGGAAGTCTTGTATTTTTACACCATCATTGAATGCTTTAGGCATGTACGAAATTGTTAATTCTCCAAGGGACGTGAGGAATTTCAATCCCTCTGGAAGCATCTCCAATTTCGTACAATAAATAATCTCTAATGTAGAAAGATTGGGCATGGCTCCTTCATCCACCCTCCACTTTTCTAACCAAAATCCCCTCAGCTCAAGATGTATGAGTTGAGGGAAACTGTTTGCAGTACATGTAAATTCATTCCCTGCAAAATAAATACCATCTAATTCCAGTCTTTGTAGGTTGGGAAAGCCTTCAAAGAATACATTTATCAAATCTGCATTTCAAAATTACAATTAAATAATCGTATACGAGTGAGGCTTTCAGAGAGACGTGGTTGTTCATACGGGTGATCACGTATCATGGTATAGCCTCTATCATACCTCTCAATAGTCAACTCATTTAGATTGTCACACACTAAAAATTGAATCAAATTGATATGATCAATATTTAACCCAAGTATTTTAAGGGATGTGTACCGTGGGTGGCGCAACTCTGAATTGACGAAATTCATCACCCCTTTTTGTTCCTCGAGACTATTTATCTTTGCGTCAATTAATACTTGAAGATTGGTTAGTTCCATGAGATCGTTGACGCCACACTTGCTCGCATCAAAATTCAATAATAACTCCAACTCCTTGAGGCCATCAAATCTCAATTTCTTATTTACGGTCCTAATATAGAGGGGAAGATAAAGATGCTTCAAACGTTTCATCTTCCATAACACATTCGGTATGAAAAGAGCACCATCTGAATCAAATACCATTAAATCATATACCCTTAAATCAAGTGTTTCCAAGTATCTCAAGTCCCCTATACATGATGGCAACTCCTCCAATTTACAATCTCTTAAACTCAAATACCTCAAGTGAATCAGTTTACCTATTTCTTGACGTAACTTTCCCTCACTGAAAACAAATCCGTCGAGTTTCAAAACTCTAACCAACTTAAAATCCTTGAGATTGAGATTGCATACTTTCTTTGGAATTATATAATATGCATTGAAGAATAAAAGTGATCGAATCTGTCCGACCATATATTGTTGCTCCAAGTCAGTGTCAACTTCTTCGACATTGTATATTACAAGTCTACGTGCTAATTCCATACTTGTGCTAACCGAATGATATAATTGATCATTATCCTCTTTTCCCTTCAACAAACATAACTCCCGAATAAGGTCATGAAGGCGACATGATCGAACGTTTAACCATGGGACTGAATGTCGATGTCGTTTATCCATTGGTTCAAGTTGAATTAGGCTCCTCTGTGCGAGTTCAACCAAGTGTCTTTCCGCAACATCCATAAGCATTTCTCCTTTTGCTTTTTGAACTGAAGGTATCATACCTTCTGCAATCCATAATAGGTACAACTCGCCAGTCTTCATCTCCTCATCCTCCTTAAAAGTTCCCAAATAAAGGAATAGTTGTTTCAAACGAAAAGGTAGATCATCATAGCTTAAACCTAAAATATGCATTACATCATCTCCTTCTCTATTTAAGTTTGAAGCAATATTTTTCTTCACCATCTCCCATTCCCTTAATGAATTTTTGTTTTTCAAAAGCCCTCCGAGGGCTGAGATGGCTAAAGGTAGACCTTGACATTGTTGAACCATATCCCTCCCTAGTTTTTCTTTCTTTGGTTCGACTCTAATTTCTGCAAAAAATAAAAATCATGACACAAATCCATTACCATAATTAAAATACTTTCTTATTATTCGCAACAATGAATTAGGAATAAGATGGCACACCTTTTGTTTTGACAATACATTTATTTATATAGGAGCTTTTCTTTATTTATTGACATATTTGTGACGAAGTTTAAGAACAATATATAGCGTACAATTGTGAATAACCATTGATATCTAGAAATTAGCTTTGAAATTTCTTTGTTAACTTTATTTTTTGGGTGCTGAATTGTAGTTTGATTTCTTTTATTATTTATGCTAAAGTATATACACTTGCTACAAATTTTAGAAAATATGCTTTAAATTCGACTTGATCATAAATTTAGAGAGTATACCCAACAGCTCAGGTTGTACTAGTCATATAATAATCAAATAGATAAAATAGGTCCAAATGAACTATTTTATACCCAAATAAAAATCAAAAGTATGTTTATGGAACTATAATTTAATTGGATGATGTGGTTATCACTCTTTCTAAATTCCCGTGATTTATAGAACGTTCGAAAAAAAAAACACCATAATACTATTAGAGTGTTAAGCGTTAACATGAAATTGTTTTGCTTCGATGCTGGTATACCTGAACTCATGGACGGATCAAGGATTTGCATATGATATATGGATTTAAAATTATTAAAAAAGGGTATATAACATGAATCTTGAAAAAATAATCAAATTAAATATATAGATATATAAATATTATTTGTCAAAAATAATTATTAATACCTTCTACCGTTTCAAAATTAGAAATTTTTTAGTTTTAAATTGTAAAATGACATGAAATTCATAACTTACTTTACTATATTTTAGCTAATTTCAATATTATCATGTCAATACTAATACACTTATACCAAATGTTAAGCATATGTTTGAAAAAAATAAAGTAGCATAACAATTTTCTTTCATCTAAAACTAGCTAGGAAAATATTCTTATTTTATTTTCTTATTCTTCTTCTCGTTTTTCCTATTTTTTGCAAGTATTCTGGGTGCAGACCAAAATACCAAGACATTAATTAATTGCATCAAGCTAGCGAGTCAACTTTTTTTAATTACCTTTTTTTTTAGTCAACCTTTTTTTAATTACTTTTTTTTTTTGGGGGGGGACAACCCATATATAAAATAAGACTCGATAACAAAAAATTCAATCAACCTCATTCGGGTTAAATCTCGAGTTTGAATTTAATCAATTTTATCTAAATAAGGCTTTAAATTACTCACTTGAAGGTACTACTATTAGTAGACAAACTTTGGATTTGGGATTGGTTGTTATAAATTTCCCCACTTAATCAAAAATTCATCCAGACTTGACCTTAAATTATTGGCCCAATAGTATCATCTTGGGTCATCTCAGACTCACCCAAAATTGTTAGGTTTGTAATATTCAAGAACGCAATCAAATTGCAAAATTAAGCGAAAACGTGTAAAATCTGAGTTTTAAAATTTTACAAACCATATACCCGGATCACCCTTTATGCACAATTATTAATTAAACGAAAAAGAAAGAATAAGAATCATACCCTTGAAGATCCGAGCTTCCTCAGGTACAAGTTCACCTCCAATCCTTTTCGCGTTCAACTTGAATCCACCGGGTTTGGTTCCTTGCTTTGATCAACATTAGCCACCCAAGCGTTTGGCCTCTAGAGGTGATCCACTAAGGAAGAAGAAGAATTCAAGAAGATGGGTATTTGGCAAAACCCTAGTTTTCTATCTCTATAGAAAAAGGCGTACTCTCCCAACTATTAGAATTACGTATTCTATGAATACGTCAACAACCTCTACACCCATAAGACTCCTCTTATTTATAGATGTGGGCAACCCTCCTTAACAATTAAGAAATTAGGTTCTATTTAATTAATTAAATTCTTTTAATTAATTAAGCTCCCTAATCTTATTAGGGATAATTAATTAAACTCTTTTAATTAATTTGCCTTCTAATCCTACTAGGATATTTGAGAGTACTTTTATTAATTAATTCCCAAACTCCTTTAGGAATTAAATAATAATAATAGTAATAATAATAATAAGTCTTCTCTTATTAATTTATATTTAATATTTTTAAAATATTAAATAATAAATATTAAGTTATTTAATTTATTCTATCACCATAGATTAAATTGACTATACTTAACTTATTATTACGATTATACCATTAACTTCTTAAATAATTATTTTTCCTTTTATGGTGTGATCCTTTACGTTCTCCATATTAAACCGGTTGTGAATAAATCAATTAGAATAATTCTAATCTTATTTAAATAAATAAATTAAACCAATAATTTATTTAAATAAATAATATTTATTCTACAGTAAGGATAAGCCTCCCTAGCGATCAACGACTTTCCAGATAATATGATTTTATGGCTTGAGAATCATATATGAGGTATATGCAGATTTTTTGATGAGGGTTTTTGTAAGACCCCAATTTATTATAAATAAAATTGAATTTTCCTTTATTCATTACTTTAAATTAATAAGGGTTAATTTGATATAATACTTTGGTTATGGGTGAAATGTGAAAATTTTACAAAATAAGCAAGTGATTACAAAATATTCTTTTTGTCGGGGAATATTCGTTTGGTCGTGGAATATTCTTATTGTCGGGAATCTCCGTACGACGGCGCAGTCATTTATGGGCCCCATAACGGAAAACGGTTGGATGAAAGAAAACGACAAAGATTGAGTTTTATAAATAATTGGCGTAAATTATTACCGAATTAACACTTTGTTGGGTTTACGGTGGTTAAAATACGATAATACGCGTGGTTGCACAAGAAAGACGCAGTATTGCCTGAAGATTGTTGAATTATTGATTCGTAGGTAAGAAGGCACTACACAATAATGATTACAGTAGTTACTGTTCAATATTTTATTGATTCAATAATTGTTGTGTTGTTAGTTTATATTATTATTGTTTCAATAATTGTCACTGCACAGTATTTTCCATTGTCAGATCAATAATTCATATTATTTGAATAATATTATTAGATAACATTATTGGCAATGTCTAGAAAGTTACTGTCAAGGAGAGGTTTGGTCATCTAATCATGGCTGCCAAGAAGGAGAAATTCTTATTGGAAAGCCCCTCTTCCTCTGAACTAGCGGCTGGTCATCATAATTGTGATTACGTAATATTATTTGTGAATAATTAATTATTGATTTATATGATAATGAAATATTTATTTGATATAGATGATGGATTTATTTATTTTATGTGGATGTAATTGAAGGAATTAATGCTGAGGTGTTTTATCAGTTTTTGGTCGGACTGGAAGTATTAAAAATCATCCGTTTATGGATTTCGGATATTTTCAGTTTGGAATTTGGAAAAACTCAAAACTACAAAGTTGTAGAAAATTCGATTTCAGGCAGAATGGACATAAAATTCATATTTTTCTGATAAACGGTCTATTTTCTATGAATTGTTGAAGTTTCGAAAAATAAAATAATTTTTATTAAATTTATGGGTGGGACCCACTTTGGTTGGTGTTGATTATGCATGAGGGCTGCTGGAGTTTTTGTTCAAGGTTGGCTTGCTTGGTTGGTGGAGACGTAAGAATTGAAAAAGAATAAGAAAATAATATATTATAGTCTCCTTTAGCGTTCTAGCATTTTCCTATAAATAGAGGGCTAAGTTAGAATTGGAAATCACACCAGAAACAAGTTTTCTTTCTTTCTCTCTCTATATTATCGAGCGTATTCTTGTGAGTATACTTTGAGTGTTGCTATATCTATGCGAGTTTCGTCACTAGACTATACCCAAATTCAATGTAAATACGGTTATTTTGAGGTAAGGGATGTTATTTTCTTCTTAAATGATATTATTTTCTTCAATATCATTATGCCAAATTATTGGTGAACTTTTTAATCAAATTTGGAACTTTTTGTGTCGGAGTTACTTATTCACGATAATAAGCACTATTCACAAATAAGACTATTCAATAAAAAAATGAAAATTTTCCTTTTTGTCCAAGATGTCTATTTTGGCTGCTATCTTTGATTGTATCCATATTTTGATCGTTATTTTTGAATTCTGCTTCAAAATCGATTATTATGAAGTATTATTGATCTTGGATAAACTGTTATACGAATCCCTAATATTTGTCCTTCTATCTCACTGGATTCGTTCTTAAAAATGTTTTTCATCATCCCCCGTCCTTAATGATGATATTGTTGAATATCTTTGGCCTATAGTGCAAAGATGAATGATTAACTGATGAATATCTTTGGCCCGTAGTGCAAAGATGAACAGGTGTTGAGATGAACATGACCAACTGGCGATATAAATGAATATCTTTGGCCTGTAGTGCAAAGATGATTATTTGATTAAAAGATGTATATTGATTGTTGTTACAGGAATAAAATATTGATGATGGACTCTTAAATATTAGAAGATAGTAGAATTCATTCTCTACGTGACTCTTCTAATGGATTGTTGTTTCCGCTGTATTTGTTGATCTAAAACTTGTTGTCTATTATATTCTATCAGATTTTTCCCTGTTGAAGACTAACGATAATTTGTTGTATATTGTCTTAGTCATAATGTTCTTTACTGGGCTAGTTGAGCTCACTCTTTCCTTTTTGTTCCATTTTCCTTCTCAGGAGGTGAGAACATAGCAGGATCGAGTCGGGGTATGGAGTGATGGTTCTAGGAAGATGTTTTAGCTGTCCTCACTATTTCTGTAAAATAGTGTATTTAATTATAATGAGGACTTATTTGGGTGTGTATATTGTCTAGAAGGCAATATTTGTATTTAAACTCACAGTTGTATTGTCGTATTCTACACGACATCTGTATTATTAAAGTTGTAGTTTGCTTTTTATACCATGTATTTTGGCGACTCAGAATGAGTGTTGTATACCTATTTTGGGGGCGTCACAGTTTTGGTTATTGGTGATGAAATCTTATGAGTTTGGCATTTTATGATGATTAAATGCATTAATTAGTAAAGTGTAAACAATTTAAATAAATTGTTTCTAAGTTTAAGAAATTATTTAATGTTGTTGTAATATTAATAATATTAAGATTTTGATATTATTAAGTGATTTATAACATTTGGATTAAGGTGTTATAAATATTGATATGGATTTTATTGTGAAACTTTACCTTTTTGTGTCGGAGTTACTATTCACGATACAAAGACTATTCACGAATACTAAGACTATTCATTTAAAATGAAATTTTCCTTTTTATCCAAGATGTCTATTATGGTTACTATCTTTGATTGAATCCATGTTTTGATAATATTATTTTTATTATCATATATAATATTTTTATAATCCTGGTGAAGAAATTTCTCTTTGACTTGAGTGTAAAATAGGTAGATTATTGGTATGATCGTGACTATGGGTTCTCTTTGGCCAGTAGTGTAAAGTTGAATCATTGACTGGTATGATCATGACCATTGAATTTACAATTGAATATTTTTAGCTTAAGTGCAAAGGTGAATTGATCAACATGATTATAATTATGGTTTATACAAATTCTGAAATGATTATATATTTATTTGAGATATGAATATCTTTGGCCTGTAGTGCAAAGATGATCTGTTGTTGAATATCTTTGGCCTGTAATACAAAGATGACATGTTTTTGAATATCTTTGGCCCGTAGTGCAAAGATGACTTGTTTTTGAATATCTTTGGAACGTAGTGCAAAGATGAAATGTTGATGAATATCTTTGGCCCGTATTGCAAAGATGAATTTATTAGTATGATTATGAACAAGAACTGTGATTTGGTATAACCATGATCTTTGATGTTTCAGGTAAAGACAGGTAATGAAAATTATCTTCGTCCTGGATGAGAAGAGTAATTAGAATCACAATTATGATTATGAGTTATTCATATGATTATGGAAAAGAACTGTTGATTGATGTTATAGGGATAAAATATTGTTGGTGGACTTTTAACGTGGAGAAGATAATAGACATTATAGTCTATTTGACTCTTTTAATGGATTGCTCGTTCCGCTGCAATTATGGTTGAAAAGTTTTATCATCTACCATATGTTCTAAATCTCTGATTTATTACTGATGAAGGCTATTGATAATTTAATTATCTTTAGTCATGATATTTTATACTGAGCTAGTTGTGCTCACCCTTTTGCTTCACAATTCCTTTCAGGTAATAAAAGTGTAGCTAGGTCAAGCGGGGGATAACAGGGGAATAGAATGGTGGTCTATAGCTGTTGAGGTTCTCACTAAATAGTATGGAAATAATTTTATTGAGAACTTTAGATAAGTGTGTCATATTATATACGTCATTTGATATTTAATTTTGGTGAACCAAATAGGGTGAGGTGAACCTAACTTTGGAAGGATGTTTTGCCACTATCATACAAGATGTCTGATGACATACAACCTCATGTTATCATAAGACAGGGTTATGCACATCCACTTGCTGAGTATATCTACGAGCACTACTTATATGATCTTGGAGTTTATTTGAAATGTAATGCTCACTTGTTGACAACGGAGATAATTATATGTCAAGAGAAGACTCACCACTAGAAAGAACATGATAGTAATCTTCTCATTTTTCTTTGGGGTCTATTAGGTTAACCAAGGATAATTATGTGGGTATATGATATCTATTATAACCTAGATGCATGACCTCCCATGTACGAAGGTTTTCTGGAGCACTTTCGAAAGATTTTAATTTCTAAAACAATTATTGACTGTACCTTTATGTAAGGTGCCATTGTGACGTGTTATCTAAGGTTGGGACATGAGTCACAGTTGATATATATTTGTATCAAAACTTATAGCATACGTGTTGTTGTATTTTGCACAACAATTGTTGTAATAAAGTTGTAGTTATTTTCTGTACCATGTATTTGGCAACTCAGAATAGGTTGGATGGATTGGACCTATTTTGGGGGCGTCACAATTGGTATCAGAGCTTAGGGATATGATCTCCTGGCGGAGATCGGAGAATAGAACTAGGAAGGAGAGACGAGTAATATCCTTCGCTAGTGTGTCCTACCTAAGCTTATTTGTTGGTCAGTCATAATATCGGGATATTATGTGATATGTTAATTTGTTCAATTAACCCATGTTTTGAAGCTGTATTCTAGAATGATATTTGAAATACAGGAGATGAGCAATGGAGAAATCATGATGACAGGGAAGATGGAAACTGAAATGAAAGCAAGGTATTCTCAACTCTTTGAAATACCAGGTACGTAAATTTCGGGGATAAATTTCATAAGGAGGGGAGATTGTAAGACCCCGAATTTTATGAAATAAAAATATTCAATTGTTCTTATAATTACTATTCATGAGTTACTATTCATGAGTTACTATTCACGAGTTACTATTCACGAGTTACTATTCATGAAGCATGATAAAAAATTTAAGTGAAAAGCACTACTAAATAATTATTACGAGTTATTCTTCGTTCAATATTTTATTTTATTGATTCAATAATTCTTTGCGTTGATCTTTTATATTATTGTTGTTCAATAATTGTCACCGCATTGATATTTCCCATTATCAGATCAATAATTCATATTATTTGAATAATATTATTAGATAATATTATTGGCAATGTCTAGAAAGTTCTGTCGAGGAGAGGTTAGATAATCTAATTGCGCGCCAGTAAGGAGAAATCCTTATCGAAAAGCCCCATCTTTCCTAGAAACTCCCTGGTTGTCATAAATGTGATTCTGTAATATTATTTGTGAATAATTAGTTATTGATTTATATGATAAGAAAATATTTATTTAATGCGGATATAAATGATGGATTTATTTATGTGGTTATAAGTGAAGGAATTAATGCTGAGGTGTTTGATCAGTATTTTGTCAAATTGGAGGTATTAAAAATTACCCGTTTGTGGATTTCAGATATTTTCTGTTTAGAATTTGGAAAAAAAAAACTTTCTTCTGCAAAGTTGTAGAGAATTCGATTTCGTGTGGAATGGACATGAAATTCGTATTTTTCTGATAAACGGGCTATTTTCTATGATATATTAAAGTTTATGATTATTGTTTAAATGATAAAATATTTTGGAAAATTCTAGAATTGGTTGGTGAGAAATGTGCTCAATTGAATTTTCAAATGTGGTGGGTGGCAATAGTAGCAGGTAAAGCCATCAGGTAGCAGGTCAAGTCTGCTTCGGCGTGCTAACATTTTCCTATAAATAGACGTATTATATACTTCATTTGATATTTAATTTTGGTGAACCAAATAAGGTGAGGTGAACCTAACTTTGGAAGGATGTTTTGCCATTATCATACAAGATGTCTGATGACATACAACCTCGTATTATCATAAGACAGGGTTATGCACATCCACTTGCTGAGTATATCTACGAGCACTACCTATATGATCTTGGAGTTTATTTGAAATGTAATTCTCATTTGGAGACAACGGAGATAATTATATGTCAAGAGAAGACTCACCACTAGAAAGAACATGATAGTAATCTTCTCGTTTTTCTTTGGGGTCTATTAGGTCAATCAAGGATAATTATGTGGGAATATGATATCTATTATAACCTAGACGCATGGCCTCCCATGTACGAAGGTTTTCTGGAGCCCTTTCCAAAGATTTTAATTTCTAAAACAGTTATTGACTGTACCTTTATGTAAGGTGCTATTGTGACGTGTTATCTAAGGTTGGGACATGAGTCACAGTTGATATATATTTGTATCAAAACTTATATCATACGTGTTGTTGTATTTTGCACGACAATTGTTGTAATAAAGTTGTAGTTATTTTCTGTACCATGTATTTGGCGACTCGGAATAGGTTTGATGGATTGGACCTATTTTGGGGGTGTCACAATGATTTTCCCATTGCTCATCTCCTGTATTTCAGATATCTTTATAGAATATAGTTTCAAAATAAGGGTTAATTGACATATCACATATTATTCCTATACTCTGACCGACCAATTAAATACCAAATAAATTTAGGTAGGTCATACTAGCGAAGGAATTCCCCGTCTCTCCCCTCCTAGTTCTTATCTCACATCTCAGTCAGGGATCATATTTTGACGCCCCCAAAATCGGTATACATCACCCATCTTGAGTCGTCAAATACATGGTACAAAATTTAAATACAAACTAATAATACAGCAGTCGTGTAAAATACGACAAAACATATGCTGTGAGTTTAAATACAAATATTGTCTTCTAGAAAATACCAATTCTCTAATAGAGTCCTCGTTATATTTATTATCACACTATTTTACAGAATAGTGAGAACTACTAAGACACCATCTCGGACCATCACTCCGTTCCCCAACTAGTCCCTACTACGTTCTCATTTCTGAAGAGAAACGGTGAAAGAAAGGGTGAGCTCAACTAGCCCAAAGAAGAAATATTATGACTAAGATAATGCAAAATAAATTATCATTAGCCTTCAACAATGTTAAACCGATAAAATACAATAGACATCAAGTTTAAGCTGCGGCGGATCAAGCAATCCATTAAAAAAGTCAAGTAGAGAATAAAATCTACTATCTTTTATGATTTAAAAGTTTTTCATCACTTTTATCATTTGAGACTCGACTTTAATAAATAATCCACATCATCATCCGCAGACTACTGACAAGGATATTCATTAGGTCACGCGACCACAAATTCCATGCTTTATGGGCCAAGGATATTTGTGTATTCATCAATGGTCATGATCATGCCAACAACTGTCCATCAATGCACTACGGGCCAATGAGTACTTTTACCACATCATTTGTAAAGTTACGGTCATGATTATACCGAAAAATCCACGGTCATAATCATACCAAGTCCATCTATGCACTCTGAATACAGATGACTTTCAAAATATAAACATGAGGATGATGACAATGATATAAGATTTCAATAAAACAAGTTCAAGAATTAAGTTATTCAGGAACTAATAACGTCCAAATTGTCAACATGATACTTCTTTGTAAAGTAAAATTCAAGAATGCTCAGAAGAATATTTCCATGAAAAGATATTGGATGAAGCGGAAATATCAAGGATAATAAGGAATGGAATAACAACAGAAATCACCATGCATGCGGTACTTGCGACAGACAAAGTTATTCCAATGAATAATAATAACGAGAACCGTGTCGGTGAAAATCACTGCAAGACAGGATGTTCCAACAGAATAATAAAGAATGGAATAACAACAGAAATCACCAAGCATTCGTTACTTCGCATAGACAGGTTATTCCAACAGAATAATAAATACATAATAATAAAGACGGAACCAGGTCCGTTGTAAAACACACAGACAGGATATTCCAACAGAATAATAAAGACAGAATAATAAAGACGGAACCAGGTCCGGTGTAAAACACACAGACAGGATGTTCCAATGAAATAATAAAGACAGAACCAGGTCCGGCGTAAAGCACAGACAGGATATTCCAACGGAATAATAAAGACAAAATAATAGAAGAATGTCACCAAGTATAGGGTATTCCGCGTATACAGGTTATTCCAACAGAATAATAAAGAAATAGAATAACAGTAGTTCTCTTCTTGAATACAAAAGAATAATATCCCTTACCATAAAATAATACTTGATATAAGAGTAGTGAAGTAGCAGAAAAACTTTTCTTCTATCTATCTATAGTCGCTCTCTATAGTTTCTCTCTCTAGAGTTCAGTGAATTCGTAAGAAAATAATGAAGGAATGAGCTTCTATTTATAGGAAAATGGAATGCATAGTAACTAACTCATGAAGCAGTGCAGATTGATTTACTTTAATCGACGGTCCATATTTAAAGAAAAATCTTTTAAATAAAATATAATATATTCTATTTATATAAAAAGATTTTTATTATGCAAACACTATGCATGCACTATGCAAACACTATGCATAATTAAATATAATATATTTAATTTATAGAATAACTTTAATAAAGTATTACATTTTTATATAAAAAGTTTTTACGTTTTATTACGTTAATAATACTAATAAAACAAAACTTATAAATCAACAATAATTGAATCAAATAATGTGAGATACTATGCAAAAGAATAATTGAACAAAACCGCGGTGACTTCTCACATAAGCATTAATAATCAATACAGGTGTGCTTCTTATGCAACCACACGTATTCTTTGTACTTTTACTACTAGAGAGTAGTTCAACAAGATCAACCAGTAAAACTTCCGCCAGTTATTTTCAATAAAATATTTTTATCGTTTTCTCAATCCGATAATAATTCCGTTGTGGGGTCCACCAATGATTGTACTGTCGTACGGATATTCCCTAACAAAAAGAATATTTCCCGACCAATCGAATATAATATGACAACTTACAAAATTTATAAATATTACCCACAACTATAACAATATATCATAATATTATAATTATAGAAAATTCATCTTTATTCAAAAAGTTGGGGTCTTACACATATCTCTAAGCTTTGATACCAACTGTGACGCCCCCAAAATAGGTATTCATCACCCATTTTGGGTTTCCAAATACATGATACATAAATCTTATACAACTTCATTTATACAACTGTTGAACTGTCGTGTAGAATACGACCACAGTTAACTGTGAGTTTTAATACAATGTATGTAACTCTCATGGTGCCTCAACCACAACCTTACAATGATACTTTACATAATAATATAGTCAAAAACTGTTTTTGGAATTAAAATCTTTGGGAAGTGCTTAATGAAACCTTCGTACATGGGAGGCCATGCGTCTAGGTTATAGTAGATATCATATGTCCACAGAATTATCATCGGTTGACCCAATAGACCCCAAAGAAAAAGGAGAAGATTACTATCATCTTCTTTCCAATGGTGAGTCTTCTCTTGGTATATGACTATCTCCAATGTCTCCAAGTGGAAATTATATTTCAAATAAACTCCAAGATCATATAGGTAGTGCTGGTAGATATACTCAGCAAGTGGATGTGCACAACCCTATCTTATAATAACACGAGGTTGTATGTCATTAGACATCTTGTATGATAGTGACAAAACACCCTTCCAAAGTTGGGTTCGCTTCACCCTATTCAGCAAAATTAAATATCAAATGACGTAAACAATACGACACACTTATCTAAAGTTCTCAATAAAATTATTTCCATACTATTTAGGGAGAACCTCAACAGCTATAGACCACTGTCCTATTCCCCTGTTATCCCCGCTCGACCCAGCTACACTCTTATTACCTTAAAGGAATTGTGAAGCAAAAGGGTGAGCACAACTAGCCCAGTAAAGAATGTCATATCTAAAGATAATTAAATTATCAATAGTTTTTGTCAATAATAAATCAGAGATTTAGAACATATGGTAGATGATAAAACTTTTCAACCATAGTTGCAACAGAACGAGCAATCCATTAAAAGAGTCAAATAGACCATTAGGTCTATTATCTTCTCCATGTTAAAAGTCCACCAATAATGTTTTATTCCTGTAACATCAATCAACAATTCGTGTCCACAATCATATGAATAACTCATAATCATAATTGTGATTCTGAATTCTTTTTCACACCCAGGACGAAGATAATTTTCATCACCTATCATCACCTGAAACATCAAAAATCATGGTTATACCACATCACAATTTCTGCTCACAATCATACTAATTAAATCATTTTTGCACTACGGCCAAAGATATTCATTATTATCACATCCATGAATTAATATTTCATTGATGAGACTCAGCTCAATAATTAATCCACGTCATCGAATCATCCCTGCACTACGGCCAAGGATATTCGTTAATATCACATCCATGAATTATCGATGCACTACGGGCCAAGGATATTCATTATTATCACATCCATGAATTAATATTTCATTGCTGGGACTCAGCTCAATAATTAATCCACATCATCGAATCATCCCTGCACTACAGGCCAAGGATATTCTTTAGTATCACGACCACGAATAATCCATGCACTACGTGTTAGGTTTGTAACATTCATGAACGCAATCAAATTACATAAAATTAGCGAAAACGCGAAAAATCAGAGTTTTAAAAATTTTACAAACCATATACCCGGATCATCCTTTATGCACAATTATTAATTAAATGAAAAGATAAAGAATAAAAATCATACCCTTGAAGATCGAGCTTCCTCAGGTACAAGTTCACCTCCAATCCTTTTCGCGTTCAACTTGAATCCACCGGGTTTGGTTCTTTCCTTTGATCAACGTTAGCCACCCAAGTGTTTGGCCTCTAGAGGTGATCCACCAAAGAAGAACAAAGATTCAAGAAGATGGGTGTTTGGCAAAACCCTAGTTTTCTATCTCTATAGAAAAAGGCGTACTCTCCCAACTATTGGAATTAAATACATTGTTTAAAAATCAACAACCTTTACACCCATAATAAGACTCCTCTTATTTATAGATGTAGACAACCCTCCTTAACAATTAAGAAATTGGTTTTATTTTAATTAATTAAATTCCTTTAATTAATTAAGCTCCCCAATCTTATTAGGAATAATTAATTAAACTCTTTTAATTAATTGGCCTCCTAATCTTATTAGGATATATGAGAGTACTTTTATTAATTAATTCCCAAACGCCTTTAGGAATTAAATAATAATAATAGTAATAATAATAATAAGACTTCTCTTATTAATTTATATTTAATATTTCCAAAATATTAAATAATAAATATTAAGCTATTTATGTGACGCCCCCAAAACAGGTCCATTCCATCCAACCCATTCTGAGTCGCCAAATACATGGTACAGAAATAACTACAACTTTATTATTACAACATATAAATTGTGAGTTTAAATACAGATATTGCCATCTAGATAATATCCACACGCAATAAATCCCCATCATAATTATTGATACATTATTTTACAAAAATGGTGAGGACTACTAAACAACTCTCTCTAGAACCTTCATTCCATACCCCGACTAGTACTTGCTACATTCTCGCCTCCTGAGAAGAAAAATGGAACAACAAGGAAAAGGGTGAGCTCAACTAGCCTAGTAAAGAACATTATGACTAAGATAACATAGAGCAAATTATCGTTAGTCTTCAACAGGAAAAAATCTAATAGAATACAATAGACAACCAGTTTTAAATCAACAACTGTAGCGGAAATAACAATTCATTAGAAGAGTTAAGTAGAGAATGCAAACTACTATCTTCTATATATGAATTTAAAAGTTCATCGTCGATATTTTATCATTGTAACATCAATCAATATATATCTGGAATCAATATTCATGTTTGCATTACCGGCCAAAGATATTCATCAGTTGGTCATGTTCATCTAAACACCTGTTCATCTTTGCACTACGGGCCAAAGATATTAATCAGTAGGTCATGTTCGTCTCAACACCTGTTCATCTTTACTACTGGGCCAAAGATATTCATCAAGAAATCATTCATCTTTTGCACTACTGGGCCAAAGATATTGATAATATCATCATTTAGGATGAGGATGATGAAAAATATTTCAAAGAAAACGAATCTAGTGAAACAAAAGAACAAATATTAAGGATTCGTATTTTAAACTATCCAAGTTCAAAAATACTTCATAAGTAATCAGAGTGGAGTAAAATTCAAGAATGATCAAAACATGGATACAATCAAAGCTAGTATCCAGAATAGATATTTTGGACAAAAAGAAGAAATTTCATTTTTCGGTGAATAGTGTTGTATTCGTGAATAGTGCCGTATACATGAGTAGTGTCGTATATGTGAATAGTAACTCCGACACCAAAAAATAGAAATTTTACAAAAAACATCATCACGCTTCATGAATAGTACTCGTGAATAGTAACTCGTGAATAGTAACTCATGAATAGAAACTCATGAATAGTAACTCATGAATAGTAGCTCATGAATAGTAACTCCGACATGAAAAAGTTCTAAATTTGATAAAAATTTCCAACCAATATTTTGGCATAATGATATTGAAGAAATAATATCATTTTCGAATAAAATAACATCCCTTACCTCGAAAGACAAGATTTTAGTTGAAACAGGATATAGGCTATGACTTGAACTTGCACTAGTATAGCAATACTCAAAGTATACTCAAAATACTCATAAGAATACGCTCGATAATATAGAGAGAGAAACTTGAGTTTCGGTGTGATTTCAATTTAACCCAAGCACCTATTTATAGGAAAATGCTTAGAACACCAAAGTAGAAAATTTAATATAATAATAATATATATATTAATTTGTCTACGCCCACTTAGAATCATCTGAATTCAGCAACTTAGCATGTGTTAAAGATGCCCACCAAACACAAAAAACGTTTTTCTTATTTAAATTATTTTAAACTTCAAAAAATCAATTATTTCGGAGCTTCAGAACTTTAATAATTCATAATAAATAGCCCTTTTATCAAAAAATTCGAATCTCGCGATTTTTTATAGGAAATTCAATTCTCTACAACTTTGCAGAAGAAAGTTTTTCCAAATTCCAAACATAAATTGACCGAAATCCATAAACGGACGATTTTATAGGCTATAATCAAATTTCAGTCAAGAAATGGGGTCCGCCGACACACAAAACATGTGTTAATCATTTAATACAACAAGAATACTCTTCCTCCTCATATACTCATATATCTCACATTCATTGTAAAAATATTACCATTATTATATTATTAAAATATAATAATATATTTAAATGAATTATTTTATCGAGAAAAAGATAAAATTTCAATTTTCAACAATTGTCACTTTAAAATTTTCTCCATCTATATCCACATAAAATCAATATTTTTCTCATCATATAAATCAATAATTAATTATTCACAAATAATATTACAGAATCACGATCTTGGTGACGGTAGTTCAGGAAAGAAGGGCTTTCAATAAGGATCTCTCTTCTTTGGCCTTGCAATTAGGTGACCAAACCTCTCCTTAGATGAGAACTTTCTAGATATTGCCAATAATATTATCCAATAATATTATTAGGATAATATGAATTATTGTCAGATAATGGAAAATATCGTGTAATGACAATTTATTGAAATAACAAGTAATATAAAATATCAATGCAAAGAATTATTGAATCAATAAAATACTAAATAGTAATTCTTTGTAACAATTATTGAGTAAGTGCCTTCTTACGTAAGAATCAATAATTGGTGCAATACTGATTGTCTTCTTGTTCAACAACGCGTATTAGTGTGTTTTAAACCACCGGGTATTCCAACAAAGATTAATTGGCAACAACTACGCCGTTATTTATAAACAACTTATATTTGTCGTTTTGTTCATCCAAACGCTTTCCGTTATGGGGCCCACAAAGGACTGCGCCGTCGTACGAATATTCCCCGACAGTACGAATATTCCACGACCAAACGAATATTCCCCGACAATAATTAATATTTTATAACCACTTGCTTATTTGAAATATTTGCGTATTTTACCCATAACTATCCACATTAATCAAATCAACCCTTACTATTTCAAAATAATAAATAGAGGAAAATAAATTTTATTTATTAATAATTTGGGGTCTTACAATTTAATTTATTCTATCACCATAGATTAAATTAAATATACTTAACTTATTATTACGATTATGCCATTAACTTCTTAAATAATTATTTTTCCTTTTATTGTGTGACCCTTTAGGTTTTACATATTAATCCGGTTGTGAATAAATTAATTAGAACAATTCTAATATTATTTAAATAAATAAATTAAACTAATAATTTATTTAAATAAATAATATTTATTCTACAATAGGAATAAGCCTCCCTAGCGATCGGCAATTTCAGGATAATATAGATTTCAACATTAATCATAAAAGAACCTTTGAGTAAATAGTTACCGTACAATTCAATCCTTCCACCATACAATGTCCCAATTAAATATAAGACATGAAATTTATGTCAAGTCTTATTTTATTTAATTATATGTATTTCGACTCTTAAATGCACAACTCCAAATAATGCAAATTAGAAACTCCTTTCTAATTTCATTACGCCTTTGCCAAGGACTCTTTGGGTTGTCATTTATCGAATCACATAGGACATTTCTCTTCTTTTACTAGAAGTGGTAGATTCTTTATTGATCATACATTATCTCCATGTACAACTTATTATACCCAAGCATACCCTTTGATATACCCTAAGGGTCTTAAGGAATAAGTCAAAGTATAACTCATCATACACAAGATATTATGATGATCTCAAGTCCAAGGATCACTTGTACTACTATCAATACAGGAATTTCTATTGACAGGTAAGTAAAACTACATTAGGTATTCCTTAGCGAGCCACGTTCAGTGAACTTATTCTCTAATAAGAACCTACATACTTGCTTTAGTGTCTCCACACAAATGATCATGAGATCAATCATCCTCATCCAATGAGCAAGCAACGTATGTACCAATCTATCCGGATTCACTAATCCCCAATTTAGCAATCCAACGATTGGAAAATATTTTAGTTTTAAGCTTTTAAAGAATTTAGATCTCATTAGAATGATCATCATCATTATTCTAAAAGCATTGCTTAAAACTATGGGTTTATCATATATTATAAAACAGCATCATGTAAATAATTAAAAGCCTTTAATAAATAAATGCTTTTTATTAATAAATGAATAAGATTGTTACAAAGTATATGCTTTATCATCAAACATGATTGACTTGTATGCATACTACTTTCAATCTCCCACTTGCACTAAAGCCAATCGTCATGGTATCTCATACTCTTCTTCTCTAAGTGACGATTATCCTGCTGTTGGATAAGCTTCAGTAAATGGATATGTAATATTATTCTTGAGATTCCACTATCTCTATAGTGATTTCCCATCTTTCAATGATTCTTATAATCAAATGAAAGTGCCACAACACATGTTTAGATCCAAGATGAGACTTAGGAACTATTCCTAGTTCTGTAATGAACTTTTAATCTAAACAATCAATTTGCAGCTTCATTTATAGCTATATACTTTGTCTTTATCACTAAACCATCGACTCTTTGCTGTTTGGAACCTTTCTAATTCACTGCACCACCATTCAAGGTAACGATTTACCTTAAAGTGGATTTTCTGTCGTCTTGGTTCGTCTGAAAAACTTGAGTCCGTTAAGCCCACTAGTTTTAATTCAGACCCACCATGAATATGATCACATCCTTAGTACCAGTTAAGTACTTTAAGATGTTTTTCACTGACTCACAGTGAACTTCTCCAGAATATGACTGATCATCATCAGGTCTCTTATATTTCATTGCATACTTGATTGTCACTCATGCGATCTCTCTTTTTAGGAGTCTGTAGGGACTATTAAGAGAGATACACTCCATGGCTCATCAACATGAGACATCTCTTGGAGTTGGCCATGCTAAACGACTTTAGCATCAAATGAATATACGTTCCTTGGGTTTTGTCGAGTATCCTTTTAAATCTATCTGTATAGATTTGCATCCCCAATTAAGATACTCTTCCCAAATCATTCATGGAGGAATGTTTAGACAACTTTATCTTTACTAATTGTAGCATTAGTATGTCATTCCTTATCCGTAGTATATCAACATATAATACTAGGAATGTCACGACGCTCCCACTGACCCTTTTGTACACACTAGAACTTTCACCTCATCGTATATAATGGATCATCATCTTCTATGATCGTACCTCATCATCATCATCCATGATGAATCCATACCTCGGTATCTTGGTCTTATTCCGATTTACGATTTGGTTTGTGGTACAATAGGTCCATCTCTGAGTTCCTCTTATTTGACTTATAGTGTTTTGTGGATCTTGAACTCTTCAAGATCTATAATCCTCCCACTAGGACCTTCAATGATAAACACCTTTATCTTAGAAGGCAGCGTGTTTTGCAACAAACATCTTTTGCTAAGTAGGATTATAAAATATATACCCTAAACTTACTTTAGGATGTCCCACAAATCTGTACTTGTCAAATTTTGTCCCAAACTTATCTTTTTGAAACCTTTTCACATAAGCTGGACAACCCCTTATCTTAACATACTTAAGATTAGGAATCCTCCCCGCCCATAACTTTTATGGAGTCTTGGGGAAATGGATTTTGAGGTTACCTTTTGTAGATATCTGACCATTTCTAGGACATTACCCCGGAAGGATACTAGAATGTCGGTAAAATCATTATGGACCGCACCATGTCCAATAAGGTACGATTTTTCCATTCAGATACATCAATCAATTATTGCGTATCAAGAGGCGTCCATTATGAGAAAACCATTTGAGATGATCTAGCTAATTATTGCACAAGTATTTATTCCTTGATCTAATCAAAGAATCTTAATACTTTGTCAATTTGTTTCATTTCTGAATTCTTTGAACCTTTCAAACAATTCACACTTGTATTTCAACAAATATATACATTCAACTCTTTGAATGATCACCTCCTTTTCTTATACTAGTTTGTTCAATTTGCAAAATTATTTTTCACATAAGTCAAGCATACAAAATCCATTAAGTAACATTCCAGTTCTATACAAAATATTATTATTATAAATAGAACAACAATTATTCTTAAATATAATACCAAAGATTTCATTGTCCAACAATAAAATGGAAATAATGTTTCTAACAAGAATTGGAATACAATAAAAACTTAT
This sequence comes from Panax ginseng, assembly GCA_020205605.1. Lineage (NCBI taxonomy): Eukaryota > Viridiplantae > Streptophyta > Magnoliopsida > Apiales > Araliaceae > Panax > Panax ginseng. The sequence continues at coordinate 28,617,167 of CM035149.1, forward strand.
TGACTTAATAGATTTGCCCGTAGACATTGCTAAACTATAAGTTTTTATGGCTAATGTGGCAACCTTTGCTATATTTCCCACACGTAGGATTATTTATATTTTTTTAGCTTTCTACTTCTGCTTGGTCCTTTCATAAATCTATATTTATGACAACCAAAGTTGGTATCCAATACCCAAGTAGAACCTTGACTTAGGAAAATTTATTTCAATCATGAACAAAAATTGTATTGTAACCGAAACTTCACTAAGCTTCTTTGGTTAGCCTCTGCAAGATGCTTCTCGCAGTTTCTTTTCAGTGCCCAGGCTTATTGCAGTGGAAGCAAACTCCTTTGCTATCCGTATCAGTTTTGTTCTTATTATCCTTTGTTTTTGCCTTTTCTATTTACCTTCTTAGAATCGTTCTTCTTTTCAGAAGATCCTTTGGCCCCTACCAGTAAGACTTGGTCTTTCTTGGTTGAAAAGTGACTCTCAACATTTTTCAACATGTTAAGCAAATCAGCAAGGCTGATATCTAGCTTATTCATATGAAAAATTCACAACAATTGTGAAAGGAGTCCGAGAGTGAGTGTAAGATCAAATCTTAGCTCAATTCTCCATCCATGACAAAACCAGTTATCCTAATTGTTCAATCAAATTGATCATGTTAAGAAATTTTGTCTGTACTGTAGTGTCATTGGTCATTCTAGATCGGAAGAGCTCCTTAGATATCTGATATCTATCAGTCCTACTTTCCTCGTGTAGGAATATAGTAGGAGCATCCATAGTTTCATGCTGACGTTGAAGCTCGTTACTCATGGATGCAAGCATGATGCATTGAGCCAACTGTGCATCATCTTGCCACTTTCTAAAAATAACAATATCTTCCTCAGAGGCATTGTCTGCAACCATTGCAGGGATAAGCGTATTAAGGACATAAGATAGCTTTTCAGCCGTGAGAACTATTCTCAATTTCCTTAACCAATCCGAGTAATTCAGTTCGGTTAATTAACATCTAATATGTTACGCAGTGATAGTAATTTAGACATTATAAAAATTCTGTAAATGAATTTGTTCTTAACAACATTTTAGCATACATTCTTTTATTAATTACAAAAATAAATTAGGTCTTATTTTAAATTGGTATCTCCCACTATTTTCATCAAACTATATTACCCTCAATATATATAGTTCGACAAAATATAATTAAAGATTTGCTAGTGAGAATAAGAATATCATTTCAAATGTATATAGCCTTGTGGTGATACAATAAACTATATATAAATAAATAGGTAGACAACTCTTGTCAATTACATCAATTATGTAACTCCTTGTATTTTACCTCTTAGATTATTTTGATCAAGTGGTGGCACATCCGAATCAAAATTATCCAAGTTAAGTCTAACCTAGCACTCCATATATTCAAAAAAGAAAAATATCATCCTTGTGGTGACACAACAAAACAATATTGTTCAATTTTCTTTATAAGCATCAAATGTGATAAATTAACATCTTAAATACTTAATACTTGCCTTGTGGTGACACAACAAACTCATATTAAATATTTAATACTCTATTAATTTTTTATCATGCTAGAAAGCTGACGTTCGATATTCCAAATATCTTTGAACGCTTAGGACTTAATATAAAAATTTGAGGATTTGTTATTAATTTGTCTCATCTTGTTTAAGCGTGTACATATATATATATATAAAAACGCGTCATATTAATTAACATGCGAAGCATGTTTGCATAATATAATATATATATATATAGTACAAGCATGCACATATAGAATACTATATTCTACCTAGATTGATTATGAACTTTTATTCTAGTTTGGTTCACTAGAGTCACCAAGTGAACCAAAAGGTCAAACCCTAGGGGTGCAAGAATTAATATTTAAACATAACTATTACATTTAAACCCGGGCTCCATTACAAACGGGTCTTCACGCGCTCCTTGCTCCTTGCTCCTTGCTCCTTGCTCCTTGCTCCTTGCTCCTTGATCTCTAATTTTTCAAAATTAATTCTAATTATTCCTATTACAAAACTATTTAAAATAAATAGAAACATTGATCAGCAGTCAAGGGGAAGTACATAGGAGGTAGATAGAATTTACATTAAGAAAAAATTAGAGAAGACGAGGTGCACAGACCCCATTTAATAAAACTCATACATTCATGCATCCAACTAAAATAAAATCCAATCACATTGGTCAATAGTCCATAATCAATCCCATTTATTATCATACACATCACCATATGCATCAATAAATAACATTCATCTCATGAATAATAAACATTTAATATATATATTGATATCATTTAATGGGCAAATTTGGTTAGTATAAAATCTAATTTTGAATCAAAATAAACTCCTTTATTTTAATCCAAATTTAAATCAAAATAAAACTATTTTATTTTAATTTATCCAATTTTGAATAAAATAAACTATTTTATTTTAATCAAAATAAACTCCTTTATTTTAATTAATTATGGAATCTAATTCCATGTAAAAAAAAAACTCCTTTATTAAAGAAAATACGGATTCTCTTTTCTATTCACAAATAAACTCATTTATTTTGAATAATATGAAATCTTACTTCATATCTAAATAAACTCCTTTATTTAAGGAAAGATGGATTCTTTTCCTATTCACAAATAAACTCTTTTATTTTGAATAATACGAAATTTTATTTTATATCTAAATAAACTCCTTTATTTAAGGAAACATGTAATCCAATTTCAACTCTAATCCAATTCCAACTTTAATTAGTTAACATGAAATCTAATTTTAAAATTAAAATAAACTTTTTATATTTTAAAATTAAAATAAACTTTTATTTTAAGATTAAAATAAATTTTTATTTTAATAATAAAATTATTAAGAATATTATATATATATATAATCTATCATACTTTAGAACCACGTCACCAAAATAACTTGAATCATGTATCTTGTTTCCTGACTACATGATTACTTCGGTAATATTCGGCAAAAGCTATCCGCTGTTATATATATATATATATATATATATATATAATTATAATATATATAATATAATATTAACCAAGCACGTGATTTAAGTAATCATAAGAATGATTCTTCTGTATCCTCAGAAATACCTTTCCGAAAATAAATCAAATATCTACGATTATTTAAAACAATAATAAAAAAAGATTCAGCGAAAGCAAGAAACAGTAGGGGTGAGCATGGTGCGATTTGAAGTCCAAATCGCACCCGAAACCGCTTAGGTGCGGTTTGAAAATTTTAAAACCGCACCCGAAACCGCTTGTGTGGTGTGGTTCGATTTTAAAGTGTGCGGTGAGATTTTAATTGGTACGGTTTCGGTTCCAAAACCAATTGAAACAACAAAAAAATTTAAGCCTTCAATAAAATTTAACATAAAACTTACATCGAGCAATTAACTTAGTGACAAAGTCGACAATGAGAATTATATCAAGCATGCTTTAAAACTAAAATATGCGCTATATAAAACAACGGAGACTATTCGATAACAAGCAAGAATGTTTATCTAGTTCCCCAAAAATTAAAAGTATATACTGAAGATAGAATAAAATATATTGCAGGGAGGACTAAAAATAATCTATTAGACTATTACAATTATAGCATTGACATTAACCAATGCATCAAGTGCTCGAGCCCCTCAACTATAAGGCCCTCCAATAACGCATCAAACAAATTCAAAATTCCAAAACCCAATTGCTTAATTTTTGACTCTATAACCTCTAACATCTTCTTTCAATTGGTGAAAAATGACAATGCAAGACTGAGTTTTCTCCGAAGCGTGTTCAAGTGAAAAGTAACTTTAGAATTTACTAGAGATAATACATACATACACACACACGTGGTGCGGTTTCGATTTTATGCGATTTGGTTTTGGTAAGTAACAACCTGGGCAAGTAAATTTGGTTATTCAACCCACCTAAAAGCGCCACATACACCGGGAACCGTTAGTGCGGTTTTAATTAGTGCGATTCATGCGATTTTTAGTGCGGTTTTGCCCAATTTGGTTACTGCTCAAATTTACAAGAGCAGGTGATGTCGAAATAAAAAGAAACGATTTTTCAAAACAGGCCTCGAGAATAGTTTTTATTTTTATACAATAAATTATGCCCAATTAAATTGTTCTAAACACATATCATATACATATCAAATCTGAACGATTAATAATTTGCATAAAAGTTTGGCTCTGATACCACTGTTAGGTTTGTAACATTCAAGAACGCAATCAAATTGCACAAAATTAGCGAAAACGTGAAAATCAGAGTTCTAAAAATTTTACAAACCATATACCCGGATCATCCTTTATGCACAATTATTAATTAAACGAAAAGATAAAGAATAAAAATCATACCCTTGAAGATCGAGCTTCCTCAGGTACAAGTTCACCTCCAATCCTTTTCGCGTTCAACTTGAATCCACCGAGTTTGGTTCCTTCCTTTGATCAACGTTAGCCACCCAAGTGTTTGGCCTCTAGAGGTGATCCACCAAAGAAGAACAAAGATTCAAGAAGATGGGTGTTTGGCAAAACCCTAGTTTTCTATCTCTATAGAAAAAGGCGTACTCTCCCAACTATTGGAATTACGTCTGTTGTTTAAAAAATCAACAACCTTCACACCCATAATAAGACTCCTCTTATTTATAGATGTAGACAACCCTCCTTAACAATTAAGAAATTGGGTTTTATTTTAATTAATTAAATTCCTTTAATTAATTAAGCTCCCAATCTTATTAGGAATAATTAATTAAACTCTTTTAATTAATTGGCCTCCTAATCTTATTAGGATATATGAGAGTACTTTTATTAATTAATTTCCAAACGCCTTTAGAAATTAAATAATAATAATAATAGTAATAATAATAATAAGACTTCTCTTATTAATTTATATTTAATATTTCCAAAATATTAAATAATAATATTAAACTATTTAATTTATTCTATCACCATAGATTAAATTAAATATACTTAACTTATTATTACGATTATGCCATTAACTTCTTAAATAATTATTTTTTCTTTTATGGTGTGACCCTTTAGGTTCTCCATATTAAACCGATTGTGAATAAATTAATTAAAATAATTCTAATCTTATTTAAATAAATAAATTAAACTAATAATTTATTTAAATAAATAATATTTATTCTACAATAGGGATAAGCCTCCTAGCGATCAACGACTTTTCGGATAATATAGATTTCAACATTAATCATAAAAGAACCTTTGAGTAAATAGTTACTGAAATACAATTCAATCCTTCCACCATACAATGTCCCAATTAAATATAAGACATGGAATTTCTATCAAGTCTTATTTTATTTAATTATATGTATTTCGACTCTTAAATGCACAACTCAAATAATGCAAATTAGAAACTCCTTTCTAATTTCATTCGCATTGCCAACCGAGGACTCTTTGGGTTGTCATTTATCGAATCACATAGGACATTTCTCTTCTTTTACTAGAAGTGGTAGATTCTTTATTGATCATACATTATCTCCATGTACAACTTATTATACCCAAGCATACCCTTTGATATACCCTAAGGGTCTTAAGGAATAAGTCAAAGTATAACTCATCATACACAAGATACTATGATGATCTCAAGTCCAAGGATCACTTGTACTACTATCACTACTGAGAATTCCTATTGACGGTAAGTAAAACTCCATTAGATATTCCTTAGCGAGCCATGCGTCAAAGTGAACTTATTATCTAATAAGCACCTACATACTTGCTTTTAGTGTCTCCACGCAAATGATCATGAGATCAATCATCCTCATCCAATGAGCAAGCAACGTATATACCAATCTATCCGGATTCACTAATCCCCAATTTAGCAATCCAACGATTGGGAACTATTTTAGTTTTAAGCTTTCAAAGAATTTAGATCTCATTAGAATGATCATCATCATTATTCTAAAAGCATTGCTTAAAACTATGAGTTTATCACATATTATAAAACAGCATCATGTAGATAATTAAAAGCCTTTAATAAATAAATGTTTTTTTATTAATAAATGAATAAGATTGTTACAAAGTATATGTTTTATCATCAAACATGATTGGCTTGTATGCATACTACTTTCACTACGGGCCAAAGATAATCGTGTTTTCATGAACGGTCCTGATCATGCTATAAAATAATTCATCTTTGCACCCTTGGCCGAAGAGAATCCATAGCCATAATCATACCAAAAATTGTCCATCAATGCACTACGGGCCAATGAGGACTTTTTCCACATCATTTGTAACATTACAGTTATGATTATACCGAATGATCCCTGGTCATAATCATACCAAGTCCATCTATGCACTACAGGCCACAGATGACTTTCAACATAATATAAATATGAGAATGATAACAATATTATAAGCATTTCATCAACTAAATCAAATTACTCATCAAAAATATGCACATACTTTATATAGGATTTTCAAGCCCTAAAATCATATTTACCAATTCTTCAACTTCACATAACATATTTAACTCATATGCTCGTAACTAAACTATTTTCATGAAAAATACCAAATTAGTCCCAAAATTTATTCTTTTCTGGGATTAAGCATAACATAGTCCCATATTGAACATATATTTTTCTCAGAATTTTTAAAATTCATTTACTATTTTTCAAAAATTAATTTCTAATTAATTTCTAATTACTTCCTTAAGAAATAACCAACATAACTCATCATAATACTTTCTAATACTTCATATACCCATGATTTTCAACAGTCCAATGCTTTTATTATGACTCTCATCATAATCAACATAACCAAATCATTTCCACAATTTAATAAGGAATGAATATAAATGATCATTCACCATGCATGTGGTAAACCACATAGACAGATTATTCCAACAGAATAATAAATAATGGAATAACAGAAGGATTCACCATGCATGCGATAGAGACCGCATGAGAAAGGTTATTCCCAATGAATAATAAATAACGGAACCGGTGTCGTAAAATTCACAACAAGCTGGGATGTTCCAATGAGAATAATAAATACGGAATAATAAATAATGGAACCAGTCGATGAAATTCACAATTCCAGGAGATATTCACATAATATTAAATGCGGAATAATAAATAAAAAACCAGTAAATTGTAAAAGCATGCATGAGGATATTCCAAAGAGAATAATAAAGATTTAAAACAGTGGGTGTAAAACACACAGACAGGATGTTCCAATAGAATAATAAAGACATAATAATAGAAGAATATCACCAAGTATAGGGTAGACCGCGTATACAGGTTATTCCAACAGAATAATAAGCAATGGAATAACAACAGTTCTCTTCATGAATAAGAAATAATAGCACCCCTTACCATATAAGAAACTGAATATAAGAGTAGGGAAGTAGCAGAATACTTTTCTATGGTTTCTCTATAATTTCTCTCTCTGGAGTTTCAGTGAATTCGTAAGAAATAATGAAGGAGTGAGCTTCTATTTATAGGAGAATGGAAGTGTACTGTTCATGAACGAATTATTTCTGCAAAATCATTTTTCCATCAACTAAAAATTAAGTCAAACCACTAACCAATTACATTACAACAAAAATTAAAATATAATACATATATATAAACACATGTTTTCAACTTATATATATCATTAATATATAAACACCACTTAATTTTTCTCCCCCATAACCAACATCAATCCCCCACCCACCCAAAAATTAATTTCACTACACTCTTACACATCACTATCACACTACCACTTTTCCACCATTTTTCACTCACACACCCATCACACACCTATCATTTTCACATATCATTTTCTCCCACCATACACTCAATACATACATATACTTCCATACATATACTCTTCCATTTCCAAAATTATTTTTTTCAACACATATGGGCCCCACATGTGGGCCCCACCTTTAAATAATTTTCTACCGATTATTTTGAAAAATGGGTAAATAAGGATCCATAAAATAAGCAAAACTTTATAAAAATCACCTTAATAATTTTAACAACATTTATCATCTTTATTATAATTCACAATATTAATTGACCAGGTCGTTCCCAGGAAAGAGGGGGCTTTCCAATAAGGATATCTCCCTATTATGCGCAATTAGGTGACCAAACCTCTCCTCGATGTAACTTCTAGACATCGTTAATATTGCAAATAATAATATTAATAACTTTGTCGTCTCAATTATTGATTTTAACAATATATAAAATATCGACAATAATTGAATCAAATAACGTGAGATACTATGCAACAATTACTATAGCAATAATTGAACAAAACTGAATGACTTCTCACGTAAGTATCAATAATCAATACCGTGTGTTACTATGCAACCACACGTATTACTGTACTTTTACTACCGAGACAACTTGCTTACTTTGAAAAAATTTCATATATCACCCTTAACTTTAAACTTTTATCAATTTAACTATTTACCAAAATAGAAAAATTGAATACTTTTATTTCAAAAAATTCGGGATCTCACAAGTACTTTCCTGAAAGCATTCGTCACGATTTGGTCGATAATGAGGAGAGAATGACACGAATGTTTCTGCGAGGTTTGAAACCCAATATACATCAATACCTCATTTCTCACAAACTTTGTTTGTATTCAGATGTTGTGAATAGGGCTCAGTTATTGGAGCGCGATAATGAGTCAGCACAACCAAAAGGCAACGACCAACAACACGATAATAATCATACTGGTGGCAACGGTCATCGGAACAATGATAACCATCATGGGGGAAATTATCATGCCAAGAATAGTATCCACTTCGGTGGTAATCATGGCCAAGATAATAGAAGTGGAAATTTCAAAAAGAGGAGGTTCAATAATGATGGAAAGACAATGAAGACCAACAATTTCACGGGAAGAAGAATGACCACCCGGTCATATGTTTCAAATGCGCATGTGGGAGGACACATCCGTCAAACTATCTGCAACAATCCAAAGCGTGTTTTAATTGCGAAGAGAAGGTCACCTAGCTCGATTTTGTCGTATGGTGAAGTCAAGTCCATTTGGGATAGTGATGCCAAAGGATGTCCCGCATAAGCCAAAGCCATGGTAATTTAAGAGAGCGTTTTTTTCAGTGACGAGGAACACGAATAAAATTATCACGGGTAAGTAAATTATAAATTCTTGCGAAGTCTATACCTTATTAGATATCGATTCTACCCATTCTTTTATCTCTCTTGCTTGCGTTCAACATTTAAATTTGACCCCAGAGAAGTTAGACTTTGATTTATCTATTGAAACTCCGTTGGGAGAAACCTTCGTTACCTCCACTATTTATAAATCATGTTTGATTCAAATCAACACTTTCACGTTACCTGTCGATCTTATCTCTTTGAAAAATACTTCCTTTGAGGTGATTTTAGAAATCGATTGGTTAACTACTCATCATGCTTTTCGTAAGGTTGTTAGCTTTCATATTCTTAACCAACCTGTTATGCGAATTCAAGTAACCAAACCACTAAAGTCAATCATTGTCATATCAAGCCATAAGTAAAGAGCCCGATCCTTTCATTGTTAACTTCCTTGTGTGGAATGCACCAAAGCCAGACTTTTCGTAGGAGACGTCGTGAATGACGATGGCAAGTTGATAGGTATCAATGTGACGTATTATCCAAGTCTTGGATGAGGGTCATAATTTTGAATGATATTTCTATTGTCAATAAATTTCTTGACGTATTCTTGAAGACTTCTTAGACTACCCCTAGAGCGTGAAATCGAATTTTGTACTGACCCCAGTACAAAACCCATTTCTTAAACCCTTAAATATTTCTTCAACTAAAATGAATGTAACATGCGCCAAAGACGTTGACTCGAGCTGTAGAAGATTACGATCGTACCATTCAATACCATCGTAGAAAAAGCGAACATGATAGCTGACGCGTTGAGTAGAAGATCGTATATGGTTACAAGTGTGAATATACGAACCCACATGAAGATAACGAATATATGAGTAGAATCGACTTTAATCGATAAAGTTAAAGCCGCTCAAGCTACACACCCGGAGCTGATGAATGTGAAGAAGAAGGTTCAAGAGGGCATTATTCTAGAAGCAAGAATCGACGAAGAAAGGAAATCTCAACCCTCGATTTAATTGGCCCATTTGAAATCCTCGATTGAGTAGGAACTGCGGCTTATAGACTCGTTTTATCGCCAAGTATGTTGCGTGTTCATAATATTTTTAACGTATCGATGTTACGTAACCTGAACCACATTATTAATTTAGAACCGGACGAGATAGCAGATGATTTAACATTTGAGAAGATAGGTGTTAAAATCTTGGATAAGAAGAATCGTATTCAACACTCAAAGGTTATGCCTCAAGAGTTAGAATCTGAAATGAAGTCAAGGTATCCTCACCTGTTCGGCATACCAGGTACGTACGCAAATTTTGAGGGCGAAATTCCATATGGAGGGGAGATTGTGAGACCCCAGATTTTATGAATAAATATTTAATTTTCTCGAAATAATTTTTTTATATTATGGTGTGGATTTGATATAATGTTATAGTTGTGGGTAATATTTACAAATTTTGTAAAGTATGCAAGATGTCATATTATACTCTTTTTGTCAAGGAATATTCGTACAACGGTACAATCATTGGTGGACCCCACAACAGAATTATTGTCAGATTGAGAAAACGACAAAAATATTTTATTGAAAATAATGGCGGAAGTTTTACCGTTAATACTGTTGAACTACTCAGTAATAAAAAATGAATACGATGTCTGGCGTGGTTGCATAGTAGTATTACCAGTATTGATTATTGATGTTTATGTGAGAAGTCAAACCGGTTTTGTTCAATTATTGCTACAATAGTTCTTTGCCGATAGTATCTCACATTATTTGATTCAATTATTGTTGATTTATAAGTTTTGTTTTATTAGTATTATTAACGTAATAAAGCAGAAAACTTTTTATATAAAATGAATACTTTTATAAAGTTATTCATTTTATTAGGCTAATAGTAAAATCTTTTTATATAAAACATAATAGTTTTATAAAGTTATTTATTTTATTATATAATAATTAGATTATATTATATTTTATTATGCATAGTGTTGCATAGTGCCTGCATAGTGTTGTATAGTGTTTTGCATAGTAAAATCTTTTTATATAAAATAAAATACTTTTATAAAGTTATTTGTTTTATTAGGCAATAATTAGAATATATTATATTTTATTTAAAAGATTTTGCTTTAATTATGGACCGAGTCAATTAAAGTAAATCAAACTGGACCGATTCATGAGTTAGTTCTTATACGATCCATTCTTCATAAATAGAAGCCCATTCCTTCATTATTTTCTTACTTAATTCATTGAAACTAGAGAGAAATTATAGAGAAAGAAGAAGAGTATTCGCTACTTCACTACTCGATATCAAGTTTCTTTTATAGTAAGGGATATTATTTGTTGTAACCGTAAGGGGTATTATTTTTTTCTTATTTATGGAGAGAACTTCTGTCATTCCATTCTTTATTATTCTGTTGGAATAACCTATATACGGAATACCCTATACCGGTGACATTCTTCTATTATTACATCTTTATTATTACATTTGGAATATCACATACGTGTGTTTTACACCGGACTTGGTTAAAATCTTTATTATTATTCATTGGAATATCACATCGTGTGTTTTTACAGGACTAGTTAAAATCTTTTTATTATTCATCTTTATTATTACATTTGGAATATCTCGTCTATATGTTTTACAACGGACTGGTTCCGTCTTTATTAATCTGTTGGAATATCCGCTTCAATTGCGTATTATGCCCGACTTGGTTCCGTTATTATTATTACATTGGAATAACACATACATCGCAATCATCGCATGCATGGTGATTTCTGTTGTTATTCCATTCTTTATTGTTCGGTTGGAATATCCTGTCAGTGCGTATTATGCTTGACCTGGTTTCGTTATTATTATTCTGTTGGAATAACTTTTATGCAAGCAATCGCATGCATGGTGATTTCTTTTGTTATTCCATTCTTTATTATACTCAGTTGGTTAAAGTTTTGACTTCTATACTCCATGAAATTAGTGGAATATCCTTGATATTTGCGCTTCATCCAGTATCTTTTCATGGAAATATTCTTCTGAGCATTCTTGAATTTTACTCTACACAAAAGTATCATGTTGACAATTTGGACGTTATTGGTTCCTGGATAAATTAATTCTTGAACTTGTTTTATTGAATTATTATATCATTGTCATCATGCTCATGTTTATATTATGTTGAAAGTCATCTGTGGCCTGTAGTGCATAGATGGACTTGGTATGATTATGACCAGGGATTATTCGGTATAACCATGACCGTAATGTTACAAATGATGTGAAAAAGTCCTCATTGGCCCGTAGTGCATTGATGGATAGTTTTTGGTATGATTATGGCTATGGATTCTCTTCGGTCAAGGGTGCAAAGATGAATTATTTTATGGCATAATCAGGACCGTTGATGAAAACACGATTATCTTTGGCCCGTAGTGCATGGATAATTCGTGGTCGTGATAATAAATAATATCCTTGGCCTGTAGTGCAAGGATGATTTAATGATGTGAATTATTTATTAAGCTGAGTTTCAACGATAAAAGTGATAAAAAACTTTTTAAATCAAAAAAGATAGTAGATTTTATTCTCTACTTGACTTTTTTAATGGATTTCTTATTCCGCTGCAGTTAAACTTGATGTCTATTATATTTTATCAGTTTAACATTGTTGAAGGCTAATGATAATTTATTCTGCATTATCTTAGTCATAATATTTCTTACTGGGCTAGTTGAGCTCACCCTTTCTTTCACTGTTCTCTTCAGGAAATGAGAACATAGTCGGGACTAGTCGGGAAATAGAGTGACGGTCCAGATGATAGCATTAGTAGTCCTCACTATTTTGATTAAATAGTGTGACAATAAATGTAATAAGGACTTATTCTGAGAGTGGATATTGTCTAGAAGACAATATTTGTATTAAAACTCATAGCTCTCTTGTTGTATATTAAAGATTGTATTTGTAATCTGTACCATGTATTTGGCAACTCAGAATGGGTGATGTATACCTATTTTGGGGGCGTCACACTAGGGGAGGAGAACGACCGCCAGTTAGATGTTACAAATGCGGGAAAGAGGGACATATCAGCCCAAACTGTCCACAACAATCCAAGGTATGTTATAACTGTGGAAAGGAAGGCCACATAGCTCGGGATTGTTCTGTAGCAAAACCAAGTTCAACGGGGATGGCGACTCTAAGGGTTGTCCTGGATAATTCAAAATTAGCGGTTCCTGGAAGAGCGTTTGTCGTGACAGGCCAAAACGTGAGGAACCCAAACGAGGTGATCACGGGTAAGCTAATCTTGAATTCTTGCGAAGTTTATACCTTACTAGATACCAGTTCTACCCATTCTTTTATCTCTCCTACTTGTGCTCAACGTTTAAACTTGACTCCGGAGAAATTAGACTTTGATTTATCTGTTGAAACTCCGTTGGGTGAAACATTCGTTACGTCTACAATTTATAAATCTTGCATGATCCAAGTTAGCACTATCACATTACCTGTTGATCTTATCTCTTTAAAGATACTTGCTTTTGATGTGATTTTAGGAATTGATTAGTTAACCACTCATCATGCCAAAATTGATTATTTTCGTAAGGTTGTTAGTTTTCATATTCCTAACCAACTTGTCATATTCCTAACCAACTTGTCATACGAATTCAAACTACTAAACCACTAAAATTAGTCACTGTCATATCAAGCCACAAAGCTATTCGTTTATTGAAAAACGGATGCCAAGCTTTCTTAGCCCATGTTATGGATTTGAACAGAGACAAGTCAGATTTGAATAATATTTCTGTGGTTAGAGAATTTCCTGATGTATTTCCTGAAGAGCTTCCCGGTCTACCCCCAGAAAGTGATGTTGAATTCTTTATTGACCTTAAACCGGGTACAAAACCCATTTCTAAAACCCCATATCGAATGGCTCCTATTGAACTTCAGGAGTTAAAAGTCCAACTACAAGAGTTATTAGACATCGGTTTCATTCATCCTAGTACATCTCCTTGGGGTGCTCTGTTTTATTCAGTAAAAGAAGAAAGGCGGGAGTATGCGACTTTTGTATTGACTACCGAGAATTGAACCATGTTACCATCAAGAATAGGTATCCATTACCTCGCATTGATGACCTGTTTGACCCGATTTGCAAGGAGCACAATTCTTTTCAAAGATCGATCTTCGATTCGGATATCATCAAACCAAGATTAAAAGCGAGGATATTCTAAAGACCGCCTTCGTAATCCCTGAGACGGGCATTATGAATTCTTAGTCATGTCTTTTGGATTGACTAATGCTCCTACTGCTTTCATGGATATGATAAACCATGTATTCAAGGAATATTTGGATCAGTTCGTTGTTGTCTTTATTGATGACATCCTCATCTATTCCAAAAGCCGTGAAGATCATGAGCACCATTTGAAGCTGATACTTGAAAGGCTTCGTGAAAACAAGCTTTATGCCAAGTTAAAGAAATGCGAGTTCTGGCTTGAGGAAGTTGCATTCCTTGGGCACGTGGTGTCAAAACATGGAGTATCTGTTGACCCAGCGAAGATTGAAGCAATACAAAGTTGGGAACAACCAAAGTCGGTGGGATCAAGACGCAATTTTCTCGGGCTTAACCGGTTGGTTATTATCTGAGATTCATGGAAGAATTTTCTCGAATCGCTACTCCATTAACTCAGCTGACTCGGAAAGATACAAAATTCGTATGGAGCGAAGAATGCGAGAAGAGTTTCTAAGAGCTTAAGAGGAGACTCATTTCAAAGACTGTCTCCGCAATACCATCTGGTACGGATGGATTTGTTATCTACAGCGATGCTTCAGCAAAGGGTTAGGATGTGTTCTCATACAACATGGGAAAGTCATAGCCTATGCCTCAAGCCTACTCAAAGAATATGAGAGAAATTATCCTACTCATGATCTGGAGTTGGCAGCAGTCGTATTCGCGTTGAAAATTTGGAGACACTACTTGTACGGGGAGAAAGTGGAGATTTATACGGACCATAAAAGCCTAAAATATTTCTTCACCCAAAAAGAACTCAATATGCGGCAACGACGTTGGCTTGAGCTGTTGAAAGATTACAATCACACTATTCAATATCATCCTGGAAAAGCAAACGTAGTAGCTGACGCATTGAGTAGAAGATCGTATGCGAGTATGAGTGCGATATTGTCAACGCAAAGGCCCATTCTGTATGACTTGCAAAGGATGGAGGTAGAATTAAAGACTCCAGGGACCCACATGATGATGGCGAATATACGAGTAGAACCAACTTTAATCGATAAAGTTAAAGCTGCTCAAGCTACGGACCTGGGGCTGATGCGTATGAAGAAGAAAGTGCAAGAAGGTGTTATTCCAGAAGCAAGAATCGATGAAGAAGGAATACTTCGAGTAAACTCTAGACTTTGTGTTCCTAACGATTCTGACTTGATGCATAGAATCATGATAGAGGCACACAATACCCCGTTTACAATCCATCCTGGGTGTACCAAAATGTATCATGATATTCGACATACATTTTGGCGGAACAATATAAAGAGAGAGATGTATGTGTGACAGTGATTGAAGTGAATCTTGGGTCACGATCCAAAACTATTGTTCCACCAAAATGTATGTTGAATCTTGGGTCACGATCCAAAACTATGGAAACAGGCATGCCATGCCATCCAAAACTATGAATCATGATTCTTGCAAGATTCACGCCTTTTGGTGGAACAAGGAAGTCAACAATGAAAGGATCGGGGCTCTTTACTTATGGCTTGATATGACAGTGATTGACTTTAGTGGTTTGGTTACTTTGAATTCGCATAACAGGTTGGTTAGGAGTATGAAAGCTAACAACCTTACAAAAAGTATGATGAGTAGTTAACCAATCGATTCCTAAAATCACATCAAAGGAAAATATTTTGAAAGAGATAAGATCGACAGGTAACGTGAAAATGTCTATTTGAATAAACAAGATTTAAAAACAATAGAGGTAACGAAGGCTCCTACTAACGAAGTTTCAACCAATAAGTCAAAGTCTAACTTCTCCGGAGTCAAATTTAAACGTTGAACGCAAGCAAGAGAGATAAAATAATGGGTAGAACAGGTATCTTATAAGGTATAGACTTCGCAAGAGTTTGTACTTAACTTACCCGTAATTACTTCGTTCGGGTTTCGCAACAAATACTCTTACTTAAACTATCGGATTTGGCTTTGCTATAGAGTACATTCCACCTTTAGTTGCTTCATCACATTTCTGATCCATGATTCGAATCATTATCCTCCGATCCATATCGAATTGGGGTTGACCGTTATGCACAGGATAATTCTGAATTCGATATTGGATTCTCCCAATTGCTGTCCAAAAAGCAAAATCCATTTCATCTATTTTGGCTTTATTAGATCGGACGTCTTTTTCTACACTATCAACGCGTCGTGCGGCTGTTACCCACGCATCATCTATTCTTCTTCGTTCAGTTGTTTCTGCTTTCATCAAAACTTTGATCAGCGCGTTCTCAGATTCCAGCTCTAATATCTTATACTCTGCCAAAGAGTGCTTCTGTTCAAGCATCGCACATCGGGTGACACAATTTTGAATTGTTGCATCTCTTTGCTCCACGACCGCTTGTCGTTCTTCAGCCTACTCTTCTAACTCATGAACACGATTTTGTAATTCTAAGTTTCGATTATAAAATTCTTCTAACCAATTCTCCTCAGATTCCTCTTCTTCCTCTTCCTCCTCACTCTCAGCTGCTACCTCTGCAACTAGCTCGGGTGCAACTATTAGTTCTTCATTCACCACGTAGATATCTCTAATTTGTCCTTCGTCTAACACCACATTAACCTTATTAGTGATTAAAGGTGTCTCGGCGGTCTCTTTCACTCCATTGTGAACATTTTCAGCTGTCATTTCCAAACACTGCCACAAAACAAGGATTAGATAACATATCACATATTATCCCTATACTCTGACCAACCAATTAAATAACAAATAAACTTAGGTAGGTCATACTAGCGAAGGAATTCGCCGTCTCTCCTCTCCTAGTTCTTATCTCACACCTTAGCCAGAGATCATATCCCTAAGCTTTGATACTAACTGTGACGCCCCCAAAATAGGCATACATCACCCATCTTGAGTCGCCAAATACATGGTACAAAATTCAAATACAAACTAATAATACAACAGTCGTGTAAAAATACGACAAAATATATGCTGTGAGTTTAAATACAAATATTGTCATCTAGATAATATCCATTCTCAATTGAGTCCTCATAGACAGTATACAAACTCAAATTCAGTCCTCATTACATTTATTGTCACAATATTTAACAGAATAGTGAGAACTACTAATACTATCATCTGGACCGTCACTCCATTCCCCGACTAGTCCTGGCAACGTTCTCATTTCCTTAAGAGAACAGTGAAAGAAAGGGTGAGCTCAACTAGCCCAGTAAGAAATATTATGACTAAGATAATGCAGAATAAACTATCATTAGCCTTCAACAATGTTAAACTGATAAAATACAATAGACATCAAGTTTAACTACAGTGGATCAAGCAATCCATTAAAAGAGTCAAGTAGAGAATAAAGTCTACTATCTTTTATGATTTAAAAAGGTTTTCATCACTTTTATCGCTGAGACTCATCTCAATAAATAATCCACATCATTAAATCATCCTTGCACTACAGGCCAAGGATATTCTTTAATATCACGACCACGAATTATCCATGCTCTAGGGGCCAAAGATAATCGTGTTTTCATCAACGGTCCTGATCATGCCATAAAACAATTCATCTTTGCTCCCATGGTCAAGAGAATCCATAGCCATAATCATACCAAAAAGCGCCCATCAATGCACTACTACGGCCAATGAGGACTTTTAATTTTACATCATTTATAACATTACGGCCATGATTATACCGAATAATCCTCGGTCATAATCATACCAAGTCCATCTATGCACTACTGAGCCACATGATGACTTTTAATAAATATAAACATGAGGATGATGACAATGATATAAGAATTCAATTAAACAAGTTCAAGAATTAAATTATCCAGAACTAATAACGTCCAAATTGTCAACATGATACTTCTTTTGTAGAATAAAATTCAAGAATGCTCGGAAGAATATTTCCATGAAAAGATATCTTGGATGAAGCGCAAATATCAAGGATATTCCACTAATTTCATGGAGTATAGAAGTCAAAGTTTTAAACAACGGAATATAATAACCGAATAGAATAACAAAAGATATCACCATGCATACGATTGCGCATAGGCGAGTTATTCCCACGAATAATAATAACGGAACGGTGTCGTGAAATTCACACAACAGGATGTTCCAACAGAATAATAAGTAATAGAATAACAATGAAATCACCATGCATGTGGTACTTTTCGTGATGTAGACAAAGTTATTCCAACCAGAATAATAATAACGAAACCAAGTCGGTGAAAATCACCAAGCGGGATATTCCAATGAGAATAATAAAGAGGGAACTGTGTCCGTGTAAAAACACGTGATGGATATTCCAATGAGAATAATAAAGACGGAACCGGATCCGGTGTAAAACACATGATAGGATATTCCGGCTGTAATAATAAAGAGCGAAACCAGTCCTGTAAAAACATTGCGTATGTGAGGATATTCCAAATGTAATAATAAAGAGCAGTAATAATAGAAGAATGTGACCAAGTATAGGTATTCCACGATACAAAGTTATTCCAATGTAATAATAAAGAAATGGAATAACAAAAGTTCTCTTCTTAAATACAAAAGAATAATATCACTTACCGTAAAAGAAGAATATTCTGACTGCTAGGGTGAGGATTTTCTTAAAGAAAACTTATACTATGTTCTTCGCTCAAAGTTTCTTAAAACTCTTAAGGAAATACGCCAAGATTATAGAAGGAGAATTCTCTCGAACTTCGGTGTGATTTCAATTCTAACTAAGCTTCCTATTTATAGGAAAATGGAATGCATAAGAACTAATCCATGAACGGTCAGATTGATTTACTTTAATCGACGGTCCATATTTAAAGAAAAATCTTTTAAATAAAATATAATATATTCATTTATATAAAAAGATTTTACTACGCAAAAACTCTTATCTTGGCACTATGCAAACACTATGCATAATAAAATATAATATATTCTATTTATAGAATAACTTTAATAAAGTATTCTGCATTTTTATATAAAAGATGTTTCGCTTTTATTATTACGTTAATAATACAAATAAAACAAAACTTCTAAATCAACAATAATTGAATCAAATAATATGAGATCTACGCAAAGAACTATTGTAACAATAATTGAACAAAACCGAGTGACTTCTCACATAAACATCAATAATCAATACAGGTGCTACTACTATGCAAATGCCATTCTTTGTACTTTTTTATTACCGAAAGTAGTTCAACAAGATTATCAGCGGTAAAACTTCCGCCGTTATTTTTAATAAAATATTTTTGTCGTTTTTTCAATCCGACAATAATTCCGTTGTGGGGTCCACCAATGATTGTGTCGTCGTACGAATATTCCCCGACACAAAGAATATTTCTCGACCAATCGAATATAATATGACAACTTACATACTTTGCAAAATTTCTGAATACTACCCACAACTATAACATTATATCAAATCCACATCATAATATTAAAAAATTATTTTGAGAAAAATTAAATATTTATTCATAAAATATGGGGTCTCACAATTATTGACAATGTCTAGAAAGTTCTGTTAAGGAGAGGTTTGGTCATCTAATTGTGCACCAGTAAGGAGAAATCCTTATCGGAAAGACCCCTCTTTTCTGGGAACGGCCTGGTTGTCATAATTGTGATTCTGTAATATTATTTGAGAATAATTAGTTATTGATTTATATGATAAGAAAATATTTATTTGATATGGATATAATTGATGGATATATTTATTTTATATGGATATAATTGAAGGAATTAATGCTGAGGTGTTTTATCAGTATTTTATCGGACTGGAAGTATTAAAAATCATCCGTTTGTGAATTTCAGATATTTTTGGTTTGGAATTTGGAAAAACTCAAAGCTACAAAGTTGTAGAGAATTCGATTTCAGGCATAATGGACATAAAATTCTTATTTTTCTGATAAACAGGCTATTTTCTATGAATTGTTGAAGTTTTGGAAAATAAAATTATTTTTATTAAATTATGGGTGGGACCCACTCTTGTTTGAAAACATGTGGGCTGCTGATTTTTGGTTCAAAGATGGTTGGCTTTGATTTTCAACCTAGCATGCGTGGAAGAAAGAAATGGAAATAATATTATTTTATTATTTTAGTCTCCTATGGCGTTCTAGCATTTTCCTATAAATAGAGGGCTAATTAGAATTGAAAATCACACCAGAAATAAGTTT
Organism: Panax ginseng; assembly: GCA_020205605.1. NCBI lineage: Eukaryota > Viridiplantae > Streptophyta > Magnoliopsida > Apiales > Araliaceae > Panax > Panax ginseng. Next base: position 28,637,594 of record CM035149.1, read on the forward strand.
TCTTCCTCTCTAGATTATCGAGCGTATTTTTGTGAGTATTTAGATACTTTGAGAATTGTTGTTCGGTACAAGTTTCCTTCAGCTCTCTATCCGAAATTCAGTTAGAAGTACGGTTAATTTTAGGTAATGGATGTTATTTTCTTCTTAAATGATATTATTTTCTTCAATATCATTAAGCCGAAATATTGGTGAACTTTTTAATCAAATTTAGAACTTTTTGTATCGGGGTTCTTATTCACGATATCTACATATTTATTCACGAATACTAAGACTATTCAATTCTAAAATGAAATTTTCTCTTTTTATCCAAGATGTCTATTATGATCACTATCTTTGATTGTATACATGTTTTGATCTTTATTTTTTGAATTCTGCTTCAAAATTGGTTATTATGGAGTATTATTGATCTTGGATAAACTGTGATACGAATCCCTAATATTTGTTATTCTATCTCACTGGATTCGTTTTTTTTTAAATATTTTTCATCATCCTACGTCCTAAATGATGATATTACTGAATATCTTTGGCCTGTAGTGCAAAGATGAATGATTAACTGATGAATATCTTTGGCCCGTAGTGCAAAGATGAACAAGTGTTGAGATGAACATGACCAATTGGTGATATAAATGAATATCTTTGGCCTGTAGTGCAAAGATGAATATTTGATTAAAGATGTATATTGATTGTTGTTACAGGGATAAAATATTGATGATGGACTTTTAAATCTTAGAAGATAGTAGAACTCATTCTCTACTTGACTCTTCTAATGGATTGTTGTTTTCGCTGCAGAATATTGATCTAAAACTTGTTGTCTATTATATTTTATCAAATTTTTCCCTGTTGAGTACTAACGATAATTTGTTGTATATTATCTTAGTCATAATATTCTTTACTGGGCTAGTTGAGCTCACCCTTTTCCTTTTTGTTCCATTTTTCTTCTCAGGAGGTGAGAACATAGCAGGATCGAGTCGGGGTATGGAGTGATGGTACTAGAAAGAGGTTTTAGCAGTCCTCACTATTTCTATAAAATAGTGTTTGAATAATTGTAATGAGGACTTATTTGAGTGTGGATATTGTCTAGAAGATAATATTTGTATTTAAACTCACAGTATGTATTGTCGTATTTCACACGACATTTGTAATATTGAAGTTGTAATTTGCTTTATATACCATGTATTTGGCGACTCAGAATGGGTGATGTATACCTATTTTGGGGGCGTCACAAATTAGTCAAGTATTATTCCTTATATTAGTCTATTACTCATTTTATAATTATTTATATTTGTGAACCAATTAACGAATGGAGTATTAATTAGCTATATTTTTTAATTTAAATTATAATTACAATTACTTTAAGTCCCATGATTAATTTCTACGACCTTTCATGCTGACCACATGAGGGAGTAGCGGCCAGTCTACTTTGTTGGCCGTGGGAGGGAGTAACGGTCGGGCCCAAGCCTTTTTAAATCTAAGTCCTTTGTTCTTCTCTTGGAAGACCGAATAAAGGTTAGCTGGAACAGTGACCATAGCTAACGCAAGCTATGAATCACTTTATATATATATATATATATATATATATATATATATATATATGTGAGAAAAATGTATATGCACAGTTGTGTATTACACAGTAGGACTATGCCGACGGTTTCACGCATCGCCATAGCTATTCTGGGCTATAGTGACAAGTGAACTGTCGCGATAGTCCAAAAAACTCGTCGCCATAGGTCTGTTGTGTAATACACAGCTGTGTATATACATATAGCCCTATATATATATATATATATATATATATATATATATATATATATACACACACACACACACACATTGTGATCCCGCCCAGGACTCGGACAGTCCTAAAATCAGACCTATTTTTTTTTTTTTTTTTTTTTTTTTGAAACAACTAAAAAAATAAAAATAAAATTATGAAACTGAAATTTTTACATAATACAGTGTTTTGGGTGTGTTTTGGATGCCTATACCAAAACATGTCTGTTTTTTAATTTTTTTTTTAGTTGTTTCAAAAAAAAAGCAAAAAAAAAAAAAAATAGGGTCCGGATTTTATAGAGTCCGGGATCCCGGACTGGATCTGAACTCTATATATATATATATACACACACACACACACACACACACCACACACACGCTAACTGGGAGGTACTATTTCAGCTAACAGATATGTGATCGTCCATTCAATTAATGGAGTGCTAAGTTTAATTTGGCCTGGGCCTGGCCGCACCTCGGCCAATGCAACTCAATGACTCTTATGCTCCATTTTGGCTTTTCAAACTGGTCACAAGTCTTACCTACGGCCAGTTTGAAAAACCAAAATATTAACTATTACGCTAAATATGGAACAGATAAGTAATATATTTAATGTACCCCAATATCTCAACATAATAATAAGAATAAAAAAATAACTTAGAAATATTAGAGTACACTAAATTTGATATTTTAATATCAAACTTTTTAAGTTTGGTATTTCTTTCTTAAACTTTAAAAAAATATTAAGTTTGAAAAAAATATTAAACTTAGAAATATTGGAGTACAATAAATTTGATATTTTGATATTTTAATATTAAACTTTTTAATTTTGATATTTTTTTCTTAAACTTAAAAAATTTAAGTTTTGAAAATATATCAAACTTAGAAATATTGAAGTACACTAAATTAGATATTTTGATATCAAACTTTTTAAGTTTGATATTTTTTTATTAAACTTAAAAAAAATTATTTTTTATGTTTGATATTTTTTCTTCTTAAACTTTAAAAAATTATTTTCTAAGTTTGATATTTTTTATTCTTTTTATTATTATATTGCTATATATTGGAGTACATTAAATATATTACTCATCTATTCCATCTTCAGCGTAAGCCAAAATGAGGGCATAATAGTCATTAACTCGCCATAAGGAGTTACAATCGGTCGCATTTAGGTTCAGGCTAAATTTAATCTCAAATACTCCATTAATTGAATGGATTTACCACAAATCATATTTAAATAGTACCCAGCCTAACATGTGTGTGTGTGTGTGTGTATATATATATATATATATATATATATATATATATATATATATATATATATACTGGAGAGGATCAAGTGCATACTCTTTTATTTAACCTACCTTACTTACAACCTTTAGCGACGGACCGGGTGATGGTTCGGTGTCCGTCATGTATATCCAAGAACCGTCGTCTTAGCTTTTTATGACGCATCGAAACGTCGCCATAACATATAAACCGTTTATCTGTTCTATAGCGACGGACCAAATCGACGCCCGGTTGGTCCGTCGCTAAAGATGGTAAGCAGGGTATGTAAAATAAAGGAATATGCACAGAACTAACTATATATATATATATATATATATATATATATGGGAAATAATCTATAACATGTATTTGCTATGATCAACGGTTGGGATTTAAAAAAAGACCTTAGCGTTTGTTACTAATTCTAACGGACGGGATTAAAAAAAATTGGACGATTATGCCCCCAATTAACTTGTCTTCTTGTTTCAATTCCTATCGACAATTTTCAACCCCTTTTCATGGGAACTCGCGAGGAGCATTTTGCTGATTTTAAATTTTTATCTGGAGCAGTATGTATAGGGTCTTTTTGAACGGTAAATATCCATTTCAGATATGCCCATTTTAGAATCTTGGATATTTCTTGATTATTTTGGATAAAGCTGTTGTTAAGTAGTGTGGTTTGTATACAATTTACATTTCCAAGAAAATAGTAGCTTCAGTGTTTGTTTTTTTGCCTGTGAAAATTAGAAGCACAGTTCCTGTGTTGGAAGAAGGTGATCGTTGGCCTAATAGAGGGTTTTACCTGAAGGTTTCTGATGTTTCACATGTCATGTATGTCTCTTTTGCCTGAAGAACAAAATGAGATGATTTTGAGTAACAAATTAAATCTTGGGCAATTCATATATACTGAAATTGGAGAAAGAACGTCTGGTTCCAATCCTCAGAGGCATAACACCTGTCCCGGGTAGGCGGCCATGTGAAGGGACTTCGGAAGACATCTTTCCTGGAACAAATCTGATGACGTATCTTGAGGCTTCTGTTACATAGTCAATAGTAAAAAAGGTTGGGTGTAATTTCGGAGAATTTTTTTTTTAATCCCGTCCGCTAGAATTATCAGCGGACGCCAAGGTCTTTTTTTTTAATCCCAGTCGTTGATCATTGTAACGAACGCTAGAGATATTATTTGTCCATTTTTTAATTTATAGCAAATACATATGGATCCTGGGTTGTCCTGGCTGCTACATAAGCCTAATGGTGGTGTAGTTCAAAGGTGGTAGTCACTTTATTCCTCCTCATGTATAGGTAACACGCATGCTTGTGCTGCAATGTCTTATATCTCAGTTTTGTATGAACCAAATTCTATGACAGTCAAAAGCAGAATGAAGATAGACGAGCACTAAAAATAAAAATAAATCAAATAGATAAAGAATCGCTATCCATGAGGGCCATGACACTAACTAATCCACCAACCACTCGGGGAAAAAAGGGATGTTCTTTTAGTTTCATATTATCAATGACCAACTGGTGAAGCAAATCACTCTTTTGAAAAGTATCACATTCAAGGCAGATACTGTAAGGACTTAACTGGAAGTTTCCCAACAGGGTTAGGAAAAATGGTGAACGGCCAACAATGTATTCTCTTACCGGAATAATGCTGCATCTCCGAAGGAAGTTTCTGATTTTCTTGGGAGAAGCTTCCAGTCTCCAGATACCTGACCAGAATTCGAAACTTGTCAGGATTTTTTTCCCTAGAAATATGTTTAGAAAGATTATTTCGGAGACTTGCAATTTCTGCAAGTCAACTAAAGATCAAGGCTTCAATAGTTCAATGACAAGATTATAGCAATAAGACCTCATCATGTTCATCATTGATCTATAATGCGGTGGGGGTGGGAGTGGGGGGTGTTTCTCTTAGACAACTTAGAATAAGGTTCAACTCTATTTTCTAATTTTTAGACACAAAAAATGCAAGGGAAAGTGAATGAACATTATATATATATATGGGGAAAATGTATGTACACAGCTGTGTATTACATAGTCGGCTATAACGACGATTTTTTGGGCTATAGCAACAGTTTCACCTATCGCCATAACTATTCTGGTCTATGGTGACGGGTAAACTGTCGCTATAGCCCAAAAAACACATCGCCATAGTCTTACTGTCTAATACACAACTGTGTATATACATATAGCCCTATATATATATATATAGAGAGAGAGAGAGACAGTCCAATTCCTATCTCGACTCCCGCATTTTCGTAAGTTATAGATTTTTTTTTTTTGCTTTTTTTTTAAAACAACTAAAAAAAAGTTTAATATTTTATGGAATCGAATTTTACATAATCTGAAAGCTTTGGGTGTGATTTGGATACATATAACAAAACAGGTCTGTATAGTATGTACAGACTGTACATACATATTTTGTTGTATGTATCCAAATCACACGCAAAACACTGTATTATGAAAAAATTTCAGTTCCATAAAATATTAAAAAAAATTTAGTTGTTTTAAAAAAAAATCGAAAAAAAAAACAAATAGGGTCTGTATTTTAATCAGGGCCGGGAGTCCAGACCTGATCCTCATTCTATATATATAAACTTGACAAGTTAAATTGTACAATTTGAGATAAGTTAATATATATATATATATATATATTAAGACAATAATACCTCCGTATGGTGCTCAGAGTTGATAGCACTTGTCTCCCAGGATACAATGATACTGTACACTATAGTAGCACTCCAAATAGTATACTTAACGAACCAAAATAAAATGCTTAGAACTCTCTCTCAAAAAATGAACTATAAACTGCTAATGAAATGAAGAATAAGAAGACTGAAATGCTTATGCTTGAATGAAAGAAAATGGCAGCACCCCATATCTATTTTTAGGAGGGTAAGTGACCCATCAGAAGGGACACAACTTACTGAAAAGGGAGAGCAGATCCTCTATCCCCAATTTACCTGTCCCCTTGTGTCCCTCCACTTAAATTTTGACACCTAGTCTCTTACTTAACACTAATTAATTCTAAAATTAAATAAAAAGACATGTGTCAAAATTTAAGTGGGGGGATACAAGGGGATAGAAAATTCGGGGACAGAGGATCTGCTCTCCTGAAAAGGTGCCTTTAATCCAAAACGACGTAGTTTTAAAGCGTAGCAAAATAGGCGCATCCGTTCGGACCTATAAAACGACGTAGTTTTAACCTTAGCGGAACCAAAACTACGTAATTTTAGGCTTAACAGAAAATGTGCTATAAAACGATGTACTTTTAGGGTGCCCGTTCAGACTGATACCCTTTCAGCAGATACCGCTTCTCAAAACTACACAATTTTGATAATAATAATAATAATAATAAATGATATTTATCAAAATGACATAATTTTGACAATATAACTAAAATAAAATTTAAATTAAATTTTAAATAAAAAATTTAATTAACTATTTTTGTCAAAAAAGTTATATACAAGGACCCAAACCCTCTAACCAATTGCCAAGTCAGCCGGCAGCAACTAGGTCTGATCATTCGGTTATAACCTAACCGAATAGTCTATTCGGTTATAACCGAAAATTAAAATTTGTTCATTTTTGGTATCCGAACAAGTAACCGAATTACCTATTAACCAAATTACCGAATAACCGAATTTACAATTTGGTTGTTCGGGTAATAACCAAAATTAAAAAATATATTTACAATTTGATTTCATTTACCTATCAAAATTAGAAAACAAAAAAATAGAAAAAGGCTCATCCATTCAGAATTTTCTGAAATACAGTGTGCTTCTGCTTGGGGCTAAATTGAGTATAGTATAATCATATTTAAATTGCCAAAACGAAACACACAACAAACAATACGTCAAACGAAATGACAAAACGTCAAAACACAAAAACACAAATCAAAACTAAATTCATCACAAAATCAAACCAAACTGAGATCAAACGAAATGACCCCAAATGCAAAACGAAATTCGTCTCCCCCAAATGGCCAAATATATTGTCCTGCACAGTGCACAGAATGATAGAAACACAAAATCAAACGAAATTCGTCACAGATACCAAATCCGAATGACTGGGATGACTGGGATTTGGGGGAGAACGAGGAGGCTAGAGAGGCCGAAGGCATCAGAAGGATTATGGAGGAGTAATCTTGTGCGATAAGTGAGATCCGAAGTCGCTGCCTCGCGGGTGGTCTCCACCATGCGTCACCGTCGCCTCTCCATGGTCCTCTCAGACGAAGAAACATAAGTCAACGGCCTGAGAGTTGAGAGTTCAACCAAGAGTTCACAGTTGAGAGATTGAGAGTGAGAGAGTTGGAGACTTTGAGAGATCTGGGACTGAGAGTTCGAGAATTAGAAATTTAGAAATGACTAATGGCTAGGCTAGTGTAAATGAAAAGCTAATGACTAATAATGGTCAATGAGGGAATGAAAATTAGAAATGACTAATGGTCACTTTAGTAAATTTGAGATTTGTTTGGTTAACCGAATAACCCAAAAATAATACCCGTACAAACTAATCGAAAACCGAAAAATAATTCAGATATAACCGAAATATTAAAAATAACCGAATTTTCAAAAAAAACTCGATTAAAATATTTTGGTTCGATTCGGTAATTCGATTAAACTCGTTTTTTGCTCAGTCCTAGCGCGTTTGAACCAAACCTTGACTAGGTCCTCTCCCTTCTACAAAAGTGAGGTGTCTCTTGGGGCCCAAACCTAGCAACTTTCATGTATATAAATCTATTAAATTTTTAGTTCTTAACCAATGTGGGACTTGGCTTCCCACATATATTTATTATTACCCTCGTTCCTAAAAGATTATCGTTTAAGATTTTTGCACATGGATTAAGAAAGTCATTTAATACTATCATTTAACAATTAAAATTTGTTTGAAATTTCATCACTATCCCTTTATGGGAAGTTGAAAACTATTAATACAAGGGATAAAAATTTTTGGTACAATGAGAGAATGTAAGACTGATATAAGAAAGTAAATAATTTATTCTTCCAGAGAATTGTAAACGACAAATAAATTGAAACAAATTTTTTCTTCTAAAACGACAATCTTTTAAGAACGCATAGAGTATTATTTATCATTTTTAAGGGTGAACTTTGGGAGTTAATATCTCATTCATTACTCCATGGATTTAAGCTTCCAAATATTTAATTTAATCTAATTATGGAGTAAAACACATTGACATGTGAATTCACTTAAAATAATTATTAAAACCCATTTTAATTTTTGCTCAAACAAAAAAATCCTAATAACTTTGCGATTTTTCTGAAGCCCCTCTTTATTAAGTAAAATCACATGAACCTGTTTTCTGCACCGAAAACATATATATCAGAGTTCTCCAAGGAAACTATTTTCTAATAAAATGCATAGTATTTCAAAATTTAAGAATGAATGAGCTAAAGGGATCTTCCCAAAATAAGAACATCCCAAATATGCTCTTCAGTGATTTTCTTCGCTTTGGATGATAGTGTCATTCTATACTAGCAATTAAACTAAAACCCATATTTTGGAAGTATCTTACAGCATTATAATCAGAACAGAGGAACACAAAATCTCCTTAAAAAGAGATCCAACGAGCTTTATATATATTGGTAACAAAGTAAAAAAAAAAGAAGAACTAATAGCAGTTTTCTAGAGCAAATGTTGAGACACAGTTTCCCTAATATGTCAAACTATCAGCTTCAGAAGATATACTATCAACTATGATGGGGTTCCTTTGAACTGCATTACAATTTGTACAAATGGCTATCCTATGGCAATTTATTCAAACTTTTGAGCAAATTGTTGCACGAAACTGTTTGAGGTCTTCACAACAAACTAGAGGAGGGAATACTCAAGTCACAAATGTTGACTGAAGTCCTATTTGTACATGAGTAGCAAAGATAATATACAGCCATACAGTATACCTGGTTCGAATGTGTTTGCTGGAGAGAGACGGGGAAAGTTTCAGAGGACAATACAATTGGTTCAACACATACAGACAACTTTTTCATTAGAAAAGAAAACATGCAGGCGACTTTGAATTCATGTTCCACAATTGTATTATCCACTGCAGGCTTAGGCAAAAGAAAAGAACACCCTTTAGCCTTTAATCATCTTTTCAATTAAATTGCACCATAAATTATAAAGCACCTAAAGAGGAATCAATCAGTTCTCGCTAAATATGCAACATAACGTTTATGACATCCTCATCAAATAGTGGGTGAATCCGCTAGTGGTGATCTCCATACCGAGTAACATTTAATCAATAAGGAGCAAAAACATATAATTATAAACTGCACTATGTATCAACCTTATATCAGTGTTATCTCTAGGACTTCTCCCCTAGGTCAACTCTTTTGACTTTACCGATAAGCTCCTCTACACCTACAGTTACACCACTGGAAGGAACTACTTTATCCTCTTCAAATGGCTACTCTAATTCTAAATTCGAATGAGATCAGAAAAACTAAGGAGTAATATTTAAAATTTTTACGATCTTATCACATCCTAAACCAAACTCTTTGTCTAAAAGTCATTTTTGGTATTCAAGTCAATAATTATTTGGAGTTGTACAATGTGAGATAATACTCCAGCACATCATCATATAGGGCATTCTATATATCTTAATGAATTGAAAATTTCCAGTGCATCATATTTTATGTTAATTCCCAGTGATAATTGAAAAACTTAATTGCGATAAAGGAATTAAATAGTATCAGAAATACAAACGTATTTCTGCCCAGCATAGCGATGCAACTGATCCCAAGTAATATACAGTATCAGTTTCAGCTTTCACCTTAGTATCTTAAAGTCAATCATCAAACAACAGTTTGACACTCCATCATGTGGTTGTAACTTGTAATCTAGGACCTTAGACATGAAATCAAAGATTCAAAGGGCTATGTATTCTTTTATTCTTTTCCAGGAAGTAAAATTTCTACAAAATATCATCTCACACTAAAACCAACTAGGAAACTCAAATGCATCACAACGAAACAAGTAAAAGCTCATATAATTCTGATTAGGTTTGTTAACAAGAAATCATTATGTAGTTTACTTGCATATTGTCTCTGTTTATTGGTATAGAAGCAGCTATAGTAGATGCATTTCACAAGTAAAATATCTAAAGGTTCTCTACCAGGAAATGCTTAAACAAAGATTCAAGAGAAAAGGTTTTGATGTTTAGCATTGAGATACATTAGGACATATAGAAGTGGTCCCAAGTATTACATAGAACCAGCTTCAACTGAAGATAAATAAACTTACTCTCAAATCATTGTTGAAAGAACTGAAAAGGTAGCAACTATAATTGGAACAACTGGTTTTTGTAGCAAAGAGTCCAATCTGAATCCCCAGAAGAAACTAGCCCACCTCCATCGGTGCTTATGGACTCTGCACATGAATTTGGTCTTTGTGGAGTTGACTTTGCTTTTCCTTTCACACCAACTCTCGGTTCATGGTCAAGAAATTCAGGAGATCCAAAGGACTCATTTGAAAACTTGTCATTTTGTGCATCAGGGTTTAACTCGTGATGTGCTTTTAACTGTTCTTTATTGCTTCCTTCTGCATGATTCTCTTCATCGGACAAGCACCTGCAGCAATCTAACTCATCCATTTCAAAAATCCTACTCACTAGACCTTCCCACCAAGATATTCTCGTATGACATTGTGGCACATTCTCTAAAGTTGAATCAGAAATCCAAGAATCATGATTATCTAAAGTCTTCTGAAGCTGCTTACAATCAATAAAATTTGAAGGTGAACTCGAACCAAGTGGATCCCAGAGTTGTAAATGGCTCTTGGGCGATGAGATTTTCATTCGAAGTACTTCTACCAATGAGTCGAATGCAACATCTTTATGATGTTTTGGAGAACCTTCCGAATCTAACCAAAATGGGAAAACATGTCTTTCTGAGCTTGACTCTGATTTTGGGGTTTGCATAATATTCCCACTACTTAAAGAGCCAATGGAAAATGGAGAATTTTCTCCAGCCAAGTTACCCCGTATTTCTCTCTTCTTGTGACAGAACAGCCTTACAACTTGGTGTGGCAAAGGAGAAGACGATGACAAATTCTCGCCCACTTTATCAGATGAAGTCTCCGAAAACCCTTGAAATTCAGGGAGTCTTCTTGGAGAAAGCAAAGTTATCCTAATTTTCCTACCACTTGGAGTGGCATCTGAATTGCCAATACCACTACAATTATCATTCTTATGTAAATAGGAAGTAAATCCATCACACGATGAAGGCGAAGAGGGTAAATCAAGTGTGGCAGAACCAACCAAATTCCCTTTTTGGCGCAACCTATTTGCAGAGTCACCCTTCTTACATCCATCCTCCTCGTGACATGGAGACAAATGCCAACTCATAGAAGCTTCAGCGGGCAAAGAAATCAAAGAAGCCCTAGACTTCCTAAGGATCCTTATATAATGCCCACCACTGTCATCACTGCCAGTAACATTACCTTCCATGTTACAGCCAGAAGAATCAAGGCCTACTCCTACTGAAAGAATGCCTTTAGGTCTGCATTTCCTCTTGTCAGTAATGCCAGAAATAACATGGCCAGCACCATAACAAGTACTGGGTGTATTTTTAGTATTGGTTGAATTTAACACTGAAGAACCACATTGAATCTCAGGAGACAATGAAGCCTGAACAGGTGGTGTTTTAGTTGCACTACTGGACCCTTGTTCAACCAAAGTGTTACCATCATCATAATTAGCACAATCCAAAACAGACCCATATGCTAAATTACCAACTGGGGTACAATTTTCAACAAAATGACTATCCAAATGCTCAAAGGGCTCACCTGCATTATCAAGATTCTTCATTTCCCACTTGGAATCCTTTGGTTTCTGACCAAATTCTTCAGAACCAGATGGAAAATTGCTCAGAAGATTGTCCAAATTAGCCAAAAGCTTTGATTTTGGACCAGCTCTCAAAGTAGTGGACTGTTGTTGACAAGGGGGATTCTTTTTCTTATTACCAAGTTTGGGTTTTGGGAAATGATTTTCGTTAGATGGTTTATTAGATCTAGAACAAGTAGATGAATTTAAAGAGCTTGTTTTAGCAATTGGAGCAGATTTGGGGGTTGTTCTGGTTTTGTTTTTGGAGAAAGAATTGGGTGGTCTGTGAAGAGGGATTTTGGAAGAAGAGTGATTTGAGAGAAAGAAACCAAGACAACCTTTAGGGGCCTCAACGGAAACAGAAGAAGAGATGCTGCTACTGCTGCTATTGTTTCTAGAGAAGCCGCCATTGTTGAGATCTTGAAATGGGCTCCTTTTCAATGAACACTTATGCTTCTCCTTGTTATTGTTTCCCTTGGCCTTCATGATCGAGCATTTCTTTGATGAAGATGATGATAACTGTCGATTCAACATCAGAAGAACATGTGTGAATCAAATGTTTTTGAGAGAGAAAGACAGATCTATCGGCAGTGTGAGGGTATGATTTTAAATGAAAAAGTGGAGGGATAGTTCAACGAGGACGTTGGACCTTTTCTTGTCTACATAGACTACATTTGCAAAAACCGATTCGCGGTTTGTTCCTTTTATTATTTCTCGAGTTCAAGTTTTGGTTAGGCCTAGAACCGGCAAACGGGCCCAAAGCCTGCGGGTCAGCCTGATTTGTCTGTCAAAAAATAGGTTTTGGACCGTATTTTTTTGACCTGTAAAACTTGGGCTTTTTTGACCCAGCCCGTTTAGTTTAAGCCAAAAAAATGTCAAGAAATAGGCATAAAACAATCCCAACCCGTCCGCAAAAAACCGGACTTTGGGCTTGTATATTTCGGCCCGTCAAAATTCAAGTCGTTTTGGCCCGGCTCATTTGCCAGGTGTAATTATAGGAAAAAAAATATAATGTTATTATCACATAAAAAAAGGTCACATAATGCTCACATACACAAATGCATATTGCGAGCCCCCGTCTGACATGTGGGGTCCACAGTATGTATGTGTGTGTGAGCATTATGTGACCCTTTTTTATGTGATAGTAGCATTGTTGTGAAAAAAATTTAATCTCGATTAACGCATAAAATAGTTCAAAAATAGTCCAAAAAAAAAATTTACTCCCTCCATTCCCTCCATTCCTTAGTATAAATATAAAATCAATTATAAAATATTAAATATAAAATTAATTGCTTATATTGTCCTTGTATTGAAAAATAGAGGGTGTTATTTATTAGATAGAGAATAATAATAGAACTAAAGTTATATTTAATACTTGGGGTAATATTAAAAATTAAACAATTAATACTTACTTGAAATTTTCAAACAATAATTATTAAAAGATAAAAAAATATTTCTTTAAAACGACTTATAAGGAACGGAGGGAGCAATAAAAAAAAGTTGTGTTTCTGTGTAAATTAAGGAGATTACATGAAAATAGATACCATGATTCAAGGATACTTTTATAGTTTAAAAAAAATAGTAATTTTTTTTGTTTGTAAGTTAAGGAGACGACATGACTATGGATACAGATCTATAGAATGAAGTTCTTAAAATTTTTCACCTATCTCTTACTTTTTTTCTCTTAAAGTAAATTAACATACATAAATTTTTAATTCTTATTTATAAATTACTGTTAGACCATGATTGTTTGGGTCCGATTCATATAGTGGGTTGCAGTCCATGTAAAGTTGTTTAAATCTATGTGAGATTCTGTTTTGGTATTTGAAGTATTTTAATAAATCAAGGATTTCTAATTATATTTAGTTTCTAAATTCAAGAGGAGGTGTTGGGATTTGAACTAACTTCTTTATTTTTAGGAGATCTTATACAATCTCATTAAGGAATTATACCTAATGAGGAACCCTAATCAATACGGGGATGACTCTAAGAAGGTAGTGAGATCACTATAAATACAAGGCTTAAATATGAATTACTACCCTGAACTATAGGTCATATTCCACTTTGGTGATCAAAGTTTTAATTTTGTCAATTAGATGATTAAACTATCAATTTTTTTCAATTTTATTAATTGAGGCTGCCACGTCAGAAATTGCTGACGTGGCTATTTTAGTGGGACACATCTCAGCTGATGTGTATAAAAAAATAGTTTCTTAAATTGTGGTAAAACATATTTGTTATATTGAAGGGTAAAATGGTCACACCCAATTCACTTAAATACATCAAAACTAAATAAAACTTCCAAACAATCAAAAAATTGATCAAATCAATCAAAACAACAAAATCTAAAACCATTAAAAATCGATCAAAAACTCCTTTTAGCCAAACATTGAAGATCAAGATCTGCAGCCAAAAATCATTAAATCATACAATACAAAAAAAAATTCTTCCATCTCATGTTCTTCGTCTTCTTTCTCAAATTAAATCTTACACTCACCATTTTTGAACAACCCTCATCTCAATTTTTACTTCTTCACAGACCCATTTGTTATTCAAAGAACACAACCACAGATCATGTGACGCCCCCAAAATAGGTATACGTCACCTATCTTGAGTCACCAAATACATGATACAAAATTCAAATACAAACTAATAATACAGCAGTCGTGTAAAATACGACAAAACATATGTTGTGAGTTTAAATACAAATATTGTCTTCTAGACAATATCCACTCTCAATGGAGTTCTCATTATATTTATTGTCACACTATTTCACAGAATAGTGAGAACTACTAATGCTATCCTCTGGACCATCACTCCATTCTCCGACTAGCCCCAGCTACGTTCTCATTTCCTGAAGAGAACAATAAAAGAAAAGGTGAGCTCAACTAGTCCAATAAGAAATATTATGACTAAGATAATGCAGAATAAATTATCATTAGTCTCCAACAATGTTAAAGTGATAAAATACAATAGATGTAAGACCCCAACTTATTATAAATAAATTAAATTTTCCTCTATTCATTATTCTAAATTAATAAGGGTTAATTTGATATAATGCTTTGGTTATGGGTGAAATGTGAAAATTTTACAAAATAAGCAAGTGGTTACAAAATATTCTTTTTGTCGGGGAATATTCGTTTGGTCGTGGAATATTTTTATTGTCGGGAATCTCCGTACGACGGCGCAGTCATTTGTGGGCCCCATAACGGAAAATGGTTGGATGAAAGAAAGCGACAAAGATTGAGTCTTATAAATAATTGGCGTAAATTGTTACCGAATTAACACTTTGTTGGGTTACTGGCGGTTAAAATAAAGTAGCGGCAGTATTGAAGTATTATTGAAATTATTGAAATACGAAGAAGGCACTACTCAATAATTATTACGGTGAATTCTATCGTTTAATATTTTATGTTATTGATTCAATAATTACTTTGCATTGTTAGTTTATATTATTATTGTTTCAATAATTGTCCTTTGCATGCAGATATTTTCCATTATCGGATCAATAATTCATATTATTTGAATAATATTATTAGATAACATTATTGGCTATGTCTAGAAAGTTACATCGATGAGAGGTTTGATCATCTAATTAATTAGCCAAGAAGGAGAAATCCTTATTGGAAAGCCCCTCTTTCGGGAGCTACTGGTTGTCATAATTGTGATTCTGTAATATTATTTGTGAATAATTAATTATTAATTTATATGATAATAAAATATTTATTTGATATAGATGATGGATATATTTATTTTATGTGGTTATAATTGAAAGAATTAATGCTGAGGTGTTTTATCAGTGTTTTGTCGGACTGGAAGTATTAAAAATCATCCGTTTGTGGATTTCGGATATTTTTAGTTTGGAATTTGGAAAAACTCAAAGCTAAAAAGTTGTAGAGAATTCGATCAAAAGCGAGAATAGACATAAAATTCATATTTTTACGATAAGCGGTCTATTTTCTATGAATTGTTGAAGTTTGAGAAAAAAATAAAATGATATTTATTAAATCATGGACTCACTTTTGGTTGGTAATTAATTCACATGTGGAAATTCTTTGATTTTCTTTGTCAAGGGTGGTGGCTAGCATGCATGCGTAGAAGTTTGATTAATAAAAATATTATTTTATTATTTTAGTCTCCTTTGGCGTTCTAGCATTTTCCTATAAATAGAGAGCTAAGTTAGAATTGAAAATCACACCAAAAATAAATTTTCTCTCTTTCTCTCTCTATATTATCGAGCGTATTCTTGTGAGTATACTTTGAGTGTTGCTATACGGTGCAAGTTTCTATCAGCACTATACCCAAAATTCAGTCCGAAGTACGGTTTCTTTGAGGTAAGGGATGTTATTTTCTTCTTAAATGATATTATTTTCTTCAATATCATTATGCAAAATTACTGGTGAAATTTTTAATCAAATTTGGAACTTTTTATGTCGGGACTACTATTCACGTATACTATTAATTATTCACGATACTCTCACCTTTATTCACGAATCTAAGACTATTCAACGAAAAAATAAAAATTTTTTTTTTGTCCAAGATGTCTATTTTGGCTACTATCTTTGATTGTATCCATGTTTTGATCGTTATTTTTGAATTACGCTTCAAAATCGGTTATTATGAAGTATTATTGATCTTGGATAAAGCTGTTATACTGAATTCCTAATATTTGTCCTTCTATCTCTTTGGATTCGTTCTTAAAATGTTTTTCATCATCCCGGTCCTTAATGATGATATTATTGAATATCTTTTTGGCTGTAGTGCAAAAGATGAATGATTAATCGATGAATATCTTTGGCCCGTAGTCTGAAAGAAGAACAGTGTTGAGATGAACATGACCAATCTGGTGATATAAATGAATATCTTTGGCACTGTAGTGCAAAGATGAATATTTGATTAAAGATGTATATTGATTCTTCATTACGAGGATAAAATATTGACGATGGACTTTTAAACATTAGAAGATAGTAGAACTCATTCTCTACGTGACTCTTCTAATGGATTGTTGTTTCCGCTGTAGTTGTTGATCTAAAATTTGTTGTCTATTGTATTCTATCAGATTTTTCCCTGTTGAAGACTAACGATAATTTGTTGTATATTATCTTAGTCATAATGTTCTTTTCTGGGCTAGTTGAGCTCACCCTTTCCTTTTTGTTCCATTTTTCTTCTAAGGAGGTGAGAACATAGCAGGATCGAATCGGGGTATGGAGTGATGGTTCTAGGAAGATGTTTTAGTTGTCCTCACTATTTCTGTAAAATAGTGTATGAATAATTGTAATGAGGACTTATTTGGGTGTATATATTGTCTAGAAGGCAATATTTGTATTTAAACTCACAGTTTGTATTGTCGTATTCTACACGACATCTGTATTATTAAAGTTGTAGTTTGCTTTCTATACCATGTATTTTGGCGACTCAGAATGGGTGTTGTATACCTATTTTGGGGCGTCACAGTTGGTATCAAAGCTTAGGGATATGGTCTTCGGCGGAGATTGGGGAATAGAACTAGGAGGGGAGAGATGAGTAAATCCTTTTGCTAGTGTGTCCTAACTAAGCTTATTTGTTGGTTGGTCATAATATAGGGATATTATGTGACATGTTAATTTGTTTAATTAACTCTTGTTTTATGGCGATGATTTAAGAATGGGCTCACGAGAAGCGTTAACAATGGAGTTTATGAGATCGTGGAACAACCTTTAGTCACAAAGCAGGAGAGCGTGTAAAGCAGAAGGCAATATTCCTCATGTAAACAACACTACCGAGCAAACGATGAACGATGGAATATTTAGGAGTTTTTTGCGCAGCTCATGCAAAATCGACGAGGAGACTCGTGTACAAAATACGGGTGGAAATGATGGCAACGCGTCATGATCATCACGACCAAGAAGTTCAAGGAGTTGGGACCACCAAATTTCTGGGGAAAGCCCAATCCAATCAAGGCGGAAACGTGGGTCAAGCAAATTACCAAGATATTCGATGTCTTGGGATGCATGGAGGAGCAAAAGGTTCCATTCGCCACCTTTATGTTCCGTGGAGAGATAGATTACTGGTAGGAATCCGTGAAGCGTACCCAGCCAGCCGCACTCAACATGTCTTGGGAAAGATTTTAGAAACTGTTCAATGACAAGTACTTTCCAGAAAGTATTCGTCATATGAAGGAGGTAGAGTTTATTAGACTCGAACAGAATAACATGACGGTGTCTCAGTAAGAGGCAAAGTTCGCAGAGTTATCCAGGTTTGCACCTCATTTGGTAGAGAATGAGGAACGTATAACGCGGATGTTTCTGAGAGGTCTAAAACCCGAGATTCGTCAATACCTTATATCTCATAAATTTTCTCTCAGTATTCGGATGTTGTAAATGAGGGCTCAATTATTAGGCGAGATAGTGAGTATACTCAATTTGAGGACCACAACCGTGGTCATATCGGTGGCGGCAATCATCGAACGATGATAACCCAATGAAGAGAGGAAGAATCTGAGACAAAGCGGTAACCACTCAGGTGGTAATCGTGGTCATGATAATAGGAGAGGTGACTCAAGTGGAAATTTTAGAAAGAGAAGATTCAACAATGACGGAAGACATCGCCAAAGAAGACCAAAGACCAACAACAAATTCTAGGGGAGGGAGCGACCTCGGTTAGATGTTATAAATGCGGAAAAGAGGGACATATCACCAAAGCATCCACAACAATCCAAGGTATGTTACAATTTGTGGAAAGGAAGGACACATCGCTTCGTGATTGTACTATATAGCAAAACCAAGTTCAAGTAGGAATGGTGACTCCAAGGGCTGTCCCGGATAAGTCAAAATCAGCGGTTCCTGGAAGAGCGTTTGTCGTGACTAGCCAAAACATGAGGAACCCGAACGAGGTGATCACGGGTAAGCTAATCTTGAATTCTTATGAAGTCTATACTTTACTAGATACCGGTTCTACCCATTCTTTTATCTCTCCTGCTTGTGCTCAACGTTTAAACTTGATTCCGGAGAAATTAGACTTTGATTTATCTGTTGAAACTCCGTTGGGTGAAACCTTCGTTACATCTATAGTTTATAAATCTTACATGATCCAAGTTGGCACTATCACATTACCTGTTGATCTTATCTCTTTAAAGATACTTGCTTTTGATGTGATTTTAGGAATTGATTGGTTAACCACTCATCATGCCAAAATTGATTGTTTTCGTAAGGTTGTTAGTTTTCATATTCCTAACCAACCTGTCATACGAATTCAAACTACTAAACCACTAAAATCAGTCACTGTCATATCAAGGCACAAAGCTATTCGTTTATTGAAAAACGGATGTCAATCTTTCTTAGCCCATGTTATGGATTTGAACAGAGACAAGTCAGATTTGGATAATATTTCTGTTGTTAAAGAATTTCCTGATGTATTTCCCGAAGAACTTCTCGGTCTACCCCCAGAACGTGATGTTAAATTCTTTATTGACCTTGAACCTGGTACAAAACCCATTTTTAAAACCCCATATCGAATGGCTCCTATTAAACTTTAGGAGTTAAAAGTCCAACTACAGGAATTATTAGACATCGGTTTCATTCGTCCTAGTACATCTCCCTTGGGTGCTCCTGTTTTATTCGTAAAGAAGAAAGACGGGAGTATGCGACTTTGTATTGACTACCGAGAATTAAACCATGTCACCATCAAGAATAGGTATCCACTACCTTGCATTGATGACTGTTTGACCGATTGCAAGGAGCACAATTCTTTTCAAAGATCGATCTTTCGATTACGGATATCATCAGTTGAAGATTAAAACTGAGGATATTCCAAAGATTGCCTTCAGGACTCGGTACGGGCATTATGAATTCTTAGTCATGGCTTTTGGATTGACCAATGCTCCTGCTGCTTTCATGGATATGATGAACCATGTATTCAAGGAATATTTTGATCAATTCGTTATTGTCTTTATTGATGACATCCTCATCTATTCCAAAAGCCGTGAAGATCATGAGCACCATTTGAAGCTAGTACTTCAAAGACTTCGTGAACACAAGCTTTATGCAAAGTTGAAGAAATGCGAGTTCTGGCTTGAAGAAGTAGCATTACTTGGGCACGTGGTGTCAAAACATGGAGTATCTGTGGACCCGACGAAGATTGAAGCAATACAAAGTTGGGAACAACCGAAGTCGGTGACTGATGTACGTAGCTTTTTGGGCTTAGATGGCTATTATCAGAGATTCGTGGAAGGGTTTTCTCGAATCGCTACTCCATTAACCCAGCTAACTCGGAAGGATACAAAATTCGTTTGGATCGAAGAATGCGAGAAGAGTTTCCAAGAGCTCAAGAGGAGACTCATTTCGGCACCTGTTCTGACAATACTATCTGGTTCGGATGGATTTGTTATCTCTGACGATGCTTACGGCAAGGGTTAGGATGTGTTCTCATGCAACATGGGAAAGTCATAGTTTATGCCTCACGACAACTCAAAAGAATATGAGAGGAATTATCCTACTCATGATCCCGGAGTTAGCGTGATAGATTTTTTGCGTTGAAAAACTGGAGACACTACCGTATGGGGAAAAAGTGGAGATTTATACGGATCATAAAAGCCTCAAATATTTCTTCACCCAAAAAGAACTCAATATGCAGAACGACGTTGGCTTGAGTCATTGAAAGATTACGATCACACTATTCAATATCATCCCGGAAAAGCAAACGTCAGAGTGACGCATTGAGTAGAAGATCGTATCTGCACGAAGCTGAGTGCGATGTTGTTAACAAAGACCCATTTTTATGCGACTTGAAAAAGATGGAGATAGAGTTAAAGACTCCAGGGACCCACATAATGATGGCAAATATACGAGTAGAACCTACTTTAATCGATAAAGTTAAAATTTGCTCTTGCCAAGCTACGGACCAATGATGCGTATGAAGAAGAAAGTGCAAGAAGGAGCTATTCGAAGCAAGAATCGATGAAGAAGGAATACTTCGAGTCAACTCTAGACTTTGCGTTCCTAACGATTCTGACTTGAAGCATAAAATCATGATGGAGGCACACAACACCCCGTTTGCAATCCATCCTGGGAGTACCAAAATGTATCATGATATTCGACATACATTTTGGTGGAACAATATGAAGAGAGAGATTGCGGAGTTTATATCAAGATGTTTAATCTGTCAACGTGTAACCACTTGAGATTCCAGAATGGAAATGGGAACACATTACTATGGATTTCGTTACAGGTCTTCCCAAAGTTTCTCAAGGCGTAGATGCAACTTGGGTTATTGTTGATAGATTAACCAAGTCGCCCATTTCTTGCCGACACGTGAGACTTATTCCTTGAACGTCTTCTTTCGTATATGCGTGAATGAGATTATGCGATTGCATGGCATGCCAAGATTCATAGTTTGGATCGTGACCCAAGATTCACTTCAAGATTTTGGGTTAGCTTACGAAAGCTATGAGCACGGATTCTGATTGATTCGTCGTCAAGCAGACCTGGACGGACAATCGAAAGGACTATTCAAACCCTTGAAGATCTATTAAGACTACGTGGTTCTAGATTTCAAAGGAAGTTGGGATAAGTACTTACCATTGATGGAATTCTCCTACAACAACAACAGATTATCAAACAAGTATAGGCATGGCTCCATTTGAGGCGTTGTATGGGCCGAAAAGTGTCGTTTCAAATTATCTTTGGGACGAGGTGGGAGAAGCAATGTTATTGGGACCAGAGTTAGTACGCATGACTACAGAAAAGATCAAAATGATTCGACAACGTATTCACACTTCACAAGATCGACAAAAGAGTTATGCTGATCTTCATCGAAAGGATGTGGAATTTAATATTGGGGATCATGTACTGTTACGTGTTGCTCCATGGAAGGGAGTTACAAGATTTAGAAAGAGAGGAAAGCTCAATCCAAGATTTGTTGGTCCATTTGAGATTCTCGACCGAATAGGAAAGTGGCCTATAGACTCGCATTACCTCCAAGCATGTCTCGTGTTCATAATGTTTTTCACGTATCTATACTTCGTAAATATGTGAAAAACCCGAACCATATTATTGAGTTAGAACCAGACGAGATAGCTGAAGATTTAACATACGAGGAGGTACCTGTTAAGATCTTGGATAGGAAAGAGCATGTCCCACGCACCAAAATTATACCACAAGTTAAGGTTTTGTGGAGGAACCATGCTATTGAAGAAATGACCTGTGAGTTGGAATCGGAAATGAAAGCAAGGTACCCTCACCTGTTCGAAACACCAGGTACGTTCGTCAATTTTGAGGATGAAATTTTATAAGGAGGGGAGGTTGTAAGACCCCAACTTATTATAAATAAATTAAATTTTCCTCTATTCATTATTCTAAATTAATAAGGGTTAATTTGATATAATGCTTTGGTTATGGGTGAAATGTGAAAATTTTACAAAATAAGCAAGTGGTTACAAAATATTCTTTTTGTCGGGGAATATTCGTTTGGTCATGGAATATTTTTATTGTCGGGAATCTCCGTACGACGGCGCAGTCATTTGTGGGCCCCATAACGGAAAACAGTTGAATGAAAGAAAATGACAAAGATTGAGTTTTATAAATAATTTACGTAAATTGTTACCGAATTAACACTTTGTTGGGTTACACGGTGGTTAAAATACAAGAAGACGCCAGACGGTATTGCCTGATATTATTGAATTATTGATTAAATGCGTAAGAAGGCACTACTCAATAATTATTACTGATGAATTCTTTATTCAATATTTTATGTTATTGATTCAATAATTGCCGATGCATTGTTAGTTTATATTATTATTGTTTCAATAATTATCACGCATGATATTTTCCATTATCAGATCAATAATTCATATTATTTGAATAATATTATTAGATAACATTATTGGCAATGTCTAGAAAGTTCATCGAGGAGGAGAGGTTTGGTCATCTAAATGCGCGGCGAGAAGAGAAATCCTTATGGAAAGCCCCTCTCACAGGAACTACTGGTTGTCATAATTGTGATTCGTAATATTATTTGTGAATAATTAATTATTGATTTATATGATAATAAAAAATTTATTTGATATAGATGATGGATATATTTATTTTATGTGGATACAATTGAAGGAATTAATGCTGAGGTGTTTTATCAGTATTTTGTCGGACTAGAAGTATTAAAAATCATCCGTTTGTGGATTTTGGATATTTTCAGTTTGGAATTTGGAAAAACTCAAAGCTAAAAAGTTGTAGAGAATTTGATTTCAGGCAGAATGGACTTAAAATTCATATTTTTTTTGATAAACAGTCTATATTCTATGAATTCTTGAAGTTTCAAAAAATAAAATGATTTTTATTAAATTGCGGGACCCACTTTTTGGTTGGTAATTAATTCACATGTGGGCTGCTGATTTTCTTTGTCAAGGGTGGTGTCTAGCATGCATTCGTAGAAGTTTGATTAATAAAAATATTATTTTATTATTTTAGTCTCCTTTGGCGTTCTAGCATTTTCCTATAAATAGAGGGCTAAGTTAGAATTGAAAATCACACCAGAAATAAGTTTTCTCTCTTTCTCTATCTATATTATCGAGCGTATTCTTGTGAGTATACTTTGAGTGTTGCTATCTGGTCTGCAAGTTTCACAAGACTATACCCAAAATTCAAATTCAAATACGGTTTCTTTGAGGTAAGGGATGTTATTTTCTTCTTAAATGATATTATTTTCTTCAATATCATTATGCCAAATTATTGGTGAACTTTTAATCAAATTTGAAACTTTTGTGTTGGGGTTACTTATTCACGATATCGGCCTTTATTCACGATATCAAGACTATTCATTCACGAATACTAAGACTATTCATAGAAAAATAAAAATTTTCCTTTTTGTCCAAGATGTCTATTTTGGCTACTATCTTTGATTGTATCCATGTTTTGATCGTTATTTTTGAATTCTGCTTCAAAATCGGTTATTATGAAATATTATTGATCTTGGATAAACTGTTATACGAATTCCTAATATTTGTCCTTCTATCTCACTAGATTCGTTCTTAAAAATGTTTTTCATCATCCTCAGTCCTTAATGATGATATTATTGAATATCTTTGGCTCGTAGTGCAAAGATGAATGATTAATCGATGAATATCTTTGGCGTAGTGCAAAAATGAGCAGTGTTGAGATGAACATGACCAATTGGTGATATGAAAATGAATATCTTTGGCTCAGAAGTGCAAAGATGAATATTTGATTAAAGATGTATATTGATTGCTGTTACAGGGATAAAATATTAACGATGGACTTTTAAACATTAGAAGATAGTAGAACTCATTCTCTACGTGACTCTTCTAATGGATTGTTGTTTCCGCTGTAGTTGTTGATCTAAAATTTGTTGTCTATTGTATTCTATCAGATTTTTCCCTGTTGAAGACTAACGATAATTTGTTGTATATTATCTTAGTCATAATGTTCTTTACTGGGCTAGTTGAGCTCACCCTTTCCTTTTTGTTCCATTTTTCTTCTAAGGAGGTGAGAATATAGCAGGATCGAGTCGGGGTATGAAGTGATGGTTCTAGGAAGATGTTTTAGCTGTCCTCACTATTTCTGTAAAATAGTGTATGAATAATTGTAATAAGGACTTATTTGGGTGTATATATTGTCTAGAAGGCAATATTTGTATTTAAACTCACAGTTTGTATTGTCGTATTCTACACGACATCTGTATTATTAAAGTTGTAGTTTGCTTTCTATACCATGTATTTTGGCGACTCAGAATGGGTGTTGTATACCTATTTTGGGAGCGTCACAATAGACATCAAGTTTAACTGCAGCGGAACATTCAATCCATTAAGAGAGTCAAGTAGAGAATAAAATCTACTATCTTTTATGATTTAAAAAGTTTTTCATCACTTTTATCGATGAGACTCAGCTCAATAAATAATCCACATCATTAAATCATCCATGCACTACAGGGCAAGGATATTCTTTAGTATCACGACCACGAATTATCCATGCACTACGGGCCAAAGATAATCGTGTTTTCATCAACGGTCCTGATCATGCTATAAAATAATTCATCTTTGCACCTTTGGCCGAAGAGAATCCATAGCCATAATCATACCAAAAACTATCCATCAATGCACTACGGGCCAATGAGGACTTTTTCCACATCATTTGTAACATTACGGTCATGATTATACCGAATAATCCCTGGTTATAATCATACCAAGTCCATCTATGCACTACAGGCCACAGATGACTTTCAACATAATATAAACATGAGGATGCTGACAATGACATAATAATTCAATAAAACAAGTTCAAGAATTAATTTATCCAAGAACCAATAATGTCCAAATTGTCAACATGATACTGCTTTGTAGAGTAAAATTCAAGAATGCTCAGAAAAATATTTCCATGAAAAGATACTGGATGAAGCACAAATATGAAGGATATTCCACTAATTTCATGGAGTATAGAAGTCAAAATTTTAACCAACTGAGAATAATAAGGAATGGAATAACAAAGAAATCACCATGCATGCAGTACTTACATAGGCGCGAGTTATTCCAATGAATAATAATAACAGAACCGAGTCGGATGAAAATCACACCAAGCAGGATGTTCCAATGTAATAAAGAATGGAATAACAATGAAATCACCATGCATGTGGTACTTCAGACACACAAAGTTATTCAAGCAGAATAATAATAATAACGGAACTGTGTCGGTGAAAATCACACCGACAGGATGTTCCAAGAGAATAATAAAGAATGGAATAACAAATGAAATCACCATGCATGTGGTACTTCACATAAACAAGTTATTCCAGCGTAATAATAAATACTGAGAATAATAAAAGGCGAAACCAGTCCGGTGTAAAACACGCAACGAGGATATTCCAATGTAATAATAAAGATAGAATAATAAAGAGCGGGCAAATTAAGGTGTAAAACACACAAACAGGATATTCCAACGCAGAATAATAGAAAGCGGGCAAGATTAGGCATTTTGCAACGGAATAATAAAGACAGAATAATAGAAAAATGTCACCAAGTATAGGGTAGCCCGCATATACAGGTTATTCCAACAGAACAATAAGAAATGGAATAACAACAGTTCTCTTCATGAATACAAAAGAATAATATTCCTTACCGTAAAATAATACTTGATATTAGAGTAGTGAAGTAATAGAAAACTCTTCTTCTTTCTCTCTATAATTTCTCCCTCTAGAGTTTAGTGAATTCGTAAGAAATGAAGGAATGAGCTTCTATTTATAGAAAAATGGAATGCATAGTAACTAACTCATGAATGGTCCAGATTGATTTACTTTAATCTGACGGTCCATATTTAAAGAAAAATCTTTTAAATAAAATATAATATATTCTATTTATATAAAAAGATTTTTACTATGCAAAAAACACTATCTGAAGCACTATGGAAACACTATGCATAATAAAATATAATATATTTTATTTATAGAATAACTTTAATAAAGTATTACATTTTTTATATAAAAAGATTTTACTATGCAAAAATACTATGCAACACTATGCATAATAAAATATAATCTAATCTAATTATTATCTAATAAAACGAATAACTTTAAAAAGTATTACATTTTATATAAAAGATGTTTCTATTTTATTACGTTAATAATACTAATAAAATAAAACTTATAAATCAACAATAATTGAATCAAATAATGTGAGATACTATGCAACAACTATTATAGCAATAATTGAACAAAACTGAGTGACTTCTCACATAAACATCAATAATTAATGTCGTGTGCTACTATGCAACTACATGCCAGACATCGTATTTTTTACTACCGAAGTAGTTCAACAGTATTAACGGTAAAAATTCCGTCGTTCTTTTCAATAAAATATTTTTGTCGTTTTCTCAATCCGACAATAATTCAGTTGTGAGGTCCACCAATGATTGGACCGT
Organism: Panax ginseng; assembly: GCA_020205605.1. Classification (NCBI taxonomy): domain Eukaryota; kingdom Viridiplantae; phylum Streptophyta; class Magnoliopsida; order Apiales; family Araliaceae; genus Panax; species Panax ginseng. The sequence continues at coordinate 28,664,369 of CM035149.1, forward strand.
TGTACGAATATTCCCTGATAAAATGAATATTCCCCGACCAATCGAATATAATATGACAAATTGCATACTTTGCAAAATTTGTAAATATTACCCCCAACTTTAACATTATATTAATTTAAAAAAAATATTTCGAGATAATTAAATATTTATTCATAAAATCTGGGGTCTCACAATCTCCCCTCCTTATGGAATTTCGCCCTCAAAATTTATGTACGTACCTGGTATGCCGAACAGGTGAGGACACCTCGACCTCATTTCAAATTCTAACTCTTGAGGTATAACCTTTGAGTGTTGAATACGATTATTCTTATCCAAGATTTTAACATGTATCTCCTCAAACGTTAAATCATCCGCTATCTCGTCCGGTTCTAAATTAATAATGTGGTTCGGGTCATCCACATATTTACGTAACATCGATACGTGAAAAATGTTATGAACACGCGACATACTTGGCGGTAAAACGAGTCTATAAGCCACACCTCCTACTTAATCGAGGATTTCAAATGGGCCAATTAAATCGAGGGTTGAGATTTCCTCTCTTCGTCGATTCTTGCTTTTAGAATAACGCCCTCTTGAACCTTCTTCTTCAGTTTCATCAGCTCCGGGTGTGTAGCTTGAGCGGCTCTAACTTTATCGATTAAAGTCGATTCTACTCGTATATTCGTTATCTTCATGTGGATCCCTAGAGTCTTTAACTCTATATTCATCATTTGTAAGTTATATGAAATGAGTCTTTGTGTTAAAAACATCGTACTTGTAAACACATACGATCTTCTACTCAACACGTCAGCTACCACGTTCGCTCTTACACGACGATATTGAATGGTACGATCATAATCTTCAACAGCTCGAGCCAACGTCTTTGGCGCATGATACGTTTGTTTTAAGTAAAGAAATATTTGAGGGTTTAAGAAATGGGTTTTGTACTGGGGTCAGTACAAAATTCAATTTCACGCTATAGGGTAGACTAGGAAGTCTTCAGAATACGCCAGGTAATTTATTAATGATAGAAATATCATTCAAAACTGTTACTCTCATCCAAGACTTGGATAGTACATCACATTGATACCAACTGTGACTTCTATCCCTTAACCTGGATAGCACCTCATAATGATACCTATCAACTTGTCATCATCATTCACGACGTCTCCTACAGAAAGTCCGGCTTCGGTGCATTTCTCACAAGAAAATCAACAACGAAAGGATTGGGGCTCTTTACTTATGGCTTGATATGACAATGATTGACTTTAGAATTTGTTTGCTTAAATTCACATAACAGGTTGGTTAGGAATATAAAAGCTAACAACCTTACGAAAAAAATATGATAAGTAGTTAACCAATCGATTTCTAAAATCACATCGAAGGCAAGTATTTTCAAAGAGATAAGATCGACAGGTAACGTGAAAGTGTCGATTTGAATCAAACAAGATTTATAAACATTAGAGGTAACGAAAGTTTCTCCCAACGGAGTTTCAATAGATAAATCAAAGTCTAACTTCTTCGGAGTTAACTTCAAACATTAAACACAACTAGGTGAAATAAAAGAGTGAGTAGAACTAGTATCTAACACAGTATAGACTTCGCAAGAGTTTATTACTAACATAACCGTGATAATTTTATTCAGATTCCTCGTCACGAAAAAAAAACGCTCTCTCTTAAATTACCGGCTTTGGCTTGTCTGGGACATCCTTTGGCATCACTATCCCAGCTGGACTTGACTTCACCATACGACAAATTTGAGCTAGGTGACCTTCTCTTCCGCAATTAAAACACGCTTTGGATTCTTTGCGTCTGATTGAGACGGATGTGTCCCTCCTGTCCGTATTTGAAACATACGACCGGTGGTCGTTCTTCTTCCTTTGAAACGAGTGCTGATGCCGACGTCTTCACGTCATTGTTAAACCTTCTCTTCTTGAAATGTCCATTCTTATTGTTGTGGCCATGATTACCACTGAAGTGGTTACCATTCTTGGCATGATAATTTCCCCCACGATGGTTATCATTGTTCTGATGACCATTACCACCGGTATGATTATTATCGTGTTGTTGGTCATTGCCTTTTGGTTGTGCTGACTCATTATCGCGCTCCAATAATTGAGCCCTATTCACAACATCTGAATACAAACAAAGTTTGTGAGAAATGAGGTATTGACGTATATTGGGTTTCAAACCTCGTAGAAACATTCACGTCATTCTCTCCTCATTATCGACCAAATGGGATGCAAACCGGGATAACTCCGCAAACTTAGCCTCGTACTGCGACACGGTCATGTTGTTTTGCTCCAACTTGATAAATTCCACCTCCTTCATGTGACGAATGCTTTCGGGAAAGTACTTGTCATTGAACAACTCTTGGAACTTCTCCCAAAACATCTTGAGTCGGCCAGTGGAGTACGTTTCTGATTCCCACCGATGAATCGCCTCTTCACGCAACATAAAGGTGGCAAAGGAAACCTTTTGCTCCTCAGAGCATCCCAAGACATCAAATATCTTAGTCATCTGCTTTAACCACGTCTCCGCCTTAAGTGGTTCTGGCTTTCCCAAAAATTCCGGTGGTCCCAGCTCCTTGAATTGCTTAGCGGTGACCGACCGTGGGTTGCAATTATTTTTACCTGCATTATGAACAGGAGCTGCCTTTGCTTGATGTTGCATGAATTTTAAAAAGCTCCTAAACGTACCGTCGTTCGTCATTTGGTCAGTGTTGTTGTTTGCCTGATGATTATTGCCTGATGCACATTATCCTGACTATTAATCTATGGAGACTCAACGGTCTCCTATGCTCCAGTGATGTTCTCAACATTCTCGGATGCAATTTTCAAACACTGCCACAAAACAAGGGTTAATTATCATATCACATATTATCCCTATACTCTGACCGACCAATTAAATATCAAATAAACTTAGGTAGGTCATACTAGCGAAGAATTCTCCGTCTCTCCCTCCTAGTTCTTGTCTCACATCTCACCTGAGGATCATATCCCTAAGCTTTGATACCAACTGTGACGCCCCCAAAATAGGTATACGTCACCCATCTTGAGTCGCCAAATACATGGTACAAAATTCAAATACAAACTAATAATACAGCAGTCGTGTAAAATATATCAAAACATATGCTGTGAGTTTAAATACAAATATTGTCTTCTAGACAATATCCACTCTCAATGGAGTCCTCATTACATTTATTGTCACACTATTTCACATAATAGTGAGGACTACTAATGTTATCCTCTGGACCATCACTCCATTCCCCGACTAGCCCAAGCTACGTTCTCATTTCTTGAAGAGAACAATGAAAGAAAGAGTGAGCTCAACTAGCCCAATAAGAAATATTATGACTAAGATAATGCAGAATAAATTATCATTAGTCTCCAACAATGTTAAACTGATAAAATACAATAGACATCAAGTTTAATTGCAGCAGAACATGCAATCCATTAAGAGAGTCAAATAGAGAATACAATCTACTATCTTTTATGATTTAAAAAGTTTTTCATCACTTCTATCGCTGAGACTCAGCTCAATAAATAATCCACATCACTAAATCATCCCTGCACTACAGGCCAAGGATATTTTTTAGTATCACGATCACGAATTATCCATGCACTACGGGCCAAAGATAATCGTATTTTCATCAACGGTCCTGATCATGCTATAAAATAATTCATCTTTGCACCTTTGGCCGAAGAGAATCCATAGCCATAATCATACCAAAAACTGTCCATCAATGCACTACGGGCCAATGAGGGCTTTTTCCACATCATTTGTAACATTACGGTCATGATTATACATAATAATCCCTGGTCATAATCATACCAAGTCCATCTATGCACTACAGGCCACAGATGACTTTCAACATAATATAAACATGAGGATGATGACAAGGACATAATAATTCAATAAAACAAGTTCAAGAATTAATTTATTCAAGAACCAATAATGTCCAAATTGTCAACATGACACTGCTTTGTAGAGTAAAATTCAAGAATGCTCAGAAAAATATTTCCATGAAAAGATATTGGATGAAGCAGAAATATCAAGGATATTCCACTAATTTCATGGAGTATAGAAGTCAAATTTTAACCAACTGAGAATAATAAGGAATGGAATAACAACAGAAATCACCATGCATGTAAAGATTACGCCGTAGCATAATAAAAGTTATTCCAACAGAATAATAATAACGGAACCAGGTCGGATGAAAATCACACCGACAGGATGTTCCAACAGAATAATAAAGAATGGAATAACAACAGAAATCACCATGCATGCGGTACTTCGCATAGACAGGTTATTCCAACAGGATAATAAATACAGAATAATAAAGACGGAACTAGGTTAAATTGTAAAACACATGCATGAGGATATTCCAATGAATAATAAAAGGCGAGAATAATAAAGAGGCGGAACCAGTGGGTGTGTAAACACATGAGATGAGGATATTCAAATGAATAATAAAGATGAGAATAATAGAAAGCGGAACCCGGTTAAGGCGTAAAAGCTATGATGCGAGGATGTTCCAACGGAATAATAAAGACAGAATAATAGAAGAATGTCACCAAGTATAGGGTAGCCCGCGTATACAGGTTATTCCAACAGAACAATAAGAAATGGAATTACAACAGTTCACTTCATGAATACAAAAGAATAATATTCCTTACCGTAAAATAATACTTGATATTAGAGTAGTGAAGTAACAGAAAACTCTTCTTCTTTCTCTCTATAATTTCTCTCTCTAGAGTTTAGTGAATTCGTAAGAAATAATGAAGGAATGAGCTTCTATTTATAGAAAAATAGAATGCATAGTAACTAACTCATGAAAACGGTCCAGATTGATTTACTTTAACTGATGGTCCATATTTAAAGAAAAATCTTTTAAATAAAATATAATATATTCTATTTATATAAAAAGATTTTTTACTATGCAAAACTATCTACGCAGCACTATGCAAATACTATGCATAATAAAATATAATATATTCTATTTATAGAATAACTTTAATAAAGTATTCATTTTTATATAAAAAGATTTTACTATGCAAAATACTATGCAACACTATGCATAATAAAATATAATCTAATCTAATTATTATCTAATAAAACGAATAACTTTATAAAAGTATTACATTTTATATAAAAGATGTTTACATTTTATTACGTTAATAATACTAATAAAACAAAACTTATAAATCAACAATAATTGAATCAAATAATGTGAGATACTTGTCAAAGAACTATTGTAGCAATAATTGAACAAAACCGAGTGACTTCTCACATAAACATCAATAATTAATACTGGTGCTACTATTATGCAACCCAGCGCGTATTCTTTGTACTTTACTATTGAGTAGTTCAAGCAAAGATAACGGTAAAAATTCGCCGTTATTTTCAATAAAATATTTTTGTCGTTTTCTCAATCTATCAATAATTCAGTTGTGGGTTCCACCAATGATTCTTGTGATTATATTTAATATTCCACGATAAAATGAATATTCCCCAACCAATCGAATATAATATGACAACTTGAATACTTTGCAAAATTTGTAAATATTACCCCCAACTATAACATTATATTAATTTTAAAAATAAATATTTTGAGATAATTAAATATTTATTCATAAAATCTGGGGTCTCACAGATCATAAAGTAAAAAAGAAACTAACATGGCGAAAATACACAAAAATACCAATTAAACTACCTTCATACCAACAATTTATACACATAAATAAATTTAATACCTCCAAATAATAAACCCAGAAATCAAAAATTTTATCAAGCATTAACTTAATTGGTGTAAGCTCTGAAATGAATTGAAGTTTCATTTGGGTTTCTATTTGGGTTTGGGTATGAAGATTTTTTAATAGGGAGGAAGAACGAAATCAGAAAGCAGCGACTAGAAGCAAACAAAGAAGAAAATTCCCAATCTATACAACCTCTTTCTTCAACCTCCAGATCCGAAAGTCAGGAAGCAGCGATGAACTCTTCATCTTCTTCAACCTCCAGATCTGTATCACTTTCTTAAACCTCCAGATCTGTACAACCATCATCTTCTTCCGCCCCCTTTTCTCTCTCCTCCGACCACAAAAATCCCCATCATCGATTTTCATGTGGCAGATTCATACTATTCAAAGCTCTAAATCGGCTACGAACCATGACTATGGAACTCACGACAATTTTTGATTTGGATTCCCACGAAGGCACGAATTGAGGCTTTTTTATTTATAAATTGGTTTAATTAAGTATTTGACAAATTTACCCTTTCATATATAATAATTGTGTAATCAAACATTAAAATACTCTTTTTTAATTACACATCAGCTAAACAATGGCCTACCCAAAGAACCACGTCAGCAATTTCTAACGTGGCAGCCTCAATTAAAAAAATTAAAAAAAAATTGATAGTTTAATCATCTAATTGACAAAATTAAAACTTTGATCACCGAAGTGGAATATGTCATATAGTTCAGGGTAGTAATTCATATTTAAGCCTAAATACAAGGCTTTATACTAATTCTAAGGTACACACAAATATTATTTTCCAGCACTAGAGCATTAAGCCTTCATTATTAACCTTATTCAGCCTACACTTATTCTCACACTGGAGTTATCCCCTGACGTCCCAAGCTGTCAAGCTTTTTGTGTTTACTCATTTCTGTGTAGAATTGGACGCACTTTGGTGATTGGAGCGCCTGGACGGATCTTGGTGTTAACATTGACGCTGGAAGGAGGGTTTTTCTCTAGTGTTGCTGGAATATTCAATCATAACAAAAAGCTATCTGGTGGGAAGAATGGTGAACAACAAGAAAGTATCAGGTGTTGGACAGTCGACTGCGGGCGAGTCCTCTCAACCTAGAGGGTCAGTCAAAAGACAAGTTGGGGCCGTCGAAGAGCATCCACAACAGGCTCGGGCCTCACAGTATTTCTGAGGGACCTAGGGATGCTAATCGAAATGATGTTAGGAGGAGGTTGTTCTCTACGGCCAACAAAAAAGTCAAAGACCGGAGTCGTGTGGGGGGCACACCATCCCGAACACGACTCCGCGATGACCAAGAAGACCGGAGGTCGGTCTTAAAAAGAAAGGCTTAGGAGACTGATGGCGTGCTGAATGCTTTGTTGTTGCAGAAGGAGGAAATTGCAAGGCAGAAAGTTCATATGGTCGAAGGAGATGGTGGCGCCTCCAGCCATAGCCAGAGCCAAAGGCGGGGGAGCTCGCTAGACACACTGCCCAGGACACATTGTCCGGACAACCATAGAAGGGCCGAGAATGAGTGTCGAAGCCGCTCTTGTAGCAAGAGCATATCGGATGATTACGTGTCTAAGAATCTCTCGAGGACACACCGTCCGGAGGGATTTCGACACAGCGGGAATAAACGTTGAAGTCCTTCCAAGGCAGCCAGTTCAGAAGGAAGGAGTCGTTCAAACCGAGGAAAGCGAGACCCAGTTCCAAAGAGTACGCCAAATGGGGTAGATGTACTGGCCAAAAGGTAAGAGTTGTAGAAGGAGTTATCTGAAGTCAGGCAAGCGAAGGGGACTACAGCTAAAATGTCCTCACCGTTCTCCCCTGAGATTGTTTGGGATAAGGTTGTTGCCTAATTTATTACTAGCACTTTACAGCAAGTATACACGTTCGTTTGCAATATTGAGCAAGCAAAGATATCATTCCCACAAAGAAATAGATTATAAACTTTATCAACTATCAATTGCAATGCAATTAATCCTATTTTAAACTATGAAATGCTGTTTGTGAAAATTAACAAAACTAATAATTAAGATCAAAGTTCACAAGATTAATGCAGATTTAACAGGTTAAGATTACAACTTCCCTTGGTATTCCATTTAAATTAATTTACTTCCCATTTAAATCAATTAGTTAATATGAATCATTATCCAAGAATGCTTTATAGTACTCACGCACTTCTTCCAAAGACACATGAATAAATCCTCCTAAATCCAATTTTTAAGACACAGAATTACAAGGACCACCATAGTCAATCAACTCACTATATTCCTATATAAATCAAGTGAATTAGGGTTTTATGCACAAATTCTTTTAATGAATACAAAAGACACATAGGTATAGTCCTATCCTACATGCTAATTATTAACCTTATTCAGATTATATGAACAAATGTTATCATATCCAGATCTAAATCTATATTCCATCTTCTAATTTTATATAGATTATCACAATAATTGTTGGCCAAACAATTAATCAATAAGCAAAAGATATAATAAATAATTCAATAAAAACCAACTTTCATTCAATGAGAATGTTTAATTTAAACTACATACCAAGTTCCGTTGCAATCTTAATGAAAATTTAGTTCATAATAATAATAAGGAAATACATCATCCAGATTAGTAATCCAAACTATCTAGATAATTACAAAGAATAAAAATTAAAGATGAAAAGAAGAAACTTTGAATTTGCTCCTATACTCTCTCTTTGATCTTCAGCCTTTACAATCCTCCTTCGTGGTTTCCTCGTTGTTCTCTCTGCAATTCTCTTGAAAAATTGAGTGATATGTCTTTTCTGAAGTCTTCTACTATTTGTGTTGGTCCAAAAACCTCCTTCAGATTCCTGTTTGGTTTCGAAAACAACTCAATAGTAGAAGAAAAAATCTAACTTTGATCGTGCATGAGCGCCTAGGCGCTCAACCTAATACAATTCCAAGCGCCTAGGCGCTTGAACAGGACCATGTATTTACAAAAATGCCACTCAACTCTAATGTAATGATTTTTGATCTTTGTCTTCTCCCAAATGACCAATTTGTCCCTCTAGCTCCAACCTACAAGAAATAAAAATAAAAACACATAAAAATATACTAAAAACACTCAAAGATAGCAATAATTAATTTTAATAATATCGGATTCATAGGTATAAAACCTACTCATCAAAGGCAGACCCAAATAAGATGCTCCCCCATATGGAGAGTTACGATGGTTCGAGAGATCCGTATGAACATAGCTAGACATATGACAGATTGATGGATTATTATGATTATTCTGATACTGCAAAGTGTCATACCTTTATGACAACATTGAGGAAAGATGCAAGACGGTGGATGATGACTTTGGCCCTGAACTCGGTGGTGTCATGGGAAGAACATTGCAATAAATTCTATACCTAGTTCGAAAGTAAGAGGAGGATAGAAAAATTGAGTGGATCACTGTCTCAAATCAGACAATACTTGAGTGAGACTTTAGGACAGTATGTGAAGCGGTTCCGAGAAGCAGTAGGTCAAATTTCAGATTTAAATGACCTTCAGGTAGTGGGACTCTTTCAGAATGGTCTGGACCTTGTAAAGTCCAAGAAGCTGGTGAAAGAGTTGATGTTCAACCATTCGAAGAGCCTGACTGAGGCGTTTGAAAAAGCTAAAGGTTTTATAATGGTGGAAGAGGCCATGAATAGTCTGAATCAGCTTATATCACAGAGACGGAGGGATAAAGAGAAAGGTAATACTGACACCAAATCTGACGGATACCAGAAGAAGTTTAACGGTGGCAATGGCAAATTCGACGGTCATCAGAAGAAGTATAATGAAGGTTTAGGAGGGGGACGCCCACATTTCCAGAACCAGAAGGTCAATAAGGTTTACACAAAGCTCAACATTGACCGAGCCACTATTCTTGAAGAAATAAAAAATAAACCTTACTTCGAGCCGCCCACGGATAACATCAAGGGGGACAGGGGTAATAAGGGCAGATATTGTGATTATCATGAGGCAGTCGGGCATTCTATAGAGTCTTGTTGGGGATTAAAAGATCTGATTAAAAAGAATGTGCAGAATAGGGCTCTAGTTCAGTTTATTGCAGGTAGGGAGGCTCCAGGCGAGCAACAGGTGCACAACTCTTCAGTACCAGACCCGACGACTCAGTCTCGACAATATGATCATACCCAGGCAACACGTCGGGTGGTGGATGTGATCACGGACGAGTCTGTTGGGAACGTTTCAGGGAAGAAGCGTCAATGGTTTATGGATGAGGTGTTGTTAGTATTTGAGCAGCCTGTACGACTTGAGAGACCCTACCCGGGTTCGGTAATATCCTTCACTGATGAAGATTTCCCAACGGAGCCGATCGAACCGCATGAAGGTGCTTTTGGTAATTACTGCACAGGTCGGGTCGGTGGATATGAAGTGAATGATAATAGATAACGGTTCGTCAGTGGACATATTATATGCTCTGCATACCAGAGGTTGGACTAGGGAGGCAGGAAATTGGAGGTTGGGCAAGAGCCTCCCCTATATGGGTTTAGCAATGATCCAGTAAAAGTTACAGGGACGATCGAGCTACCGGTGGTCTTCGGGATGGCTCCTCAGCAAGTAGAGATAGTTTGTAGATTTTTTGTGGTACATGTGCATTCGGCGTACAATGTTATCTTGGGAAGACAAACCTTGACAGCTCTTCAGGCGGTGACTTCGATTCCTCACTTCAAAATTAAGTTTCCCACGCTGAATGTAGTTGGAGAGGTGGTAGGGGATCTCGACCTAGCGAGGAGATGTTATAGGAATGCTTTGATCTCTTCGGGGGTAGGAGTCAGTAACCAAAAACAGACAATGGCGATTGAGATCAAGCCTTTTACTGAAGGCATTATGGAGCCTTTGGTCATGCCTGCTTAGGTGACTGAAGAGGTGGAATTAATTCCAGGAAAAATGGACAAGACATTCAGGATCGGGACAGGATTGAAAGAGCCTTTTCGGACTAGTCTGGTGGAGTTGTTGCAGTGTTACATAGATATCTTTGCATGGGCCCCTAGTGACATACCCAGTGTTGATCAGAAAGTAGCTGTACACAGTCTGCATGTGGACCCATCAAAAAAGCTAGTTCTGCAGAAGAGGAGAATCTTTGCTCCAGAAAGACAGAAAATAATAGATGAGGAGATAGCCAAGCTTTTGGCAGCAGATTTTATTTTTAAGATTGATTACCCCGAGTGGATGGCGAACGTGGTACTGGTTCAGAAATAGAATGGGAAGTTGAGGGTCTACATCGACTATATGGATTTGAATAAGGCATACCCAAAGGACTTTTATCCACTTCCACACATCGATCAGCTGATCGATGCCACTACAGGGTATGCTCTGCTCAGTTTTATGGATGTTTTTTGGGATCATTAGATTTTGATGCATAAAGACAATATCCCAAAGACAGCATTCATTACTCATCGGTCGGTTTATGCATATAAGAAGATGACTTTTGGATTGTTGAATGCGGGGACCACATATCAGAGGATGATGAACTATGTGTTCGCAAATCAGCTAGGTCGAAGCATTGAAGTCTATGTAGATGATATGGTCGTCAAGAGCATGTTCGTACGAGGTCACTTAGATGATTTGGAAGATTGCTTCCAGATAGTTTGACATCATAAGCTCAGATTGAATCTAAAGAAGTGTACCTTCAGTTTGGGAGTAGGGAAGTTTCTGGGTTACCTGATCAACAAGAGAAGAATTGAGGCGAACCTGGAGAAGATCAGGGCAATTTTAGATATGAAGTCTCCTCAGTCGTATAAGGATGTTCAACGTCTGATAGGTCGGATAATAGTTTTGAGGAGATTCATGTCTAAGTCGACAGAAAGGTGTTTGCCATTTTTTAATATGTTGAAAGGACCGAAGAACAAGAAGACCTTTTAGTGGACTTCAGAGTGCGAGGATGCTTTTCAAGGAATCAAAAAGTATTTATCTTTGGCCCCATTATTGGTGAAACCAGTTCTTGCTAAGCCTTTGTATTTGTACTTGGTTTGCGAGTTCTTCAAGTGTAGGAGCGGTTTTGAAAGGGAGATCGGGAAAAGTAAAGACACCGATTTACTATGTAATATATGCCCTTAGGGATGCAGAGACAATGTATTAGAACCTTGAGAAGTTTGCATATGCATTAATGATAGCAAGTAGGAAACTCCGGCAGTACTTCTAGGGTCGGTTATAGTGGTATACACCGATTAGCCACTGAAGAAAGTGTTGGGAAAACTAGAGGTTTCAGGTCAGCTTGCAGTGTGGGCTATGGAATGGACACAATTTATAATAAAGTATCATCCTCGGACGACAATAAAGGGCCAAGCTTTGGCTGACTTTGTGGTGGAGTGCTCGTTTTCTGAGATAAATGACAGTTTGGATCATATAGAAGGAATCGTTTGAGACGATGAATTGGTGCTCAATGATTGTAGTTAAGTGGACGTCATAAGGCGGATCTATGCTTGGGCAACATAGGCCCCTGCTTATGCTGATATTTATTTTATATGTATAGTGGAGGGGCACATATGTAATTTAATAGACTTAAAGAGGACAGATTAATGGAAGAGTTATACTTGGAGGAGGCAAAAAAATATATATTTTACTCTTAATTTTAAAATTTAAATGAATCTATTTTGTAAATTTCATTTGAGCTGAATCTGTTAATCTACTTTACGACTGCTGATGAAGAAGTAGGAATGAGATAATCAGACTATTTTATATTTAAATATTTAAGTTAACTTCAAAAAATTAAAATTGAAAAGAATATATTTTATTGTTCTAATGAGATGAAGTAGTTTTAGATGAAATGTACTATTCCCTCCGTCCCCATAAAGGATGGCTAAATATATAATTTTTTTTGTTTCAAAAAGGTGAGATAAAATATATAAAGTGAATGGTACATATGTTATTTAGTGGGGTCTATTAATATAAAAAAATAAAAGTATTCATCACTTTATGTAATCTTGTAGGGTCACTAAGGATAAATTTATAACTTTTTTATTCTCTTTCCTCTACTTTTATTTTTCTTAATATGTGTGTAAATTGTATTTTTTTCATATTTTTGGGGACAGAGAGAGTAGTTTATAACTTAGATATATTTAGTTTAGACATTTTTGAGACTTTTTTCACTTCAATCATCGTTTTGAAGATTATTTATGTTATTCATTAGTTATTTTTGTGATTGACCTTTTTTTAAAAAAAAATCTTTTTTATTAATTTGCTTAAAAGGATTAAGAAAAGAAGAAAATTGTGGCAGTGCAGAGGTTCCTTTAAATTGATTAGTTTTCCTGCAATTCACTTGGCTAGTTGGCTTCTCGTGATAAATTGCATGGATTAAAAGTTGATGTCTACAAGTAACCAACTGAAATTAAGGACTAGCTATAAATCGGTTAATAAATTCTTGTTGAAGATTCATGGCAATAGAGTGATTTGAAATTAATGTCATGCAAGTTGCATCTTTTAAGTTAATTAAACTATTTATGCATGTTTGTTATGATTAGTTTTTAAACTCATTGAGTTCTCAGTTTTATAGTGTACATATTACCTCCATTTATTTAATTAACTATTGGTTTTTAATTTATATTAAAATTTTGTGACTAAATAATTTACATTGATATATATATATATATATATATATATATATATATATATATATATATATATATATATATTACTAAATACATGTTTGTTGCAAATCAATTGCAATGTTTGTTTTTACATCAAAATACTAATTTTTTAAAAAAAATAGATAAAGACAAAAAAATTTAGAACCATATTTGTACATAAACCAAGAAAAACTCAAAGTAATAATGAGGCCAGTGGCGAATCTATTAATAGGGAAGAGTAGACAGTGCCTATATTGGGATTTTTTAATTTTTTTTTATACATATAAGGACAAGGGCAAAAATAAAACTTGATAAATTTATAGAGGGAAAAAAATTAAACTAATACTACGCTAAAAAAACTAAACACATGGGTGTATAATGTATTTAAACTTTTGCTCTCTTACTCGATAAGTTAGCAGTAATGAGGTTAGGGAGGCCGCACTGGTAAAGTTAGCAGCTTATCAAAAAAGAGTTACTAGACATTATAACAAAGGTGTTAAGCTTAGGAGATTTGAAGTTGGCGACCTTGTTCTTCGAGAAGTAGAAGCCTCTAAGCCTTAAGATCAGGGGAAATTGATGCCGAATTGGGAAGGTTCATATGAGATAATTGAAGTATCAAAACCAGGAACGTACCGGCTTTGGGCGATGGATGGATCAAAAATCAAGAATACTTGGCATGTAGGCTGCCTTAGGAAGTATTACCAGTAGTTTGAAGTTAAGGATTCAACTCTGTGATTTTTTCGAATTATTAATAAAAGGAATGATTGGTTCTTTGAAGACTATTGTTGATCTTGATGTGTGATTCCCTGTTGGCTTTAAAGGAGGTTCGGTGGTATGTTCAGCCTTTGGGGCGAACTTGTGTTTATTCGATGGTATGTTTAGCCCTTGGGACAAACATTTATTTTAAAGGAGGTTCGGTGGTATGTTCAACCTTTGGGGCAAACTTGTGTTTATTTGGTGTTATGTTCAGCCCTTGGGGTGAACATTGGTGTTAAAGGAGGTTTAGTGGTATGTTCAGCCATTGGGTCGAACTTGTGTTTATTCGATGGTATGTTCAGCCCATGGGGCGAACATTAGTGTTAAAGGAGGTTCGGTGGTATGTTAAGCCTTTGGGGTGAACTTATGTTTATTCGGTGGTGTGTTCAACCATTTGGGCAAACATATTTCTATGGTGTTTTGGTTGGTGGTTGCTTATCCATATTTTTTAAGTATCCAATTTTGTTGGTTTTCTTTATACAGGAGTATAGTCCTTCGGATGAATCTTTTGGTTATTTTACATGTTTGTTTATTTTGTGAATGGATTTTTTGTCATTTGTGGTGTGAAAGGTTGTGTGAATGCTTTCGGGAAAGTTAATGTTTTCATTCATAAAGATAAGTTATATAGAGATAATTACATTGGAAATTAAAAAAGATAATTATGGGTGCGGAGAATTGTCTTCAAGATGGTCGTCTGACTCATCTTCATCTTCGGAGGAGTCGAGGAGGGAGGGGTTCAGTGCAACGATAGAGAGCTTGGTTTTACCTTTGTCTCGTCAAGCTTCGTACCCTTCATTGAACATCTAAGTTATCTCATCGGCCAGCTCGGGAGATTTGCGGTACTTATGGACGATCCGAAGCTTTAGCTCATTGGTCAAAGGTAGTCCCAATGCCTTGTAGTCATTGAATTCTTTTTCCATAGAGGCAAGGGCTTGAATTTTTTTTTTCTCTTTTTTCATCTGGACGAGAGCATGACGAGTAAGGGTTGGTTGTTCTATTTTAGCACTTCATTCTCTTTTGTGAGTTCATCACATTTGTCAAAGGCAGTTTTTTGGTGTGCTTCTAAGGCCGCTAACTCCTTTTTTAGCTTTGCGATATCAGCTTAGAGGCCCTCACAGAAGAAAGAGGTGTTGTTGTGTAGGCTCTTTTATTTGGCTAGGGCGACTCTTTATATTTCATTTTAACTTCGAGCGACCTTTTCTTCTACTTTGATTTCTTTATATTGTTGAATGAGGCGTCCAGATATAGCAGCAGCCTAAGGATATTGGTTAAGTATTAGATGCAATTATGAAGAAAAAAAAAAAGGGTTCTATTGGTAGAGGTTCGAAAAGACTTACCCTTCCCTAGTCCATGAATCTGGCGAAGACGAGTTCAGTTTTTGTTATGTCTTTGAAATGTGGCTTATCGGATGAAAGAACAAAGTGTTCAAAAAGGTGCATGGGGTATTCTTCAGAGGCGTCGAGCTAAAGTGTTTCGGAAGGCCCGGCCTCATTTGTGTGGTCGGGTTATTTTTGGGGGAATGGGTTATTTCTGGGTAGGAAGGGTATGGGGAGGTGAAGTCTCGGGTGATTTTTTAGTATGGGTCTTCTTTGGAGTATTGGGATTGGAATTATTGGTTTCTTTTCATTTTTGGCAAGGATTGGATGAGCTGGAAGGTATGGTTTCGGAGGTAGGTGGGGGGCTGAGGTTTTGGTCGAAGGGACATTTAATTCTTCAGCGGATAATGGTGTAATTTTGGCACGCTTTTTCTTAATTCAAAGTGTAAGACCCCAACTTTTATGAATAAAGATTTAATTTCTCGAAATATATTTTTGAATATTATGGTGTGGATTTGATATAATTGTTAGAGTTTGTGCCCTAGAGGCCAATTATTTGATATAATTGATTAACATTTTGATATTATATTTGATTGAATAAATGAATGATTTTATTATGGTTTTATTTACTACGTAATATAAATGTTAACATAATAAAATTCCTTAGAATAGTGATACAAATTATATAGTTTCAAGTATGTGACTTGAACATGAGATTATATAATTACAATTAGTACCATTGTTCTTAAAAGTCCCTAGTTGAGTATCATTGTTGATGGGACAACAATGATGCATTGAGACTAGTATGTGGATTGACTGATGACAAAATCTCATTGGTCATAAATATATGAGATATTAAGTCAATGCATAGGTACATGTTGAAGAAGCGATGTCTTTGGGCGATGGACTCCACGATGAGAATTCTATGTGGAGCATTATGCGAAGTGTCATTAGTAATTCTCATAGTGACAATGATGTAATGATCCTCTGACATGAAATCACTATATTACTACACGGGAATTTATGTACTTTGATATCATCAAAGGTCACCTTTAATAGGATGGACTATAAAGGTAATTATTGGGTACATCATGAATCGTGTGAGGAATATGAGTGATCTAGCTAGATGGAATTTAACCCTCCTATGTATTATGGGTGATATCCATAGGCCTCTTAATTGAGTAGGACTATGAAATGCATGGCCATGCTCAAATAGTGATTTGTTTCATATAGTCTACTCATTGATTTTAAGACCCCAACTTTTTGAATAAAGATGAATTTTCTATAATTATCATTTTTTATATTATGATATAATGTTATAGTTGTGGGTAGTATTTATAAATTTTGCAAAATATGCAAGTTGTTATATTATATTCGATTGGTCGGGGAATATTCGTTTTATCAGGGAATATTCGCATAACCACAAGAATCATTGGTGGACTCCATAATGAAATTATTGTCGGATTGAGAAAACGACAAAAATATTTTATTGAAAATAAACGGCGGAAGTTTTACCGTGGATACTGTTGAATTACTCGGTAGTAAAAATACAGTAATATGCGTGGTTGCATAATAGCACACGGTATTGATTATTAATGCTTATGTGAGAAGTCACTCAGTTTTATTCAATTATTGCTGCATAGTATCTCACATTATTTGATTCAATTATTGTTGATTTATAAGTTTTGTTTTATTAGTATTATTAACGTAATAAAATGTAAAAGCTTTTATATAAAATGTAATACTTTATTAAAGTTATTCTATAAATAGAATATATTATATTTTATTATGCATAGTATTTGCATAGTGCTTGCATAGTGTTTGCATCGTAAAAATATTTTTATATAAATAAAATATATTATATTTTATTTAAAAGATTTTACTTTAAATATGGAATGATGCATTAAAGTAAATCAACTACGACCGATTCATGAGTTAATTCTTACGCATTCCATTTTTCTATAAATAAGCTCATTCCTTCATTATTTTCTCTTTAATTCATTTAAACTCTGAGAGAAATTATAGAGAGAAAGAAGAAGAGTTTTCTGTTACTTCACTACTCTAATATCAAGTATTATTTTACGGTAAGTGTGAAATCCCAGATTTTATGACTAAAGAATTAATTTTCTCGAAATAATTTTTTTTATATTATGGTGTGAATTTGAGATAATGTTATAGTTGTGGGTAGTATTTATAAATTTTGCAAATTATGCAAGTTGTCATATTATATTCGATTGGTCTGGAAATATTCTTTTCGTCAGGGAATATCCGTACGACAGTACAATCATTGGTGGACCCACAACGGAATTATTGCGGATTGAGAAAAAGACAAAAATATTTTATTGAAAATAACGGCGTAAGTATCATATTGACAATTTGGACGTTATTGGTTCTTGGATAAATTAATTCTTGAACGTGTTTTATTAAATTATTATGTCATTGTCATCATCCTCATGTTTATATTATGTTGAAAGTCATCTGTGGCCTGCAGTGCATAGATGGACTTAGTATGATTATGACCAGGGATTATTCGGTATAATCATGACCGTAATGTTACAAATGATGTGGAAAAAGTTCTCATTGGCCCGTAGTGCATTGATGGACAGTTTTTGGTATGATTATGGCTATGGATTCTCTTCGTCTAAGGGAGCAAAGATGAATTATTTTATGGCATGATCAGGACCATTGATGAAAACACAATTATCTTTGGCCCGTAGTGCATGGATAATTTGTGGT
This sequence comes from Panax ginseng, assembly GCA_020205605.1. NCBI lineage: Eukaryota > Viridiplantae > Streptophyta > Magnoliopsida > Apiales > Araliaceae > Panax > Panax ginseng. The sequence continues at coordinate 28,682,507 of CM035149.1, forward strand.
CGTGATACTAAAGAATATCCTTGGCCTGTAGTGCAGGGATGATTTAATGATGTGGATTATTTATTGAGCTGAGTCTCAGCGATAAAAGTGATGAAAAACATTTTAAATCATAAAAGATAGTAGATTTTATTCTCTACTTGACTCTCTTAATGGATTGAATGTTCCGCTGCAATTAAACTTGATGTCTATTGTATTTTATCAGTTTAACATTTTTGGAGACTAATGATAATTTATTCTGCATTATCTTAGTCATAATATTTCTTACTGGGCTAGTTGAGCTCACCCTTTCTTTCATTGTTCTCTTCAGGAAATGAGAACGTAGCTGGGGCTAGTCGGGGAATGGAGTGATGGTCTAGAGGATAGCATTAGTAGTCCTCACTATTCTGTGAAATAGTGTGACAATAATTGTAATGAGGACTCCATTGAGAGTGGATATTGTCTAGAAGACAATATTTGTATTTAAACTCACAGCATATGTTTTATCGTATTTTACACGACTGTTGTATTATTAGTTTGTATTTGAATTTTGTACCATATATTTGGCGACTCAAGATGGGTGATGTATACCTATTTTGGGGGCGTCACAGTAAGGGATATTATTCTTTTGTATTCAAGAAGAGAACTTCTGTTATTCCATTTCTTTATTATTCTGTTGGAATAACCTGTATATGCGAAATACCCTATATTTGGTGACATTCTTCTATTATTCTATCTTTATTATTCATTGGAACATCCTGTCAGGTTTCTTTCTTTGGGACTGGTTAAAATCTTTATTATTATTCTGTCTTTATTATTCCGTTGGAATATCCACGTTTATGTGTTTTACTACCGGACTGGTTAAAATCTTTATTATTCTCGTCTTTATTATTCGCATTGGAATATCTCGCATCATATGTTTTACAGGACCGGTTCCGTCTTTATTATTCTCGTATTTATTATTCATTGGAATAACTTTTATGCTCATCGCAAGTACCGCATGCATGGTGATTTTGTTGTTATTCCATTCTTTATTATTCAGGTTGGAACATCCCGCTTGCGATTGTGATTTTCACCTACCGGTTCCGTTATTATTATTCTCATTTGAATAACTCATTCATACGGAAATGGCACCGCATTCATGGTGATTTCTTTGTTATTCCATTCCTTATTATTCTCAAATTGGTTAAAATTTTGACTTCTATACTCCATGAAATTAGTGGAATATCCTTGATATTTCAAGGCTTCATCCGAAGATCTTTTTCGTGGAAATATTCTTCCGAGCATTCTTGAATTTTACTTTACAAAGAAGTATCATGTTGACAATTTGGACGTTATTCCTGAATAACTTAATTCTTGAATTTTTTTTATTGAAATCTTATATCATTGTCATCATCCTCATGTTTATATTCTTGAAAGTCATCGTGGCACCAGTAGAGCATGGATGGACTTGGTATGATTATGACCGAGGATTATTGATTGTAATCACGACCGTAGTAATGTAATAAGTGATGTGGTAAAAGTCCTCATTGGTCAGTAGTGCATTGATGGACAGTTGTTGGCATGATCATGACCATTGATTAATACACAAATATCCTTGGCCCGTAGTGCATGGAATTTGTGGTCGTGACCCTAATGAATATCCTTGACCGTAGTGCAGGGATGATGTGGATTATTATTAAGCTGAGTCTCAGCGATAAAAGTGATGAAAAACTTTTTAAATCATAAAAGATAGTAGATTTTATTATCTACTTGACTCTTTTAATGGATTGCTTGATCCGCTGCAGTTAAACTTGATGTCTATTGTATTTTATCAGTTTAACATTGTTGAAGACTAACGATAATTTATTCTGCATTATCTTAGTCATAATATTTCTTACTGGGCTAGTTGAGCTCACCCTTTCTTTCAATGTTCTCTTCAGGAAATGAGAACGAAATTTGGGACGAGTCTGGGGAGCGGAGTGATGGTCCGGATGATAGTATTAGCTAGTAGTCCTCACTATTCTGTTAAATAGTGTGACAATAAATGTAATGAGGACCTATTCTGAGAGTGGATATTGTCTAGAAGACAATATTTGTATTTAAACTCACAGCATATATTTTGTCGTATTTTACACGACTACTGTATTATTAGTTTGTATTTGAATTTTGTACCATGTATTTGGCGACTCAAGATGGGTGATGTATACCTAATTTGGGGACGTCACATTGATCAAGAAAAACTCAGATTAAATTATGAAGAGTATGACACATTCCATGACTCGAGTTTAATCTAGGATATTAAGGTTAAAAGGATTAAATTACATTGAAACATTGGTCACGAAAAGGTTGCATCGAATCATCGATCTTATTATTACTTGGGTAGCAGTGATGCATTACTAGATGCTGATCACTGTTTATAATTTTATAATATTATTTTAAAATTATTGCCAACGTAATAATAACCTATAGGATCACACACATAGAATGTAATTTAAAAGGGAATTAATTTAAATTTTAAGGATTTAAATATATTAATATGATTAATAGTATTTAAATCACGAATTTAAATTAAAAGGATAATTTGTATATATGTATATTAATTAAGTAAGACTTAATTAAGATATATATATATATATATAATTTTGGATTTTATGAAATTAGGTTTTGATCATTAATTCCTTTTAACTACTATATATATGATATATAACAGCCACTTAGGGAAATATCATAACTTGAAAACCCTAGTCGCTCTTAGAGAGAGACTAGAGAGAAAACCTTTCGAAAAATCTTGCTCCTTTGGTGGCTAGTACCGCAAGTACCTTATTGCACAATCGTGCGACGGTTCGTGCGACGTTCGTGTGGATACCATAGAGACGTAGTTTCGTGAGGAATTGTGTTGGAGATTCGAAGCGTTTCAGAAGCTTTTTCATATTCGGTATAATCTCTTTACACTGAATTAATATCTGTTTTGCATGGATCCTGTTTTGGGTTTCGGAAATTATTTTGTTTTGTTCAATTTTATTCCGCTGTGCGTTGCTTTGATGTGCCGAAAACCCAACAATAATGTTATAGTTATGGGTAATATTTATAAATTTTGCAAAGTAAGCAAGTTGTTATAAAATATTGGGTTAAGTTCAGATGACCACCTGTGGTTTAAGCGGTTTCCCACTTAACCACCTGTGGTCCGTAAACCTACATTTAAACACTCGTCCTTTTGAGGTGAAGTGAAAACGTCACTTCTGTCATAACTCTGTTAGTTAAATTGTATAAAGACTTAATTACCCTCCTACGTATAAAGACTGTAATGCAATGACATCAACGATCTTTAAAGATTAAAGCAGAAAACTGGTTTTGAAATAAATTTCCATAGATTTATGCATGAAGCAACTAGTTTTGTTTGAAACGAAGTAGGAATAAGTACATTTACATTCAAATCTACAAAAAAATCAGCTAGAATTATGGAAATTTCATCAATCATCAGTAACATTACAATTAAAATTTCGTAGCAAATACCTTCCGCTAGATCTGAATTTGAATGACGACAATTATATCAAATGAAGCTCTTACAGACTATAACAAAGGCGAACAGAATGATATGCACAGATTATCGTGAAAAATAAGTTCTACTTCAAAATCTGCTCGCCTCGTAAAATTGATCTTACGATGTTCGAAAAAAATTGAATCAATTGAATCTACACCACATATAAGTCTTTAAATGCCAAACAAAACAGCAACGAATATGATATAAAGAAAGAAAAGTTAAAAGTAGTACTTTGAAGAACAGAACAAATCCTCCATTTCTTTCCTCTCAATTCCTTGTCCAAAAACAGAGCAAATGTAATATATCCTAACACCCAAATACAATCCTCCAATAATTCACCAATACAAGCAGAATATCCAATTTGAAAGATTAATCGCAGGAATCTCCATGTAATATACTTTGTTCAAAGATTTTCCCATATGTACCAAGAATTGTAAATTTCTTCCAATTCAACAACTTTTCTAAATATTGAAACAACAATGCTAAAATTTAAGAATATCACCAAGTAAAACCCCAAATCCACACCAATTTTCAATATTCCAATTCAGGTAGAACAAACCCATAATAAATGAAGCAAATGCTAAAATTTGAGTACTCTTTTTTTCTGACCAAATACCCATATTGAAAATGGGTATTTCAGGGGACTGAATTGTCTCCACTTTACAACAAGTAGCATAAGCTTCTACCTCCAAATCACCAATAATTGACATGAATGAACAATCTTCTTGAAAAATTTATGGAGTATCAAGTTTGTTGGTAGATGAATCGGTGACTTCTGGAGCTGATAAAGCTCCATCTCCAAATGGGGTATAAAATTCTGGGGAACAATTAAAGGTTTGTCGATCAAATGGAAATTTGGAAAACTCATCAAAACAATAATTTTGGGGAAAAGGCTTTTCAAGAAAAGTATCAACATTAGTGTAGAAATCATTTACCCCATTTGGAAAAGGGATGAAACAATTTGGGTTTCATGAATGATGAAGAAGAGAGGAGACTGAAGATAACGAGAAAGATAATGAGGAAGAAGAGGGTAATTTAGATATTTACTACTTTTTTTTGGACTGTTACAACCCTTCTCACGCGCTTTTGGCGTCTGACATACACGCACAGTTAATTCAGATGGAAAAGATAACTTTTTCACTTCACCTCAAAAGGACGAGTGTTTAAATGTAGGTTTACGGACCACAGGTGGTTAAGTGGAAAACTGCTTAAACCACAAGTGGTCATCTGAACTTAACCCTAAAATATTTGATTGGTTGGGGAATATTCGTTTTAACAGGAAATATTCGTACGACGGCACAATCATTGGTGTACCCCACAACGGAATTACTGTCGGAGATAGAAAACGACAAAAATAACTTTTTATAAAAATAACAACGAAAGTTTTATCGTTAACTGTTGAAATACCCGGTGATAAAAGTACAGTAATACGCGTGGTTGCATAGTAGCACACTGTATGGATTATTGATGCTTACATGAGAAGTCACTCAGTTTTATTCAATTATTGCTACAATAATTACTGCATAATATCTCACGTTATTGATTCAATTATTGTCACAATATTTTTATATTATTAAATCAATAATTGAGATGACAAGTTATTCATATTATTATTTGCATAATTGACAATGTCTAGAAAGTTCTGTCGAGAAAATGGGTTTGGTCACCTAATTGCGCGCCAATAGGGAGAAATCCTTATCGAAAAGCACCCTCTTTCCTGGGAATGATCTGGTTGTTAATATTGCAAGTTATAAATGATGAATAATTGTTGTTCAGAAATATGTTTAGTGAAGCCAAGTGAATTGAGATAAATAAAGGGGTATTTTATGAAGTATTTGTTGTAAATTTGGTTTATTATATGGACCCCCACTTATCCATTTTTTAAAATAATCGATAGAAAATTATTCAGTATAAATATATATATATATATATATATATATATATATATATATAATTGTGTGGTGTGTGTGATTAAACATATGTGTATGAAAGTAAAGTGGGATGGGTGCGAGGTGTGTGTGAATTATAAGTATATATATATATATATATATATATATATATATATATATATATTATTGCACAGTAATGAATAGTAAAAATTAAAATTTTCAGACGATTCGGCGTCCGTGAATTCTTTCTGTTCACCCGTGATTTCTAAATTCAAATAGTATCCTGCCATTCTCTTATAAATAGGATGTTCAGTTTAGAAAAGAAAATCACACCGGAATCAGAGAATTCTTCTTCCATAATATTAAGCGTATTTTTTTTGAGTTTAAGGAAGCTTTGAGTGTAAAAAATAGTATAAGTATTCTTCAAGAATATCTCCGCCCTACCAATCAAAAGTACTTTCTTTTTAAGGTAAGGGGTATTATTTATTTCATATTCGCTTACGATATTATTTTCCGTATTCGTAAGGAATTTTATTTTCTTTCAATATTCGTAAGGAATATTATTTTCATTCAGTATTCGTAAGGAATATTATCTTCGTTCAATATTCGTAGGAATATTATTTTCGTTCAACAGTCGTAAGGGATATTATTTTTGTTCAATATTCGTAAGAAATAATATTTTCTTCCATACTATGTAGTATGTAAGTAATATTATTTCGTTTCAGATTCTGAATTCTGTACTCATTTTGTTAAGTATTACTTCTATACTCCTTGAAGTTAGTAGAATATCCTTGAAATTTGCGCTTCATCTAGTATCGTTTCACTAGGATATTTTTCTAAACATTCTTGTTCATTTTTAAGCTTTTCATGCCGGAGTACTATTCATACGTACGACACTATTCATACGTACGGTACTATTCATACGTACGGGTACTATTCACCCGGGGTACTATTCATGACAAAAATTGATTTTTTCTATCTAAATTATTTTTAATACAACATATTCTTGAATTTTACTCCACAAAGCAGTATCATGTTAACAATTTGGATAATTATTGAATTATGGATAAATTAAATTATAAATCTTTAAAATTTATCTTTGCTCTCATTTAATTGAATTCTTAGATCATTGTCATCATCCTCATGCTTATATTGTGATAAAAGTCATCTTTGGCCTGTAGTGCATAGATGGACTATTGATTGGTATGATTATGACCAGGGATTATTTGGTATAATCATGACCTGTAATGTACAAATGATGTGGTAAAAGTCCTCATTGGCCCGTAGTGCATTGATGGAAAGTTGTTGGCATGATCATGACCATTGGTGATAACATGAATATCCTTGGCCCGTAGTGCATGGATAATTCGTGGACGTGATACTAATGAATATCCTTAGCCCTTAGTGCATGGATAATTCAGTGATGTAGATTATTTATTTAGCTGAGTCTCAGCGATAAAATTGATGATAAACTTTTAAATCATAGAAGATAGTAGATATCATGCTCTACTTGACTCTTCTAATGGGTTGCTTATTTCGCTGCAGTTAAACTTGTTGTTTATTATATTCTATCAGTTTAACACTGTTGAAGGCTAATGATAATTTATTCTGCATTATCTTAGTCATAATATTTCTTACTGGGCTAGTTGAGCTCACCCTTTTGCTTTCATTGTTCTCTTCAGGAAATGAGAATATAGCAGGGACTAGTCGGAGAATGAAGTGACGGTCCAGATGGTTGCATTAGTAGTCCTCACTATTCTGTAAAATAGTGTGATAATAATTGTAATGAGGACTCCATTTGAGTTTGGATATTGTCTAGAAGACAATATTCGTGTTAAAACTCTCAGCTTATGTTTTGTCGTATTTTACACGACAGTTGTATAATTAAGTTGTATTTAAATTTTGTACCATGTATTTGGCGACTCAGAATGGGTAATGTATACCTATTTTGGGGGCGTCACACAAAGGATCTTTGTCCTTTCGAAGATTGGCATGTCTAGGAGGCTTTCAGTTAAAGTGGGAGTTTGTGTGATTGTTGGTGTTGGAGCTTTTTTAACTACCCTCATTTTGAGTCGGTAGGTAGTGGGCTCTTTGAAAATGGTTTGGGTGTTGGTGGTTTCTGAAGTTGGAGGATCGGTAGGTTCTTTAGTGGATTTGCCAGAAAGAAACTCTTTGAGGTCGTTTCTTTCGATGGAGGTTGGTTTGATGAGGGATACTGCAATCAAAAAATAGGTTAAGGCAGTTGACAAGCTGGGAAATAGAATTAATTTAAGAAGGAGGTCGGCAACTTGCATTTGTGATCGTAGAGCCATGCTTGTTTGGTCAGAAAAACGAAGCTCCATTCCTGTCTCAGCAACTTTTTGATCAATTTTGATATTTCTAGTACCCGTTCAGGTGTGGTGTCACTGAAGGAGACGTTTGGTCGTCTGTATGAGGCCTAGTCTGGTAGTTTGTGGGTTTCTGGTCCTTTGATGTAGAACCAGTCTTTGTGCCAGTTTTTTTTGCTTGAAGGGGTGTCCATTAGGGGACGTTTCTTGATCTTGGGGTTGGATTTTGGAGGTTGTTTGCTCAGAACTTTGAATCCAGGTTCTCGGGTGTTAATCAGTTGGTATAAGGAAAAGAAGAAGTCAATGGAAGGGGCGGTGCAGATCTCATGATAGAATTTGATGAAGGCTATGATGTTAATATAGGAGTTCGACACTAATTGGGCGAATTCAATGTTGATAAACCCTAGGAGGGTAAGGAGGAAGGGATGTAGGGGTAGCCGAACGCCCTTCTTAAGTAGGGTAAGGAGCTTAACGGTACAACAATCGGGACGAAGGTACATTCAGTCGGTGGTAGAAGGGGCTTTCAATTGGTGGGTGTCTGGAATATGGTAATGTTAGCGAATGATGGGGAGGTCTGCGGCGGTGATGCGAGACGGCGTATTGGCATGTGGGAATTTTGTCTCATTCGGATATTCTCGTATCGTTTTTTGGAAATCAGTCTCTATTTTGGTTGGATTTAAGTTTTGGGAGGAAGTTTCGGTGGTGGTGATGGTGGAATCGGTGGTTATGGTGCTAATGTTGGGGTGTGGGTTGATAGGAGAGGAATTAGTGGTTGTTGTGGGTGGAGCAGGGATGGACGACAAAGGAATAGCGACGATTGGGTTGTTGATGGTGGAAAGGGTGTTCTCTTGGACCTGAGTTGATGCCATTGTTAAGGTTTTGAAGGATATTGGCCAGAATGAGGGTTTTGCTAAAGGATGAAAGAGGGTTCTAGGATTCAAGTGAAACAAAGTTGTCTTTTTTGAAGGAAAGGTTTATTTTATTCTAAGGATAGAATTTGAAGTAGCTTGCCTTTTCAGTTATGCCCGAATACCAAGGGACAGCTTGTTAATGGAGGTCATGATAGGGTACGTGGGTGGAGTTGTAAGGTTGGTTCATTGTTTGTTGTGTGAGCTTCAAAAGGTCTTGGGTTTGATTCAGTTCATTGTTAATCATTGGGCCTTGGTTGAAGTACTCTTCCATTAAATATTTATTTGAATGGAAGACTTGGGGGTAATGTTGGGCCATGATTGTTTGGGTCCGGTTCATATGGTGGGTTACAGTCCACATGAGGTTGTTTAAAGGAATAATTACATATTATATTACATTTTTAAAAATAATTACAACAATAGTGCACTCATAAAATATTTACACAATTAATACACTTTTATATTTATTTACAATATTAGTGCAATTAGGATTCCTTAATTTAGGGAATTAGTATGCAATTAGGATTCCTTAATTTAGGGGATTAATATTGATTTACTTATTAAATTAAGTAATTAATAAGTAAATTATATAGCACACCTTCTCTTTCATTAATAAAATCACGCCTCCTCCGCCCTCCTCCACCATTAACGCCATCCTCCACCATTAACCTAGACAGTCCCAACTTGTTAACCATTAACCTAGACATAATATTTTGGGAGGTTTGTTTCTAAAGTACTGCTGGACCCCCTCACCCCCAATCCACATCCACACCTGCGATTTTTTCATAGTACAGTTGCTGCGATTTTTTCATAGTACAGTTGGTAGCCAAACATTCATACCAAGGTAACCAATTCAGTGTTATTAAGTTACTAATTTATTTTTAAAAAATCTATTATAGATTTTTTTTAATAGTGCAGTTGGTAGCCAACACTTTATACAAATGTAATCAATTCAGTTTTATTGGGTTACCAATTAATTAAAAAAAATTATTCTAGATTTTTTTTTATAATGCAGTTGGTAGCCAAACCTTAATATAAAGGTAACCAATTCAGTTTTATTAGGTTACCAATTAATTATAAAAAATCTATTATAGATTTTTTTTATAGTGCAGTTGGTAGCCAAACCTTAATACAAATGTAACCAACAAAAACTAAATTGTTACCTTTGTATGAAAGTTTTGGTTACCAACTGCACTGAAATTTCTCTTGGTTACCCACAAAAACTAAAATGGTTACCTTGTATAAATGTTTGGATACCAACTGCACTAAAATTTATCTTTTTCTCCTTTTAATTTCTGGACTAAATCAACCTTCGTCATAATGGCAGCTGTGGCCGTAATGGATGAGGAGATCGACGTCCATGGTGGCTACACCTTCAAGATCTACAGATTTACATCTTCAAGGTGTTGAAGCGGCGGCGACGACGAAGGAGGAAGAAGAAGACTTACAAGATCTACATCTTCAATGTGTTGAAGCGGCGGCGACGACAAAGGAGACGACGAAGGAGACGGCGAAGGAGGAGGACCGCATAAAGTGGAGTAGTTTTCTCCTTATCAATGTGTTTCTAATTTTGTTGGTTTGGGTTCTGTGACGTGTATTGCACTACTATTGATATTATTATATATTATTGCACTATTACTATAATTATTTAATTGGTGCACTATTCTTTTAATATCTTTCTATTTGTTGTATATTTATGTAAAGGACCCTTGTTTAAACCCATGTGAGATTTTGTTTTGGTAGTTGGAGTATTTTAGGGAATCAAGGATTCTTAATTATATTTGGTTTCTAAATCCAAGAGGAGGTGTTGGGATTTGAACCAACTTCCTTATTTTTACGAGATCATATACAACCCAATTAAGGAATTATACTTAATGAGGAACCCTAATCCAATATGGGGAGGACTCTAAAAAGGTGGTGAGATCACTATAAATACAAGGCTCAATTATTATTTTCCAGTACTGGAGCATTAATCCTCAATTGTTAACCTTATTCAGCCTGTATTTATTTATGACGCCCCCAAAATAGGTATACATCACCATTCTGAGTCGCCAAATACATGGTACAGAAAAACAACTACAACTTTATTAATACAATTATCGTGCAAAATACGACAACACATACTATGAGTTTAAATACAATATTGTCTTCTAGACAATATTCACGCCCAAATAAAGTCATCATTACAATTATTGATGCACTATTTTACAAAATAGTGAGGACTACTAAAACAGCTATCTTGAATCATCACTCCATACCTCGGCTAGTCCCTGCTAAACTCTCACCTCCTGAGAAGAAAAATGGAACAAAAAGGAAAAGGTTGAGCTCAACTAGCCCAGTAAAGAACATTATGACTAAGATAATATACAAAAAATTATCCTTAGTCTTCAACAGGGAAAATCTGATAGAATATAATCGACAACAAGTTTTATATCACAACTGCAGTGGAAACAACAATTCATTAAAAGAGTTAAGTAGAGAATGAAATCTACTATCATCTATGAATTTAAAAGTCCATCATCAATATTTTATCCCTGTAACATCAATCAATATACATCTTTGCACTACGAGCCAAAGATATTCATTTGTATCACCAGTTGGTCATGTTCATCTCAACACCTGTTCATCTTTGCACTACGGGCCAAAGATATTCATCAGTAATCATTCATCTTTGCACTCTGAGGCCAAAGATATTCATCAAGTATCACCATTAAGGACTGAGGATGATGAAAAATATTTTAGAGAACGAATCCAGTGAGACAAAAGGACAAATATTAGGGATTCGTATTTCGGTTTATCCAAATTCAATAATACTCCATAATAACTAAGTGTGAAGTAGAATTCAAAAATAAAGATCAAAATATGGATACAATCAAAGATAGTAACCATAAAAGACATCTGGAAGAAAAGGAGAAAATTTTATTTTTCGGTGAATAGTGTCGTATACGTGAATAGTAACCCTGACATAAAAAGTTCCAAATTTGATTAAAAGTTCAGATTAATACTTCAGCATAATGATATTGAAAGAAATAATATCATATATGAAGAAAATAACATCCCTTACCTCAAAGAATCAGTACTTCGGAATGAAAGGTCGGAAGTGATTTGAATGAAACTCAGACTTGACAAAGAACTCTCAAAGTATC